>OX451351.1:4817581-6017581 GCA_949629185.1 Apamea crenata
CCCCTGTGTGGGTGAAAAGCGGGGATACAGTTTCTATGAAAAATCTTATTAATTTAGTTAATAAACTTGAAACTTGGCAACAATACTTGCCTAAGTAAGTAATAAAGTTTTTCATTATAAGTTTTTCAAACTACCCCTCAAAGGGAGATATAGGGGTGTTGAAGTTTGTGTGGAAGAAATTGAATGCGAGGTCCGATTAACTCGAAACTCAGTATTAATACTTTCGACAGAAAATAATTAATAATAAGTATGTAAAGTTGTCGAAAATTGACCCCTGACGGGGCAAAAAGGGGTAATTCGGTTTTTAGGGGAGGATATGAACATGAAACTGTATGTTACATTTTCACGCCTAAACCACTGAACTTCTGATTTGGCAAAGAGATAGATGGCATCCTGGGGAAGCACATACTTTTTATCCTGGTAGCACGTTCCCGTGGGATAACTTCCGACATCCACGCGGGCGAAGCCGTGGGCAGAAGCTAGTATAAAATATGGCTTCTACTAGTAAAGACAGTGTTTCTGTATTTACATTTACAGACACTGAAAAAGGCAAAAAGAAACTATTAAGTGCAGGATATCAATTCCGTTTTAACTTAACAAACAAAACCGGTCAAGTGCGTGTCGGGCCACGCGCAGTGTAGAGTTCCATAGTTTTTGTAACAGCCAAGTGCGGGTCGTATTCGCTGACTGATAGTTTCGTACCATGCTCTAACTAAAAGCCAAACATGACTACCTACCTAATTTGACTTCCTATACAAAGCCTCACCTGGTCCGACAATTTTGCACAGAAAGTTTTGATTTTTTTTTTGAGATTTGGATAAGACTGGTCATAGCCGGTGTTTTGAATTTAAATACAGGCCACAGAGCTACACTACTCACTCGTCACAACAAAATAAAATTGAGGATATCTATGGAGTTGTTCGAAATTTTCGAGTCATATACTAGTGGTGGACTATTACTCGTAAACTTGTAAAGCCCAATTAAGTGTGATAGTTTTCCTTTAAACTTCGTTATATATAGGTACTACTGCCGTGACATTTGAATTCCTAACTACAACCGTTTAGTTGGTAGAGTTCCGGTAGTACCGGACACGTGACTCTAACGAAAATTGGTACTTTAAAGCTTGATAAGTCACGAACGGTTTACTTATTCAAAAAACGGTTTTTCCAAACCCCTTATATTTTTGAAAGACCTATCCAACGATATCCCACACTATGGGAAGGACGAAAAAAAAAATGATCATCCCTACCCCCCCATGTAGGGGAGGTACCCTAAATCATTGTTTTTTTCGAAATTTTATTTTACCACATTTTTTGGCGTCATTAACGTGTATACTCATGCCAAATTAAAACTTTCTAGTACCAATAGTTTTTGAGCTAAGCCGCGGACAGACAGACAGGCAGACAGACAGACGGACATGGCGAAACTATAAGGGTTCCTAGTTGACTACGGAACCCTAAAAATGGTACTTCAATCGGGCGTTGCGTAAATAGAAGCGAGTGCAATGGATCCATAACTATAAGCAGTGATTCTGGGTCAATTCTGAGGGAAAGCGGACATACATGTAAGCCTAACTTCGATAAGAATTTGACTGATGTTAAGATGAATAAATGCAGAGAAAGAGTAAAGAAGGAATGGAAATCAGTAAGTAAAATTTTTGAAGTAACTTTGGGTGAGTTTGAGGAAGAAGATTATTTTGTGGACACACCAAGTTTAAAATCAAAGCGTGATGGTCTATACAAACTGCGAAAGAAAGCAATTGACCTACAAACATGCCAGTTCCCAACGGTAGATACGGTCAAATTTCCAGACATACTTTCAAATGATTTTTTGGTGTATGAAAGCAAAGACGATCTACCGAAATTCTTCATTTTTGCTACACCTGAGGGTATAGAAATAGCATTAAGTACGGATTTGATTTTTGTAGATGGCACTTTTAAAACCGTACCGCGACCTTTTTAGGGTTCCGTAGCCAAATGGCTTAAAAATCAAAATCAAAAGTAAAAAAAAAAAAAATTCAAATTAGGCTGAGAATCAGCACTTTTTGAACGTCAAAATTACAAAAGACAGTCCCCCAAAAACGCCCGCTCTTCACCACTTCCTAGTGCTATCGCTGGGAAGAAGAAGTGGCGCAACAAACTCCCCAGCAGCACAGCTGTCTGTTCAGTTAAAAAGAATATACTTGATTGTAATGAATGGTTTACGTGAATAAAAACTTCAGTCTTTGACTAAAAAGGGTACTTAATTAAAATATATGCTAGCGGTACTGCTCATGAAGCCTTTGTCAAGTTATAACTAAAAGGTTAAGAGGAAGCCATTATTAACAGCATGTTTTTAGGGTTCCGTAGCCAAATGGCTAAAACGGAACCCTTATGGATTCGTCATGTCTGTCTGTCTGTCTGTCCGTACTGAACTATACTGTTGAAACTTGGTAAGTAGATTGTATTCTGTGAACCACATTAAGATTTTCACACAAAAATAGAAAACAAAAACAATCAATTTTGGGGGTTCCCCATACTTAGAACTGAAACTCAAAATAATTTTTTTCATCAGACCCATACGTGTGGGGTATCTATGGATAGGTCTTCAAAAATGATATTGAGGTTCTAATATCATTTTTTTCTAAACTGAATAGTTTGCGCGAGAGACACTTCCAAAGTGGTGAAATGTGTGTGTGTCCCTGTAACTTCTAACATAAGGGAATAATAAACCTAAAAAAAATATGATGTACATTACCATGTAAACTTCCACCGAAAATTGGTTTGAACGAGATCTAATAGGTAGTTTTTTTTTTAATACGATATAAATCGTAAATTGTAATTGTACGGAACCCTCGGTGCGCGAGTTGGACTCGCACTTGGCCGGTTTTTTCAACTTTTATCTATACACGTAGACGTGGGCAGTACAAGAGCAAGCACCAATATTATTCCCATATTTTTTTGCCTCTTGCCTAATGAAACTCAGCAAACCTGCGTTCTCAATTCAAGCTTGATGTGAATTTTCTAAAATATGATTATTGCTGTTCCATACATTTTGACCGCGTAGGTATTGCACTTTTCTATGAAACAGAAGATTTTTTTTTGAAGCTTGAACTGATTCGTCATTCCATCTGATGCTAGGGTTTGACACTATGGACAGCTCTAAGTTTTCTCGGTGAGATTTATGAATACACCGGCTGATGTCTTCCCGGTCGTGTAGTCCCATCGGACTATGAGAGTGGGGAAAGAGAGAATTACAGCCGATCGATTCTGTAACAATCTCACCGTGAAAAGTTAGGTGAAGTGAGCTTAGAGTGAGCTTTCAATAGTGTCCATCCCTAGCATTAGCTGGAATGACAGCTCACTCCACGCTCACTTCACCTAAGTTTTCACGGTGAGATGGTTACAGAATCGCACTGCAGGTGCAGTCCGCACTTGTGTATGTAGGTACACACACAAGTGCACTAAAATATCTTTGCGTACATCATAATCAGTCTGCATATTCCCACTGATGGGACACAGGCCTCGTCTCGGTGAGAGGGTGGGCCATAATCCGCCACGTGGGCCCTTAGAAATGATTTCGAATAGGTTTTTTGTTTCGAAAAAACAGTGAATTAATAGCAGCATTGATGTAAACACGATCGCATGTAATAAACGTCATAATTAGAACGCGTATTAGACCCTATAGTACTGTAGTATAATATGTACTCGTTTGTGTTTCGTGTTATATTGTGTTAAAAAAGTCATACAACGTTATATTCACGAACTTTTTCCAAACAAAAATCTGATACAAACATTTTAAAGCTCATTCTAAACTCGCTTGACTGTTCGAATGCAACTGGAGTAATTTTATTACCAGGCTGCACTACATAAGGTCGACGTTTGCAGACAACCTTTACAGTACCAAATGTAGCTATCATGTGGGCCGCTAACACCCTCTATCGACTGACCCAATATAGAAATGTCCAGATAGATTTTAAAGAGATTGTTTTGTTCAGGTCGCTGTCTCGTTCGCCATAGTATTATTTTGTATAACGTCACAGCTAAGCTATTTCCATTAAGGTATGGAACAAAGAAATGAAATAGAAAAAGCTCTCTCTGTATTGTTCCGTTTTTTAGAAATGGAAGGGATTAGTTGTTACAAGTTTTTATTTTAATTGCCTCAATATTTTAGATCAGTGTGGACACACAACGAGCCGGTTTTTACAAATGGAAACTGTCTTACATGCCAAATAAATAATAAATTAGCAATAATTGCCATGTATCGTTCGCCATCATATAAAACTAAACCCGAATTTGATTGCTTCCTAGACAGTTTAGACAGCGTTTTTTCCTCCTTCAATAATTTCAAAAGTATATTTCTTATTGGTGACACCAACATAGATATTAAACCGTCTAACCAAGATGAGCGCTGTGCCAATTACTTAACTCTCAATGCCACTCATGGACTTTTGCCTGGGCATTACTACCCGACCAGAATCAATAATTGTATAGACCACGTCCTATTGAAATCAAATAGACCTACAAATGTACTGGTCCTGCAATCTTATATTACTGATCACCTACCGCTCTTGGTTGAAATCGACGATACAGAAATAACGAAACTGTCTGCTCCTAGTTATAAAATCCCAAAAATTGAATACTGCAATGTCATAAAAGATATTGAATGTCAGGATTTTTCTCATGTTACCAACATGGAAGATCCTAACATTGCCGCCACTAATTTAGTTAGCACAATACAATCCATCATAAACAAGCACACTAAAAGAGTAAAAGTTCCGAAAAAAGAAAGAAATCTTAAACCTTGGATAACTCCAGGTCTATTGCGTTGCATTCGTAATCGTGATAAACTACATAAAAAGGCTCGTAAAGTACCTAGTAATGATATTTTGCAGAACACATATAGACGCTATCGGAATTTTTGTAATGGCCTTCTTAGGAAGCTTAAAATAGCGCATGAAAAGCTTGAATTGGAAAAAGCAAAACATAATCCTAAAATGTTGTGGAATAAAATTAAAGAGATTACTAATACTAAAAAACAAATAAAACCACCTCTTGAACTCCTAAAAATGCATCCTAACCAATATACTGCAGCCAGTGAGGTATGCAAGTTTTTCGCTACCATAGGCACAAACCTAGCGTCTAAAATTATCTCTACCACACAACCAGCTACTCTACCCAAAACGTCCCCTCATAACTCTTTTGTTCTCCTTGCTGTTGATGACGCTGAGGTCGAGTCCACCATTATGAACTTAAGAAATGATAGCGCCACTGGTTGGGACGGTATATCCCCTACTCTTCTAAAATTATGTAGAAAATCTCTTGTACCATTAATAACACATGTAATCAACATATCCATAGCAAATGGAATTTTCCCCGAACCATTCAAAAAGGCCCTGATCCATCCGATCTATAAGAGCGGGAACAGGGACTGTGCGAACAACTATAGACCGATTTCTGTTCTTTCAGCCATTTCTAAGGTTATGGAGAGGCTGATAAATGGTCGTCTACTGAACTTCTTAGAGAAAAATAAAATTATAGCGCCCAACCAGTATGGCTTTAAAAAATGGGTCTCTACAGAAGATGCAATTACCGATCTTACAGAACTTGTCACGAGAAAGTTAGACGACCATAAAAGTTGCCTTGCCATATTCCTGGACTTAACAAAAGCCTTTGACACAGTCTCTGTTCCTACTCTTCTCTCAAAAATGGAAATCATAGGTATTCGTGGTAAAACGCTCGATTTGTTTAAAAGTTATCTCCAACATAGAAGACTCAGTGTCAAGATTGACACATGCGTCAGTGGTGAACAAATTGTCTCATATGGAGTGCCGCAAGGCAGTGTACTCGGTCCTACATTGTTCCTAGTTTATATAAATGACCTTTGCACACTGCCACTGTTCAACTCCAATATCTTCACCTATGCTGACGACACGGCAATCGTAGTTTATGGTGATACATGGGCTGATGTGAAATATCATTCTCAACAGTCGTTACAGGTGGTTATGAACTGGCTGCAGCATAATCTACTTTCCCTAAACGTATCCAAAACCAACTTCATACCATTCTGTGTTAGTCACAGAACCAAAGCCCCACCGGAATTTACCATAACTGCACATTCATGTGATGATTCCCCTTCATGCTCTTGCACAACACTATCTCGTGCCAGTCACACCAGATACCTGGGTGTAGCGATCGATGACGGGCTGAAGTGGTTCACCCATGTCGATAATTTGGTTTCGAAAGTTAGGAAGCTAATCTACATTTTTAAGTCGCTAAGACATTGTGCGGATTCAAAAACACTGATGATGGTGTACCTTGCGCTTTGCGAGTCCGTTATTGGTTACTGCATCCCGGTGTGGGGTGGCACTGGCAAAACTAAACTGCTGGGTTTGGAGCGGGCACAGAGGGCTGTTCTTAAGGTGATGCTTGGTAGACCGTTTAGGTTCCCCACAACCCAATTATATGCGGACTGTAAAGTACTTACTGTACGACAGCTCTTTGTGCTTCGAGCCACGCTCTGGAAACACAGCCAACTTCCCCCTCCGGATCCTAACAAGCGATCACTAATCACATCATGCCCATCAATACCCCACAAAACGTCCTTCGCTAGTCGACAACTGTATGTTGTAAGTTCCCTTATGTATAGAAATATCAGCAAAAAAGTCCAAATAAATAAGTTAAATAGATATGAAGCAAAAACCAAATTAAAAAATTGGCTGTACGACTTGGACTATTCTAAAACAGAAGAGCTACTCATCTTTCCCTGCTAGTCTCGCAATTAAATGTACAATCACACTCCACTACGCTTGTACTCAACCATGCTTAAACCAAATTATATTTGTCTTGCTAAATTAATCATCCCACTCAAACCTAATTGTGAATGTTAGTAGTTATTTAACAAACACACACAACACATACACACACACACACATAAACACGCGCACTGACTCTCATTCTCACGCATACTTACACACGCAGTCATTGTAACAAACTACACATTCATATTCCTCATTTAAATTTTCTTTTGTTCCCTCTTATTTTTTATTTTTATTTTGTATTATTGTAATTAATATTATTTCTTTTATTACACCGTTCATGTATTTTTGAATAAGGTGCGATGAAAAGGACTATTTGTGCACGAAGTAACAGTAGAACACTGTCTCCTAAGGCACAGGTTTCCCCTAGTTTAGGAGGCAGGGGTTTCCACCATTCCAGACATCTTTTTACAGCAAATTGTTTTTGTAACCTATATTTACTACTTATTTAGCAAAGGTATTTAGTATCAATAAAGTTATATTATTATTATTATTATTGCCGAGATCTTTTAGCTCAGAGCTTTTAAGCTCATTCTGTGTTATTCCCATTATTATCTTAATTCAAAATTGACAACTCAGTACCGGAATAAGTTGTCAGTTTTGCGTAAAGAACTGTATCATAATCACAGTAAGGTTCTTGTTACAATCATAATAGATAGTATAGGTACCAATAAGTAGGCATATTAAACTATGTCAAAAAGAACTTTGTTCTGTAATTAGACCGATAGATACAATGTAACGTGAACGGGTGTAAATTGTGTGTGTGTATCCGGCCCAGTCCTACTTGAGCTTGACAGCTTTTTTGGTGATGTCGCGATTTGTGTTTTGAACCACATCACTGTGTTCCTAACACAGTCTGTTAATCTGACTCCAAGAATGCTGCGCTCCATTGCTCGCTGGCAAACCTCAAGCTGGAACCTCTGTTGAAAAGTCAAAGGCCAGGTTTGAGCGCCATACGTGATATTTTCCTTTAATGAGTTTTTTCATCAATAGCTTTTCCAGGCGTTTTCAGTGCGTCTAGCAACTTCTTTTTCTTATCTTGCCTGGATTGAGACAATTGGTTTTCTGGAACATATGCAACCTTCACACCCCCTACATATAGTCAACGTTGCAGGTTGTTGGTCATAAGTTTGGTCTGTGATAGATTCATTTCAAGTGCAATCTCGAGGTCACAAGCATTTCGCCTAAATCAGTTTCCGAAGAGGAAAATAGTAAAATAATATTCTTAAAGTATATTGAAACATGATCTGCGTATTTCACATAACGCAATACATACAAAACATCACTTGAATTCTGCGAAATAAAACGTCGAGTGCTTTTGTGCACACATATTTTTCCGATTGTTATAAACTCCATGTAGTAGAAAGCAAGCTTATTGCAATTTACCTTGAACGATTGCAGACTCCGGCTTGTTACCGAGGATTTCACAATGGAAAATATCAATAATACATTGATATACTGATTTTATTTTTGCAAGTCGGTTTCTACAAACACTTTTACAAGTCAATCATATTTTTAAGACTAGATGAGATCGGCACTCGACTACTACACACAAATAAATGAATATTTGTGTGTATGTATGTATACGATGTATGTAGCATAGTTAATAAATAAAATTTAAGTTTGTAATGTCAACCCATAGAGCTGCTCGATCCTTACATACTCCTTTTGCCTCATTTATGTTCATACATCTGAAGGCCAATTCTCGTAATTTAAAACGTTCAAAATCTAATCGCAGACTCATCTCGGCGACAAACAAATTTCAAAAACTTGTCAGAACGTAGGGAAATTAGAGGTAGTTTTGACAGATTGAGACTGAGATCAGACTGTGAACATTCTTAAAATTACGAGAATGGCCCCTCTGGTCATACACGCACACCGGTTGCGAGTACTACGCACCTGACCTTTCTGAAGAATATCACCAATAATGTCACTATATGTCCTCCAAGGGCGTCAAATCGCGGCGTTTCCACTCACATCTGCCTTGTGAGAATGATCATACAAAACTTCTACAAAACGGCTAACAAAAGGTACGAACATTTGTATTAAATTCATCAATTATGTATTTTGTCAGTAAAGCCGTACTAAAATATTATATAATTAATGTGTCCGTCGTATTTGTGTAAAGGACTTGTTGTTGTCGGCGTCGCGAGTGAATTTCGTCCCGCCCCCGCGCGCCCTGTCTGATATTAACATCGGTTCTTGGAAACAGCCTGAATTATATTAGATATAGCAATCGTGCATAGCTATTCACAATCGACAGGTTATCGTATCGAAAATGAGACATTTTCAATTACTAATTGGCCTTGCCCCCACCTGCAAATAGTTGTCGGAGGAATGGCGACTGTTACTATCTACTACTCTCTAGGTTAACCGGCCTTAGAACACAACTTTATAAAAGTTAACTTTATAATGCGTAATAAAATAAATATATAAACTGCCTTATCTTATTGCATCATCTTATTTAGGACTTCTTACACACATTATAATACCGTATGTGTATCGGTTTTGACAAAAATAATAATAATTGTTAAGCGTATTCATTTATCGTAACGTATATCGTAATGTAGCGGTGTACGCCACATGCGAACTACGCGTCATACTGACGTAACACAAAATCCTGCATCTCACAAGCAGAGTTTACCGCACAACTATACAACGGCTCGAATCAGCGGGTAGTTGCCCGCCAGACACATCACCCATCTGGTCAGAGGATCCTCCCTTTTCTATGCAGGACTTTACACCAGCAACTTTACACCCTGTTCCTCATACCTCTAGATGGGATCGAATGTATTCGCTTCAAATAAATCGAAAATAATCATTTTATAATATAGGTAAATCAGTATAGAAAAACCTTGTATCCTCTATCAAATATCAATAAAATATATAAATTATTTGCCAGGAAATACGGAATTGCCACCATAAATAAAATGTAAATGTTTTTTTTTTAATTTAAAACTTTCATAAAATGTTAGTAAATAACGTTGTGTTTTAGTGTGCAGTAAACCCCATATTTTGATTTATTCCATTCTAATACCAAAAACTAATACCACTGGTATTTGATTCAACTCTTATTTTTTTTCTATTCCGAACGGATACCACTTTTTAAATAATTTAATTTAATGTACGAACGAATACCAACAACTTGAATTTGTGTGTTTACACTAAATACAGCATAATATAGATACCTACGGCAAACCAGTGCATACTTTATTTTTACGCTGACTTACGCTTTACTGAACTTTACTGACCTGCAAAATGGAAATTAAAGTAAACAAAGCATTTAATTAATATCATTGTGTATTTAATATTAATGACCACAGGCATATAAAGAAACCGCACCATTTTTTATTCGATGGCAAACATCGATAATTGATACTACGTATCTACAAATTAAATTGAAATTATCGAAATGTGTGTCAAAACGTTGCTGCAATCACTAGATCCATCTTTTAAAAAACGGTTAGGTGACCTAGAGGACAGAGTGTATTTGATTCAACTTGTTGGTCTTACGCTTGGTTTTACATCAATAGCCGAGCCCCGTGCGTGACGTTCGTGGTTCGAACAATGTTTTTTTTTTGCTTTAGCGCATATTATGTTCGCGCTACTGGGCAAAGGCCTCCCCTTTCCTTTCCAAACCTAGAAGAAAGAAAGAAAATACATTTATTTAGCACAGACAATTTTATTTTTTTCAACTTTCCCCACACTAGGAATGTCTCCTGTATCGTGGGTGCGTTTATAAACATTTAAACTCACATACACAAACAGCCTGACCCGGAACAACTACTTGCAGGTCATACAAAATATTTGTTCCGTGCGGGAATCGAACCCGCGACAAGCAGCGCAGCAGTCAATCGCTTAACCACTGCGTCAACCGTGCCGTCAAAAACAATACACACAATACATCCGTAGTAACTATTAAAAAAAACAAATAGAAAGTATAAATACCAATGTAAGAAATTAGCAGGAAAGTGTGCCTCACGGCTGTCATATGCACCTCCAACCTCAACCTCCCTATCATGTGCGATCGCTGGCCATGTTGGCCCTGCAAACCTTATCAGATCGTCACAGCACCTTCGCCAAATTCTACCTCGACGTCGATATCCGGGAGGGTATCGACGTGGAGGTAGAGTAAGTGACAATCTTTGCCCATCTTTCCAGCTGCATTCATGAGACGTGTCCGGCTGGATTGGATTTGTGATGGAGTGGATTTGTGAACGTTAATGAAATGTACAGGCTTGTACAGGACTCCTTTGATAACATTGATGTTTGATTCGGCATGGAAGCGTATCGAACGGCTGTGAATAGCTAAGCTGTAATGTTATAATAATAGGGTTCCTAATATTAGAACATGATTCAATACTTACTGTTAGTCCGATATTGCTAAACATACCTACTGGAAATTAATTTCTCATGTGTCTATGAATTCAGCAGTTGATTCTAGACCCCGCGGTAGCATACACATTTTTCGTGGGTTAACAGAAAAAAAACTTCTGTTTCATAGAAAAGTATAATACCTACACGATCAAAATGTATGGAATAACTTTATTTTTTAATAAGCGATGAAATATTACAACATTAAATGGTTGAGAATCATGTAGTTACTGAATTCATAGTTTCAGTTTGCGCGTATTTTTAGGTCTACATTACCGTCGGCAGTCCCCATGACTGCCTGTGTCTTTTTTAACCAGGACTAATTCCTACACAAATACAGCTAGTACCTATGTATAATGTTACTTTTCTTGAGCCAACTCCGTCATCGAGGTCGATAATTTGGCACATAAAAGCTTTTAGGCTCAAATATAATATAATAGGAACTAAGAGCTACATTCCATTAAACCACATACACACCACCACATACATTCAACTAACGGAGATGGAAATGCCGTTCTTAGTTCAATTAAAAATTAATTTATATTAGGTACTGACTCGTCGAAAATAGCGTCTAGCGTAGCTTCGCGCTGCGGTGATACCAGACCATAAGAACATCGAGTAAATGTCCACTCCTTTTGATTTAAAACTCTTTGATTAGGTAGTAGTATTTTTTGCTACCCTCATCTTTGAACAAGATCACAAGGTCAGTTTCACAAGACGTTCAAGGCAACAAAAGATTTAAGTGTTTACAGTGAGTATTCTAAATACCGAGCACTTATTAAAAACAACATTCATACTGCACACAAACAACATCAAACTCAAATACAATGTCAGTTGGCGAAAGATCCAGTCATTCTGGCAATATATACGGTCTAAGACCAGCACAGCTAAGAGACAAACTATTGTTAAGGATAGTCAACACCTAATCGATCTTGAATGTACCAAGCAGCTTGCGATGTTCTTCGAGTCCACCACAACTTGACCCACAAGCGGCCGCGGCGACGGCGGCGGGGGCCATGAGTGGGTCGCACGTGCAACTAAACTCGCTGAGTCTTAAGGACGTTAGAGAGGCACTCGAGCGCCTAAAACCTAAGCGTTCAGCAGGCCCGGATGGTATACCAGCGTTCCTATTCAGGAATTGCAGTAGGGTATTAGCGGAACCTCTGCACTATATATTTAATACATGTCTCTAATCAGCGACGTTTCCAACTCGATGGAAGTTAACGCGTGTCATTCCAGTCCCCAAAGATAAGGCAGGATCGGACATCAGTGGATATAGACCGGTGGCCGTGTTGTCGACGCCGGCTAAGGTTTTCGAGTCCGCCATCCAGCGCAGCATGCAGGAGCAGGTCCGCGCTCAGCTATCGGATACGCAGCATGGGTTCCGGCCAGGGCGCAGCACTGCTACCAATCTCTTTAACTTCATGTCACAGGTGGTGCCAGCGGTGGATGCTGGTGTGCAGGTTGACGCTGCTTATTTTGACTTCAAAAAAGCGTTCTACACCGTCGATAATGACATATTACTCGTATTACGTAAGTTAGCAGAAATCGGTGGCACACCGCATCTATTGCAGTTCTTAGCTAGCTATATGCAAGGCAGACAGCAGTATGTTGACTGCAACGGCTGCGAATCCGATCCGTATTACACCTGGTCCGGGGTGAGTCAAGGCAGCAACATGGGGCCTCTGAAATTAATAATAATGATAAACAATTTACCAGAGGTCGTCAAAAATGGATCCTGTTTGTTATTCGCCGATGACCTCAAGTGGCTGTCTGATGTCAGGACGGAGTCTGATTGCAGACGTTTGTAGGATGACATTGATAGGATAGTGGATAGTCATGAGAACAAGCTCTACTTCAAAGTATCCAAGTGCTCGGTGATAAGTTTCACCAGCGCACGTGTACCTCTACTCTACGAGTACGTAGTGGATGCAGTACCGATGCGACGAGTCACGCAGGTAAGTGATTTAGGGGTTGTTCTCACTTCTGAACTATCGTTTTGCAGTCATATAACTACGATCTCCAAAAATGGTATTTAGAAACTTGGGGTTTGTTCTGAGACAGACGCGAGACTCTACCAGCATCACAGCCATCAGATTCCTGTATGACGCATTAGTCAGGAGTCATCTAGAACATAGTGCTGTCATATGGGCTCCACATGAGGTTAAGTACTCAGTGATGTTGGAGCAAGTCCAGGACAAGTTTACGCGCCACCTGTATAGGAAGCTTTATGGGGTATACCCATTTTACCCATTGATGTTGGAGCGAGTCCAGAACAAGTTCTCGCGCCACCTGTATAGGAAACTTTATGGGGTATTTTAGCCATTGATGTACCCCACTCTATTCGTACTGGATATGGTGGGGTTTGTACCCCAACATACCACCATACCAACTCGGGGTGCGACTGGTCTCGTACATGGTGAAACTACTCCGAGGCATAGAGCACAACCCGGGAGTGCTGCAGCGGTTGCACTTGTACGTACCCGACCGTTATGGAGTGTGTGGAGGCGACGGCCCCTGCCACTGCTGGTCGTACCATCAGCCAAGATCAAATTGCTGGCCAAAACCCCTCTGGCTCGAGCATATCGCACCATCAAATAAATTCAGGTCGAAATTGATTATATTTACATGTCACTGGGGTGAATTCGCAAAAGTACTATTGCACTGTGTTACAAACAATGATCTTTATGATCTTGAGATGTAGTTTGTGACTTATTTTAAATGTTGTGTGTGTGACTTGGCTATCGCATTTGGTTAAGTAAGACCTGTAATAAAAGAAAGAAAAAGTATTTATTGCGACTCGTACAGGATCATAAACTAAACACGGGGGGGGGGGGTAATGATAGTTTCAAGCATTTAAATAAATAAATAAAATAAAAAAGTTACTTATACAGGAAGAACACCAACAACCTCATTGCACTCGTCATTATGAACAACTTTTACTATGGGAACAAACTTTACACTAAACTTTTTTACTTTAAAGTATTTTATTATGCTGAAAAATACTTAGTGAAGTTTTGTGTGGATACAGTGTGAATGCTACGGGCTAGTTGCGAAACACACTAGCAGTAGGAATGCCTTTAATTTTGACAGTTCAACAACATTCATTGCGTTAGTTTCGTTGTTGAGCAATGAATCATTATGGAATCTGGACGCATTAGCAAATAATAAGCAATAGATAGATTAGTCGGGGTAGAGACAACTTATCCATCTACATAATTATGTAGGTACATGGAGTAATGACCATTGAACCGTGCCAACTCCGACCATTACGAGTTGTTGGTGGGTTTTACAAATCGTCAACTTTTCTTTCGCGTCTCGCCGAGTACACTACAACCCACGTTTACCCGTAACACATTTTCATTAACGCCACGCAAGAACCTTGAGAAACATCGGAATGTCCAACAACGCTGCTCGTGACATAATTCGTCTATTTCAAACCGCATCCGTTGTGCGTATTTATAATCTGTTATTCTGTTCCCGCGCTTCTTCTGACAGCTCCCGGAAAAACAAAGATGGCGGAGGAAGCGAAGTGCGAATTATGAAAAGGGTTTATTTTTAAAATGATTTGTGCGGATTCTTTTAATGAAATGTGCGTTTTATATTACGCCATTTATAAAGTGCTTTTTAAATCGGACGTTTTTATACATTTATATGGTTTCCGATTATATTGCAGCGCTTTGCAATAGTTAAAACAGTTGGCGGGCCTCTTTATCAACAACAATTATCAACAATTCACCGTTGATGTTCAAGTGCATCTCTCTTCTGCAGCCTTTTTTATTCTCTTTTATTTATAGAGAGTTTAATCACAAATTGATTATGGCACCCTCATCGGTACAAACTTATTCCTTATGATCTTTTATGCTAATTTTGCTACCAGCCTTTCGCCACCCAATGCTGAGTATAGGCATCCTGCAATGCACGCCACTCTTCTCTGTCTCTAGCCCTCAGAATACAGAACAAACCAGAAACCACGAACGCGCCATAGACTGAAGCTACACAAACTACTCTCGAATAGTTTAGTTTGACATTTGGATGACTAGTCTATCTGTGACCACCGTGTAACTTACGCGCGAAAAATTATTTCAGTTTTTATATACTAATGCCGTCTTGTGCGCCACCTGCAAGAATGCAGTTGGAAAAATAAAAAAACAAGATGGGATCACATTTCAGGTGTAAGTAGCGCATATACATCTCCTTTTATTTAAATAATGAAGTATTTTTACTTGTTCAAAATGTAAACAATTGGGGCGAGTCCATTTAGTGAATGTTGCCAGTTTTGCTGGAAATTTTTCCCTACTTTCACTGGTTTATTTTTTAGAAGGCTGATAAAAAAATTAAATGCGTATAAATAATTTAACGTTTGATTTTATTATAAAATATATAAATTAATATTCATTAATTTAGTGTCAAAATATTCACTTCTTACAAAATCTATCATACAAAAATGCATTTTTATATTTCTAATTACATGGTGTAAAATAGCCTATTGAGATATTTTAGTGTTAATTTAGAGACTTAAATTTAGGTTCCCCGCTAATGAAACTATAAGAGCAAAGTGGATTAAAATTATAAGACAAGCTCGGTTAGATGCACTCTGGAAACCTAAAGCAGTGTTATTTGTTCGAAACATTTTCAAGATGATTGTTTTTATGACACAAAATGTGGTTTTACAAATTTACAAACCGTATTTGGAAAAGGATCTTTTCCAAATACGGTAGATAAGTATATAGATTTAACAGCATTGTAATATTGTGGTTTTTCAATAGAATAGATATTATTTTATTTTAATACTAACTGACATTTATCTACATATATGTTACATTTATAATGTAACATTTTATTGCCTGTCAATGAAGCGTGTAAATCAATAAAATTTTTGATAGCCGGGGTGAACGTGAGCCCTCATTATATTTGTTGACAGTTGTGGTTAGACGCAGTTACCTCGCTTCGCTCGCTTCGCTTTCACGAACTACGCGCTCAAGCGACAGGCAATTTGCGATAGCTACTGCGGGGAAAACAAATGACAGAAGTAGTTTAGAGCATGCCACGAGTCATAAAGGCGCGATTTGCGGTGCGGCCCTGCGTCCTAGCGACTCTCGCGCGAATACGCGTTTACACTATCGTTTAACTGAATAATGACGCACTCGATATTTCATATTATTATAATAGACGATGACAGACGGTGACGTGAAGGAAACAAAAGACGCGCGCGCCTTACGCTTGATGTAAGTCGCGTCGCTAGTCGCGCTGCTCGTGGCCGTGAACGGTTCCTTAGTGATCAAAGGGCACATATTATTAACAGTTGCATTTAATTAACAGGAGCGTTAATGTTTTTGCGGTGTCCATCCATGTCATTCGTTGGCAGCCGCACAAAGCTATAATATCCAAAATGGCGACAACATTACCCAATGGGTCAGAGACCTATTGACATGAATGGTGTAATGTCCTAATGAGCCTACATATCCACATATATTGCGAATCAACCATATACTCTAATACCTACGTAAAGTCAGGGAAATTAGGTTATAAGCAAATTGATCACCGACTTCATTAGTCCATATATTCAAGTCATAACTATAATTCTTTTAACGTTGTACGAAATAGCTTTAACATGGGCTTATCAATTAATTTTCCTGACTCCACCAGCTTAGTAATCAGAAATGCTAAAGCGAATTTATCGACCAAACTAGAAATGCTATGCGCTTTCCTTGGTGGAAATACTATTGTATGGCAATCCAATTGTGCTCCAGAATAATTGCTCTCTTATTAGTATTCCATCTCCAGTGGTATTGGTTCCGACTTACGAGTTATGGGTCGTGGATTCGAACCCAAGTGGGCGCTTTAATTTGTTTAATTTATTTCATCACTATTGTCGATCTATTCTGTAGAAATCTCACCGTGAAAACTAAGGTGAAGTGTGCTGTCAAAAGTGTCAATAACGTGGAACGAAAGCTCACTTTAACTCCCTTCACCTTCGATTTTTGCAGAATAGATTTCTGCAAAAAATCGAAGGTGAAGGGAGTCGGCTGCTCTCAAAAAGGGAAACATTGTGAGAAAACCGGCATATCCTAGAGCCAAAACTTCGAAGACAAATAACATCTAAGTACCAAGCCGCACTGGGCCCGCGTGGTGGATTACGGCCCACTCCCTCTCGTAGAGAAGAGACACAGCCCGTTCCAGCAGTGGGAATATAATCGGCTGATTATGCTTACCTATGCTAGTATTTCATCAACATTTCAGCTCTCAAATGTAATCAAAATAATGTTGAATGCCATAGGATAGGTATGTGAGAGTTGAGATTAATTTTAATGGTCTATGATTTAAGCGAATGAATTTACAGCTCTGGCGCTAGTTTTAAGCCCAATTTACACGGTACAATTTATTTGCCTGTGGCATACTAAAAATTCGAAGACATGACGTCTACCAACCCGCGCTACGGGCCCGCGTGGTAGATAATAGCCCAGTCCCTTTCGAAGAGAGGAGGCCTGTGTCCCAGCAGTGGGAACAGCCGATAAGGCTGATTATGCTTATGCTATACCATAAGTTGAAACAACAATCAAAGTTGCTCCGAAACAATACTTACGACGATGTAAGTAATTTGTTGTTTTAATTTTATTGTATGCTACTGGCAAGAAAATCGCATCGTGTAAACGCGGGTTTCATTTTATAATTTTGTGCACAAATATGACTGGCGAAAGCCAGTCATATTTCAAACAAACCGACGCAATATATCTGTTTCGAAATACTTTTGTATTTTCAAATAGAGATATTGCGTCAGTTGGTTTGTTTGATAACATTTTTGTTTATATTGCGTTTTAATTAAACCAGTTCATGGAAATCCTTTTCACTATCTGTTTTATTTTATACAAGTGTAAAACACACATACAATACACATTACACATACACACACACACATTTAGTGTAAAACTAATTTTTATCGTTTTGTTCCCTAACAATAAAATGTCAAGATTGCTTCGATGACTAGTTTTCATAATCATTGAGAGCCACATCTAACAGGTAGGTGCCAAAACTGTGGTAAAAGGCGTCGTATGGGCGCCGGAAAAGGCGGGACGCCCGGCGACCCCGCTACTTAAAGTAAAATTTCAAAAATAAAATAATGTTCCACCACAGGGGCACTCATTGATTCAATTGCGCCCAACCGCAGCCCCCTCACATGACCTATGCATACGCTAATCACGTCGTGATTTCTTGAGTGCACCACCCGCAGAGAAAGTTATGTATCTCTTTATCGCTGAGTTGCGGTGCGCTGGGTGGTGCACTTGTCTGCTATGCTTGAATTTGCTTCCCCCCTGAAGTTGGCGCTCGGGGCACGGGTCCCGGTTTGCCCCCTCCTATACCCGGGGCTGGGGTTGGGTAGAGGTTTACCTTACGGTACACACACATGTTGCCAGTTACGTTTAAGTCCCATGTATGAAGCGAGCCATCAATCGGGTACAAATCTACAGTCCGGGCTGCTGCTGAGAAATTACTGATGCAAAACCCGTTAGCATTCAACATCGCTTCCAGTTGTTGCCTAAAAAAACTCAGTATTAAATATAAAAATGACTTGGCCCGGCCCGGGAATCGAACCCAGAACTTGGTGCTCAGCAGTAGCCATTCCGACCACTAGAACAATGAAGCAAGTCATTTTTATTTGCCCAGGTGACATGGTTCCGCAACGAGCGACGTTTGCTGGAAGCGGAGCGGGTAGCGTTGGCCCGGGATGGCAACTTCTGGTGTGCAGACGTGGCCGCCGTCAGCGTGGACGATGCTGGCCGATGGACCTGTACCGCGGAGAATGCAGGTGGCCGGGCCAGCTGCTCTGCGCATCTTAATGTACTTGGTGAGTTTTTGAAGGTTTCCGCAAAGCAGTAGGTTTCCGTAAGTTATTTAAGTTTGACAGTATTTCAGAATACACCACTTTCAAAGAACAGAATCGTCAGTGTTTTTATGTGTGTAAAAGGGCAGTTACAGTGCGGTCTCACACAAGCCGCGTTTTAAAATATTTTATTATTGATTCGTGTCGAGAATCAGTAGCATAGTTACCTCCTTGAATTTGACGAGGATGCAAAACGACACCTTGTATATAGGTATAATAATATTTAGCATCGTCACAACGACCAGTTCTATGTTTCCCGTAACCAGTGCATGGGGTATATAAGCTCCACGAGTGGCGATAGTTACAACACAACACAAAAACGTGCGGTCAGGAACGAACTTTCTTACGCGATACTCGCACGCACATGCTTCTTTTCAAATTAATTTTCAGTATTTGCCAGTTTTCCTTCACAACTGAAAACATGTTGTTATGTGTGTTTACGAAAAAAAAAACTTATCTCAAACAATTCCTTTTCACAGTACCAAAAGCGTACAAGCGCCCTGAATTTGTGGAAGAACTCCGCGCGCTCCTGACTGAACAGGGGACCGTCTCGCTAGAATGCAAGGTGGTCGGCGTGCCCACCCCCGTGCTGCGATGGTTCAAGGTAAAGCTCTTTATTAGATTACAAGCCGTGTGGATGGGATTGGGCAAAGATGACGAATTTCCACAGAAACTTTCATCCCCTATTTGACCACTTTAGGGGAGTGAGGAGCTTTACCTCCTCACTCCCCTAAAGTAACATAAACCACTTAATTAATTCGATTATCACATTTTAAAATATTATTTAAAAAATTTGCAAATTCGAGCTTTGCCAACATTTATCGACTGTTTCATCGGCACCTTTAAACATTTATAAAACTTTTGTACCTCGTTGCATAGCTGATTAAATGAAGAGGTCTTCCCCGTAATTTGTACGCTTAGTGTTGTAGTAAAATTTTGAGATAACTGGTGTCGAAGATCGTGTACGTAGATGATTTTGGAAAATAGTTGATAAACTTCTTACTTTAACTTTTAACTGTTTGATATTTTAGAAAATTTGGTTACATCCGTAGGTGTGTTAAAGTATAAGGTAGCCAATGGAATAGCTATAAAAGCCACTCAATTAGAGAATTTAGATATAAGTGATATTTAGTGACGAATTCTGGGAAATTTTCAAAAAAACATGAAAGTCGGATTTTCTCGGATTCCATGAATTTTCGCCTAGGCTTTATGGGGTGCTTAATTGTTGCAAATGGGTCACACTATAATGCCCAGGAAGGAACACGTCGAGTTACCAGTCACCCTGTACATAGTAGTATAGTTGGATAGTTTTTCAAATCACTCAGTTATCCTTGAAGAAGTATTTATTTATTTCCCACCATACAGTTATCTTTACAGGTTTGTCACCTAATGCGATAATGTAGACAAGATACAAACTACAGTGACACTGTTACAAAATAATAATTATTGATCATATTTCCTGCTACTACAAACACTATAATTATAATTATGTCTATGTCCTCGTAGGACCATAACTTATTTCAAAGAGAGCTCTCACTGTGAACCCAGAGTGCAACAAAATATATCTATATCCTCCGCTATACTGTTGAGGATACGCGGTGCGAGAGTAAACGGCGGCGCTTCATTCACTAGCTTCGAGCGGCCGCCACCGCTGCCACACGTATCTGTCCGGAACACACTTGTACACCTGTTGCAATACGTCTGGATTCCACGATCTTTCCCCTCATTACCTTAAAGATAAATGAGACTAGTGCTAAATTCCTGTAAAAGTAGATGCTCCAAGCCTCCAGATAATTTCCTTTTTACGGAAAACAATTTTTAAAATAATGTAAACTGACTAAATAACTGTAAACGTTTCAATACCCCCACGACTGTGTACCGTTCCATACACTCTTAGGCGTTACCGTAAGCAGCGAGTTTCCACACCAAAAATTAAACTCGTTTCCCGGCAATTATTTTTCGTCCTCCACGTGAAGCAAAAGCTACACTATACAAATCGTTTTCCCATCTTAGAAAAGGCGGCATTTTAAAGCCATAGAACAGTAAGTTAGTTCTACACTTTATTTATCCTAAAACTTCACTCTTTCAATTGTAGGACAGTCGCGAAATAAAGGCAGGCGATGTTTTCGCACTCACAGCAAACGCCGAGGATCCCACGTCGCTCGGCACTTACACCTGTGAGGCTGTGAACTGCATGGGCAGGGCCTACTCCTCATCGAAGGTCCACGTCGTCGGCCGCGGCAGTAGGGAGGGATCTGCCAGGCCGAGCTCCAGGTAACTGTCTATACAAATTAAATTAAGAAAATTTAAGTGTTTGTTTGTAATACCTATCAAAATAACAGTTTTTTCTGAATGCATATGAAAGTATGTAGAGAACATTTTTTTTTTCTTATTCGTACCGTACGAATAAGAAAAAAAAAAAGGTTCTCTGTATTTCTGTTCGTTCCGACTGTTAATTTGTTACGTAAGACAATTTTGACCCCCCCTGCCCCTACGTAAGAAAAAATGTACCCCTGAACCCCCTCCGCCCCTTTCAATGTTACCTATGATCAGTATCTACCATAATTGCAAAGTAAAGTAGCAAAAAAATAAAAACTTCTTTTTTGCTTACTTTGAGATCTTTCGTAAGAACAATCTCCCACCCTGACGTAAGAAAAAATAATACAAGTTTGAACCCCATCCGTCTCAAATCGTCTTACGTAATAAATTAACAACCGCAATTAATAATCTCCGACACGGTAAATAGCACAACAAAAAAAAAAACAAAATAAATCAAACTGCCAACTGATTAACAACTAGGTCATATAAAGTTTTTAATAGGTCAAGAACCAGCTTGCAATTTTTCAACGTATGTGGGGTAAAAACATGTTACCAGGTTAATGTTGCTAGCTAGAAACATTACCTATTCATCTATTAATAAACTCGCTACATGATATTGGTTAAAGAGCACTAACGAGCTAAGTATTATATTTCAAGGGCAGGGACAGTGGCTTGTTATTATAGAACATTAGCTTCTTGTTTCCCGGACCCACCGCGCCGCGTCGCAACACCGGCTCGCGCTGGTACTTCGTTTTCGATTAGCGTTCTTTTTGACTTTTTTCCTTTTTGTTCGGCTCCTAGAAAGATTTTTTCAAATCCGACCGGTATCTCCAGAGATTAGCGCTTTCAAACTAATAAATACACTCTTCAGCTTTATTTTATTTGTAACTATAGATTGTCAGGTTAATTAATTTAATTTTCTAATACATTTAGTACTTTATTTTCTTTTATTAGTAGGAAATGATTGCCTGGGGCATAGACGATCATCATGTTACAACCTATTATGAAACACGACGTCGCATTTGTTTGTTTAACCCCCGTCGTGAGTCGACCACTCCATATTCGATTACGTATTTTTTTACTCAATGTTTGTATTTTTCCCTGACTAAGAAGCTTATTGTTCTGGGTTCGATTCCCAGGTCGGGCAGTGTCATTGGGTTTTTATTTTCAGTCTTGAACAGTTTTTTTTAGAGCTACAAATTATGCCTGTTTGAAGGCAATTAGGCTCGCCAAATTACATGCGACTGAAACATAAATGCCGAAGTGTGGGTGTAATATTCCTCTACCTTACTCTAACGAGAATAGAGTGTTTAGTGTTTAGTTTATTAGTCTCCTTCATATATACACATAACCTCACGCCTTGTTCCCATGAGGGTAGGCAGAAACTATAGAACGCCACTTGCTACGATCCTGATATAGGTATTCCTTTTGCCTCGTTTATGTTCATACATCTGAGGGGCAATTATCGTAATTCTAAGAATATTCATAGAGTTATCAGAGTCTCAATCTGTCAAAAAAATTTTAGTCTTGGAATTTTTGGTTCTAGTTTGTAAAGTGCCTGTCGCGGATCGAACCCTGCATAACCTACGATATGTAGGTCGGGGGTGTGTGTCGATATTTGTCACAAAATAAAAACTTTCCTTCTTGGTTTCCCAGCAGTGTGACTCCAGAGCCGCCTCCGATCTTCACGAAAGAACTTGAGGACCAGTTTGTGAGGGTCTGCGAGCCGTTGACCCTCGGCTGCCACATCGTGGTACCTCCCTGGCCCCGCAGCGTCGTCTGGTACAACAAGGAGGGAAAAATTGAGCCCAGCGAGAGGTAATTAGTATTACATGATTTCTTTACCTTTTTGGAGATGGTCTGCGGCGGTGATGGGCACTGCGTAAGTGTACCTATTTGATGTATGCTTAACGTAGTGCTACGAATATACAATGCGAATGCAGGGTAAGCAAACTGAAGTAGCAGTGGGCTGGCCATGTTGGTCGAAGGACCGATGGCCGGCCGACCAGACGAGTCCTGGAGTGGAGACCGCGTGTCAGCCAGCATAGTCATAAGTCATAAGTAATTTATGACTTATGAGAGAGGGACGGAGAGGAGGCAGGCAGATGGATTAATTAACAAAATAGTTTTCGTTATTTTAGAACAATGCTCGAGTTTGTATCGCAATTTGCAACATTTGCGTAGACATGATATGAAGTCTGTTGATTTTGCATGTTCACAAACTAGGGATTTATGAATTTTAGCTAAAAGTATGTTCTATAAATACAATTTTTTAAAGAAACCGCTGAGATTTTTAAAGGAACCGCTTAGTCGTGGGTTCAAATCCAGACAGGCGCTTTACTTTGTGTCAATTACTCGTATTTTATCACCACTGCTTTCAAAACGGTGAAGAGAAACTGCGTCAGAAAACCGGTATGTCCAAGTACTGTCAAATGCATGTACTAGTTACAACTGCTGACAATAAAACACCTGATTCACAATACCTAACATTACAACGTCTATTGATTTAATACTCTCTTGTAGAGCATGTAAGGACTATAATAATTTTAAAATACATACCTACATAGTATTGGCGACTGTACATAATTAAATGCAAACAATTAATAAATCATCCGAAGACGACGACAAGCATTTATTTATTTAAAATATTACTAAAAGAACTAATGTGAACTATTTCGAATTATGTATATTTTTAATTAACACATATGTCCACATTTTACTAATTAATCCAAATATTTTATATTCACCATTGTATAATAATAGATATACTTAATCAATTTGAGACTTAATTGATTGTACTATAATACGTACATATAGATGAATATAATATTTACTTTAACACTGATATTTATTCTAAATTCGCACTGTATCATTATCCGTACCAGTCAATTCACACATTATTCATCAAAGAGAAAAATACAAACATGATATTGCAACTTTTACCAGATTTATGCAAAAAGGAGATTCAATGATCCCCTACTAACTATATCCTAATTCAGCATAATTGCTCATCTGAGATCAAATTCTGAGATTTTAACAAACTAAAACAATTTTCCTTTACACATACTCTAATAACATAATAATATCATATTTAATTCGAGGAATAATTTCATGACAGTGTAGATTATTTAATTAATTATGTGCTGGTAATAAACAATCAGAAACACTAACGACAGTTTGGCATTTACTTTGCTTTAGTTTATACACTTAGAAACATGTCAAGTCCAGTAATTAGACGGTTAGAATGTTCTGTCTAATGGGAGCTGCGTTTTAAACACTGAATAGTTCGTTTGTAACTGCAACTGATTAACTTTGTAGTATCGATTGTCTCGTGGAGTACCTACGCGTGATTAGTGTTGATACGTCTTGGCGTTATTGACAAACGCTCTGATTGATACGCCTTCTTCAAATGGGGGTAGGCGCCTAGGCGGAAACTACAAAACGCCACCTGCTGCGGCCCTTACACACTCCATTTGCTTAGTTTTCGTTCATAGATCTGCGGGGAAGGTAAGAATGGCTTTCATTTTGACAGTTCCACAACATTCATTGTGTTATTTACGTGGTTGAGCAGACTTTTTCGGATATAAGGAGCAATGGAATTACAATATCCTTTAAAATCATTCAGATTGTGATTGAAAGTGTGTCACGCAATTATAACACACTTTCAATTAGCAGCAGGTCATTCAGAGATAAAACGAGTAAGCTGAACAATCCAGTCACAATAACTCAGAAACAACCGTTTGTAACTAAGTTGACAAAAGTTCTTCTGAAACGACGAGTGTTCTACATTGCAAAATGCTTTTTTACAAGCTTTTTATATTAAATTGCTCTGTTCGTATCTGCATATGTGTTTTTTTCTTTAGACTCTGTTTCTGACATTTTGTACTATTCCAATATTGGATTTCCTTTGAACACCGCAAGCGCGAGCAAAAGTATTTACGTTTGTTATTTATACAATCCTACCCTGCCTTTACCTATTTTATTATTTATTTTTCTTTTAATTTAGTAGTGACTTCTTTTTCTACCAACCATTTACCAAGGGGTATCGTGTTACCCATTTACTGGGTTGTAAAGGTCAGATAGGTAGTCTTCCCATGTAAAAAAACATTCAGCTCCATCCGGTTAAACTGACAGCCGACGTAATTTTTGTTGGGAAAACTTGGCCGATAATTATGAAATACGAATATCTACCTACATAGGTATTCGGCTGCATCTGGCTAGAATGGAAGCCGACCCCAACATAGTGGGGTAGATGATGAACGTTCAACATTAACGCAATATGGTAGTAATTGTAATGCTAATGTTTTTGATATTAATAAATTATTATTATTTTTGGTCTTTGACATGTCTCGGGACCCTGGGGTTCCGGAATTTTGGAAGGTGGACCAGGGGCCGAAGCCAGCTCACAAAGGCCCAATAGACAATTTTAAATGATGAGGAAGCACCATATTATTTTGTGTCTTTTATTTCTCCGGGTAGCCGTGAATTCCTAATGGCTCGGGCTAAAGCCAAGTGTTCATCAGTTGGGTTAAGAGATGGAACATAAATGTTTATTTGTACGCGGTTTCGCGTAGACTGTAGGTATAATGGATGAGGAGGAATTTTCGTGACGGACCGCACTGCGTTCGTTTCATATGGCGGTTTCGTATAGCAAAACCTAAACTTTAGTGTAATTTGCGAGTATTGGTGTAGGTTGTCGAACTCAAACTGTAGAACCTTTTTTACTAGCCTGCACGTGTTTAGAATGCCTTCTGCAGTAGGTGGTAGGCGGTAGGTAGGTTGAGAGAACTAAAACCGATATCAGATTTAATTTTTGCCTTTCAGTTGGCATCTTGTATCCGAAGTGAAACATCTGAATACAAATGGAAAAATATATTAATTAGTGAACCGGTCCAAGGATGTTGGAATTCGACACTTCATCTTTAACTCGCCTACGGAATTATCGCAAAATTAAACGTGAATGTGGAATGTGAACTTCTAATATATAAAATTCTCGTGTCGCAATGTTTGTTACCAAACTCCTCTCAACCGGCTGGACCGATTTGTATGAAATTTCGTGTGCCGGTAGATCTGAGAATCGACCAACACCGATTTTTCATTAAAAAAAAATCCTAGAAATAATGTAGGTATATGGCAACACAACATTTGCCGGGTCAGCTAGTTGATTTATATTATTTATTTGTCCTCACGTTGGAATGCCTTAAAGCAATTACACCAACATTTAATGAATGGTACGGACGCCAGCAGGTCAAGCTACCCGAAACTGTCAAATTTTCCCAATCAACCTTGAACCTTAATGCTTTAGCGATAAAGTTGAAAATCTATTAAAGAAATTTGACAGATTGTAGTAGGTTGATGTGCTGGAGTCTGTACAGATCAATGTTCATGAACTGTAATTGTATTGGTGTCGTGTGAACGGTGAATCCAACTAAAAATGTACAGTCCTTCGCGTGCACCGTTCATTCGAATGGGGCTGATGAAGTTGTTGATCCTATTATTATTTTCCTGACATTATTACAGGTATCACGTTCTCGAAGACGGTGCTGGTGGCTACCTGCTGGAGGTGGGCTGTGCGGAATGGCCGGACGAGGGCGAGTGGAAGTGCGTCGCGACCAGCACGGGGGGTCGCATCGGCATCTCCACTTGCTATGTCGCCATGGATGGTGAGATAACTACTTACAGTAGCCGGTAGTTAATATGGGACCTTGATACTTGCCGAAGATGTTCGTGATCGTGGTCACTACCTCGATACCTCAATATCGATACTCGCTATTTCTACATGTTGAACCGATTTGACCAGTTACGAGCCAGATCAAATCGATGCTTGCCGTCGACCGCGGTGTAAAAACAAAATATTTTGTTTTTACGTAGGCTCGAGGTAAACTCCCAAACGGCCCGCGATGTACCGCTGTGTGTGCGTGTCTATGAGCATGCATTTGTTTTACATGGAGGTGACGTCGAGACAGCGAGCTAAATGCCTAGATATGGATACCCATCACGTCTGCGGAGTTTCGGTAGATAATTTAATTTGACCGTAATAGACCAGCAATACAAAGGCCACCCACATTGGGCCCGCGTGGTGGATTTATGGAGAGAACAATACAGGCTTTATAATACTTTTTGGTCGTATTTTTATATTCGTAGTATTCAAAACACTCAGTTGTAATACAGAATAACTACTAATAGTACTAACGAATGTATAAGGATTAATATTTGTTGGAAACATATTTCTTTTTTATTTTGTGGGAGTTTATGGGTTAATTCCACTATTAATAAATATTCGTTCATACCAATCTAGGGCTTTGTTTTTGATTATATTAACGAATGCAGGCAGGTACAAGGTTATTGTTTTTTTTAATTTAATGTGTATAGTTACTGTCTATTCAAATTGATGGTAAGTCGAGTTAAACAAATATCAACTTTATTTTAATGATCATTAAGTTGATTTCAGAGTGACAGTACTATTGAAAAAGTTATTAAATGTTTGAAGTTGTAGCGTAAACTGAACTTTATTGTGTAGGAATTTAAATTCATATTTGTTTACTATTTATTTTAATCATTTTCTCATTTTCCAGTGCCCAAAAATTACCGAAAGCCAAGATTCATGGAGAACCTTCAAGCTGTACTTACAGAAGAAGGGCTAGTCTCCTTCGAGTGCAAAGTCGTGGGCTTCCCCACGCCAGTCCTCAGCTGGTTCAAAGATGGCCAAGAACTCAAGCCAGGAGACGTCTACCAACTTACAGGAACCAACTCCTTAGGCTCCTACTGCTGCATAGCCAGGAACTGCATGGGCCAAGCCAGCAGTTCCGCTGAACTGACAGTTGAAGATATCCAGAACCAGTTGAATGAGGAAGAGAAACTGCAGCTGTTCTCTAAGAATCAGGCGCCGAAGTTCCTTCAGGGATTGAAGAGCGTCGAAGCGAAGATTGATGAGCCATTCCGTTTTACAGTAAAAGGTTAGTTAAGGTTTTATTATTCTTGTGAGTCTCTCAAAATATGATAGGTAGGTTTATTATTTTTTTCCAATATGAAAGAATATACCCAGTTTCTGAGAGTTTTTTTACACGTATAAAGTTCATGTGACGGCACGGTTGGCGCAGTGGTTAAGCGATTGACTGCTGCGCTGCGTGTCGCGGGTTCGATTCCCGCACGGAACAAATATTTGTATGACCTACATGTATTTGTTCCGAGTCTGGGTGTTTTTCTATCTATAATATGTATGTATTTACAAAAAAACAAAAATTGTATATAAGTAGTTTATCAGCCATCTTGTTACCATAACACAAGCATTAGGTTGCTTAGCTTGGGACAAATAGTGCTGTGTGAAATGTCCAGGGATATTATTATTATTATTATGTAAATTGCTTTCACCGTAAACGTAACGTAAATTCGAACAATTTTTTAATCGAAAATATAACTGATCTGTAGCATTTTGGTTTAATATTTTTCGACAAACATATTATGTATTTCGAATACACATTATGTGCGCAACGAGTGTTTTCAATTTTTAAATCGTTTGAAATTACATTTGCTCGGCCTACAGTTCGAAAAAGTGACATTTGCCTGGGATCCGTTAAGAGATTGTCAAAGCGTGGTCGCTTGAGAATCTATTGTAATCTTTACATTTTACAGAAATAATTTTTTACCATAAAATACCTCTTTTTACTTAATCATAACATCAATTTATAATATTATGTTCCAGTTGCCATTCCGCCTGAACCGTCGGTATTGTGGTACCGCGACGACCAGCCGGTGGACGAGTCTTCGCGCTGCCATCTCAGCCGGGAGGAACGTGGCGTGTGCTACCTCGACATACAGAGCCTTGAGTTCCTCGACCAGGCCGAGTGGAAGTGTGTCGCCATGAACGACTTCGGACACAGCGTCACTTCATGTTTCCTCAAACTAATCATACCTAGACACTACAAGAAACCCAGATTCTTAGAAAACCTGCAAGCCATACTTTCTGACGAAGGAGCCGTAAACCTCGAGTGTAAGGTCATCGGTGTCCCACAACCCATCCTCAAATGGTACAAAGATGGCGAGGAATTAAAACCTGGTGATATTCACAGAATCATATCCGGCCAAGACGGCACGTGCTGCCTTGGTACTTACACTTGTGAAGCGCAGAACTGTATGGGCATTGCCGCCAGTTCTGCTTCACTCCTCGGATTTGATGATTCAATGAAAGCAAAGAAGAAGAAAGCTGAAGAACAAGCTTTACAAAGGAATTTATCACTTAGCACCATACATGAAGAGAGAACTTCACAGATGTACGACACACCAGTCGGTGACGTCACCACTCTTGACGATAAAGGAGAAATATCTTTCTCATTTGATGGCAAAGAAGTTTCTGTATCTCTTTATGAAACTCCAGACTTGACCGAAGAAGAAGCTTTACAAATAGTGGAAATGTACGCCGATCAATTATCAGAAAATATTACAGAACACAACGTAGTCGAACTTCCACCATTAAGATTCGTTAAAGAAACGTCCACATCTGGTAATTTGTTGATGGAGGCAGTTATAATTGACGTCTCACCGGAATATTTTGTGTCTCCAGATGAAGATATGCGAACTGAAGCAGATCTCGAAGACTTATCGATTGCGGACGAGAACGGTCCGCCTCAGCTATCATTAGACCAGGACTTTGAGATTGGTGGAGAAGATTACTTGGAAAAAACTATGGCGTTGTTATCGGATGAGAGATCAGATCTTAAAATAAGTAGAAAGAAGTCAGATTCCCAGAGAAGCGCCGATGACTTTTTCAGTTTATCACGCGATCAGTCACTGTCGGAAGAAAAGAGAGACGATGACACTCAAGCCATATCTGATCTGCAAAGTTTTGCGAGTGCACACAGCTCTGGAAAACCTAAATCGAAATCTTTGAAACCATCCGGGGAAGAAGGCCAGGAGTCATCGGAGCCCACAAAAACTATTCTTTATAAAGATGAAGCTTTAAAACACTTAGACAACGAGCCAGCTCCAGTTGTAAAACCTAAGAGAGAGCGTCGTACTAGCCGTAGTTCTAGACGATCCAGTTCAGGAAGCGAGAAGTCTGTTAGCAAGTCAAGAGAAGAAGTCCTTCGGAAAAAAGAGTCTTTTGAAATGGAAATGCCCAAAAAACCCAAAATGACTGATGAAGAATTCAAAAACAAAATGGTCAACATCAGTACTTCGTTGTCTAAAGTTATAAACGACGTTCAAATTATTGAAAGAGATATTATTCTTAAGTCAGAACTGATGTCATCGGCAGCAACTGCATCGAGAAGTTTGGAAATTATCAGTAGTTTGATATCTCCACTTTCGGAGATACACAGTATTGCAGATGCTGCCACAGAATCGGCTTCAGAAACTAAAGAAGTCAGCAGTACATTATTCAACAGTTTACCTCAACCATTAAAAGCACTTCAACAGTCGCTGACTATCATTGAAAAATGTATTGACATGGAAAGTGACAGCAAAACACTTGTTAAGAAAACTTGCGTAGCATTCGTCGAAACATGCGGCAGTGAAATGCAGAAATTGATCTCGGATATCAATTCCGTTACGTCCAAAGATTATTTGCTTACTGAAGATAGAGTTCTCACAGAAATCGAGTCGTTGAATAACGAGATGAGCACAGTGATAAAATTCTCTGCTGATACAATCAAAGCCAGGAATCTTCTTAGTGAAGCTAGCGAAATTAAAGTGGACGAGCCCTCTCTTGAAGTCAAACATCTGAGAGATACACAAAAAGCAGTGTTTGAATTAAAAAGTCCTCTTATTTCTTTACTCTGTATAGCTGAGAGTGCTGAAAGTGGGAAAATAATAGATGTCGCTAAAGTACGCAATAGTGAAGTTATACTAAATGATATGTATGCTTCTATACAAGACCTGCAAACCGCTTTAGAACAAATTGAAACACTCTCAGTCAAGGAATCAAATACGGCATTACAAAAATACAACACTGAGATTATTGAAACTGTAATGGAGTCCGTTGTAAAACTTAGGAGTTCTTTTGAGCAATTATCCACGGAGTCTGAAGGTGAAGATGACGCCGTACTGAAACAGGCCGTAGCCTCGATTAAAGAAAACCTTTACAAAATATCAACACAAATAGAAGTCATTGAAAATAACGTGGGTACGTTTGATGTTTTACAGAGCGAAAATAAGCTAGATGCGCTACAAAAGATGGCCCAGATTCTTATATCATTAGAAAATAATCTGCCAAGATTAGAACCGATGCCAGAAATTAAGAATCACATGACCGTGTTCCACAAAAACTTAACAAAAGTTTTAGAAAATGTAATAGAGAGTAACGAGTCCAAGAAATATTTTGCATTGATGGAAACTTGTGATGCTGTTAACAGAATCAATGCTTCGATCAAGAGTCTAGATGTTGATAACGTTTTGTGCCTCGCTAGCCTTAATAACACCTTAAGAATTATTCAAGATCAGTTCATCACAAACGTTTTTGATTCGGAGCTTAATTGTTCGCTTCTTACAAATATCGCTGATACTTTGGTTGATATTCAAGAGGCTATCAACACAGCTGAGGAAGTCAGCATTCATGTTGATTCCGAACACGTACAACCCATAGCTCCTCATGAATATGACGAAACAAAGGCCAAGGTTGTAATGGAACATATTGATCACGCCTTAGCCGCAATTGAAAATGTGAAGGCATTAGAATCGACACATGATTTCAAGACAAGCATTGCTCCTACATTGGAGAACATTTGTCCTGTTCTAGAGGAACTAAAACGAAGTGTAGCTTCGATTAAAGCTAGTGGTGTTGAAGAAGAACATATTTCTGATTTATCAGAAATCTCATCCATTGCCCAAACTTTTGCTACGCCACTTTGTGAGCTAAATCAGAATATAATCGTCCTAAATCAACAAATTGTTGAAAACATTGAAAGTTTGAAACAAAACAGCGAAGTTATGGCTGCGATCGCTGAACCTATTCACGAACTCCATACGACACTTGAAATATTACAGCAAGATGTTATTTCTCAATATGGTGAAAACTTGACTCCTTATGAGGTCAGTGTCAATATGGCTAGCGCAGTACAAAATCTACAGAGTTGCATTTTAATGATACAAGAACATGCAGGAGTAGAAGCGGCAGACGATATGTCTACTCTCGAAGATATATCGGGAATAAAGACTACAGCAGACACTATCCCATCCGACCGTTTAGTACTACCAGCTGCCGAAGAAACTGCGGTAGAACAGATGATCTCGCCATTTAATCAGGAAATGCAAACTACTGCTACTGCGCAAGCCCTACAAACATTGCATGAACATATTACTGTATTACAAAATCCTGAAATCATTGACGCGTTAGATACATTATCTGAAGTTAGTGATTACTCTAGTTTAAAATCATTCGTTATAGGCTTAGGTGACTTGCATTCTGGAATCGAAGAGGTTCTACACCCTCTACTGATGGAGGGATCAAATGAGATAGCCAACTTAATTAATCCATCAAAACTTACAGCTATTGCTGAGCCAATGCAGGAACTGCAGCAAAGTTTGTCGGTCTTAGACACTAGTAACATTCCAATATATGAAAATTTATTAGAGATGCCGACGGAAAGAATACATTCCGTGATTCAGAGCGTATCTGAATTTAAAGAGCATTTAGATAAGTGTATGCTCGCTGTGTTCCCTGCCATGCACACCGCTGATAATACCGTTGAAATAGCGAACCAAGTCGGTGCACTTAGAGAAGTGTGTGAGCATTTAAAAGACATTATTGAAACTACAAAGGCCGTAGAAAATATTCCTGTGCCAGAAGAAGTAAAAGCTTTGGAACTCACTGTTGACAATTTACTTAATGCTACGGATGTTTCCAAAGGAATCAGAATTGAGCAAGTTAAAATGATTACAGAAGAGCTATATGAAAAAGTAGCTACCGTGCAAGAGGACATGATTAAATTTACTCCACAAACCCCGGAAAAATTGGCTCAAGAGGCAAAACTAATTCAAACTATTGATGAAGTGCAAAGCAATATTGCTGTGCTAGAGCAATATGATTTCGTAGACCTTTCTCGTGCTTCAGAATTGACCTGCATGTCACCACAAATTGCAGTTGAAATTGAATCGGACTCTCTTATGTTAATGGAAGATATCGTAGATAGTGCTGTTAACGTGGTGCAAGATTCCACAAATGATATGCCAATAGCTGACCTTATGATAGTAGGAGACTTCTTTAAGACCTGCAAGAGTGAATTTACCATTCTGCGTTGTCTAATATCTAAAGCTACAACTCATAAGAAGATTATAAGATTATTACAAGAATTTAGTTCTTTGCAAAGTACAATAAATGACTTCAAAACTAAAAAAAATGAATTAAAGTTGACTGATGATGTTAACGGCTGCTTAGCTACTTTCCTAATTCATGCCGATGATTGCCTCCAAAATGTTCAAACTTCTCTTATAAGGATTGTTTATTCTCAAGCAGAGCTTTTGATTCAAGCGCCTTTGGCTAAGTTTGAAAACTCAGCCAGAGAACTTAAAATGTCAAAAGAAATGAAACACGATGAACAAGTTTTTGAAGTAGTTGACAAATTTGTTCAAATATTAGAAATAGCTAAACCTTCTCTGCAATTTGTACAGGCAGATATTATAGAGGAAATCAAAAGTGGTAAACCTATCGTGGTTGAAGACTTTACTTTGGTTAATTTGATTGAAGAATTCGCAACATTTGTTGAAGAAGTCAAGATGCAGAAAATAGACGTTGTAACAAAAGACATGTTAGAAAAAGTTTCAACTGTAATTGAGAAACACCTTGACTTCAAAGATGCGAGTGGTACAGGCAAGACTTTGATTTTACTAAAGTGTTTGGCTGACTGCACGGATGTATTACAAGAGAGCCTTCTTGAAGTTACAATTCCGAAACAAAAGTTGGAAGAAGGACCTTTAAAAGCAGTTTTAACAGAGATGTTAGAACCTCTACAAGCATTACACAGTCAATTAGCAAATGTTCAAGAACAAGTTCTTAGAGGTGTTGATGAAGATTCGATATCCGTCGACATAACAACTACGGAATCTCTTGTTCAAACGATGACTGAAAAACATAAAGAAATAATAGAAAGGATGGAAACGGAAGAAGCGATTGCCAATGAGGAGATTTCTCTAATCATAGAAGTTGATAAAGAGATACAATCGATACAAGACAGCTTAAGATCTATAGAAAACGTCCAAGTTGCTCAGGTTGTCAAAGAAATTGCGAAGCCCGTGGCAGATATTGAGAAGTCCATGCAAGGTATTTTGTCTTCAGAGAAAGCCAACATTTACAGTGAAGATAAACTTCCTAAAGGTGAGTTTTTATGTTACATTTATCTTTACATATAAATATTTTTTATATAATTAGGATATTGAGGACCACGACCTAAGATTAAATAATGAGTTCTCGTATAAAAAAAAACGGGGTTCCTATTGAAATACAATATTATATCAATTATGGAGCTACGTCTAAATTCATTGAAAATGTAATAAAATAAGTAAAGTTATGCATCCGTATTCGCCGATACTATAACCCATGTTCATGGAGGTCAACCTTACATAAACAAATTCGTGGTCTTTTACTGTCAAAAGAATAGATAAGTAATTGGTTTAATCTACCGTGTGGAGGACAAATGTTTAACAAAATTATTACTTAATATTTCTGTCGAAATTTTTTATAGATGTCAATTCCAATATCGATTCATTGGAAAACGCAATTGACCGTTTCATAGGTATTGAAATGGATATATTAGTCGAATCTGGTACATTTAGCGACGCCGATTTGAATGAAAGCTTAACTATTGCATCTGAACTACAAGGACTATTGGCACTAAACCCCGAAGAGCTAGCCTCTTCCAAAATATCAGATTTAAAAAACAAAAAAATAAATTCTCTAAAAGCTATCATGTCGAAATTCGATTGGCAAAGTACAGATGCGTACAATGGAAAGAATCAGTTAGAAACTGAAAACATGAAGCTCGTATTCCTTGCGGCTTATCAGCTATTGGTCGAGTTGGAAAAAGTTGATGTATTGGGAAATATAGAAGTTAAAGAAGGTAAAGTGGGAGTGGATGTCAATAATCTGGCTTTGTCGTTATTAATCAGAGCTTTGTACAAACGCCGTCGTGACGCGGAAGTAAAATAATATGCTTTAATGTGTTTCGTCAAGTTTAAACATGGTTGCCTATTTTTATCTGGCTTGAAAATGACAGCCGACCAACATGATATACAATCATCATGAGCAACAGAATCAGTTTTTTCCATTTCTCAAATTCGTGTTTATAATATAATTTATATACAAGAACCATCGATTTATTTTATGATTCACCACCAAGTGATTCACCATTTTACAGTTTTTAAATGCTTCATTCATCACGTGTTTATAACATTTTATAGCTAACATTACAAGTTAACTAAAATAAATATTCTATTTTCAGAAAAAGCTAAGCAAATTATTCAGCATATTGATCAATACATAGAATTAATCGAAATAGTGGAAGAAATATCTGCTATCATAAAGATTGATGATATAAAAGAGACCATGGATATTGCGAAAGAGTTACGTGAAAGTATTGCTGCATCAGAAATAATCACAGAAGGAGAGGAAAGCCTTGAACGAGTCAAAGAAGTTCGCAAAGAACAAAATAGGTTGGCTTTAAAACTCCATACAGCATTATCTGCTTTGCAAGTTCAAGTTTTTGACAGCGTACAAGAGTTAGCGCCAGCACTCAGTACAGAAGTGATTCAGCGAATTGCTCGAGTTACTGCACAGTTACAAGCAGATTTGGTCGCTGTCACTGGCATCAGAGTGGCACTACAAGCTCCAGCTGAACCATTAACTGAAATCGTAAAGAAGATTGAAGATGTAGAGAGCAAAGCTACTATCACTACTCCAGAATTGGTAACAGCAGCTGAGGGATCGGAAGTAACTATTTTAGAACAAATTAGTTTAGTTGCGCAAGTATCATCTTCTGAACAGTTAATTGCTACAACGGAAATGTTGGAAAAATCAATCGTCGAAACTAAAGAAATTGTCACAATGGAAGACACCAAGCTTTTACCATCAGAAACAATAATCGAATCGGGTCTTCCTGATGCTGAAGTATCTCTTGCCATAGAGGGCACTGAAGCTGTGGTTCTGGAACAAACTGAAGCAGTTTATACAGAAACAGTTCCCAAAGAAGATGTTGAGTTCAGTGTAGTTGAAGAAGACCAAGCACAAGGGGTTGCATCTGTAGAGACATTGAAATTAGAATCAGAAAGTGCCGTTGTGATTGAAGACCTCGGACCAGTGTTGCATGAAGTTGCCGTTGATGAGCAGCAGATTGATGTTGGAATAAGTCAACAAGCCGAGCTACAAGAGGCTCCTAAAGCAACTATTGGTATTAAACTACTTTTTATATTGTGATATTGATACTATTCTATACATGTAAAACTCTTCATACATGCTAACGAAATTTTTTTTTTCCAGAAATGTTAGTTCTGCATATAGATCAGTTTATATCTGACGATATAATAGAGGTGATCAACGAACTAGCCAACGTCATAAATGCTGAAGAACTGAAGCAATCGATAAGTATTGCTAAAGAAATGCGAGAGAACATCGCTGTTTCTGAAGTCGAATTAAAAGCAGAAACTAGTGATGTTCTGAAAGAAGAAGTTATTCAACAGTATGCACAACTGGCGGAACAGTTGCACACAGCTCTGGCGGCACTGGAAACTCTGCCATTAGATACACTAGCAGATATACCTTCAATCAACAAAGACACATTACAACGCGTTGCTACAATAACTGAAAATCTGCGCGCTGACCTCGTAGAAGTAAAAACAACACCAAAATTGTTTGACCAACTTAAAGATGTGAAGCTTAAAAAAGTTTCATCTGATGCTGCGCAATTGAAAGCTTCAGAGTCAAAAATGGCTGAAGCAATAGCATCAGCCGAGAAATTGGAAACTACAATGGCTGAAGTTGCTTCTGTAAAGCCTACTGTATCTGAAGATAAAGAGAGTGTAGCTGTAAAAGTACAACAAGTAGAGGAAGATGCTGAATTGCAAGAAATAAAACATGAAGCTGAAACGATAGATTTATTGGCTACTACTCAACCATCTCTTGAATTAGCTGAAATAGAATCAGTCGAAGTCGATATTAAATTGGGTGAAGCATTAGCAGTTACTACCGAAACTGAACAATTGATTTTAGAAGAAGTGACAGTAAGTGACGCGAAGGCGGAGGCTGCACAACAGGCGATACAGAAATCTGAGGAGCCACTACAAAAAGCAACAACAGGTAATTCATGTCATAGTAATCATTAGCTATAATTTATTCTAAGATAGATTGAGTAATATTTTTTTCGATTTAGTATATTTAATTTATTAGATATTCTAATCTATCTTTAATCCAAACAGAAAGTGCTATTTGAATGAGTGATTTCTGTAAAACGTAGTTGATATTTTTAAAATTTCTTTTAAAAAAATACTTTCGTATTACTCTCTAGACATAATTATGAAATAGTGGAAATGGGATCTTATTCACTTTAGGAAAGTACTATGTGTATCCGTTCATCACCTAGACATACTTTTATTTTTATTACTCATACCACCTTCACCTTTCATGTTATTTAAACTTACACTACATGAAAGTTACATATTTTCAGAAACACTGTTACAAACCATCAATGACTTCTTATCGGACAACATTGTCCAAACAATCGATCAAATATCTGCAATTGTGAATGTTGCTGAACTTAAGCAATCGGTAGCAGTTGCGTGTGACTTACGTGTGAGTATTGAGACAGCTACAGATAATACAACAACAAGATTTAGTGCGGCGAGCGGTGAACAACTTCAACAACTACAAAACGCTTTATCCACGGTACAAACACTTGCATTGGACTCTACCAATAAATTGACACACGTGATTGGAGAAGAAGCGCTGCAGCAACTTGCCAATACCAGTACTTATTTATCTTTGGAACTTGCTGCTGTAAGATCACAAGTTAATGTCCAGCAGGAAACATTAGAAGGAAAAGAAGAAGTTACTGAATTAACTACCGAGCCTCCACAGGTTGAAGCTGATACATCTGAAGTGCAAGAAATTGTTAAACAAGCTGATGGTCTGTCTGAAAATGTGGAACAAACGTGCACTAAAGCCGAAATGTTTGTAGAAGATAATGTGCCAATAACAGAAACTATGGAATTGCCTACTACAGGCATAATCGAAGATATTATTACTGCTGGGGTAACCAAAATATTAGCCCAAGGAGCTCTTCCAGAACAGATCACAGAGGATACTGTACAAGCAGTTATTGAACCAGGTGATGCACTCCTAACAGAAACTGTTGATACTACTGCAATCATGGATAAAGAAAGCATAAAACCCTCCGAAGAAAGTAAAGCTCAATTAATGGAGAACGCAATTGTTATCGCAACAATGACTGGAGAAGACACTTTACAGACATTAGAACAAGCGGAAATGAAACAAGCTGTCATTGTTGAAGAAGATAAAAAAACAGCAGAATCGATTACACCGGAAGTGGTTACTGTAAAGGATTTAAATATAGAAGATTCTTTGCCAGAACTAGCTGTGATAGCGGAACTTATCAGTGAAACTGTTGCAACCACTCAAGTTACACCTACTGAGCAGCTGACTGAAGATGCATTACAAACTTCTGTTATAGTTACTGAACAACAAGTTCAAAGCGCGCCAGAAAATATAGAACAAGTGGTAGATCAGGACAAAATGAAAACAGACTTAGTAACTAATGAGCTTTCATTTAATGAAGTTGCTACAATTGCTGCTTCTGAAGTAATAAAATCTCGAAAACAGGAAAAACCCACAGAGGAAGTTACTATCGATCAGGTTGCCATTGAGAGTGTGAGTACTGATGTCGTCACTGATGAAGGAATTATACTACTGCCAGACATAGTGGCTGAAGTGCCCACTGTAGAGCAAATCGCAGATAGTGACAGTGTTGTTACTACAATCACTGTAGTCGAAGATAGTGTACAGCAATTCGATCAAGAAGTATCATCTAGTGTTACTGATGTAAACGAATTTGCCAACGAAATTGTCGATGCTGCTATTGTTATTGCTGAAGAAGCAATACAGCCTTTAATTTTAGAAAAAGAAGAGGTTCTTGACTCTCAAATACCTTCGAAAGAAAGTGAAGTTACAACTGATGTTACAAAAGTAGATACAGCAGTCCATGAATACGTACAAACATCGTCAACAATTATGGAAGAACAGCCCAAAGATATGGAACCAACAGTTACAGGCGGCGAACTTGTTGATGTAAAAATAACTGAAGAAACTTCTTTACATTTGGCGATGCCAAAAATTGTTTCAATAGATCAAGCTGCCGTAGAAAGCCTAGAAATTGAAGCTTCTGTGGATAAAACTAGACAACCAGAGCAAGAAAAATCTGGGGATAGTGCTCCTGAAAAATTGGTTGAAGAGATTATTGAGACTGAAACTGATATCATAGATAAAGAAATGGCACAAGTGGAGTCTTTAGATGACAAATATGTTACAAGCGAACATGCCAATGTAGAAACATCTATTGAGCAAGAACCGATGGTTATTGGAACGGAATCAAAGTTGGATACAGTAAGTGTTGAAATAACCGCGGCTACTGATTTAGTGGAACTTCAACCTTTAGAACAAGGAATAGCAATAAGTGATGCCATTATAACAGAGCAACCTGTAGTAGTTGGTAAAGAAACTAATACTTGTGTTGACGTGGAGGAAACTAGACCATTAAATCAAGAAGAAACAGCAAGTGAACATGTCAATGTTGATAAATCTATTGAACAAGAACCGAAGATTACTGAAACTAAGGCTCAGTTGGATACCGAAAGTGTCGAAACAACCGCGGCTACTGATGTACCAGAACCTCAAACTTTAGAACAAGGAATATCAATCAGTGATGGCACCATAACAGAGCAAGCTGTAGTAATTGGTAAAGAAACTACTACGTGTGTTGACGTGGAGGAAACAAAACCATTAAATCAAGAAGAGACAGCAAGTGAACATGCCAATGTAGATAAATCTATTGAGCAAGAACTGAAAGTTACTGAAACTGAATCAAAGTTGGACACAGAAACTGTTGCAATAACCGTGGCTACTGATATAGTGGAACTTCAACCTTTAGAACAAGGAAAAGCAATAAGTGATGCCACCATAACAGAGCAACCTGTTGTAGTAGGTAAAGAAACTACTACAAGTAATGAAGTGGAGGAAATAATGCCATTACATCAAGAAGACGCAGCAAGTGAACATGCCAATGTAGATAAATCTATTGAGCAAGAACCGATTACTGGAACTGAATCAAAGTTGGATACAGAAAGTGTCGAAACAACCGCGGCTACTGATGTGGCGGAATTTCAACCTTTAGAACAAGGAATAGCAATTAGTGATGTCACCATAACAGAGCAACCTGTTGTAGTTGCTAAAGAAACTACTACAAGTAATGAAGCGGAGGAAATAATGCCATTAAATCAAGAAGAGACAGCAAGTGAACACGCCAATGTAGATAAATCTATTGAGCAAGAACTGAAGGTTACTGAAACTGAATCAAAATTGGACACAGAAAGTGTTGCAATAACCGTGGCTACTGATATAGTGGAACTTCAACCTTTAGAACAAGGAATAGCAATTAGTGATGCCACCATAACAGAGCAACCTGTTGTAGTAGGTAAAGAAACTACTACGTGTGTTGATGTGGAGGAAACAAAACCATTAAATCAAGAAGAGGCAGCAAGTGAACATGCCAATGTAGATAAATCTATTGAACAAGAACTGAAGGTTACTGAAACTGAATCAAAGTTGGACACAGAAACTGTTGCAATAACCGTGGCTACTGATATAGTGGAACTTCAACCTTTAGAACAAGGAATAGCAATTAGTGATGCTACCATAACAGAGCAACCTGTTGTAGTAGGTAAAGAAACTACTACAAGCAATGAAGCGGAGGAAATAATGCCATTACATCAAGAAGACGCAGCAAGCGAATTTGCCAATGTAGATAAATCTATTGAGCACGAACCGAAAGTTACTGAAACTAAGTCACAGTTGGATACAGAAAGTGTCGAAACATCCGTGGCTACTGATGTAGCAGAACCTCAACCTTTAGAACAAGAAACCGTTCTTAGTGATGCCATTATAACAGAGCAACCTGTAGTAGTTGGTAAAGAAACTACTACTTGTGTTGACGTGGAGAAAACTAGACTTGCAATAACCGCGGCTACTAATGGAGTGGAACCTGAACCTTTCGAACAAGGAATACCAATTAGTGATGCCATCTTAACCGAGCAACTCGTTGTAGTTGGTATAGAAACTACTACGTGTGTCGAGGCGGAGAAAACTAGACCATTCAGTCAAGAAAAGACAGCAAGTGAACATGCCAATGTAGATAAATCTATTGAGCAAGAACCGAAGGTTATTGAAACTAAGGCACAGCTGGATACAGAAAGTGTCGAAACAACCACGGCTACTGATGAAACAGAACCTCTACCTTTAGAACAAGGAATAGCAATTAATGATGCCATCATAACAGAGCAACCTATAATAGTTGGTAAAGAAACTACTACAAGTATTGAAGTGGAGGAAATAACGCCATTACATCAAGAAGAAACAGAAAGCGAACATGCCAATGTAGATAAATCTATTGAGCAAGAACCGAAAGTTACTGAAACTAAGTCACAGTTGGATACAGAAAGTGTCGAAACAACCGCGGCTACTGATGTAGCAGAACCTCAACCTTTAGAACAAAAAACCGTTCTTAGTGATACCATTATAACAGATCAACCTGTAGTAGTTGGTAAAGAAACTACTACTTGTGTTGACGTGGAGGAAACTAGACTTGCAATAACCACGGCTACTGATGTAGTGGAACCTCAACCTTTAGAACAAGGAATAGCAATTAGTGATGCCATCATAACAGAGCAACCTATAGTAGTTGGAAAAGAAACTACTACAAGTATTGAAGCAGAGGAAATAAGACCATTACACAAAGAAGAGACAGCAAGTGAACAACCTAATATAGATACAATTATTGAGCTAGAACCGAAGGTTATCAAAACTGAATCACAAGTTGTCAATGAAAGTGTCGAAATAAGTGTTGCACAAGACATGGCAGCCATTGACACCGAAACTACAGAGGTATCAGCTGTAAAGAGCATAGAATCTATTGCAGAAACAGAAACAAAGCCAACAGAACTAGAAAAACTAGTCAGTAACGCTGCACCAGGAACACTTGACGAAAACATTGGTGTAAGCCCAGAAATTACAGGAGAGATGAAAGCTCCTCAACTAGAAGCAGTGACTGAAACTAAACCTTCTGAATTTATAGAAGATACGTGTGAAGCTTCTTCTGCTTTACTTCTGCCGGATACTAGTGAAGCTGTTTCAAAACTAGCTTCAGAAGAAAGCGTTCCTCAACCAACGGAAGCAACAAAGATTACTCTCGGTAATAATAAATGTTGTGACGCTAATAATATTCAATTTTTTTGGAATTTTGTAGAACGGCTTTTGTTATTCTAAAATGCTAAATAGCTACACAGTATGAGTCTCAAAAAGTAGACATTAAAATTAAAATTTTATTGGTATTCATCAATAAAATGTCTACGAGTAACTTCCATTAAAACGGCGAACTTTGATGAAACTCGCGGTGACGAAAGTGTACGGATAGGTATGAAAGCTTTCTACGTACACATTCCCGATTCTCCCGATTTTCTCAAATATTGGCCGCCAAATGAAAAAGCCGATCGCCTATGATGGCTGACTCATTCATCAATCGAGTATTTCAATCAGATTTAACTGTCAAACGTATTGACGTGATCGTTACTCGTAAAATCTATGTACCATACTGTGAAGTTATACCTGCGCAGCATAACGCACAAAATAATAATAAAATTAGCAATTGCACGGCTGGCTGAAGTCAAAATAAATATTTTTTCATCAGTGTAAATATTCAAACACTTTTTCTCTGCAGCAGTATCCGAAGGCATAGTTACGCTTTCATGAAATATTAAGATTTTATGTAAACATAATTATGAGAATTTGAGAGCAGTGGTGGCCCAGTGGTACGTATCAGCCCCGACTTACGAGTTGTAGGTCGTGAGTTGGAACCCAGACAGGCACTTTACTTTGTGTATTTAATTTCACCACGACTACTCTCAAAACGGTGAAGGAGCACATCGTGAGGAAACCGGCATGTCCTAGAACTTAAAATTCGAAGACATGTGGCACTGGGCTAGAGTGGTGGATTACGGCCCACTCCCTCTTACAGAGAGGAGGCCTGTGTCCCAGCAGTGGGAACATTAAAGGCTCATTACGCTATGTAAAAATATCGCATCTTATTATCTGCTGTTAATTTATTTTCCTGCATTTAACTGTTATCATTAACAATACGATCGAAGCTATTCGCCTTGTATTTTGTAATAATATATATTACGGTATGGTAGTTGTGATTTTATAATATCATGGTATTTAGCTGATACGCTATCGTTCACCTGTACGCGCTTATGTTTAACGGATAGCGGCGGCGCCTTCGCGCCTTCATTTATTGGTATACTCGTAGATGCAGCAATTAATATATCACTATAGCTTGTATTTTATGAGTGTAAGTAGTAAGGTTTTTGACTTCGACATCGATAATTTAATTTAGTGGCATTCATTACAGTACCTTGTGACTTCGGCTCTATCATTTTGTAACATATACTTTACACACACCTTTAACACATTTATAATTATCATGGCTTCTTATTTAGTGCCTTTAGTTAACGATACTTACACAGTACACAATTTTTAATTTAATCAATTAATATAAAAATGCTTTAATATAAATAAAATGAAAAATAGAACTCTATAATTCATAAAAAATAGGTAAATGTGGTAGCAGTAACAGGTATATTTTGGCATTGTAGTTGTTTTCTTGGTATTAAGGGTAAACTTAAATTGACACATAAATCATTAATGGATGATCATGGTACAAGACGAAATTAATGTACTTAGATTTATACATATATTTCTCCTTAACTCGTGGATTCGTTCCTCAAAATAATGTTGGTACAGTGACTTCAATAATTTCAATTTTTTCATACAACTCGTCAATAAAGTAATGTTAAAATTGTGAGTATTACAGGAAAACAATGAATGTTGCGTCTATGCTAGTAAAATAATAAATACAAGTTCTTTCTATCGAGGCTTTCGTTAGGGGGTTGGATCCAAAAGGCAATACTCCTTGAAACGACTCGCATTGTGAGGAGGTTCCTGTCTCTGGAGCCCTAACCAGCGGTTTCCTGGACCCTGCTCCCGTCATCGGTGGAATATAATTTATTTTACATATTTCAATGATTTTTTTTAATTTTTTTATTATATTTTGAGAAATATTTAAAAATGTAATTAGATAAGTAAATAAACGGAATACTACAAGTAAAAAAACAAATACTGGTATTCAGCTGCATCCGGTTAGACTGGAAGCCGACCCCAACATAGTTGGGAAAAAGGCTAGGCAGATGATGATGACTACAAGTAAAAAAACGACTAAAACATAAACATCAAATCACCTTATTATATTTCACGAATTAATATATTCATAGATTAGAAATAACAACACTATTAAAAATTACTTTTTTACAAAGTCTTTATCTCACTAAAATATAATCTATGATTTTTTACAGACACACTTTTACACAACATTGATCAGTTCTTATCTGACGATATAATTGATATAGTCAATAAATTAGCCGAGGTTTCAGACAACATTGAACTCTCTCAGTCAATAGTAGTAGCTCGACAGTTTCACAATAGTATGATTCTTCAAGAAACGCTTAACGAAAATACGCAAATAAAAGAAGAACACGTCCCATTAGTACAAGATTTAAACAGTGCCTTATTAGCATTGCAATTAGTAACCCTTGAAGCTGTAGAACAAATAGACCCAGTACTAAGTAAAGAAGCGTTGCTTAATATTCTTGATATTGCTGAAACCTTGGCAAGCGATCTTGATACAGTAATTTCACTACGTTCCGAGTTACTTTCGGATGATAAATCCAATGAAGAGTTAAATGGTACTCAAACAGAAGAAATTATACCTCATGTTGAGGCTCAAAAGTTGAATGACGAAATAAAACACAAAGATGATATAACACATAGTTTAATTAATCAATCAGAATTAGCAGAACTTGAAAAATATACTGTTATTAAAATCTCAACATTCACTGAAAGTAGCGAAAATACTAGTTTAGTTTCTAAACCAGAAATACTAGAAGACATAAAAATTTACGATACGTCTGCAGAATGTACCAAGTCAGATGATAAGTTAAATAAGGACGCTTCAATAGCAGGGCTTGCAGAAGTTGGAGGAACGAATGAACTAGCTAGTCATAATGAAACAGTTACAGACACTGTTGGAGATAATCAAGAAACTGTGATTGTTGAAAAAACTGATGAATCACTTGACTTGGAATGCGGCAGGGCGATTCGAAGTGATGTTCTAGAATCATTGCTAATGGAAACTGCAAAAACTATAATAATTCCAGTAGTGGGTGATGTTCTTAATGAAGAGTTACCAGCTACTTTCGACCCAATAAATGCAGAAATTCCTGTGGAAAATTCTAATATCGATACTAAGGCTAAGGAAATTGAGGAAATATGTCCTGTGGGTTCTCTAGAAGTAGCTCTGGACGACAACGTTTTGAAAAACAATGAAAATCAGGAGTTAGATAGTGAAAAGGAAAACAAATGCTTTAAAGACCCAGAACAGACATCGGATTCGCACAACATTTTCGGTAAATCGAAATAGCTAATACAAAATAATATGTAACTCCTATAACACGTGCTAGTTTAGTAAAAACTAGGGACATTTTAAATACTAATTAAACAATAATAAATTAAAGTTTTATAGAATTCTAATGGTAGATAGCACTGAGGGTCTCAGATCGATCAATATCGTTGTTACGATGTCTAAATAAATTAAACTAATAAATAAATTCAGGCTTCAATATAATAATTAATATATCGTACAAAATGAACCTAATAATAACATTTTGTTTTTCATTGACTGTAGTTAGTTCATTTATAACATTTGAAATGTAACTTTATCTTTACTCGCTGTATTTATAAAAACGTATTTTTCTGAAGGATCAGTACCTTATAAAAAATCAAGTTTGCTATCTGAGGAAAATAAAGGACCAGTCGATTTATTAAAATTGGAAGAAAAAGCAACACCTATTGATTTAGAAAATCAATCAGACAATGGTATTAGTGGACAGATATATAATAGATATAGAACAGTAGAACAGCCTCCAGGAAAAATGTCTATTTCGCTTTACACTAAATAATCATGAAGACCAAATTTTAGGTGAAATCAATCAAATTTGTGACCTACTTGAGGAACTACCACTTGGTAAAGATAAAACTGCGGAAATAAGGGATGAATATAAAACAGAAATCACCATTAAAATACAAACAGTTACCGATGAACAGGATAATAAACAAGATGTTGATGCGAAGGGTGATGGTACAATTGTTCAAACTCCGAACGTTACTACTGTAAAAACCAATGACAAACAAAGTGAGGGAGTTTGCCATGATTTAGTAATTATGCAAATGAAAGACGGTAAAAGACGAATAACTATTTCCATAACTCACTTAATACGTTGTATTTAGTATAATGTTACATTAATAAAATAATAACAATCTATTGCTCATCATGTCGGTAGAGTAAAATACGTTTATACAAACGCCATAATTCAAAATGATTCTTAATGGCGTAGTGAATTATTCTGTCGCAAACAATAACAAAATCATTAACTGCTAAATATAAACATTAAAATTACGTCGTAGATGGTTTTATAACGTATAAATAAACTCATAATATTTGTATTAATAAGCATATGATGAATAAAATGTAAAGCTGTTTGATAAAAAAATACTTCTTAAATAATTCTTCAAATTCAACTTAACTTTCTGAGATAATAACGCTTACACTTTTGCATGCACAATACACCAATATTCAAATACCCTTACTTACATATTTTCAGACACACACTCTGAAAGCGTTGGCCTAGAAGATCCAACTCTATTAGTTGACGAGACAACAAGTACAAACGATGAGATTAAAACTACTCACGAACACACACAAAGTATTAATGTATTCAAGTCCAACGAAAAGCCTGTAATGTTAGAATATTCTTCTATTGAAGAAATCATTGATGCTCAGAATACCGAGACAGCTGTACAAATAACTGAACCAATTATATTAACAGAACGTTTAAAACTGGAGATTAATAACCAAGATGAAGAGGTAGCTTTAAGTGAAACTTTCCAACCCATGGTTGTAGAACCTTTGACTCCTATTGCAGAGTTAAGCCCCATGAGAGCTGTTCAATTGGAACAAGAAAAAGTTGAAAAAGTACTCCCTGGTCAAGAAATTATACCAGTGTTATTTGAAAGTGTCATTGATGGAACTAATCAAAATATTGCCGTGATGAAAGATGTAGGATGTCATAAAGCTATTAGTGAATCGTCTCAACCCTTCATTTTTGAATCAGTAACATCTATTGAATATAATACGGAAAAAACTTCTTTACGAAAATCTACTGACAGTGAAACCATCCACGAGTGTTCTAATACTGTGACTGACGAAAAAGTTGCATTAGATACGGTTATAGCGGTAAGTCAAACTTGTCCACCCATGGTTCTAGGATCTGTTACACCTATAGATGAAATGAAGTCAATGATTGCGGACCAGTCCACTAAAGTCCAACCAGAAAAAGTGGTACCAGTTCTTGATAATGAACCAATCCTTTTGGAACATGTAGTTTCTAATGAAACGGAAGCTACCGTTTTAATTGATGATGGTGGTTCTAGACTAGTAGCCTTAAGTGAAAGTTCCGAATTGCTGGTGGTCGAACCTTTAACTCCTATGAAAGAATCTGTAATAGAAACAAGGCTTCAAGCTGATATCACTGAAAAAACAGCACTAGGTGAAAATAATGCAACTTTGCTAGTCGAAAGTGATGCTGACAGAAGTCCTCAAAACATAATTGAGATAAAAGAAGTTTTTGACGAAAAATTAGCTATAAATGAGACATTGCAACCTATCGTTTTTGATTTTGTAATGCAAGAAAAAGAACCAGAAACGGTAACCACGCTTATTACTTCAGATGCAATATTGGATAATGGAGCGATGAGCCTATCATCATCACTGCTGAAAGCTAGTGAGAGTTCTATGATTGCTGTTGAAACAAATGAAGCGGCTAAAGAAGCATCAGCTATTCAGGAAACGACTGAAGTCGTCATTTTAGACTCTGTGGCATCAATTGAAAAAATGCAATTAATATTGGCAACCACATCTGACGAACCATCTACTGATGGATCAATTGCAATAAACAGCAACTTGTCTCCAATGTTGTTAGAGTCAGTAACACCTGTTGAGGAAAAAAGTATTGAATATGCTCATCCAAATGTTGAGGAAAATTCTCTTAAGGAAATAAATTTAGGTCAAACAGATGAAGTGATTTTATCAGAATCTGTAAATGTTGACGAAGGTCCAATCGCTGCAACTGTAATCGAGCAATACCAAAAGGTAGCAAATGCTTTTACTGAAAACTCTCAACCTCTAGTTTTAGAGCCAGTGACACCTATTGACACGTTCGCAGAAGTTTCGTTTCAAACCGATGTTACTGAAGATTTATTAAGAAATGTGGCACCTGTCCATCAAGTCGAATCTTCTGTGCCAGTGTTGCTAGAAACTTTATTACCCATTGAAGATATTCAATTGGTTGTTGCAACTCCACTGAAATCAGATGATGATGAAACACAAAAGATTGCTCCAACTCAAGTTGAACCAGTCATACTTGAGCAAATAGAAGAAACCGACAAAATAGCTTTGAACAGCGTAGAAGAAACATTAGGAACTATTGCTGTTACAGAAGACATTCTACCAATTTTAGAACACGTATCGCCTATTGAAAAAACCACAATTTCGGCACAAACAACTGATATCAGTTTCACTGGCGAAACACCTCAGATAACCGATAAAAATTTGATCCTAAGTGAGAATCTACAACCTCTTATATTGGAGTCCTTAACACCAGTAGAAGAAAAAGAGCTTGAATTTACTGCAGCTCTATCTATAGAAAATATTGAAAAATCTGTTGTGTGTCAGGAAACTGAACCAGTTTGCTTAGAAAGTGTTAGTTCTGATGAAACCGAAAGTTTTGCTACAGAGCCTAAACTCATTGTTGATGATAAAACTGTGGCAATTGAAGACTTACAACCTGTTGTCTTAGAAATTCCTATGCCATTAAAAGAAATACAATTAGTTGTGGCAACGGAACTGGAAACCAAAGATTGTGCAGACGAAAAGGTAGTACCGAGTCATGAAGCTGAATTAATGGTCCTTGAACAAATTGAAGATATTATCAAAGATGCTATTAAAACTGTTGAAAACGAGAAAAATGCTATAAATGAACAAGTTCCACCGCTTATTTTTGAGCAAGTACAACTTTCTGATAAACTACAACAATATGCTCAGAAAGATTTTACTCAACCAAAACTAATTGAACAGATATCCGACAATTTTGATATAAACCAGAAAGTCCTAATAGGTGAAAAAAATAATATTACTGAAAGTAGTCAGGAAGTTATGGACTCCAATCCATTAATTCTTGATGCGCAAACATCACACAATATAGCTGATAATGAAACACTTTTACTAGAAAATGTTAATAAAAGTGAAGAAATTCAACCTGATGCTGCTGTTTCATTAGTATCAGCGCTTTCAGACATATTTGAAGTTAATCAAGATACTGCACCAATCAATTCTGAAAGCTTAAATCTAAATGAAGCTATGGGAACGCGTACTGCAACTGATGCAATCGATTCCGAAACACCAACTAATAAAATTGCATCGGAAGTTATCACAACGAGCCCAGAATTTGATGATGGTGTCATGGAAAAGACATTACAAGATGAGGAACCAACATCATTGACGAGTACAGTCATTTCTTGTCCAGAAGAATCAGTTTGTACAGAAATCTGTCATCCTTTAGTTTTAGAATCATCGCCACCGATTACAGATAACTTACCGATATCTACAGCTCCAAGGCAGACTGATAATGCTATTTCAAATCAAGATTTACCAGTTGCTTCGGAATGTGAGGGTGGGTCAGTAAATGTTCTGATGACAACTGTCGAATCAAATTCTTTAGATGAAACTGTTGAATATATTTTAGAAACAGTAACTCCAATGAATATTATGCTGACTGAAAGTGCATTACAGCTGAATACTACTGATACTCAATTAGAAGTACTAACGCCAACGCAAGAAATGAGCATAACATTTGAAAAAGAAGAAGTTTTAGTGACAACTGATGATTCCATGAAATTAGAGCTTTTAGATAATATAGAAAGAAATGAATGTGTAATAGAAGTGATAAAACCTCCAATATTGGAAAAGGCTTTGTTGTATGACTCTAAGCTAATAGTTGAAGACGTAAATAATGGTTCTAAATCTTCAGAGAAACTAGAACCCATTATAAACGAAACATTTAGTAAAGAGTTGGTAGTTCCTAGTTCAGATAACTTATCGGAATGTGAAAAAGATGTTACCATGATGCGTAGTTTGGTAGCAAAAACCGGTAAACAAGATAATTTATTTATTCATCTGTTTGAAGTTTTACATCATACTTACCTAATTCATGATACTTCATCAAACCTATCTTGCGCAAAGTTTTTTTTTCAGGATTTAACATGTTTTTCTCCCTCTACTTTCTTGCGTGGCCTATTAGGTAGATACGTTATAATATAATTTTAAATTAGTTCTAATCTTCCGGCTTCTAGGATCGGTAATTTAAACATAACTCACATTATCACAAACACACACAAAGACACGCACACTTTTACACGCATTTAATAATTACATAGCGGCTGTAAGTCTCGCTTTCGGTGTTATCACCATTATTGGGTCAAGGATAACATATTTTTTTTTATTTTCAGAACAAGGAGGTCTCATTCAGCACATTGATGAGTTTATATCGGATGAAGTTCTACAACTAGTTGGTGTCATTTCGGGGCTAAGCCACTCTCAAGAATTGAACGAGTCGATTGAACTGGCTAAAGTCTTGAAAGAAAGTATAGAGTTTGTTGAAGTGGCTGAAAAACCTGGTTCAATAGAGGAGGCCAAAGTAGAACAGGCTAAAGTGGCACAAAGGTTGCAAGATGCTTTATCAAATCTCCATACTAAAGCATTGGAGAGCGCGGAGGAGATCGCTCTAATGGCCAAACCTGACGCTCTTCAAAGAGTGTCGGAAATCATAACGCATTTGCAAGAAGATTTAGAGAAAGCAGTCGTTTCTGGAATGCCTCTAGTTCTCATGGCAGCGGAAACAGGTAACCAATTATAATAACTCACCAATCATCTACACAGTTAACATGTCATTTATAGGAGCTTGATGTCTCCTCTTTTTATTCTTATTGAGTGTAAAACATTAAATAACTTCAATCTCCTGCGCACAAACAATAACATTAACATTTTAAATTTATTTTCAGTTGAAATCCCTGAAATGGAAGAAAGCTCAATGAAACAACTGGAAGTATTGCTTCAAGAAGTGACAGATAAAATAAATATACCAACAGTCATGGAAGTTGAAGACAATGAAGCTCTTAGAGATGCACTTGATGAAGTACAGACTGTCATAATTAAACTCAAGCGGGATTATGACGGAGCTGCAAATGACACTCTCAATGAGACTCTTGAAGATTTAGAATGTAGCGTGAGGAGTGTGCAGCTCCAGATTAATGAGGATAGTCCACCAGAGTTACTTCAGGAAGCCTGCGCCACATTACAACTTCTAGTCAACAATATGAGTGAAACACAAGAGGTTCAAGTTGCTGAAACCTCAACTGTAGAACTCAAAAATGAAACCATTCTAGAAAAATGTTCCACTGAGACAGATGAAACAGTAAAACTTTTGGAACAGGCCTCTAAAGTTAACATCAGCGAAGGTAACTTGGCTGGCATTGTGTCGAGTTTGAACAATCTTAAGGATACAATTAAAACACTAAAGCTAAGCTTTGCGGACAGCGCTGACGTTTTGATAGAAAAAGGCGTTGAAGTTGTACAAATTCTTGATCAATTAGAAGACAAAGTGTTTGCGCTAGAGAAAGATTTGGCTGAAGTTAGTCTTAAAACAGAAGTACGGGATCAAATACTTACAGCGGTCCACTCTGTTTACGGTAGTATATCTAACATGCGGGGGACTATTTCGAGTATACAAAAAATTTACATGTTCGAAAACTACGGTAAACCATCCGAAACACTTTTACGTTCTATCAAGAATGTATCCGGTATTTTAGAAATAATCGAAGAAAACAAAGAAAAGTGGAAGGCTTATAAAAAATCATTGCGCAAGGTTTTGAATCATTTTGAAGACATCAAGTTTTATATCAATCTAGATAAAACAGCTAGATTGCCAAGTGATGCAGCATTTACTAAGATTATACTTGAAGAACTGAAATCAAATGTCTGCGAAATACTGGTTCCACAAGCTTCAGTATTAGGCTCAGAAGCAATTAAAAAGGTAAAAAATCTTCTTGAATATCTTAACAGATGTCTTGATAACATCGAATCGAAATCTACTTTAGAGGTCAAGGAAAAAATTCCTGTATTCAAAGAACTTTCTTTACAAGTATTTGATGTCACCGATTACATAAAAATTAAAATATGTGAACTATCTAAGGGAACTACACAGCAAGGAATAGAACAAGAGCTAGAAATATTGGAACAGCAAATAATACCTGCTTTTGAACAAGAAACTTCCCTTGCAACTGTCTCATCTACAGATGATGAGATTAAGGAAAAACTCGAAACAATTGACACAGTGGATGACATTAGTAAAGCTGCCAAAGAAACTGAACAAATTACAGAACTTAAGAAAGCTGAAGAAACAGCATTAGGGTCATCTAGTACAAGTCAAGTTGAAGATGAAGGGAAAAAGCGAAAAGTACGTAAACAAGTGATGATTCAGGAAACGGACCTTAAAACTGAAGTAGAACAAATTGCTTCTGAACTTGTAGATGAAATAACTGCGCAAGCAGTTGCTGCTGTCCAAAATTTGGATGAGTTGGGTATTTTAGCGAATGATGCAATATTGCCTGAGGCTATGGTACAATCCAGTGAAGTAGAAGAATTACATAACGCTGATATTTCCGAAGTAATTGAAAGAGCCGCAGAGGAAAGTATTCCTGTACCTGACGAACAAACTTTAGTTGCAGCTGAGTCAGGTGAAAAAACAAAGATAGACGATGCTAAAGACTCTCCACCTATCAAAGATGATCAGATAGCGAGTGTTTCTCCTAAAGTTGACGAAACTATAGATTCTACGGCGGAACAAGAAAACAAAGTTGTAGAGGCAGAAGAAAAGGAATCTGAGCAAACCAAAGTAAATGCATTAGACAAACCGAAAGAGCTTGAAGAAGAAAAAGCAAAAAAAGAGGAACTAGAAAGCGAACAAAAAGAACAAAGCTCAGAAGTTACGGAAATTCAAGATATTGAAATCGCGCAGTCAGCAACTGAAGAAGAGACTAAAGAACCTAAACTTGAAGCTGAAACTTTAGAAGTCTCTGAAGACATATCAAAACAAGATGAAAAAGAAAAGAAAGAAAAAACATCCAAAAAGAAAAAACACGAACTGGTACAGGAAAAAGAAGAAGAGGCTTCAAAATTGGAAAAAGTTGAGAAAAAACAAACAAAAGGTCCTTCTGCTTCTACAAGTAAAAAACAAGACTCAGAAGAAACAGCATCGCAAGCTTCTGATAAAGAACAGGAAGATGCTGAAAAAGAGACTGAAGCAGAAAATGAACAATCTGAGGAAATTAAGGATATAAAAGAAATTTCAGAAGAACTTCCTACAAACAAAGATGAATTATCTAAAAAGACAGAAGAAGAAGAAGAGCAAAAAACTAAAGTGGAGCGCCAAAAAGAAGAGAAATATGTTCATGAGGCAAAAGAAAAGGAAGTCACGCAAGAAGCGAAACAAGAAAAGCAGGAAGAAACACCAGTTGATAAGCAGCAATCAGAAGAAAATCTTTTACAAGAAAACGTAGCAGTTCTTAAAAAAGATGAAGCCGAAAAATTAGAAAATGTTTGGCAGAAACAAGAAAAACTTGAAAGGGAAAAAGAAGAAGCTTGCAAATTGGAAGAAAAAGCTAAAATTGAAACAGATGAAAATGAAGCTGAAATAAAATCTCAAAAAGACAGCGTGAAATCTAAACAAGCTGAAGAAGTTAAATCGACGTTAGAAGAACGTAGCTTACTCGTAGAAGAAAAATTCAAAGAAACCGACGATCAATTAAAGACAGAAACTGAAGTGGTTGAAAAAGGTACCAAAGAGGCAGAACCTAAAAATGCTATGAAAAAAACAGAAGCAGAAGAGACAGAACATCAACAGAAGGAAGAAGAAATCAAACAAGCTGAACTGAAAGAAAATTTGGCTCAAAAGAATGAACTAGAATTAAATCTGGAGACGGAGCAGAAACGTGATGAGAAACTCATAACTAGTGAAACTCAGGATGTCGATAAAACTAAGGACGACGCTGATATGGCAATAGCTTACCAAGCAGAAGCTCAGTTACAATCACAAAAAGAAACCAAACTGAGTGAAGCCACAATAAAGCAAGAAGAATTTCTCGAAAAAGAAAGAGAAGCATCTAAGAAGGAAAATGAGGAAGATGATAAAACCAAAGTTGAAACTGAAAGTAGACAAAAAGAGGAGGCTGGAAAGCACAAAAATAAACAAACCGAGACTGTAGAGCTTAAGAAAGAACAAATTGATGCTGAAACAAAACAAAACGAAGACGAAGAGCAAGATAAGAAACCAAAAGAACCATCTGAAAAGAAAAAGCTTTCAAAAAAGAAGAAAGAAGCAGAAAAGGTGAAATTGGAAGCCGAGAAGAAACAAAACGAGGATGCTGAAAATCTTGAGAAGGACCGAATTGAGACTGAAAAACTTGAGAAAGCAGAAGCAGAAGCGATTGAAAAAGAGCGCATTGAGTCTGAAAACATCGAGAAAGAACGGGTAGAGGCTGACAAACGCAAGAATGAGCAAGTTGAAGCAGAAAAGAAACGACAAGAAGATGAAGAACGATCAAAGGAGGAGCAAGAACAGTCAGAAAAGAAAAAACTCGCGAAAAGCAGGAAACAAGAGGAAGATGAAAAAGCGAAATTGGAAGCCGAAAATAAACCAAAACAAGAGTCTGAAAAGCTCGAGAAGGGACGAGTTGAAGCTGAAAAGCTCGAGAAGGAGCGAGTTGAGGCTGAAAAGCTCGAGGCCGAGCGTGTTGAAAGAGAAAAGAAACAAGAAGATGAAAAACGAGCAAAGGAAGAGAAAGAAAAGGTAGAACAGAAAAAACTTGCGAAAAAGAAGAAAAGGGAGGAAGAAGAGCAAGAGAAATTGAAATTGGAAACCGAAAAGAAACAAAAACAAGAGGCTGAAAAACTCGAGAAGGAACGAGTTGAGGCTGATAATCTTGAGAAGGAGCGAGCTGAAGCTGAAAAACTCGAGAAGGAACGAGTTGAGGCTGAGAATCTTGAGAAGGAGCGAGTTGAAGCTGAAAAGCTCGAGAAAGAGCGAGTTGAGGCTGAGAAGTTCGAGAAGGAGCGAATTGAGTCCGAAAAGATCGAAAAAGAAAGACTAGAGGCTGAAAAACTCGAGGCCGAGCGTGTTGAAGCAGAAAAGAAACAAGAGGCAAAGAAAGAAGAGGCAGAAAAGAAAGAACTCTTGAAAAAGAAGAAAAGGGAGGAAGAAGAGCAAGAGAAATTATTGAAATTGGAAACCGAAAAGAAACAAAAACAAGAGGCTGATAAACTCGAGAAGGAACGAGTTGAGGCTGAGAATATCGAGAAGGAGCGAGTTGAGGCTGAGACGCTCGAGAAGGAGCGAATTGAGTCCGAAAAGATCGAAAAAGAAAGACTAGAGGCTGAAACACTTGAGGTCGAGCGTGTTGAAGCAGAAAAGAGACAACAAGAAGATAAGGAACGAACTAAGAAGGACAAAGAACAGGCAGAGAAGAAAAAACTCTTGAAAAAGAAGAAAAAAGAGGAAGAAGAGCAAGAGAAATTGAAATTGGAAACCGAAAAGAAACAAAAACAAGAGGCTGAAAAGCTCGAGAAGGAGAAAGTTGAAGCTGAGAAGCTTGAGAAAGAACGAGTTGAAGCTGAAAAGCTCGAAAAGGAGCGATTTGAGTCTGATAAGATCGAGAAAGAAAAAGTAGAGGCTGAGAAACTCGAGACTGAGCGTGTTGAAGCAGAAAAGAAACAAGAAGAAGATGAAAAACGAGCAAATGAAGAAAAAGAAAAGGCTGAACAGAAAAAACTCTCAAAAAAGAAGAAAAACGAGGAAGAAGAGCAAGAGAAATTGAAATTGGAAACCGAAAAGAAACTAAAACAAGAGGCTGAACACCTCGAGAAGGAACGAGTTCAGGCTGAGAATATCGAGAAGGAACGAGTTGAAGCTGAAAAGCTCGAGAAAGAGCGATTTGAGGCTGAGAAGCTCGAGAAGGAGCGAATTGAGTCCGAAAAGATCGAACAAGAAAGACTAAAGGCTGAAAAACTTGAGGTCGAGCGTGTTGAAGCAGAAAAGAAACAACAAGAAGATGAAGAACGAACTAAGAAGGAGAAAGAAGAGGCAGAAAAGAAAAAACTCTTGAAAAAGAAGAAAAAGGAGCAATCAGAAATCGAAAAGAAACAAAAAAAAGAGGCTGAAAAGCTCGAAAAAACACGAGTTGAGGCTGAGAAGCTCGATAAGGAGCGAAGTGCAGCTGAACAGCTCGAGAAAGAGCAAGTTGAGGCTGAGAAGCTCGAGAAGGAGCAAATTGAGTCCGAAAAGATCGAAAAAGAAAGACTAGAGGCTGAAAAACTCGAGACCGAGCGTGTTGAAGCAAAAACGAAACAACAGGAAGATGAAGAACGAACTAAGAAGGAGAAAGAACAGGTAGAAAAGAAAAATCTGTTGAAAATGAAGATTAAGGAGGAAGAAGAGCAAGAGAACTTGAAATTGGAAACCGAAAAGAAACAAAAACAAGAGGCTGATAAACTCGAGAAGGATCGAGTTCAGGCTGAAAACCTCAAGAAGGAGAGAGTTGAGGCTGAAAAGCTTGAGAAGGAACGAGTTGAGGCTGAAAAGCTCGAGAAGGAGAGAGTCGAGGCTGAAAAGCTTGAAAAGGATCGTGTTGATGCTGAAAAGCTTGAGAAAGAGCGGATAGAGGCTGAAAACATTGAAAAAGAGAGGATAGAAGCCGAAAAACAACGGAAAGAGGCAGAAAAACTTGAAGAGCAAAAAATTAAGAAAAAAGGCGAAGACCATGCAAAATCAGAAGCCGATAGAAAACAAAAGGATGAGGCTGAAAAGGCCGAGGAGGACCGCATTAAAGCCGAAAAACTAGCAAAGGAACGTATTGAAGTAGAAGAGCGAGATAGAAAAGAGAAGGAAACGCAAGAAACAGAAAATCTTTCAAGAAAGAAAAAAGAGGAAGAAGAAAAAGCTAAAATAGAAGCCGAAAGAAAACAGAAGGAAGAGTCTGAAAAGAAACGATTCGAAGCTGAAGAGCAAGATACGAAAGATTCTGAAAAGAAAAGATCCTCTAAAAGGAAGAAAAAAGAGGAAGAAGACAAATTGAAAATGGAAGCCGAAAGAAAACTAAAGGAAGAACATCTCAATGAGGACAAAGAACGAATTGAAAAGTCACGTATGCAAGAAGAAGAACAAAAATTAAAACTATCTCAAATTGAAAAGGAGAAAGAAGACAAAGAGAGACTAGAACAACTTGAAGCACAAAAGGAAAGTGGAAAGAAACTTACTGAAGAAAAAACACAGCTAGAAAAAGATGAAGCCAATAAGCTTAAAAAAGAAAAAGCTAAAAAGCCTAAAGAAGAAGAAAAATCTAAAAAAGAAGCTGAAATCAAACAAGCAGAGGATGCTAAATTAGAAAAAGCAAAAGCGGAACTAGAAGCTAAAGCACAAATACAAAAACAAGAAACTGAAAAACGTGAGAAAGAACAAGAACTTGAAAAGAAGCGTCTACAGGATGAAAAGGTGAAACAAGATGAGCTTACCAAAAAGCAACAAGATGAAGTCGATAAGCTCAAAAAGGCAAAATCTAAGAAACGCAAGGAAGAAGAAGAAAAGGCCAAGAAAGACGCAGAAATGAAACAGGCAGAAGAAGCTAGATTAGAAAAAGAAAAAGCAAAATTAGAACAAGAAATAAAGGATAGGCATGAAAAAGTAGAATCAGAAAAACGCGAAAAAGAAAGGATTGAAGCTGAACGACTCAAAAAGAAGGAAGAAGCCAAAATAAAAGAACAAGAAAAGGAAAAATTAGAAGCCGAAAAGAAACGCGAAGAAGAAGAGAAAATGAAAAAAGATAAAGAAGCAGAAAAACGGGAAAAAGATAAAAAAGCAGCCGAAAAGAAACGCAAACAAGAAGAAAAGTTAAAACTAGAGCAGGAAGAAAAAGCTGCTAAAGAAAAGGAGGAAGCCGAAAGAAAACGCAAGGATGATGAAAGGTTAAAAGAAAAAGAAAAACAAGAAGCTAAAGAGAAAGAAGAAAAATTAAAGCAGGAAGAAGACAAAAAACGAGAGAGGGATAAGAAAAAAATTGAGAAACTTGAAAAAGAAAAACAAGAAGAAAAATTACGTGAAGATGAAGAAAAGGCCAGGTTAGAAATGAAACGGGTAACTAAAAAGAAAAGAGAAGAAGAGGAAGCACGCTTGAAAACAGAAGCCGAAGAAGCGGAAAAAGCTAGAAAAGACGCTGTTAAAAAGAGAAAAGAAGAAGAAAAACTCCGTCTGATAAAAGAACAAGAAGAATACGAAAAACGTGAGCAAGAAATTAGGGAAACGGACAGAAGAAAAAGAGAAGAGAGGCGACGAGAAATAGAGAAAGACTTGAATGAGACAACTCTGAGGCCTATATCAACCTCAGAGGTAGACACGTCAAGAGAATCTAAACCTAAAGGGAAACAAAACGGCGACGTCTCCGCAAACCGAGAAACTGATGGAGAAGATCACTATATCAGAGAGTATAATTATGAACCATCTAGAGAAAAGTCTGATGACCGAGCCAAATTCGTTGACCACAACCACAGAGATTACACCATGGAGTTTATGAGGCCTTCTGGCTACAGAGAGAAAACATTTGAACATGACAGGTTCTCTGAAAGGGAATCTTTAGGCAGAAGTGCTACAATATACAAAGCTCAAACGATCATACTGGATTCGCAGCTGAGATCGTCTGCCCCACCTCAGCCTGATAGAAGCGAATCTGAAAGAAGAACAGAGAGGTATGACAGAAGCGATTCTGAGAGAAGGGTTGATAGGCACAGATCTAAAGCTCTAAGCGAAGCTAGAAGCCTGATATCTGAAAAACGTTCAGGGCTCTCTAGGGACCTAAAGCGGAAACCAGTACTTTCTACTTACCTCACAGACAGAACTGCCGTCGAAGGCTCCCGAGTAAAACTGACATGCAGTGTATTATCATCTTCGGATCCTAAGATCACGTGGTATAAGAATGGCGTGCTGTTGGACAATACATTGAAGTATAAAACTAAGTTTATGGATGGACTCATTACTCTGGAGGTTTTGAATGCAGTCGTGAGTGACTCGGCTGAGTACAGTTGCACAGCGGAGAACGAGAACGGATCCGTCAACACGTCAGCCAACCTGAAGGTCTACCCGAGTTTCGAAGCCTCACCTATTCCGCCGACCTTCACGAGATCTATTCGCGGTAAGTAATTGCCTTTATTATTATTTTATCCTTAGAGTAAAATTGTTTAAATACTTATTTCCTGTTTCTACACTCACACCATAAAAAAAACACACATAAAAAACCGGCCAAGTGCGAGTCGGACTCGAGCACTGAGGGTTCTGTACAATTTAAAATTATTAAAAATATTTATTATTTTTATTATATGATGTAACTAAAACTTTACGGTTTTCGCAATTTTTCCTTTATCTGAGCTATAAGACGTTGCTTCGTACCAAATTTCAAGATTCTGAGTTCACGTGAAGTACCCTGTAGGTTTTGATTGCGCTGGCATACAAGTTTGATTTTGTCACAGCTTCAAGGGTCAGTAGACTTGAGTATTTGATATAAATTCCAGCTTCATACCTCCACGCGTTCCTGAGAAAAAGGGTCTTGACAGACAGACCGACGGACGGACAACAAAGTGATCCTATAAGGGTTCCGTTTTTTCCTTTCGAGGTACGGAACCCTAAAAAGAAGTAAGGGTCTCCTTTCTTCAGAAATTTATTTCTTATGGGAAATGAGTTTTTGTGATTTTTGACTTTTCTAGTACTCAAATCTCATTTTATCCGGTAAAGTTTTTTGATGCTTAAAAGAAACAGGATTGTATGAATTGATATGAAAAAAGATTTGTGAAAATTGCCCCTTATTTTTCTGACTAAATCAGTTCTTAGGATCCTTTTCCTGTCATCAGTTATGGTATTGTCCAGCACCTTAATTACGTAACACGCTATTATACTAATTTTGTAGAATATTGCTAATCCATTGCTTCATAAGTGGTAGAAAAATGCGTCTGCTTAACAACGTAAATAACGCAATGAATATTGTTGAACTGTCAAAATGAAACTCCTTGCTACTGTGTATTACGCAATTACCCCGCTGTCTTTAATCCATTTAAAAACTTTAATCCATTCTAAACCATATATTAAAGTCGCTTTTCGTGTCTGCTTGTGACCACATTGTTCTTCTAAGCTCCGCAACGGATTTTGATGCAGTGTTCACTAGAGAATATTTAACTAAAAAGCTATAGATACCAGTTACCCTGCCTACCCTTCGGAGAATAAGACGTGTTCATATCAATTTCTATGTGTGACACCTTTAGCTAAGTTTTACCAAAAATAATGAAAAATTCTTGAACTTTCACCCCAAATCATAAGTACCTACGTGGGTAACGATGACTCACGTAAAATTTACCCGAACTGTTGAAAACATTTCCTAATACCACCTGAAGGTCACAGCCCCGCATGACTCACCGATGTATCCCTTACGCAGTCATAAGCGCCATCTTTGCGTCCGGAGAACTAACTAAACTACAGCCGTTGGTTTAGTTAGTTCTCCGCACACAAAGATGGCGCTGACTGCGTAAACTCAAAGCATAGTTTCCATTGACGTACTTTCCCTTTTTTATTTTAATATGTTAATTTCATTAAAATGCTAAAGCTTTGGATGCAATATAAACCTGTAATTAGGCTAATAATATTTTTTTAATTCGCCACTTTAGAGATATGAAATGTCAAATCTATGATCTATTGTGTGTCACAAAACATAGTACCTGCTCGGTTAAGAGTCGCCCTCTGTCAGGAAAATGTTGATTGAATGTTTTTTTCTACGTTGTAAGTTATGGGGTAATTTGAAGCAATGCTTACAGGTGGCGGTTCCATTCACTTTGTTAATGTCTTTTACGGTCACTGCTATTTACGTACGTTTTACGGTTAGAATGGTTAGGGCTTATGGAAATGAATTTTACTCTATTTTCAAGGTTTCTGGGGACGTCGTTAGTTATGATGCGTAGCTGAAATACTTATTTCTATAGGCACTCTGAATAGATTGAATGGTGAATGCATCTTTTTCTTATGAATAGTAGTGCATTCAATTTTGTCTAAAGGATCGGAAATGATTGGCAATTGATTGATTGGAAAATGATCCTTTACCATTTTACCATAATATCTTACGATGTTCGCCAACGTACAATGATTCATATTTGATTTAAAAAAAGAAATACTTCGCTAATCATGTTTGGTAGGAGTAAATTCTTACGGGTTGGCGTGCTGTAATACTAGCTATAAGGCCGCTTGCACACACGTTTTTCTTGCCGTGAAAACGGTTTAACCGCTATGTGTAGGCGCGGTTCGTCAGTGTTGTATGGAAGCTTGTTGACAGACGTTTTTTCTACAACGCGGATTATACGTATACGTACCGTGAGGAAACCGTGCCGTGTACAAAGGCCCTTAAGGGACATAGTGTGCAACTTTATTCCATAGTTTTAAGTTTTTACTGAATTGCAAATGATTTTTATCTCGTGTCTAAGTAAAGCTAAGCTATTAAACATTCAATCAACATAAGTATTTATTGAACCAGTCTTGTTCTTACCAAGGGGTATCGTGTTACCGAATAGCTGGGTTGTGGAGGTCAGATAGGCGTTCGCTCGATGTAAAACACCGGTATTCAACTGCATCCGGTTAGACTGGAAGCCTGTGTGTAATAGTAGTAAACATACAAGAAACGTGTTTTTTTTAAATATGTGGTGCTAAATAAGTACTGTACGGTATTACGGAACCCTACTCGCACTTGGCCGGTTTTTTATTTATGGAAGGATAGTATCGCATTTTAAATGGTTTTCCCGGTCTACTAGAACACCAAAAACTATTATAATAACCTTTTATTTTCCACGCAGACACTTACCACCTCGCCGAAAACGAGCTAGTACTCGAATGCCGAATCCGCGGCCAGCCTCTACCAACGATCACGTGGCTAAAGGATGACAAGCCGATATCCACATACGAGAGGTACCAAGCATATTACCTCGCAGATGGAGTGTGCAGGCTGGCAATCAGCTCACCCACTCCCGAAGACAGCGGGAAATACACCTGCAAAGCTGAGAACTCCGTATGGACGGATCAAATCACCCATGTTGTTAGTTACACCGGTGAGTTCCGTATACCTATATAATTATATAAAAATTAATCTATTTCCCTTGGTCACGCCATAACTTGAGAACTCGAAGAGAGACTTTACCGATTTCACCCATCTTTTTTTTTAAGTTTTGTAATAGTACTTTGTATAAGATTCTTACGGAAAAAAATATTGAGAAAGTTGCGCAGAAAATTTAAGACTTACGCTTTTACGCTAAAACGGCTGAATCCAAATTCGTGGATGTTTGGCACATGGGTAGACCATAATCTGAAGAAGAACATAGGCTACTATTCATCTTGGATCGCAGACGAAGTCGCGGGCAACAGCTAGTTATATAATTATATTTATTTAAATACTGGTATTCAGCTGCATCCGGTTAGACTGGAAGCCGACCCCAACATAGTTAGGAAAGGGCAAGGCAGATGATGAGCTGACCCGGCGAACTCCGTGCCGCCTCAGATTAATAAGAACGAATGTATGAAACATGAATTATCTTCTATGTTTCATGTTTTTTCCCATGTTATAATAGTTATTCTGCTATTCTGAGCGGAGACAAATTCAACAAATCAAAGATCATAAAAATCATTCTAGAACATTCATTCATTCTGTAGTTATAAATGATTCAACTAGCCCGAATTTGTCTTATTTCTACAGGGTTATTTTTAAAACGCTAACAACCTCTCAAGACTGTATTACTAACATCATAAACAACAACTTTTGTTCTATGACTTTTAATCATTCATCAGATTTTAATTCATCAGACTTTTATCCAAAAATAAAAATATTTCAATCCAGCGCTCTAAATGTTACGAACTCTACTCGAAGTGAAAGGAAACGCTAGTTAGTTATACAGACTGATTTGTCTAGTACTTACAAAATGCTGTGGAGGGGACCGGGGGTTAGATAGATAGAACAACGAAATCTTGTAGGTTTGTTTTTGGTAAATGTATTATGTTTTGTTGTTTATGATGTTAGTAATACAGTCCAAGCAGGTTGTTAGTGTTTTACTAATAACTCTGTAGATAGGTACCTACGCGAAAATCATATTATTAGGTATACATTGTACCTACTTTAAATTATCATAAAAGTTAACAGGTACCATGGGGTTTTATGTATACCAGTTACAGGTGTACACGACATTCACATAAAAAGCAACCTTCGTAAATTATATAAAGCTGTCAATTACACGCGACTTCGTCCGCGTGAAATTTCGGACCCCGACCCACCGTGTCGCAACCCATTGCCCGCACGCGCTTTTACTTCGTTTTTTTTTAACATTGCCCCACACTAGGAATTTCTCCTGTATCGTGGGTGCATATTTAAACTCACATACACAAACAGCCAGACCCGGAACAACTACTTGTAGGCCATACAAATATTTGTCTGTAATCGAGCAGCAGTGAATCGCTTAACCACTGCGCCAACCGTGCCGTCGTTGTCGCTTAGCGTACTTCGTTCGAAGACATGTGACATCTATCAACCCGCACTAGCCCTCTCAAAGAGTGGAGGCGTGTATCCCAGCAGTGATAGTGGGGAAGTTTTGGGCTGATTATGCTATTAATTAAAATGGCCAACAAAGATGGCTAGGTTGGGCGAGTGTGATTTTTTTGCTGTAAACACACTACGAGTATAGGCTGTTATGCTAATTGGCGGATTATGCTTAAAAGCTATTTCACAATTGATCATTTTATAAAGAAAAACTAAGTCATAGATATAGTAAGTCATAGAACTAGTTCCGAAACGGCTCAATATGAAAGAACGCAAAACATTGTTCTTATGGACATCTGTGGGATGTTCCGTAAGCAATATGGCTTGAAACGCATGCTGGATATTCTCGAGACGTTTCGAATAGCGTACATGCGATTCCATGCTATACTGGCAAATTCTGGATGAGAACGCATTAAATCATTGTATAGAATAAGCTTTAGTATTTATTGGCCACGAATTACTTTGCATTTCTTTTGATGAAACCTAGCATTTACAGTCGATTTATTTACAATCTAAGAGATATGAGAGGTCAATTTTAATTTTTGGTCTATTATTACGCCAGGGTTACGGATTTCAGAAACCTCCTGCACGGTAATGTTGTTTATTTTCTATTAACTGAAATGTTCGGCAATAATGAATGCAAAAACATTTGTCCGCATTCAAGGTAACATTCATACCAGAAACTGATTTGATCAAGATCTTGTTTGAGTAGACTGTCATCTGTCGGTGACTTTACTGTTCATAGATTTTAATATCATCAGCATAAAAGAGAAAAGCGAAAGTAATTCGAGATGCAACATCGTCGACAAATATGATGAAAAGAAGGGGTCGCACGCCCGCCAATTACGGCCAAACAGTGCGCTTCAAAATCTTTTCATACTATGTGTCGGGTTAGCGGCGGACGGGTCCGGCCAGTCTCGCGGGAATCACAGCCGTAACCAGACGCCGCGCTTTTGTCGCGAACGCTTTGAGAACATTTCGTATAAAATCATTCGTTACAAACTTAAAACTATATGTTTTGAAGTTATTTGGTAGGTACACACATTATTGTTTACCATTATTGGCCCTATTATACGAACACTCGAGTTAAATGAACACTATTTGATTGTTGAGTTTGATTTATCTCCTGTTTGAGCTCACAACATCCCTCACCCTAATGTATCGCAAGAGTTATAGATGTATCTATATGTCATAACAGGGGAACGGTATTCAATCACAGCAATCAAAGGTCTTTGTAATGAAAATAAACTGTATTTTGGCAAGTTTGCTACAAGATTTAAAATTACAAATTTATGTTCACTAACTAACTTAACTTATGTTAACTATTTTTGTAATCCATTCAATTATTAAATATGCGAAAGTACTTCTGTCAATAATATCGTTTTGACGCCAAAACTACAAAACCGATCATTATGAAATTTGACGATAGGAAGCCTAAGGTCTCTAGCCTTCTAAAGATCCCAGGCTACAGGCTACTTTGCCAAAGCTAGTTCTACAAAGTATTATAAAATTGTTATAATCACTACCTCACTACATATTTCACAATATTTATTACTGAATATAATGTTTAATTATTTAATTTCAGGTAAGGAAAGCCGCCTCAGCCCGAACATAGCCACAAGAGAACGTTCTCATTTCAATCGCCAAGGTTTGGAGTCCCGCCGTCCACACTTCACCAACGTTCTATCCGACTACAAAGTCGCCCAAGGAGGCACAATAGGCCTCCAGGTGGAGATCAGAGGCTGTCCTACCAGTGTAGAATGGCTGCGAGAAGGCCGCTCCGTCACCGACGTGTACAGAAACGCAAGAACATTTGTGGAGCAAGGTTTATATACACTAGCGCTTTCGGACGTCACCGAAAAAGAGTCAGGAATGTATACGTGCAGGGCTTGGAGTACTCACGGCAATGTGGACATGAATGCTGCGATTACTGTGGTGACCAACGAGCTGGAGGGAAAACCTGCCATCATTGTTGGCAGACCCGAGAAAGATATCCTCATTTCTGTGGGCGAAGATGTTAATATTTCGTTCAGAGTTCAAGGAGAGCCGAAACCAAAAGGTAAGAGATTATTCTTATATCAATTTAATGTTTATGGTTTTTCTTCAATAAACGAGATCGTAGCACGATGGCGCGACGTTAATGCAAAGAAAATTCGAACGATTTTTAATTGTAAATTATATTCTATAGCATTTTAGTTTAGCCGGGTGAATGCCGTAATTACAGAAACAATTAAAAAGCCATTGTGTCTCGCGTGGATCAACGTGTCATACGAAGGGTTGATCATCCGTAACTGATATTTATTTAATTTTCATTATCTAAGCAACTAACAGCGATACATATAGCATGTTACTCAGGATGTTTATTATACTTGGATAAGTATTAACATGCGAACGACCAAGAAATATTTAAATTAAAAAGGTGCTATTTTACTCGTAGGTAGGTATTCATTCTACTGACCTTACCCCACTTTGTTTGGGGTCGGCGCAACATGTCTTTTAATTCCATACTTCTCTATTACTCGCCATCTCCACGAGGGAGGAAATCGCAGCGATAGTCTATTTTTTATTAAATAAAAAAAAACAATCATATTGATTAATATCTCTCAAGTGGATATTGAAACTGTAATAAACCTTTATCACAGTTAAATATATCCACTTGAGAAAAATCTGTGTTATAAATTCGAGCAATACGTGTTGATACATCATTTTCGGCGTAATTAGTCGTCGAGTCACGAGTGAGCTACGGCGCACTCGTGTCGTAGGGGTGTGAGTTAAGTAGCCGTCCAACCCCTGTGCAATCGATGAGTCAATTGAGTACTACACATGTCCATAAGTCATACACACATCCATAACTTTGCGCCTTTTATCGAGGGTTAGCAGACTGTTATACAAATATTTTCATAGGCCGTCTGAGGTTTGTGGTTGTTAGGGACCTAACAACTGAATTATAATGCAATGGACTGTGGAGGGCGGGATACAGATATCTCAACAATTATATGTCACGTGAATTACAAAAAATCGAAACGCTAGTATTTTTTGCCACGATGCGATGGTTTTTTTTTTGCTATTTTCCAATACCTATTTCTGTTTTCAATTGTATTAAGTGTCGGGTCTCTTGTTCATAACAAGTGGTTGTCAAACATACTGTTGGGACCTATGAGTATTGTGAGTAGAGGATGAGTGTAAATAACATTCCAATGTCCTTAATAAAGTCTATTGACAGCTAGATGACCATGAATATGAAGCACATTGATACTTCTTACATAAGTTATTCACAACACGTCTTAATCTCACGGCGCGTGGAAGACAACTGGCCGCTAAGCCCGTATAACAAAGCGGGGAACCTTGCATTTTGCATTGTTAACATCGGTGTTCGTACACATAGGTACTATATGGTTTTATCACAACCACACAGCAATTTTGCCCTCGAAAACGTTGGCGGGGTTTGACTGAATCTTTTTCTGAATCCTTTGACTTTAATCAAGTTAAAAAATATATATATTATATTAGCAGAATGAGCTATGTTACAAGTAAATAAGTAGAAGAAAGATATTATGTTAACCGATGAAATATTTTCGGAGTGCTCTGATTTTAGATCTGATGTCAGATTATTTGTATCAGCTTTAGTTTTTGAGATAGAATGAAAACGTGATTATCAAGAAAAATAGTGCATTGTTCACCAAGGGAGAAAAGTAGTATCTACATTTGTACCGGGTGTAAAATTGACCCCCGAGCCGTAGGTGAGGTAAAGTTCCCAATTAAAGATGTACTACTTAGTTCTCATGGTAAAAACGCTATTTTTAGGGTTCCGCACCTCAAAAGGAAAAACGGAACCCTTTTAAGACCACTTCGTTGTGCGTGTCTGTCCGTCGTCTGTTAAAACCCTTTTTCTCAGGAACGCGAGGAGTTACCAAGTTGAAATTAATGTCAAATACTCAAGGTTGCAATCCCTTAAAGCAGTGACAAAATCAAACTTCTAAGTCAACGCAATCAAAAGATACGGGCGTTCATGTTTCGTGTGTGCCGCATATTTTGGCACTCACAAGGGAATGAAAACCTGTAGGGTCCTTCCCGCAGAATCATGAAATTTGGCAAGAAGCAATTTCATGTAGCACAAGTAAACGAAAAAATCCGAAAACCATTTTGTAGTTACATACCTACAAATTTGTACGGAACGCTCGGTGCGCGAGTCCGACTCGCACTTGACCGGTTTTTTGTCACACCATCGCTGAAAATTAAAGTTTGTTCTCAGTTTTAGGGTTGAACTTTCTTAGTCGCCCATAGTCTCAAATACTAAATATAGTGCTGGCAACACTCGAACTGTTTACATCTCCGCGTAATCAAAATTTGTAAAAGATAAAAATTAATATTTAAATGGTATATAAGTGGCGCAAAAAAGTGTAATAAGTATTCCGCAATAGTGATATTGTTGGTGACAATTTTTAACCAGTGTAATATCAACTAAGACAATAGTGTAATACGAAAACTCAAACCAGTGCTAAACTAGTTATACACAATAAATTGGTGCTTCCTCTAACGTAACAACGCCAAAACTCAAACATTTGGTATTAATAACTACTTGAGTGGACATTTTTAGGAACCCAAGTGACTAAAACTAAAAAACAATAAACAATTAATACCGTTTCGAAAAGATATTTAAAAAAATGGACTTTGAACCCTAAAGATTGTACGACAACTAGCTCCAAAACGGCCACAAGCGCTGACTAGGCGAACTAAAAGAACTACGCTACTCGCCGTCAGAGGGCCAAACCTACTATTAGTGTTGCCAACGTAGGAATAACTAAATATTTGTACGTAAAATTACTAGCATGGGGGACGAACACATAACGCTGAGAAAAAAACAAATCCAGTCTACCTCGTTCTCAGAAACGTCACTTTTCGATGCTACAGTTATGAGTATGCCAGAAACTTCACTGCGGGATGACGAAACCATTGCGACGCTACAGGAAGAGATCAATGATTTAAGGATTAAGTTGCAAAGCGCGAATCAGGAAGTTGACAACTTGCTCAGTGAGAATGCAAATTTAAAGTCAGATCTGGATAAATGTAATCGTGTCATAGAATTATATAAGAAGGTGGGTGCAGGAGAAGCCAAGTGTGCCACTCCAGGTTCTAAACGAAAGGTTTCAAACACGAAACACCAAGTGAATAGCCTAACATCAACCCCAATAAATAAATATTTTGGAAATAAATCTACATGCCGAAGGCAAACCTTGAATAAGGAGACCCAAACCACTAATCTCACGGCTCATACGCCAGCAAAATTAACACGCCAAACATCGACAGCCTGTAATACTATACAACTAGGAACGGAAAATGCATGTAAACAGACACAAACAGATATTGGCAATACTACTTCTATACACCAGGACAACAAAAACAAAACAACCAATACTGTTACACCAACAAAACAAATTATTAATAATTCGGACAACAGTAATTTAAAACGTAGCAAAATTTGCATCATAAGCACCGACAACACGAATAATTTGCTTAACATTGCAGAAAAAACTATACATAAATGTGAACTTTGCCACTACATCACACCTCATAGAAATATCCAAGGACTCTTGAAAGGCATCAAAGAAAAACTAGCAAACTTCACCGTGCAGGACTACTGCATTATATTGATAGGTGGTGAGGACTTCCTAGTCACATGTAAATATTATGACAGTATTTTATTAATAAGAAAAGTTTTACAAGAAATCACAGATACAAACATAATTATATGCGCACCAACGTACAAATTCTTCAATAATAATTACCTATACAATTCGAGGGTGGAAACTTTCAATAACTTGTTATATCTGGACACAGTTACTCATAGACATGCATATTTTCTGGATAGCAACAACAATTTAAAATACGATGATACCATGTTCAATAGACGCACAGGCATGATAAATTACTCCGGAATGAAATCTATTTTTAATGATATTTATGATATGATTGTTTATATTCAAAGTGTCAATACTGAGTATGACATATGTGGACTTGACATAAATGACAAAATGCATGCTAATTACAATTCGAATATGTTTATGACAACATCTGCGACTAGTACAGAGGGACAAAACTCGCAGTTTTTTCTGTAATACTTTATATATTCTTCACCAAAATATTGCCGGTTTGCTGAACAAATCGGACTTATTGACTATTCAATTAAAAAACCTCGAAAATCAAGGAACTATTGTAGACATTCTCTGTATAACTGAACATTTTATTACATCTGGCCATAAAAGTTTATTGTACCTTCCTGGTTTCCATCCAGCCGCCTTCTTTTGTCGCAAAACAAATCGCGGAGGGACTTGTATTCTAGTTAGAACTGGGCATCAATATAAAGAACTACCAGATATTGCTAAGCACTCTGTGTCAGGCGTTTTTGAAATTTGTGGAATTGAATTGACAACTCATTCTATTATTGTAATTTGTGTTTATAGAATTCCTAAATATAATTATTTGACATTTTATGATAAGCTTGACATTGTTTTGAGTAAGTTATGTTTATTAAATAATAAAAAAATTGTTATTTGTGGCGATTTAAATATTGATACGTTAAAAAGGAATAGGACTACTCTGGAACTAGAGAATTTTCTACTGAGCTACAACTTGACATTACAAATAAATCAACCTACCAGGCTTAGTAGTAATACATGTATCGATCATTTCGCACATAACATACAAAGAGGATGTAAAGCTGAAATTATAGACCTCATCCTTTCTGATCACACGGCACAAATACTCAGGGTTCCCATAAATAGAACATGCCGATTAAAATTCTGGAAAATTTTAAGAAAAGACTACTCTACAGAGAACCTTAAAAAATTCCAAGAATGCATTCGAAGCTTAACTTTTAAGGATGTGTATGAAAGTAACGATGCCAATATAGCTTATAAAAGATTTTATGAAACGTTCTTCCTATTCTACAAACTTTGCTTCCCTGATAAAATTATAACTATTCATGCTAATAAAAACGTAAAATGGGTATCGCGTGGCATGAAAAGCTGTAGTAAAAAACAAAGAAAATTACTGTGGACATACAGACTAAATCCTGTATTAAAAAATAAAACCAATTTTAAAACATACTCTTTACAATATAAGAAAATAATAAGACTAACTCAAAAAGCTCAAAATGATTACTTTATAAAAACCTCGCAGAATAAGTCAAAAGCTACATGGCAAATAGTCAATAAACCTAAAAATAACTCTCCTAAAGAACAAATAATGACCATTAATAAATGTGACCTGACCTTTTCAAAACCCATTGACATTGCAAATGCATTTAATAACTATTTTATAGATGAAATTGAGAATAATATAAAAACTGATATAGAATTCGACAATAAATTAGACAATATGACAAGGCAATCCATGTTTATGCAGCCTGTTCTAACAAGTGATATTGTTACGGCTATAAAATCACTTAAAAATACAAGTACTGTAGGATTTGACGGTGTGTCAACAAAGGTGATAAAACTTGTAGCTGAACTTATAGCACCCGTATTGGTGCATATTATGAACCTCAGCATTATTGACGGAATTTATCCTGAAGACTTGAAGAAAGTTATTATTAAACCACTTCATAAAAAAGATAGCAAAACCGATATGAAGAACTATAGGCCAATAGCTAAAATTTCTATATTTTCTAAAATTTTCGAAAAAATCATTTATAAGTCTCTGTATTATTATCTCAATAAATTTAACTTATTTTGCAAGGAACAAAATGGCTTTAGAAAGAATACCACGATCAACATGGCTATTTTTGATTTTTTGCGTAGCATTTTGTTAGCAGTAGACCAAAAAGCTCCTATTTGTGCTATCTACACAGATATGACCAAAGCCTTCGATTACGTAAAGCACGACGTCTTATTAGGCAAACTGCGTAGCTATGGTATCAGAGGTAACATTTTAAGACTACTCGAATCCTATCTCTCCAACAGAATGCAATGTACAGAGATTGAAAGAGTATGTGAAAAAACAAAATTTGAAAAGAGTTTTTTATCTCACTCTAGATTGATAAAGTTTGGTGTCCCACAGGGTAGCGTCCTTGGGCCACCTCTCTTCTTAATCTATATAAATGATCTGCCAAAGGTGACTCAACATCAAATGGTCATGTTTGCAGACGACAGTACTGTCATAGTGAAATGTATTGATCGCAATATTTATCAAGATGACATAAATAATACACTATCGGACATAATTAATTGGCTTAATAAAAATAATTTAGTTATAAACTTAAAGAAAACCAATATAATGCACTTTCACCAAAGAACTGTAGTACCAAAAGTAAATATCAGACATAGTAACTGTGAAATTGAAGAAGTTAAAGTAGCAAAATTCTTAGGTCTATTCCTTGATAACCAGCTTAACTGGAAGGCCCACATAGATGACCTGAGTAAGAAAATAAATAAATCAGCATACGCACTTTTCCAAATTGCTAGAAAAATAAATATGGATGCGCTACTAGTTGCATATCACGGCCTAGTAGCCTCAATTTTGCGATATGGTATTATTTTCTGGGGCAATTCTACTGATAAAGATATCATCTTTAAGGCACAAAAAAGGTGCATAAGATCAATGTGCGGTTTGAAAACTGATGTTAGCTGTGTACCATTCTTTAAATCGCTGAAAATACTTACCTTACCCTCATTATATATTTTTGAAATTAGTATTTTCATCAAAACAAACATGAGGTTGTTCGAAAAAGTGTCAACGTTACGAGATGTTGAAATTCGTAGCCAATACGCAAACTCTTTAGGCAATCAGCGCTGTAAGACTGCCTTAGTGAGAAAGAGCGTTTTAGGTATGGCACCGCGCATTTACAATAAATTACCAGATGTCATAAAAAATTTGAATGTTACTCAATTTAAAAAAAAATTAAAACTGTTATTAATTGAAAAATGTTATTATACGACTGATGAATTTCTGAATGATAAATTAATGTAGACTTTTTTATTTATTTGACTGGAGAAACAAAGTTTTATTGAATATTGTGACTAATTTTATTGTAATTTATGTTATTTTATGCATTGACTGTAAAAATTATTCCATATTGTTTTTATTTAGCATGCAACCATATTTGTACGCCTCTTGGCATAACATAGCGACCTATGAACCTTAATATAAGAACTGTATTCACTACCTATGTTACACAAATAAAAAATGATTATGATTATGATTATGATTATTATGATTACTCCACGCGTGATTTACATACCATTTACATAAGGCACCCAGTACTCGGTGTCCAAAGAAAATCCAATGTAAGTAATCAAAATATACTCGTTTTACGATCTCCGACACTACATATATATTTTGAATATATATTCACCATACTTAGATGTTACAGAAATGTTGGGATTGTCCTTACAGATATTTCTCGACGTGAACATTATAAAAAAAAACTTAAAAAAAAAACAGCTCGGTTTTATGAAAGTTAAGTGTCACCAGTATGTACAAAAATATATAACTAATATTTTTTGAGATACTGTCTCAAAAACTAGTGCTGTTAGAGAAAAATTAAGGTAGATTTGAAATCGGCGACCTCGAATTAGTAAACGACAGCCATAAAATTCCACGCAACAAAAAAAGTCTAATTTTGTTCCCTTGTGTAATCTGAGCATGTTTAGCCTTGAATCTTCTAAGCACGATGCTAGTGGTCTCGGGTCTCCATAGTAACCCACCCCTTGGTCTGGATAACTTACAACTTTTCCCCAAGCAACGTTCTACCACTTATCTCTGGTCATAATACACAACTTGGTGATAATCCTTATTTGCCCAAAATTCCTGACAATTACCGTTGTTGTCGAATTTATTTGCAATACACAATAACGTTGAGCATGTAAATAATAAATATATACTTAGTCATAAAAAAATATTATTAAAAAAATATATCTATACAGGGTTTAAAAAGACACACAGTAACATTGCATAAAAATAATTACTGGGAAACGATTTTTATTTTTGATGTAAAAATATTTGCTGTTTGCGATAGTGCGCAACTTAACATATGAATACATTGTGCTTATGGGTGCATGCAACGGTACAGGGGTCGTGAGGGTATTTAAAGTTGTGTTACAACACTCAAAACTTGTTTTCGTAAAAAAAATGTCAGTAAAAGTTGGAATTTTGACCTTCAATATCTCCGTAACCGGAAGGTATGTATGGTCCAGTACAAAAAAAATATAACAATGATGGGAAGAACAACTGGCTCTTGGTTTAGTTAAGTGTCATTTTACACGTTATAAAAAATAAATAACGTTAAGGTCTAATGCCAATACAATATTGAATATGAACAAAAGTAGAGTGTTGCTATTTCTTGAATGCTCTTCAGAATACCTAATATGTAGTAATAAATATTTATATTGTACTCATGATAATACAGATAATAACTCTTTAACATGGTTAAATAATAAACACACTATCCCTGCACAGTTTATGTAATAGCGTGTTAGTCTTTCAACATTCTTTAAACTGCTGTCCTGAATGATTACCAAAACTGCACTTATAACATTTGTGCTAACAAGGTCTATGCGATCTGAGAATGTTAAACTATAGTCAACTATACTCTAAGGGCGCTTTCACATCAGGACATTAGCAGCGCGATAGTAGCGCGGCAGAAGCAGATGCCTTCACATTATAAGAACAGCCGCGCGGTTTTGATCAGTGTAGCGCACTTCACTTAGAAAATGGATTCTGACGGGCTCATCGCCGACTGACCGCATCTGTTTATAATATGAAATTCTGACTGGGGGACGGTAACACATCTGTCGCACGACTGTCGCGCGGCTAAAGTCACCTAAAAGTTGAAGACTACAAAGAAAATATTATAGGTATTTTGCACTTGCTGATCAAATCTAATCCATGAATAGAAAATAATTTTCAGTAGGTAACTCATGCTTTCACATTCTTTTAGTTTTCAACTGGTAGCGATAAAGATTAAAGATCCATATGGGAACGGGCCTTCAAAAAAGAGATTACGTAGACGATTAGAGACGTAGACGTCCACTGCTAGTCATAGACGTGCGTAGGTTCTGTGTATTTTTCCAATCTCAATGCCATTGAATCAGCGAATTCATTGAACTCTTTTATTCATTGATTTTCTGTAACGTATACGTAGTAAAAATATATGACGACACAGAATTTAATTAATGAAGATATGAAATATACATATAAATGTTGATTGATGGATGGATGGTCAATGTAAATGTGGATGGATTGTGTGGGGAATCTTATGACAGAGAAGGGAATGAATGATAGCGTGACTGTTGATAGGGGAGAATGGAAGAAGAAAACGTGTTGCGCCGACCCCAAGTAACATGGGACAAGGCTGCCCTTGTAGTTGCTGTACTTGGGGTTGGCGCAACACAATACAACAAGATGATGATGAAATAAGCCGACGGTCACACAGACGTAAATATATCGCGCGGGATTTCACCGCGCACTGGATTTTCAACTCTCGGTGTTGAGCCGAGCATTGAGAATCCAACAGACCGCATTCCAGCGCGTCATAAAACCACACTGTTGGATTTTCAACTGTCGGCGCTAAGCAATCCGGGAAAAAATTCTGCCGCGATATTTTTACGCCCGTGAAACTTTGGCTAAGTCATGACAGCTGCACTGTCGAATGTTTAGCTACATTTGCCGACAACTAGTCTTACCAAGGGGTATCGTATTACGCAGTTAATGTGTTGTGGAGGTCAGATAGGCAGTTGCTGCATGTAAAATGCTGGTACTCAGCTGCATCCGGTTAGACTGGAAGCCGACCCAAACATATTTGGGAAAAGGTTAGGCAGATGATGTTGAAATATAACCACCGAGACATTCGATTCTGTTTCCGATGTACAGACAGCACATCAAGCTACTCCAATCCGTCAGATTTCTTTAATAGATTTTCAACTTTATCGCTAAAGCATTAAGGTTCAAGGTTTATTGGGAAAATTGCCAAGTTTCAACAAATACATTTTGGAACAATCTTTTTTTTTCTACTAATATTAAAACGTTTTGTCAGTATTCTAATTTGATTATTTTTTCCAACAGTGGTGTTCATGAAAGGCATCCGCGACATTACAACGAACCAGCGAGTCTGCAAGATGACTTCAGATGACTACGTCAAGTTTACTCTCAAGAGATCTGTAGTTTCGGACGCGGGCACCTACTGCATACTCGCTAGGAACGCGTATGGATGCGACCGAGCCTTTGTTACTGTTGTGGTAAGTACAAATAAAAATATATTGAAGCTCCATACCTACTTTTTGTAAACAAATGTAGAGACAGAACAGCTGTTTATTTCCGCGATTTCAGGTTTGGTCCAGTTAAGAAAATTTATTAATTATTATGAAAACAATGACCCCGGTGGTGACCTAGCGCCGGACTTACTTGTCGTAGCTCGTGCGTTCGCACCCAGGCAGATACTTTACTTTGTGTAATTTATTTCATCACCGCTGCTCTCAAAATGGTGAAGGGAAAAATTGTGTGGAAGCCGGCATGTCCTAGAGGAAAAACAAAATCGAAAAATGTGACATCCACCAACCCGCACTGGGCCCTCGTGGTGTATTATGACCGACTACTCATAGAGAGGATGCTTGTGTCCCAGCAGTGGGAACGTTGCAGGCCCATTATGATTAATTTTTACTTTTTTTTAGGGTGAACTATAACTAATGTTTAATTCTTTATTTATTTTTTATTTATTGCTTTATTCTTTCTTTCTTTATGTTCTATAGGTACTTTAATATGTACTTGTTTCGTGTCTCAGGTAAGACAACGAGCGTCTTCTGAAAATCTCATATCAGACTGGACATATCCAATGGATGAGTCTTCCATGTCCATTGGTGAAAGGAAATACAAATGTAAGTACAACAACATAACATAAACATCACGCCTGTGTTCCCCGTAGGGTTAAGCAGAGGTGTACCTATACCTAGTACATCCACATTTCGCGAATTATGTCATGTAATAGAGGGCAAGCCTATTGTCATCAACCCTAATTGCGTAACGCACTATAGATCTCAACCTGAATCATTTTGAATGATATTGCTAATCCATTGCTCCATGTGTTCGAATAATATGTCTGCTCAGCAACGGAAATAACGTAGTGAATGTTGTTGAACTGTCAAAATCCCAAAACCCATTGCTACTGATAGTGTGTTACGCAATTACCCCGCTGGCACCAATAAAATACAACACATACAACAAATACAAATAAATAAAATACAACAAATACAAATATTTTATTGGAACAAAAACATGCTACAATTTGTACGTTAATACTGCGTTAGTTTAGTAACTGTGTCGCAGTTATTAGCGCCCACGAGCGAAAGACCACTGAGTTCCATAACCACAAATTTGGTTATACTTATAGATAGACTAGACTAGACATAAATATTTATAATAATAAAACTAGATGTAGACATTTGTTAATAATAGTTGTAGCAGTACAAGAGGGTGTGTGCGTGTGTGTGTGAGAGGGTTGTGTGTGTGAGTGAGTATGTATGTGAGAGAGGGTGTGGAGGTGCGTTCGTCTGTGTGTGTGGGAAAGGTGCGTAGGGTATGTATGTGGAGGATGTGATATGAATATAATTAAGTTTGTATGAGGCTCTCTGTCTCCTAAGTCAGGTTTTGGTTTTTTCAAACCCAGACCGGAGTCTGGGTTTGAAAAAACCAGCCAGTATTAGCAGCCCAGATGGATGGATTATAAATTATACAGGGTGGATTTTTGAGACAGGGCAGTAAGAGCAACCTTAACCGTTGCAGCTACAGCAAATGGTTCTTAGAAGACTGTCCTTAACTTTTTAAATAATAATTGCTAATTGCATTCACACATTTTTGAAAAATGGCACAGTGAGCTAGAAACACATGATTTCTCACGTTTTATTTTAATCGATCTATTTTCGTAAAAGTGTGGCGACATCTGACGGCACGGTTGGCGCAGTGGTTAAGCGATTGACTGCTGCGCTGCGTGTCGCGGGTTCGATTCCCGCACGGAACAAATATTTGTATGATCTACATGCATTTGTTCCGAGTCTGGGTGTTTTTCTATCTATAATAATTATGTATGTATTTACAAAAAAAAAAATTGTATACGACACCCATCTGGTAAGAGGTTCCTCACTATTTTCTATGCAGGATGAGTGAACTTTACACCCTGTTCTTCATACCTCTATAAAAGGGTTAGAGTCTTTGTACACCAACAACACGTGAGAGTACTAGAAAAAACGGAAATCTAGTAAACCACAAAACGTTTCCCTTAAATTGCCGAAGAACGTTTTCCTGTACATTTAACGGTTCAAGGTACCTGTCCTGTCTCAAACATTCTCCCTTTATAAGTCATCCTTGTTGATCTAGTATTTGCAAAGGTGAATGCTGTGCGTGGGCTTGAGTTTGATCCCCAGAGCAGACTGTTTGTTATGCATAGCAAAATTCTCCATGGCAACGCGTAGTCCAAGGCCTGCGTACACCATCAATCACTAAATGCGTTTAGCGCTATCTTCCTAGTGGCCTAGGACTTAAGCTCGTAAATTTATGACCGAGGACTTATAAATGTGAGTGTACTACTGCATAAAGAATAAACTTTGCCATTTAGAGTTCACCGCTCTAATAGTATCTGATCTACGATAAACAAAACTTCCAGTTTCCATCCATAGTTTTAATCATTTTGTACGATCACAGTTTACTGATCAATTAGTTTTCTGGAAACTGGGAGGGCTAACATTACGCCCCACTGTCGTAACCTTAAATAACACTGATGCACCAGACGCGACATCTGCGAGGAGACCAACTCATAGTATTATGTAACAGATCTGGCCGACAGGAACCCATTCACCCGTCATATATCAATCAGTCGTCGTAGCGATGACGGCAGTTTTGGGCACTCGGTAACAAATCATTAGATCATAGCCACTATTTATATTTAGCCTAACTGCCAATTCTGGCTCGATCAATCTCAAATCAATACTATAAGTCATCTGGCAGTCTCGGCTGGCATATCGTCAAGTATTCTTTAAGGTCAGTGCCGCATCGGTTCTCGTTTTAGCCGTGCCGGATCGCATCCCGGGTGAGCCGAGCGTCGTGGACGGAGGCAACAACTGGGTCTCTCTCGTCTGGCCAAAAGCCGACCCGAAGGACACCGCACCGGTCCTCGCTTACAAAATAGAGAGCTGGCTGATCGGCAAGGAAGGAGGCGCGCGCTGGGTGGAGCTCGGAATCACCCCGCTAAACTCTTTCGACGCATTCAACTTGAAACAAGGAGAGGAATACCACTTCCGAGTGACTCCTAGGAACAGATACGGGTGGGGAGAGTCAGTGCCGACTTCCGCACCGGTCGGCATCGGCCTCGCGGGCGACAGGCCGGAGTTCGTGGACATCCTACCAGGACAACTGAAGGTGTTAGCTGGCGAGACAGCAAACCTCAGTTGTAGTGTGAAGGGCAAGCCGTTGCCTGAAATAGTTTGGATGAAGAATGGTCACGAGATTGAGGAAGAGAGCCGGATGACGACTCTGTACAATGGTCAAGACTGTTCGTTGACCATCAAGGACATTAGCATCGAGGATGAGGCGCGGTACAGCTGCGAGGCGTCGAATGTTCATGGAAGGGCGTCCACCTACGCGAGGGTGGCCGTCGTGACAGATAGACTGATCTGGGAAGCTGATGCTAAGCTAAAGAGGTATGTCTTTCAAAGTGTTATTCTAATATTAGGAACGGTACTGACATGGTCGAAGTTTACTAAAATTGTGAGTGAAATATGATTTTAAATGCGCTTGCGAATCTGTCTGCTTTGCACTGTAACTTACAGTTTAATAATAACAACAAGCTTTTTTTAATGCTATTTCAATTTTTGCTCATTTGATGCTTACATTTAATGGGTAAATTATTAATTATAACATATACTTACCTCAGTTATTCCATATTATGCATGTTAGTTATTTACATAAGCACGGAACTCAGGCCAATGTTTTGCTTTTGCTGTTTGTAAATAGGAATCTTTTAACTCTGTCCTGTCAAGGTTCCAATAAATGAATGACGACTGTACTACACTGATTGATTAAAATTTGCTGGCAATTCAGTAGAATAGATCACTATAATTATCTACTTGGGTACAAGTTGAAGGTTACCTTATTAAATACTCACAACTGACTTATTCTAAGCAATTAGCATCTGTAGGCTATACGCCTATACCTAAGTATTCTGCGCGGATTTCGAACGGATAACTCACTTCACCAATTGTGTATTAAAAAACGATACTTACTCGTAAATAGTTAGAATTACGTAGCTTTATAGTGTTTATTTAATTTGTGTGATATTATAGGTTAAACAAGTTGCCGTGATGATTTAGTAACACGTTTTTAGAAGAGATCAATGGACTTGGTTGGAAGGTATCCAACCCAATGTGCAGAGTTGATAGATATACCTATCTTTTAATATCTCTACAACTTGATGGCTTAGGGAGAACCAGAAGTCTAGTGCTATGCTAGGTATACAGGGTGGTAGGGAAATTGACGAGCTATCGGTTACCATGAATTCAGTACGTGATTCTAACCCCCCAGAGTTGAAATATTTCATCATAATCAGCTTACATTGTTCCCACTTCTGGGACACAGGTCTCCTCTCTTCGAGAGGGAGTGGGCTATAATCTACCACGCGGGCCCAATGCAGGTTGGTAGATGTCACATGTCTTCACGATGTTTTCCTTCACCGGTTTGAGAGCAGTAGTGATGAAATAATTTACACAAACTAAAGCGCCTGACTGGGTTCGAACCTACGACCTACAACTCGTAAGTCGCGGCCGTTACAGCTGGGCCATCACTGCTCTCTGAAATATTTCGCCAATTATTAAAAAAAAAAAAGCTGTTCCATATAACCGCGTATTGCACTTTTCTATAAAGCAGTCGAAAAATGTCTACTCTAGGGGGCTAGAATCATGTGCCGAATTCATGGTTACAGTTTCAGTTTCGGTGTCCCTGCCCTTCATAGTTACGTAGGCAAGCAAGATTAGCTAAGGTCAACGTTGCATTATTTCTGACAGTTTTTTGGCAATTTTTTAAAACACTTATTTGCTTAACTTCATCATCCACAGCCCGACTTCACCCACAACTGATCTTAGGCCTACCTTTTTCATGTGCAAATATACACGTGGCTTAACTTACCTACAGTGCGGCCGACGCCGAGGAGAGAATGTGTTCTTGACACCTATCAGTTTCATACAAACGGATACGTGTTTTGCGAATTTGATCTTTATTAGTTACTAGAACTGTCGCACTGATAGGTGTCAGGAACGCATTCTCTCGACGGCTGGGGGCTTACCAATAGCTCTTATAGCAGGGCAGAGGTTGAACTGCACTGCTTTTTGGTTCTATGACTTAGTACAAAAAGCAGTGCCGTATTAAGTACACGCTGTGCCAGTACCGCTTGCTAGTCCCAAAGCTTGGCGGCCATCTTGGACCTTGAAGATCAAGTGCCACTTTCACTAACAAAACTGAGCGCAATCAGCACATCTAAGCCGCGTTCAAGAGCTGTCAGTGTCAATATTACACAGACAATAATGTTACTGACAGCCCTTAAACGTGCTTTATGTGCCAATCGAGTTCAGGTTTATTTGTGAAATCGCCCTTAATCGGAAAACTAATGCTGCAATTGCTATAGACACTGCTGATTCGAATGACAGTAACATACATAAAAATCAGTTCCCAGTCCTTTAAAAAGTGAGACTGATATAGGAGCAAAAGAAACACCAGCAGTGCGATTCTGTAACCATCTCACCGTGAAAATTTAGGTGAAGTGAGCGTGGAGTGAGCTGTCATTCCAACGAATGCCTTTTGATTGACTCTATTGACTCGCTCACTCTAAGCTCACTTCACCTAACTTTTCACAGTAAGATTTTTTCAGAATCGATCGGCTGTACGCTAATTGTGAAACACACTATCGATCTTAATCTGAATCATTTTGAAGGATATTGTAAATCCATTGCTTCATATATTCGAAAAAATTGTCTGCTCAACAACATAAATAACGCAATGAATATTGTTGAACTGTCAAAATTAAAGAGATTACTACTGATAGTGTGTTAGGCAATTACCCCGCTGCCTGTTTCGATAAATTCTAGCATAAAGTCAGTCATAATTCATTGAATCATAGCCAATTGAAATTATATTTTCATTTACAAGATAACACTAAAATAACAAAACGATATCCTAAATTAACTAAAACAATTTACAAACTAAAATATAGCGTCGAAAAATTCATCCGCATCGCTGTCGACTGGTAATGTACCCAAGACACTGGCGGCATTGCCACGTTGTATGGCAATGCTTAGCCTCTGGCCAAGGTAAAAGCCAGCCCTTGGGTCATGGGAAGTGTCAACCAAACAATTTGACGCAAATTTGTTTCAAATTCAATTCGGCTGTATTTAATTAAATTTATATTTAATTTGGTTCTGAACCTGAACATGCATTGAAGCCTGCACTTTATACCTACACTCGCAAATAGTGCATCGTAGCGCGCAAGACATATATATGGGCTGGAAAAGAACACACTACTTACAGTGGTAGATACTAGAGAGCCGATTGGTCTGCGTTTCCGACCTGTTGCAGACTGCACTTGCATACACCCACCATTTTATACTAAGTCATATGCTATGTGTTGCAATGCAGAGTTTTTGACCTAACTACGTAAAACAGTTTTGCGGGAAGTAGGCCGCGTGGTTTTAACTTTTAATTTCATAGAACAAGGCTATAATATCATGCCTGCGATTTACATACTGAAGTATATTTCTAATTGATTGAATTAAATAAGTATTATAAATCACATACTGGGGCTATATTACGAAGTATTAATACTATTATGATTCTAGTCTGAAAAAGGGGTGGTGCTGTCGGGCATGTATAGCTCCGTCTCTCCCACCAGCTCGTTGAAGCTACGTAGGTGCCTATAATCCGATAGTCCAATCGCATAGCTGCGATTGCCAGCCACTCTCGAACGAGAACTCGAAAAAATATTAGCTAAAGCTGTGTGTAGAGTGCTAGCTTAGCTTCGACATGAGTACAAGTATTTCAGAAATAAAAAGAGCACTTTTATCTACAAATTTGGTAAAAGTTAGGTCACTTTAGTTAGAATATTAGAACTAACATACTAATATAAAACTGTGTCTTTCTGTCTGTTACCTTTCCACGCCTTAACAGATCTCGATGGCTATGGTTAGATTGCTCGTTAGATAATTTTCAACGTACAGGCGAACCTGCGGGCAAAAGCTAGTTCATTGTTAGTCCTGCACCCTGATTGCGTTCGTACATTATCAATCACAATCTGAATCATTTTTAAGGCTATTGCTCAGCCATTGCTTCATATATTATGTTCGAAAAATTTGTCTGCTCAACAACGTAAATAACGCAATGAATATTGTTGAACTGTCAAAATGAAAGTCATTCCTTCTGTTAGTATGTTTTGCAATTACTCCGCAGGTTTCCTCACGATGTTTTCCTTCAACAATGTTAGTAATGACGAACGAGCTGCCTAGGCTTAAAACTTGACACATCAAACCTCATTTCCAGGGAGCGTTCCCAAGACGCGGAAGGCGACTACCCACCCCAGTTCACGATGCGACTGCGAGACCGGCGGGTGCAGGCCACCTACCCGGTCCGTTTGACCTGCCAGGTGGTCGGCAGCCCGCCCCCGAAGCTCACGTGGTTCAAAGATGGTGAAACGCTGGTGTTTGATAGTAAGTAGAATTATAACATATTTATAGTCACCGCGGTTCAGATAACTTTTATGTACCTACAATTGTTGAGCTGCACAGGAATTAGCTTAGCTAGATTTGTCCTAAAAATTATCTTAAATAGAATAGCCCTTAATTTCATTAGATTAGATCACATGGATGTTGGAAGAAAGTAAACAACCCCTACGCTTTAAAAAAAAGAACCCGTGTTATCTTCTCTTTGGCTCGCTTGTAGAACCACCTGTTTTATTCTACTTTTCGTGATTAGCTATCATTGTGGTTACTTGCACTTTTTAAATAAATTGTTATAAGTTAAACAGGTTTTTTTTTTTTTTTACATTTCACACAGCATAATAGTAATTACATGTCGAAGACGCCTCACTGCGATCCTCGATCGCAGTTTAGCGCTACCTCGATGCCACCTCCATGTAGAACAAATGCATGCTAATAGACACGCACGCACATGGCTACTTTTATTGAAATACCACGCAGGCGAAGCCGCGGGCGGAAGCTAGTTATTAACTAAACCTTATATTATTTTTTCAAGAGCGTATTACTTTCATTTCGCTCCTATAATCACAAACCGTATTTCGATACTAATATTCCAATATTCATGTTCAAGATCGTCGCAACACCTACCAGGACGAGCACTTTCACACATTAGAGATCGCTCCTACGACCCTGGAAGATGGAGGGGTGTATGAGGCGATGGCGAGGAACAGCTCCGGGGCAGTCAGCTGTCGCTGTAGCCTGGTGGTGGACAAGGGCATCAGGGCGTACGTGGCTCCTGAGTTCTGCTGCGGATTGGAACCGCTGTATAGACTTTCTGAAGGTAAATTGTTTTATTGTTTAACATTGTCCCAATGGTGATAAAGAATAATTTAAAAAATAAAGAAATCTGAATTTAGGCAACAGTTGCTAAACATTGCGTCGCGTACTAACATTAAATGTTGCTGGCCACAATATTTCCGACATCTATAAGTCAGGAAAGGAGAAGAAGACTAGTTTATTGCAATCCTTACTCACTGATTTTTTATCTACCGCAGTACATGATTATGACCACTCGCTTCCTCACCTCACAAGCACCTAAAATCTATTCACAATCTTCAACCAATTTTCCAGGTGAAGAGCTCAGAATATCGGCCGTCGTAGAAGCATACCCATCAGTAGGAGTCACATGGTACCGCGACGGCGTCCGACTCCGCCCGAGTCGGCGCGCCATCATGACGCTAGACAGAGATGGTCAGATAGAACTGGCACTAGCCTTTGTGACGCATCGAGATGCTGGAGTCTATACTTGCACGGCTTCCAATGAAGTCGGGAGAGCCTCCACGTCAGGAAAAGTGATTGTGGTGGAAGGGACACAGCCGAGAGAGAAGAGGACGCCGCCTGTTGTGATCAATGCTCCTGATGAACCGTAAGTTTTTGTGTTCAGTATAAAGTCTCTTCTAGATTCCTCGAATGGGTCAGCAAGCCACTAATGCTCAGTTCCTATAAACAAAAACGAATCGTTGCTAACCAATGGTAGTATTTTGTATTGCCAAAAATATAAATAGATTCGTAAGCAAATTTTACCCGTGATTGCTACTTCCTTATGGGAGGGTCTACTATGCAAAGCTCTCTAGACTTCATGAGGACTTTGCTTCATTATTGGTAAAGGTACATTAACCAATAACGGTCCGTAAATTATAGGAATCAGCTATTAGTCCCCTGTATAAGATAACCAGATAAAACTGGCACTAGCATTCATGACGTATCGGGAGCTGAGCTCTTCACATGCATAGCTTCCAATGAAGTCGGGAGAGAATCCAAGGACGTAATGTCAAATAGCCTATATCCTTCCCAGAATTATGGTACCAAATGCAAAAAAAAAAAATCAAATCCAACTATTCGTTCCAGAGATTAGCGCGTTCAAACAAACAAACTCTTCAGCTTTATTATTAGTATAGAATAATATGTGCTATGCTAGAGGCAGCGCGGTACTAGACGTAACTCCAAAAACAGAGATGAAATGTCTTAAGTGCCTGTAATTACACCGGCACTCACCATTCAAATCCACTGCAACGCAGCTTGGAAGCTGAATCAGTTTTAGTGGTAGTACTTCACCAAACTAACTCCTTCACAAAGAACTCCACTACAACCTATAAAGGTCTAGGTACTAAGACGTTCACGCTCCTAAGTTTTTTCCCGCGGTGATTTTTTTTTTGCGCAGTGGATTTTTATCGCAATGCTTAGCGCCGAGAGTTGAAAATCCAACAGGTTTTTTTTGACCCGATGGGATGAGCTCTGTTGGATTCTCAGGGGTTTATTCATAAACGATGACTAAAGTTAAGTAACGTTTAAACGTCAAAAATGTATGGTTAAACACAGTCGCTAATCACTGCTTAACTTTAAGCAACGTTTATGAATAAAGGGGTCAGTGCTTGGCTCAACACCGAGAATTGAAAATCTAGTGTGCGATAAAATCCCGCCGCGATATGTTTACGACTGGGCTAAGAGGGCTAAGAGGTTCCTGAACATATTCAAGCTAAAACTTGACCATTGCAGGTACTCAAAGGAGCCGATGTTTGTACGAAAGCCACGCTCGAGCGAGGCCAGGGAGGGAGACACCGTCATCATCGCCTGCGAAGTTATCGGAGACCCCAAACCTGATGTGTACTGGCTCAGGGACTTCCTAAAAGTGAGAAAATAGTGAATTTACCTCTAAACTTGGAAAAACATAGTAGCTACAAGTCGACAACCAACTATACACGTCGGTGGCGGCCGCCGACAACGTGTCGCTCGGGAACTTGAGTACGTTGCTCAAATAAGTACACACGCGTGTCACCCGTGTGTATGCCCACTAATTGGAATATGTATTTTTTATTTTGATTATAAATACCTAATATAAAATTAACATCCTCACCCCCAGCCGGACTACTATCGGGACGCATCTCACTTCAAACGCGTCGGCGACGGCCCGGAATACCGGTTTGAGATACCGCACGCCAAGCTGGACTACACCGGCGCCTACTCCGTCGTCGCGAGGAACGTGCACGGAGAAGCTAAGGCGATTATATCACTGCAAATTAAGGCTAAAGGTGAGATTTTGACTTTAATTGTTGGCTTGAGGGCCTAGAGAAAGTGACTTTCTATCAGCGACAACGACGACGGAAAAATTTAAAAATTTCTATTTCCATCCACTTCCTTCCACTTTCTTATTTCGTTCTGTTACAAAGCCGACCCCGTCTGTCTTTAAAAAAAAAACAATAATTCTACTGGAACCGCTTTAATTCACCACAGCTGTAAAAAAACACAGACACAGTTCTTGAGTATTTATATTTTGGCAATATACCTCTTAATTGCTCCCTTAATTTGGGCACACTAGATTACGGACGGGCGGCATCCAAAATCTAAGTTATACATATTATTTCTATGCACTGGGTAAAAATGCAACATCACTACTTTTAGTAAAGGAAAAGTACACTGTTAATAAGTAAAAGCTGACTTAAGCTTTATTGCCTTGTAATAAGGGTTATATAACAGTTCCTTCTTCCTTTTCACTTTTCTATTTTTTTTTGTCTTCTTTGTATGACAGCATACTAGTGTAGGTCGAAGGTTAAGCTGTGCTTCCCGCCGTTGATTCGTGGTTGGATCCGTTACAATACATATCGAGACCCGTCGCCTCGAAAAACATGATAAGCTGTTGGGGTCGTCTGTCGTTCGATAGATCTTTGACAGTCGTTAGGGGTAGTCAAAAGCTCAAACGTTTGACAACCAGTCTTACCAAGGCGTATCGTGTTACCCAGTTACTGGGTTGTGGAGTTCATATACGCACTGTAAAGCTGCATCCGGTTAGACTGGAAGTCGAACCCAACAATGTTGGGAAAAGGCTCGGCAGATTTGATTGGATTGAAATAAGCTACCTACAGAAAAGCTTATGATAAAAAGCTTTCCTGTTGAAAATAGTTAAAGTTTAAGAAGCTTTAACCCGTTGAATGTCGTAATTACAGACACAACTAAAAAGCCATCGTGTCTCGCGTAGATCTATACGTTCCGACAATTAAGGGTTAAAAGCGATTGCCACTTGTCTAGGCTCTCGGGTGGAGGTTGGGGGAATCCGCTCAATGCGAGAAGCACAGGATGGATCGATGTCACGAGGCTTGGGGGCAACCTATTAGATGTATAACAGTGGACACTTTCGGCTGAATTGCTAAATGATGATGATGACATCTGCTTTTGCAGCTTCAGTTTGGTTAGTTGTTCTATTCAATGACATGGCACAGAATGAGTATCCCAATATTTTGGAAAATATGTCATAGTAACAATGCTGTGCTATACATGTAACACATGTACTGTGAAGGCAATGGTGCTCATTGTGGGAATCGTTGAATGGAAATAAATAATAATAATGTTTCCAAATAAAAATAATATAATAATTAATTAGAACATTCATATTCGCAGAAAATAATAAAGTAACATTCTTCTTGTCATAAGTCTAAGCTTTTTTGAAAAAGTAAAGAGGGCGCGCCTGTCTTGTGCGCGCCTCGCTTGCGCAGACTTCTGAAATCTTCCAATCTTCTTCTGTCAATACGTCGTTTGCATATCGTCACTCTAGCTGTGATTCCTCGTAACTGGAATTATTGGTCAATTTTACGTTTTGATGCGAAATTCTCCATCACGCAAGTTTCCATCTTTCTGGTGATACCTTGTATGCACAGGAGGTTTCCTTTATTTAAAAACTGACTTTTAGTGACATCTCGTAACAAGGCTTTGAAGCACTTTGTAAGGTGCGACTTTGTAAGTTTAATAGACACCAAGCATGCCAAGATGATTTTTTATGCACATACGAGTACAAGAAAACATACGGTATTTTATTTAATATTCAATAAAATAAACAAAAGCATGCAATATAAATAAAACTTATCAAAACAGTGTTTTGTCTTTCCTGGAAAATCGACAGGTTCGTATTTACGAGGTGTCACATCTAGAGCGACGATATGTGTGTATGCACACATATGCGAGGCGTTAAAATGAACAAAGTGTTTTATCAATTATCAGACCCTAAGAACGTAGTGCGGCATTGTGTTGACTGCAAATTGACATTATTATTAGTTACTAGCTTCTGCCTGCGACTTCCTTGGCGTGGAAGTCGTAAAACACCACAATTTAGGTACTAAAATAACACCCAGATACTTATTCATAAAACTTTGTTGCGTACTAAGTTTGTGTTTTGGTCTGAGCAGCCACAATATGAAGAGAGTCAGGACTGTGGTGTCGCAGGAACAAGCGATGTACAGTCATCCGTGTGAGAAGCACCTCGTCCTGAGGTGTCGACCTCAGACCCCCAACCTACAGCAATAATTTCCCATTGCTTGCGAAGTTTTTCGTCTTTAGTGACTAAATGAACGCCTGCGTTCCTCTATATTCAGCCCAATGAAGTAATAAAATAATTCGACAGTTTTCATACACTGCTATATTGTGTTCTCTCTCATCTCAGTCTCATTTCCCATCTAATATCGCGATTTTTTTTGCGATTTCTGACTTTTCATAACACGTACATTTTTCTCAAAATTGGAATCAATGCATATCAAAATATTTCAAAACGTACAGTCCTAAGACCTTTTTCTTGAAGCGACAACGTTTAAGGTACCTGCCCTTATTGCCCCATCTCAAAAATCCACCCTGTATTGTATATATATGTCATGATTGATTGCTCCTCTATCAGTCAGATTTTGGGTGATGCAGTGACACATAATGGTAGAACGAAAATAATGATTTGTACACATCGAAGCTGCCTCTAACATAGAAAGGTAGGCGCTCAAACACCAGTCTACAGTTATTTTACTTCAAACTCAAAGTGATCCTTATTCTCATTACGATATGGTTGTTGTTAGTTTGCAGCCACTGACAAGTCTATCGAAATCACAGTGATCTTTATCGCCGTTGCCATAAGGTTGTTATTGGGTGGCTGCAGAGGTATAATATCTATGCAAGGACTTTATGTTCAAATTCGTCGTTCAGAGTCGGTCAGTCTCCACCCCTCAAAACACATGGCCTACCCACACAATCTTCTCACGCCCCCCGAAAATATACTGCATGACACGCCCACTTATCCACTTTACTGAATAAGTACCCCGATATGTCACATACTTCACGAGAACAGTGGTTGTGGTGGGTCTTTTATTGTGCTTTGCATTGGATAAACCGTGAGGGGGCGGGCTTAGATTAGCGGTATTTTTATTTATGGTTGAAAGAGGTGACAATTCGAATCGAGGGTCGAAGGGTTAAGCTTTCTTGGTATTGGAGACCGTTTTTGACTTGGTTAACGATGGTGGGTAGGATTTATTATTTTCGCTTTCGTACTTTTGGTTCATTAAAGTTAGATAATTGTAGCATTTCGAATTCATGAAGTAGTCATTAAAGTGTAGTTGTCAAATGAGGTCCTATTCTATTAAGAAAACTGCGTCAGTGTAGCCTGCGAAATGCAATTTTTTATTGCTGATATTTATAATTAATTCATGTAAGGTTATCTGCGTTCGCGATTTATTTGCTAAAAATGTAAACAAATATGAGATTAGGAAAAAAATACTTTAATTCCTACATAATAACGTTCAGTTTACGCTACAAATTCAAATATTTTTAGTATTTTTTAAATAGTGCTTGTTACTCTGAAATCAACTTAATTACTATAAAAATTAAGTTGACATTTTTTAAACTTGAAACAACATCAATTGGAAACATAAAGGAGAGGTGCTAAGAGCCTCTGTCGCCTCTGTACACACCTACTGTCCGATAGTTTAGCCTCCCATTTTTAGCAAGAATCCTGATATTCCAAAACGGATCAGGACAGGTATTATAATAATATTTTATCCTAAACTATTTCAGATCCATCATCAACGGACGATTCACACAACGTAAGATATGGGTAAGCAGTAAACTTTTTGATACTTTCTAATGATAAAAAAGAAACACAGGTACGTCCCAACTCCCAATCCTTTTAGTAGCCGCTGTAACCGTCATCTCAGTGTCCTCTTCATTCATAGCCGTATTATCAAGAATAGAATACTCTTTAATACGAACACCATATAAATTACAGACACAATTACCCGCGTTGGTCCGATTGTTTGTGTGGTAGTTTTTGAGTTAGCTTCAATAATACGTAAGTAATACATCCATTTTTAATTTCTTGATGATTTTATAAAAAATCCTGTCACCGTTGTTTACATAGCAAATAGTGGTATACGAATTCGGGTGGGGTAGATACGACAGCAAAAATATAAATAAACTTTTCCCAAAAAAAAAACAACCTACTTCCAAAAGAACACTACAAAGTGAAAATAACTTTTATTTCGGAAGTAGGTTATTTTTTTTTAGTAAAAAAGTTTTTAAGGCAAACAGTACGGAGACTCGTCGACGGCCTCTGCTAGAGGGGGAATTGTCAACACATTCTAGAAAAACCAAGCATGTCACCGTTAACTACGACACATAATATGTCGAATTTCAGTAATGGAATTGAACGCGATTAGCATATCTAAACCAGGTTCAAGAGCTGTCGGTGTCAATATTCCACCACAATTATGACACTGACAGCTCTTGAAATTAGTTTAGATCTGCTGATCGCGTTCTGTTTCATTGGTTAAATTGGCTCTAAAAATGACGTCTAAAAACTCGTCAGATTCTATAGTAAGTCATTGTAAACGTGTATGGTCATCGCGTCGCTTTGAATGGCGTAAATGACAGAAGTTGTGCCGTTGTGCAGTTGTGTTGTTGCTTTCAACGCACTTTCGGCGTACAACATACCTACTGCCGATTCTAGACACTGCTGTTGCGGCGATTTTGCTGCTCTGTGAGACAATCTATCTATTATTTCTTTGTTGAGACACTTCCTACTCTAACAGTATTACTTATAAAGTCTTTTTCTCCTTCCAGCCGCGTGGAAGTGATTCCTCGCTTCGACCGGGACCTGACAGACTTGCTGTCGTACGACGGCGACGCGATCGAGTTCGAGTGCCACGTCACCGGCAACCCTGAGCCTGACATCCGGTGGTTCCATTACAATGAGGTATGATAAGCGAAGAAAAAAGCTTTTGTGCCCAGTTTCACTAACACTCAGTTCCCCTATTCGTTCACTGACGGACGTCAGTGATCTAATCTCCGTATATCTATAACTCTATATAACCTCTTTGAAACGCAAAATACATCGAAATAAATACTCTGCAACGTTAACACTGACGCCAGGTCTCACTTCATAATCCGATAATGAGGCGGCAGCAGATCAAGCGCAGGACCAACGGCTTGACGGACTAACACGCGTCTGAATAGTTAAGTATGAATAGGTGAAGGTAAGGAGTTCCTCAGGCAAGGTGGAGTGACAATCATCGCAGGGCAGCTGGATGAGAGTAACTGAATGAAAACTGAATAAGAAACTGAGTGTAATATTGGATAGGCTTAGGTCCTGATATATAATACTGGACCGTACCTGGGAACCATCTGGTTAAGGGGACATACCCCTACAACCCCTGTATCGTTGTAAATACCCATAAGCACAATGTTTTTCGTGCGTTTCATTGACGTCGTTTCCCAGCAATTATTATTTGACAATGTTATTTAGTTTAATTTAGTACAAAATGCGTAGATGACGATTTGTGATGGGTCTTTAGCATCCTGTATAATATGTAACATTAAAATTTTCCAGTTAATACACGACTGCCCGGACTTCGAGTCCTCGTTCGATGACGGCGCCGCGCGGCTGAAGATCAAACAAGTGACGGCTGAAGACGAGGGCACATACTCGTGCGAGGCCTCCAACAACCTCGGCAAGGCGAAGTCTAGCGCTTGCCTTGTGGTTTACCGTAAGTACCTACTGTCATATGAATGTTGTGTGTTAGTTCAACTCTTGTTAAGAGACTTATGTAGCGGGAACACTACAATTTTACTTGCAAACGCAGCAGGATAATCAGCCTAAACTCTATTCAAATTTGTTTCAAATTGATGTTATTTAAATTTAAACCAATATTAATTTTACTATAATGGTAATTAAGTTGATTTCAGAGTGACCAGCATTATTGAAAAAGTTATAAAAATGTTTGAAGTTGTAGCGTAAACTGAACTTTATTGGAGTAAGGAATAATTAAGGGAGTAGGAATTAAAGTTATTTTTCCATAAACTTATATTTGTTTATATATTTGGCAAATAAAGCGCGAATGCAGATTATATAGTTCCCACTGCTGGGAAACAGGCCTCCTCCGGGAGTGGGCCATAATCCACCACACGGGCCCAGTACGTGTTGGTGGATGTCACATGTCTTCGAATTTTTTCCGGATCGCTAGTATTTTTTTCGTTTTTCGGTACACAAAAACAGCTTCGTGGTTTTGCGTAAATGTGACGCATATTTTACCCCAACTTGTTATTTTTTTGTGTGTTCTTTTTATGCGTCATATTTACCGCAAATAACCGTATTTTCTTTCTTTCTTGGTTCAATGCATGACATGATGCATCGACTTTCTACGATTCTGGGCACTTAAAATTACCTAGTCTGTGATAGATTTATAAACTGACGAAACCTATGGCCCACTCGCTGTGTCCCAGCTTAGGGAACGCTTTCTAGGCTTATTACGATGCTTGCGATACAATCATGTTTAATTGTTATTTTAGGAAATCATCTTCTGTTTCTTAGCTCTTCGGCTAGTTTATGCAACATTAACGGCCAGTCAATGTAGCGTGTGTGGTGAATTTCTTTCGTTTAGAATGAATTTCATTTTCCTCGTTTTGCATGAACATTCTTACTATTCTACAGGTATTTTTAGAGCATTGTGTAAATTAAGTCTTTCTGGTTTATTATTATAAGGCTATGGTGGAAGTGATTATTTTTATTAATTATTTTTATGTTAATTTCCAGCACCTGGCGAGCCCAACACCCTGAGCCAGCGCCTTCGCCGTCCGCCCGCGTTGCTGTCAGCCGCGTCCACGCCACGCTCTACACCTCGCAGCACGCCCGCCAGATCCGTCTCCAGAACACCTGGTAAGGTTTGCATCCCATTCACGACTGGAAGCAAATCCTGCGTTTGTTTCGACTGACTTGCATAGTTCATGTGTTCACGCGTCATGTTACTCAACGGACGCCGTCAGCTTAGACTGGTCATCTCTCTGGTCATCTTTTTTTTAATATCTTTTCCCTTTACCGCATACTGTGACGAATTTGGAACACTCACAATAATTCGCTTTAGAAAACTAGTTACGCCATCTTTGCCGAAAGTTTTGCACTAACAACCTTGTTTGCAGTGTGTGTCACAAAATAACATAGAGATGTCGCTAGTATAGGACTGCATAATGACAGCAACCGGTAGGTATAACAGTCACCAGGGCCATTTTGACTGAGTTTGAATTTGCAATTCGTCAAAAAAGTTTTTCTTGGTGTTTTAAGAAAAACTTTTTTAATTAATATTGGAGAAAAATGCATCCCCAGCGTTTTTATGGCAAAACACGTAAGTATTGACACAAGCATCTTCTTACTATCGTCAATTGAAGTGGTGTTCCGAATTTGGAACTTCATGCACTAACGTACTAAATTACTTTCCAATTAAGGAACTTCATGCAGCTTGGTGATATATGGTTTCTGGTCATATTTGGAACTGGAACGGAATATAGTTACTCGGGCTCGAAATTACACATCATCCCAGATAGCAGTGACGACGAAAATATATCAGATGATGATGAATATGGAGTGCCAACACCATTAGAAAGAGTGTATATCCCAGAAAGCGACGAGGACTGCAGTGATGATACCATGTCAATTAATGATGAACAAGAATATGAAATGGTAGAGGAAGATCAGCCTTCTTCATCAAAAATGTCGAAAAAAAGCAAAAAAGATAAGTTATTGTGGTCAGATGAAGGCATAGAATATGATGAGTCGCAAATTGCTTTTTTAGGATGTGAAGATCTTCCAGACGAAATATTGCAGCTAGAATGAATACCAATAAATTTTTTCAAATATCTTTTCCCTTCATCAGCAATTAATTTGATGGAAAAGGAAAGCAACCTATATGCCTCTCAAATTTCACCGGAAGGTTTTAACGAAGTAACAGATGAAGACATTCGTAAATTTATTGGCATATTGATTTATATGTCGGTAATTCACCTGCCAAGCACCCGTCATTACTGGAAGGATGGTACTTATATTGAAAAGGTAGCTTCTGTAATGACGTGCAATAGATTTGAAGAAATCAAAAGGTTCTTGCATTTTTATGATAAAAAAAAAGAATTGAAGCCCGATGACCCAAATTTTGATAAGCTTAAAATAATACGCCCTTTCTTAAACATATTACTCGTACGTGAAAGATTGTTAAAAGTGCCAAAAGAAGAATTTTTAGCAATTGACGAGCAGATCATTCCCACTAAAGCTCGTACTTCAGGTATACGGCAATATAACGCCAAGAAACCACATAAATGGGGCTATTTAAATTATGTGTTGAGTGGAAGCAGTTTCAGTTATGATTTTGAGGTCTTTGGAGGAAAACATTCTGGACCACCTGAAAATTGCCCCGATTTAGGGGTCCCTGGCAATATTGTTCAAAGATTATTACAGACAGTTCCAAATAACTTGAACTACAAAATCTTCGTGGATAATTGGTACACAAGTTTGCCACTAATGTCCAACTTACATCAAAAAGGTTTTAGTACCGACTATCCAACTGAAGGCACGATGTCTTAATTTGCAAAAAAAAAAGCTCTGCTAAAAGAAGAACGTGGCTACTGCGTAGAAAAAATTACGATGTTAAGTTATCAGTTAGTTCTTGGATTGATAATAAGGTAGTCAACTTATGTTCTTCGTATGTGGGCAAAGAACCTATGGGGATGGTAAAACGATTTGATAGAAAAAAGAAGGCTAAAATTGATGTTCCTTGCCCAAAATCAGTTATGATTTATAATAAATATATGGGCGGTGTGGATCTGCTAGATTCGATGCTAGGATTTTACAGAATAAAGATACGAAGTAAGAAATGGTACCACCGGTTATTCTTTCATTTTATTGATCTCGTTTGTGTTAACAGTTGGATATTATGGAGACGAAGCATGAAAGAGAAAGGTATTTATCTACCTTTACTTGATTTTAAATTAATGATAGCAGATGTACTAATGCACAAAGTGTTTACACCTATACACGCAAAAGAGGACGCCCATTATGTCAAGATACTATTATAAAAATAAAAGACGACGGCGGTTAGAGCTGCCTCCACTTGAAATAGCTGAAGATCGCATGAATCATTGGCCTGAGTGGAAACAAGATCGCCAAAGATGCAAAATGGAAGCATGTGGACAAAAATCACAAGTGATGTGCACAAAGTGCAAAGTCTAAGCTTGAACAAGGACCGCAATTGCTTCAAACGATTTCATACATAATTAAGCATTTTTTTTTATTGTCCTAAAACACTACTGCATAATGTACCGAATTTGGAACTAACAAAAATAAAAGCGTTAATGCATATTGTCCCAAATGTGGAACAAATAGTTTTTATTACATAATTTTACCCTACATAGTTGAAATATTTTTTTATAACTTTTTCCGGGTCTTATTTTTGCTAATAAATTATATATATTTTCTTCGAGTGATTTAAAAAATCCATGCGGTAAAGGGTTAACAGCCTGGGTTTATCTTAAATCTTATATTTTGAATTGTTTTTGCACATTGTTCTCACATATAGATGCAACAAGAATAATGTAATATGTATCTTGATTTAAAAGAGAGGTCTTGGAGTTTCTTGCCGGTTCTTCTCCATAGAGATCTACGTTTTGGAATGGGCAAGTTGCTTTAACTTTCTGATTAACTCTTTGACAACTCAAAAGTGAAATGTAAATTGTTTAATTGAAATAAGTGCTTTGTGTTTGCGTTTACTGCAATTTATGCCCGTGATTAATGCAAACCTTCATTCCTTTAGTAACACTTTTCCTCTATTTATTACAGGCCCAGACACCCGCCGCCTCTGCAGTCCATCTCGACAGATGGCACCTTCCTTCTACACGTATCCCTTCAACAAAGTAGTGGAAGAAGGAGAACACGTGACCTTCAAATGTGCTGTCAAAGGCCAGCCCGCCCCCTGGGCCACGTGGGACAAGGACGGCATCATCATCACACCTTCTGCCAGATTCACCATCAGGGAAAAAGATGAGCTCCTTAGGATACTCGAAATTGATGAGGTTGGTGGACTTAAACACCGTATTGTAGAAATATGATTATTGTTGTCTGTAACATGTCTTAAACACGTTTTATATGCGCTAAGTTGTCAGCAACATGTTTTTAGTATCAGAACAACTTGTTGTCCTAGTTTTGATCATCACGAATACACTTGTGTGTAAAAACATGTTTTAATCCTCCACTGTTCTTCTCGGATTCATTTCGTTACAAGTTCCAAGATGGTTGAAACACTTGGTATATCGCTGTTATAGTTGGATTTTTTAGTTAGGTGCCATTGTAGGTTCCGATTCGATTTATGTCCGTTTATGGCTTTTTTAGTTAGATGCCATTGTAGGTTCCGATTCGATTTACGACGATACAAAAGCACCAATTTGAGAGCAGCCCTGGACCAGTGGTAACGGCCGCGACCTACGATATATAGGTCGTACGTTCGAACCAAGATAGGTGCTTTATTTGGTGTAAATTATTTCATCACCACTGCTCTCAAAACGATGAAGGAAAACATCGTGAGGAAGCCGGCACTTCCTAGAACCAAAAAATCGAAGGCATGTGACATCTACCAACCCACACTGGGCCCGCGTAGTGGATTACGGCCCAATCTCTCTAACAAGGAGGAGACCTGGGTCCCAGCAGTGGGGATATTATAGGCTGATTATAGTTATGGCAATAGGCTCATCCAATACTACATGAGGCTTACAGGTGTGAAAATAAGATTGTTCTCGTTTCCAGGTTACAATCGACGACGTCGGTATCTACAGGATAACTGTCGAGAACGAGTTCGGGAGGGCTGAAGCTTCAGCTCGGTTGGAGGTGATCACTCAGAAGGGCAAGTTCTACGCAGGAGTGAGAGCATACAGCCCCTCTCCTAGGAAATCGCTGACCTACCGGAGGTACCCCTCGGTTCCCAGACAAGACTGAACATCTGGATCTGTATGATTACGTAAGTTTTCTCATGGATCGTGTGTTAGATAGGCTTGAGATGTTGATTGATTTTTTCGGTATTTTTCGGTTAAGTGTTAAAAATCAATCGGCTTTTCGGGTGGTAGAAGCAACGCGAGTGCGGGTACCCATTTTTCTATGTAAGCTTTGCGATTTTCGGCATTGCGAGTCTCATTAGTATCGCAATATTATTTTCTCAAAAAATAATATTTATTTCAGGAAAGGAAACATCGCGCGTGAAGATAATAACAATAATTAATTTAATTTGTTTTTTTTTTCTATTGTAATTTATTTTCTGTGCATTTTATTTATTACTTTTTTACTCGTATGTCGTAACTTTTGTTTTTAACGGCGAAGTAAGAAATGTTAAGTTTATTGTTTTTTTTTTCTGTTAGGTATTTTATAAGGTCGGTTTACATGTCACATCTAAGTAAAACTTTAAGAAACTAGTTTAATATAAAATATATCTATTTCTAAGGTTTGCGTTTTTAATTGCATATTATCATAAAAGTTTTCATAGGGAAGTAGTAAAAAAAAATATGATTAAGAACAAAATATGCACGAAACATTATAAATATTTCACTAGATTTTTTCAACTTTTCTAAGTCACGTATTTATTATAATTAAAATTAGTCTGCACTACAATTTTTGTTTTACTAAATTATGGTATGCTATATATTTAGTACGTACGTACGAAAGTACCTACAAAAACATCGAGTTTTAATTATAAAACTTAAAATTAAAACACATTAACTTCCAACAACAGCTTTTGATTAATTTTAATTTTTCCAAAAATATAAATAATACTTTAAACTGTGTAATTATCAAAATACTTGAGTAAGGGTTTCACCTTATGCATTAAGCATTTTGTTTTATTTTTTGCATGGGCTCTAAAATGGGTTCAGGATATTATAGTGAAACGACACTATTATGACAGCTATGCGTTAGAAAGAGAGCGAAATACGGGGCGACCTTGATTGAAAATTTTATCGACATGTAAATCGATCTATTCGACCATAGTTCTTAGATAAATTTTAAAGTATTATGTGTAAAGATTTATTCAGCGTTGCCTAAGTTAGATAGTCCAAACTTCCAAAGCCTCGGGGTATTGGGGATTTCAAATAAATTTTATGACGAGTTATCAAGTTTGTATGATTATTTTTACTAATTATCCTCATTTACTAACAAACTAAATAATAGAGGCTTGTGGCTAAGAAATAACAGCGTCACAGTTCGATCGATCAGGTTAAGCTACGCTTGCCGCGGTTGGTCCGTGGATGGGTGACCATCTTACATTCCAAGACCACTCCATGCCTCGGAAAGCCCGTTAAGCCGTTGGCCGCGGCTGTCATTCGTATCATCTTTGACAGTCGTTACGGGTCGTCAGAAACCCAAAAGTCTGACAACCAGTCTTACCAAGGGGTATCGTATTACCCAGTAACTGGGTTGAGGAGCTTAGATAGGCAGCTGCTCCATACTGGTATTCCAGGAAGCCGACCCCAACACAATTGGGAACAGGCTAGACAGATGATGACTAACGGACTCAATAATAATACCAGCCTATCATTGTCACACTGCAGGACAAAGGGCTCTTCTCATCTTTCGGCACAGAGAAGGCATGAGCATTGGTAACCCCGCTTGCTCAGTCCATGTCTACACGACGATTTTCCTTCACCGATTTCAGTAATGGCCAAATAAAATTATACAATGTGTAACAAAAAGAATAAATAAATAATAAGTTTATTGTACAGACACCGGCAAATGTCAAATTTTCCCAATCAACTTTGAACCTAATACTTTAGCGATAAAGTTGAAAATTTACTAAAGAAATTTGACAGATTGTGGCTGGATGGGCTGGTCTGTACAAAGAAAAACACATAAGATTAGACATACACTAAACATGATTGTACAAGCAGTGGGCAAAGGCAGGTTGAACATTTGGCTCCTGAACTAAGTATAAAGATACTTGTACCACAAGAGCCAAAGTTCCTCATAAACATTGATTAATACAGTTGTCGACACGGTTGGTGCAGTGGCTGAGCGATCGACTGCTGCGCTGCGTGTCGCGGGTTCGATTCCCGCACGGAACAAATATTTGTATTGCTTACAGATAGTTGTTCCGGGTCTAGCTGTTTGTGTATGTGAGTTTAAATGTTTGTAAACGCACCCACGATACAGCAGTAATTCTTATGTGGGACAACGTTTAAAAAAAAATCAGTTTTAAGTGACTCAGTAATTACATGTATCAGTAGGTATTGAGAAAGGTGATCGTTAAAAAAAAAATTATGTAGTCGTAAGACAAATTCTTAGTAAGCTTGCACGCGCGAATGAATGCACATTGTGAAAGTAGTTGATTCAGAATCGTTTACTGCCGATCGATTCTGTAAAAATCTCACCGTGAAAAGTTAGGTGAAGTGAGCTTAGAGTGAGCTGTCAATAATGTCAATCCCTAGCATTAGTTGGAATGACAGCTCACTCCACGCTCACTTCACATAAGTTTTCACGGTGAGATGGTTACAGAATCCCACTGCAGAATCGATTTGTGTCATTTTTTAAATAAGTAATTTATTATCCTAAAATAATGAAAACTACGTAATTACAGCCACAGTTTCGCTGTATACCTACTATAAATGATAAATGATTTTATTTTGTAAGTAGGTTCAATCATATTTTATTTTACACGTCAATCATATTTTAAAACTAGATGAGGTTGGCGTTTCCTATCTGACTAGTCTGAGAAGAAAGGCCGAAACAAACTCAGAGGTCAGTCTCTTTTAAAGTCCAGACATAATCTTGGTCAGGTCATAAGAAGACCATGCAGGTCGATGTCTGAGATGGTCTTTTGAGGAAAGAACCACACAGATTGAGAGGACCTGTCCAGTCAGTGCACGCATTTGTCAGAAATCATGCAGCTCAACTCAAAACTTAAGGAGCTCGACGGTTCGACGAACAATACCAAAGAAAGGACATTTGGGTAGGCCACATTAATTACTCAAACTGCCAGACCATGACAAAAACTAAGAGAACAGAGAGAAAAATAAAATATAATAAAAATAAAGTGATCCACATAGTCTTCACATTCACAATAAATAAAATAATAGAATACTTTACAAAGTAAGCCAATATCATAGTATATATAAAATTCATTAACTAATGTCAAAGTATATATAAAAAAAGAAAAAAAAAAACAAGAACAAAACAGAAAAATAAGAACATTCAATAGGTAAAAAAAAATGGAAGCAGCTCAATCCCAAGCCTTTTTGTCCTGGATATACAAAAAGGCTTTCTGGCACAACTTACGTTTAATGAATGATTTGAATCAAAATGGACGAAGTATCTACTACGCTAGACCCATTTTCGTGTGCGAAAGTATGCGTGCGTACATTTTTAATGTGACCACAATTTTCTCCCACAATCAGTATGATTTTTCAATAGTCAGATAACTTTTATCTGAGGAATAAATATAGCAGTTTGACAGTTTTTATATAGAAAATATATCAAACTGTCTTAATTCTTTAGATAAAAGTTATCTGTCTTACCAAGGGGTATCGTATTACCCAGTAACTGGGTTGTGGAGGTTTCAGCCGAATCTGGTTAGACAAGAAGCCGACCCCAACATAGTTGGGAAAAGGCTAGGCAGATGATGAATATAAATATAGATTATAACGCTGACGGAAAAGTTGTAAATTGACATAAGGCAAAAGGAGTGTGTAAGAATCGTACAGCAGTGGTAGCCCAGTGGTAATGGCAGCGACTGACGAGATGTAAGTCTTAGGTTCGAACCCGGACTGGCGCTTTACTTTGTGCAAATTATTTCATCACCACTGCTCATAAAACGGTGAAGGAAAACATCGTGAGGAAACCGGCATGTCCTAAAACCAAAAATTCGAAGACATGTGACATCTACCAACCCGCACCGGGCCCGCGTCCACTCCCTCTTACAGAGAGCAGGGCTGTGTCCCAGCAGTGGGAACTTTAGAGGCTGATTATGCAAGGGTCGTAGTAGGTGGCGTTGTGTAGTTTGTGCCTACCCCCATGGGACAAAGACGTGAATTTATGTATGTATGTATGTATTGATATTAGCTTCAATCTAAGCTAATGATATACCTACCTTATATACAAGATGTCTAAAATACGAAATTCCAACCTCTTTGAAAACGATTGTCGCTTGTCTAGAACCTCAGGTTTTTTCTTGCAACGGTCAATGAGTTTGGCACCCTAATTGCGTAACACAGGATTAATCGGAATCGGTTTCATTTTGACAGTTCAACAACATTCATTGCGTTATTTACGTGTTGAGCAGACAAATTTTTCGAACTTATGAAGCAATGGATTAGCAATTTGCTTCAAAATGATTCAGATTCCGATTGATTGTGTGTTACGCAATTGGAGTGCCGGAGAGAAGGAGTCCTGAAGCACAAATTCTCGAAATTTTAAGAACGTTCACAGTCTGATCTCAGTCTCAATTTGTCAAAAATACCCCTTTCCTTACATAAGTTTTTTTTTATTTGAGATTTTGAACGCTTTTAATCACGGGCATTGGCCTTCTGTTGGGTTAAATTCGAGAGTTATCGATGTACCTATGGTCGTGAAAAAGCCGCTCGGCTAACCTCGAATTACGCCAAGTCGACCCAAACATGATTCCACGAGGGTAGATGTCGGACGGATTTCGCCGATTGATCCGAGCCGAATGAAAGCCGAATATTGTGTACTCATCGGGTAAATTTTTTGGTTAAAAAAATACTGCCAATTTGTATACCATCACTCCTCACTGCGACGCTCCAGTTTATAACAAATACGTTAAATTAAGGGCTGAGAGTATCTAAGTATACATTTACTTACCTATTTATTTGAAGAGCTCTTAGATTAAGGCGGTTTAATGCCATTTTGATTCCAGTGTAAGAGAGAGACGGAGCTATATAAGACCTCTAGCACCATCCCCTTTTCGCACTGCAATTGTGATGGCAAATAACTTGGTTGTTTGTAGTACCTATATTTTGAGGTTTACATAGAATAAAACGAATGCTACATTTTATTTTTTTAATGACATATACATGCGGTCTCTCCACATTATAATATTATATATATATTTGATTACAGACATCTATCGTACAATAAATTGAATATATAGGTTTATACTTCTACATATATATTGGAACATTTACTTAATTTCTTAACATATAGGCCCCTCGCCCACGGCGACTTTTTGTAGCGACGCAGTAGCGATCCTGTCGCGCATTCGCATCGATACAGTCGCGATACGGTCGCTAGCTGTTTGCCCTCGCCCACACCACGATTCTCAGTCGCGATGCAAACGCGATACTGTCGCGCTTCTGTCGACCTGTCCGTGTTGCACTGATGCTCGGTTCTCCACTTACGCGCCACCCACCCTCCGTTCGCTCCCCGATGTCGTCCGAAACGGTCGCGCGTTTGCATCGATACAGTCGCGATCCTGTAGCGCGTTGCAAATGCGACTAACGCGCGTTAGTAGCAATGCGTCGCGCGTTTACGAAACGCGCGACAGCATCGCTACAAAAAGTCGCCGTGGGCGAGGGGCCTTATATGATAGGAGTAATGGAGAATATAATGTCTAGTATCCTAGTATCTAATAAGATCAAAAATCACTTACAATAATTAGGTAGGTACCTACATAAATATATTTAAAAAAAGATTGTTTACCTGTAATGACGTAGAAAGGATCTAGTATATTCAGTTCCTAGAACCAAAACGGTATTTGCTAGCAGATTTTTTGACCATAATATCGGGCCTCATTCATACAATCAACATTGAGTGATGACAAATCACGCCACCTCAAACCTCAAACCTTGTAATAATGATAGAAATGCAATGATTACTATTGAACAATATTTTTTTATATATATATATTTTTTTTATATACGTTAATTTTTTTTATACATATAGGTATTTTTTTATATTTTTTTTATATTTTTTTTTATATTTTTTTATATAGGTATATTTTTTATATTTTTTTTGTGCTGGTATAGTTTTTTATTATATGTTTTTTTTATTTGTGTTTTTTATATTATGTTCCTAAGGTACCTACCTATTTTATTCTAACATGCACTTAATTGGTTAATACACTAAAACTACCGTATCTAGGAGCTAACAAGTAATACTAAAGTTCCTTATATGACGGAACTGAACATGTTATAAATACGATTTTTGACTAACAATAAGTGGATACAGTATTATATTGCGCTCTGGCCCAGCGCTGCTGCGTGAATCGCCCGTACCCCCGGGGTACACCGCGACTTTCCGGTCGTAGCGATCGTGGTATCGTGGATCGGTGGTACACCCCGGGCTTTTAGCTGTTAAGCTACATTACATCATCCAAACACTCTATTTCGTATGTCCACACTATAAAGATTACTTTCTTTGACTGGGGAGCACTGTAAACATTGTTTTTTACATCTCGATGCACGAATTTCGTTCGATTATTCTTTCACTAGAGTAGTATGCTCAACAAATGTTAAAATTGAGTACGTAGTCACTTAGCCACTTCTTTTTCTTCCTCCACTTTACTTCTTCTCACCTTATAATAATAATTAGCCACTGCTATAATACGTTCATATTATACGTTTACCTACAATAATAAAGTAGGGACCTATATTCTAAAGTATGATAAACTGTTTAATATATTATAACTCCTGAAACACTTATCACTCTTTTTTGCATTATTATCACCAAGTTTTTCCAATATTGTTTTTTTTCACCTCGATGCACGAATTTAGTTCACCTTTCACTTTCACCAATTCGGTGTACATACATTCATTTCAAATTCTTCTTTTCCCACCATGCTTAAAATTAAGTTCGTAATACTATTTTTAACTACCTTAGTCGAATTGAGTCCGTATTCTATTTTAACCACATAATTATGAAGAAGAAGCACACATAACATCGCCATGTAGTTCCAGCAGCCCAAATCTGGAAAATAATAAGAAATGTTAATATAATATATCTGAATCCAACTAAATACCTACACCGTCTCTCGATAGAGGACAGCATGCCCCCTCCGAGTCGCCCGTTATAAAATCGAAACCGTTATGAGAAATAGTTGAAAACTTCCATCATGATCTATGGTATTAATTTTAGGGCTCCGTACCTCAAAAGGAAAAACGGGACCCTTATAAGATCACTTCTTTGTCCGTCTGTCTGTCAAAATCCTTTTTCTCAGGAACGTGTTAACAAGTTGAAATTAATATCAAATACTACCGTGAATAAATCAAACTTCTAAGTCAACGCAATCAAAAGATACGGGCGTTTACGTTCCGTTTATGCCGCATATTTTGACACTCGCAAGGGAATTAAAACCTATAGGGTACTTCCCGTTGACCTAGAACCATGAAATTTGGCAAGAAGCAATGTCATGTAGCACAAGTATAGGAAAAAATCCGAAAACCGTAAATTTGTAGTAACATACGAGTCCTAGGTACCTACAAATTTGTAGCGAGACCGACTCGCACTTGACTGGTTTTTTTTAGGACTGGCTATTTTCGCTCATGGGTGTTGAGTATGATTTCAGTATTTGGATTCAGACTTGTGCTAAGGATTAGGCAGGAAGTAGGAAGTAGTAGTTCTAGCGGATTTTATATAGGTAAAATCCTCTCACTGAAGCGTTGTGAGGATCTCAACGGCAAATAGTCGACAATTAGTAAGTTGCAGGGCACATCACTAGAATCATGGCACAACAATTACTAAGAACACTCTGTCATTTTAACATCCGCTTGCTTAGCTAGCAGGAGTGATTCCCTGACCCTCAATATACGGTAGGTATTATACCCCAAATCTAGGGGTTCTACGTACCAGTTCTACATACGGATTCTACATCCCGGATTCTACGTCCAGGCTTAAGACAGGACAATCGCTTCGCGCTGCACGTGTATCTGAACTGCGCGCTTCACGTTGAGAATAACTGTGCCCTGCACGCACACCTATCCATACGCTAAGGTAAACGTGGGTGAAGTCGACAGTGACCCAGAAGTCGTCAAATTATCTAAAAACCACAAAATCTTTTTCTACTAAACATTAAACTGGCCGATTTTAATGACATTATATTCTTGGTAGCATATGGCACAGTTAAAATAACAATACGGAGTTTTAACTGTAATGGCATTTGAAATATTTTACTTGCAAAGTGTCTCCCACAATTTTTTAATTTTTCTGCTAGTTTAGCTGCTAAATATGACAAGCAGCACGTAGTTTTGTGTTTTGATTTGTGAAACATCAATCAATATCTACTATAAGTCTCATTGTTTGATGAATTAGTTAAGGTAATTTGCTAACGAAGAAAGCGATTTACATCGATGAGCAGACACATTTTTCGAACATATGAAGCAATGGATTAGCAATATCCTTCCAAATGATTCAGATTGTAATTGAATGAGTATTACGCAATTAGGGTGCACCCGTATTGCGTAACACTCATCCCATTACAATCTTATTCATTTTCATTTATATATGTTGAGGATATGTTTATGTTGAGGTCGTGTGAGAAAACTCCGATTCCAGTTCCGCAGTCGGTCTTTGATCCATCAGTGTAAACTCTCAACTCTTTCGGGCCTGAGTAGTCGCACTGCTCCTATGTAAGCAATGTTGTAATGCTTTTGAAAGCAGTATTGTTTCGGGGCTTTGTCGCAGGATGATGCCATAATTGGCTGCCGTTTGATCGCATCCTCCTTTAAGCGTATGTGCTTGACCCTGGAGTCTTTGCTCAGGGTTCCTGATATATGGAGCCGGAAGGCAGCCAGAACCGCCTCCTCCCGCACGATGAGGTGTAGGGTAGGCAGTCCAAGCATAGCCTGTAGGGCAGCGGTGGGTGTATTTCTCATGCAGCTAGTGATTGCCACACAAGCATACCACTGCAGCTTTTCGAGGTCCCTTTGGGCTGTGCTCAGGTCTGTTCTGTGCTCAGGTCTGTTCTGGGCCACCAGACTAGTGAGCCGTATGTGATTAATGTGATTATTGGTCAGATGACTGTGATGTATAGCCAGTAACGTATAAGTATAAGTGGGCTGGCCATGTTTGTCGTAGGACCGATGGCCGGTGGAGCAGATGAGTCCTGGAGTGGAGTCCGCATATCGGCAAGCATAGTGTGGGATGCCCCCCAGCTAGATGGACGGACGGCCCAAAGAAGGTTGCTGGGACGGACTGGATGCTGAAGGCGGAGGACAGGGTGTTGTGGCGCAGCCTGGGAGAGGCTTATGTTCAGTAGTGGACTGCGATAGGTTGAGTTAATTGATAGCGAGTAACTGACCCTGGAGCTAATCCCCCAATTCTTGCCAATCATTCGCTTGCATTGCCACATCCCGATATGCTGGCTTTAGTAGTGATGTAGTTGGTGTATTTGGTGGTATGTGGTATTTGGTTTCAGTTGATATGCTCGCTTCGCACACTCAGATTGAGCGCGGATGTTACAGTTTTAATCAAACCCTCACCTATAAGAGGTGTCTTCTTACTTAGTCTTCTACCGTGAAACTTCCTAATGTTCTCAAAATCTTCACACATCCTTGCACGATAACACGGGAGCCGCTGATTGATAACATGACGATTTTCTATAATTTTTTTAAGTTGTCTTGTAGTCCCTAGCTTTTGTATTCGCTCTAAACTAGATTTTTTAGGCTTATGTTCCTTATGATGACTTTCTTGGATTGCCGTTTGAGAGTAGATTTACAGCTGGTATGGGGCGAAACCTCATTATTTGATAGGCTTTTATAAAAAAGAACCTTCCTAATGAAGTAACATTTCATCGTATGTGATATTTTTCAGTTCTAAGCATATATTTACGCCCGATATGAGACGACATCGACTCATTTCATTAATTATGAAGCAAACATACTCAACCAATACTGTAGCATTCAAATTGTCTTACATGTTTTTGTCGGTTAGAAATATTCAATTTGTGGCAAGTTCAATGCATAAATCGGGCAGAACAGCGACCGAAAAGATGTCTTCACATGAATTGACGATTCTAAGCAAAAATATATTAGAATTAAAGTTATCTTGCCGTTTTTATTACCTACCTGCTCTGCTAACAGCTTACAATCTTTAGTACTTTCTTGGGATTTGGTCTTCTACCTACCTTAATCATACTCATATCAAATAGGATCATAACTTTTAAAAATGTGTACTTATTTTGAGCTCTATGTTTAAGACCTGAGAGTTCATATTAGCATCAAAAATTGACGACTATTGGGTCCTTTTGATGTGTAATAGTACAAATCTAACGACTACTGGTAAAAATCGCCCTTTTTTTTCATTTGCTTAAATAGGTATTTATTATCACAGAAAATTAAAGAAATTAACTATGTACTTATTTAGAATAACGGATAAATTATCTATTTCATGATGTAAAAAGTTTAATTATAAATGAAATACTCTTCACACAGTAGTTCCTCAAAGTCAGTGAATACCGACGAGTATTGGTACGTTTACCTTACCGGCGTCCTGCTGACGCACCCCGGTGTTCAAGCCTGTGTCCCAGGAACCAAGGACGGTACCTTTCCCATCTACCAAGTGGTAGTACTCAGAAGGACAGTGAGTCCTTACCCGCGACCTAATCTAATACTACGTATCTATTGTACCCTACCTATTGTAACCCAGCAAAGCCGTTACAATTATTTCGTATATTCTTTTTGTTAGTTAGCAAGGTTTTACATTGAAAAAAAATAAAATAAAGGCATTTGAAATATTTGTTGAGATTTGTTTACAGACTCATAAATAAATTCAGTATTCATCCAAGTTTAAACCACAAAAACATGATTATTATCACACCGCTCATGGGAGTTTACTTTTGGTCATGTTTCTCTTCTCTGTAACATGTATACACAACTCCAGCCGGTCAAAATTCGTAGTCTAGCTCGAATGCATCGTCCTTCCTTGAGCACTGATAAGACCTTGGCCCTTTCTCTCTTGATATCTGTCGATCCAACCGGGAAATGTACGGGAGCAAAGTCGGCACTACGGCTAAAAAATCCCTGCTTGCAGGAATAGTACCGTGTTTGTTGTGGTTGCGACGCGATCGACCTTTCTTGCCCTCAACCGGAGTAAAGCCGTCCTTGTCCATTTGACTGGCTTTAAATCCCAGCGCCTTCCGCTTCTGTATGTCATATGTCTCGACGCCACACAAGCAACAACTATCCACAGTTGACAACTTTAGCGGAAGCCTCAAGTTTTCTTCGTGTGTTTTTCCTTGTTGTGACGGTCGCAGAGTCTTCTAAGATGTTTATGAACTCGTAAAACATTTTTTTAAATATATTTATTATTTTCTTTCGCAATTGACATAAACATGATTGACGTAACCACTGTTTGACGTTCGTACGGTGGTCGACACAGGTCATACGTCACGTGTCGACTGGTCATGACTACTCTTTGCAGGTCGCATGTAAACTAAGGCATGTCGCGTGCCTTTGCTGCGAGAAATGCTCGAATCGACATGGCGAGAATAGCTCGGCTTGATTTTGTCGAGGGAAAAGTTCGAATCGAACGTCAATAACGAACGCGAGGTGCGCGCGAATTGCCTTCCTGTAAAGTTGTTTTTTTTTTACTTGCGTGGTGTTAGAACTTAGGCGACGATAGCGAACTAGCCCGCGCGAGTATTAATAACTAATATTCTTTTAATGTTTTTGCTACGCTATACTATTATAGCTGTTATGCTATTAGAGCAATTTTTAATAATAAATAGGTACTTATTTATAAAAACAAATTCGCAAATGGAAACGCAAATCGCCTTGCAAAAATGGCAGTAGACAACTTATTATAAAACGCAGGTTTAATATAAAACCAAACAACAAAACCTTTTATTAAGATCTAATAGTTAGTACCTACCTACACAGACAACATAAGCGTGAAACATACTGGCACCACTTCTAAACTAAAAAAATCGCGGAAATACAAACATACATACATTCGGGTCAAAATACAGAACCTCCTCTTTAGAAGTCGGTTAAAAAACTAATAAGAGTCATGTAAAAGATTTGTCTAAAACAAAACTAGGCTTAAAAGTCGTTGCAAGTTAGCTGCCTGGATACTTAGTTATTGTCGATAGTAATTAAAAAAAACAAATTGGTTGTCTGTTAAGTTGGTTTACGGACGATAGTTTAACGTGACAACGTCATAGCAAAACATTGATGAAATGATTGCAAACGCGCATGCGTACAATGAGCGTAACGGAACAATGAGTCATCCTTTTTCGTGCATGCAGCCGGCGTTCATCAATTTAAATTAGACGTTGTCACGTCAAAAACTTACATGAAAAAATTACAACGTATAGCTGTACAAGAAACTTTAGGCGCGCGGTCCAAATCGGAACTAAACACCGCCATCTTGTTTTTCTATACTTTTGACAAAACAATTGCGTAAATTTTTACTAACAGCGCCCCCCTGTCAACGTCTTTGGAGCGATAAAAGATCCTTGTAGCAGTGTAATTAGTATTGTAAAAACGAAAGCTCTTGCTTACCTCATTTTGACGTTTAACGATTTTCTTGGTAGGTACATCTGCCGTATCCCGTCCCTGATCCATTTATACTCTCGTACCCTCAGGTACCATATTATAAACAGCGCGCTGTAATACAACAAACGTTCTTGAAATAACAATAATATGCATAGTACACGAGCCCTGTGCCCTGTACAACCCGAAGGGTTTCAGAGAAATTCAACATTTCTTAGTTTTTTTGTGATTTTCAAGTCAGTTGTATGTTAATATATATGTGATTCGAGGTCGCATCAAATATTTATTTATAGAATAACTAGTGTTTGAAAAGAAAACGGTAGTTACCAAAGCGAATATAAACCAAATGTACTCACCCGACAAGCCATCCAGTACATCATGCCCTCTATCGTATAATAAAGGCGTGCTAATGGTCTAAATCTGTAGGACAAAGAAGAATGTGATCGATAAAATAATTTTGAGATAGACATTTCAACACACAACATTTGAAACAACTAGACACTTATCATAACAAAATAAGTTCGCAACAGACAAAATAGCATTAAGGCCGTATAAATCGCAGTCTGCGTATCAGTAGGATGAGTCACGGTGAGCAACACATGTTATTCAAAATGATCTTAGGTTCAGTCAGTTCAGCGCGGAAGCAGGGCAGCATGTGTGAGCCAGCAACGCACCTTGGGGTATAAGACCCCGTACGTGGCCTCGAGTGACCCGACTTGCGTGATTTCGTTCGTCGGTCAACTCGCGTCGCGGTGACTCGTGTCATGGTCTAAGGTGGATCGGATCACACACTACAACGCGCCACACGACGAGGTGCGGGAAACAGAGCCAAACTCCTCGCGTGGATGCGCGTTTTTATTGAATTGTTTTAGTCGTTGTAGTGTGTGATCCGCCTAAAAAACTTCTTTCATTTCGCTTTCATTGTTGCTATCGCAAGGCGCTGGTCGTCATCGCAAGACACTTGTCGCTATCGTAAGACGCTTGTCGCTAGAGCGTGTAGGCCGGGCCCAAAGGGTAATCCAGAGAGAGCGCAAAAGCAAGTAACCACCCTCTCGTCAAAAAAACGCACTACGCAGAGCCCATGTGAGTTTCATACTTACAGGTGGTGAGGGCCTCTAGCTAGTATCTTATTGATGAACATATTCCTTAGCTTTCCTGACATCCCGGTGACACGAGCCTCGCTGGCCCGAAATCAATTATTTTTAGATTACAGTTCTTAAGGCGAAAGCTGGAAGTAGGTTAGGTAGGTACCTACTTCCAGCTTTCGCCTTATTTTATATTATGTATTTACTTCGTCTATTATGTTGATGATGTGTTGTTCCCACCACTTACTATGTAAAATAAATACCTACTTACATAGCAAGAATGTGTGTGAATCCACAACAAAATCATAAAAATAAAAACAGTGTTACAAAAAAAAAAAAAAAACAACCGCCTTCCAAAAACTTTACATTCGAAAGTCTTTGTAAAAACGTTTATTTTTTAAATGATTTGATCGCTTGGGCCCAGGCTTGCCGCACTTTCTTTCCTATAGATAGTAAAATGAAGCCCAAACCGATACCATTGTTAGTAATATGGGGCAGCATGGCATTAATTTATTAAGTAAACATCTTTTTCCAAAAAAATTACTTCATGTTCGAAAAAAACCCGCCGCAATATTTTTATATCCGCATCCATATGACTGTCGTAATAATAATAATAAATAAGCCTGATATAGTGGTGCTGGATCGATCAGAGCGGCGCGCAATGATTGTTGACATAACCGTCCCGCATGATGAGAACCTCGTGAAAGCCGAGATAGATAAAGAAATCAAGTATCTTGACTTGGCTCACGAAGTTGTCGACACATGGGATGTGGACTCAGCGATCATTGTGCCGATAGTCGTGACAGCCAATGGCTTAACAGCCCAGAGCCTCGACCAACACCTTAGGAGGCTATCGTTGGGCAGCTGGATCAAGGGCTTGATTCAGAAAGCGGTACTTCTGGACACGGCTCGCATTGTCAGGAGGTTCCTCTCTCTGAAGAGAGAGACTCCTGTTCCCGATACCAGTGGGCTACTATTTGTTATACTTTTATATGATTTTTTTAAAGCTAAATAAGGTCTGATGCTCCAGGCATGGTTTCCTCACGATTTCATCGAGATAACTCAAAATTCCTTTCATAGGAACGGTAAGAAATTGCTACGGCGCTGGGCCCATCTGGACCCATTATTACTTACCGACGCCATCCGCTGCTATCGCTGCTGTCGCTGCCATCCATTACCATGGCAGCCTCTTGCAGTAAATCCTGCTCATTTTCTGAGTGCTGCTCTTCATCTGGTTGCTCTGGGGAGGGGCCACGCTGTCGGGGGCATTTCTCGAAGATCGGCCCGGATGAAATCGAGCCTGAGCTTGTGTCTGGTTGACTAAGGTTTCCATCAGCTGTTCCTTTTCGCTGGTAACCGTTACTGGAATCTGTAAGAAAAAACCCTGTATAGCGTGTATTTATGGTGTATTTATTTTGTATTTATGGTGCTACAAAAATGTTCGGGCCGGTATGATTCCACACAGCGAATCAATCGCAAGCAATCGAATATAAGTAATTTCGCCAAGCCAAACGTGAATATAAATAATGAAAAATAAAGTAGTAAAGATAAAAAACATGAAACATGATTGTAATGTCAAAATGAAAAGAACGTTTCTGGGAATCGAACCTCTAACCATATCCGCTTCAATCGATCTTATAACATCCAATCTAACTAGACAGATAAGTACAAAACTCAGAAGAACAATTGTTGTTCTGTATCGTTGTTTGCCTACTTATTATAAAAAGTGCCAGATTTGAACTTGCGTATCTTTAGCTGGGGTACCTAGTTGATGAAGCTGTGTGTACCTGGTTGATTAAGCTGTGTGTACGTAGTTGATGAAGCTGTGTGTACCTAGTTGATGAAGCTGTGTGTACCTAGTTGATGAAGCTGTGTGTACAGTATCGCTCAAAACTCCAGTGGCATGCTAAGGACTACATTGCTATAAACTGTGCGAGCACGATACAGCCAGTGCGTGTGCGTGTGCGTGTATGAGTGATGTCTCAACATTCCACAGATAACACACACTAATGAACTGACGTCACACTACGCGAAATAACATTATATTTCTGTTGCATTTAGAATACGCGTCATAGTGGCGACCTGTTCTTACCATTGCATTGCTAAAATTCGCGTAAAAGTGCGTACCTAAATGTGCTGGTAGCTGTTTGGGTTAAGCACTGGATTAACGAAGTCCGAATTTGAATCTTAATTACAATGTGTGGCTGTTTTTCGTTTCTTTGAAACCATGATAATATTTGTATTTTTAGCAAAAACTTGTTAGGTAATATTTATGTTTATTTATAATGTACCTATTCATGCTTATAATTTATTTAGAAGAAGTTAAATATTAGTTATTGTATTATTATTTAACTATTTATGTGATTTAACAATTCGTTAACAATTGATTGAAATACCTATCGTATGGTGCTGCAGTTGTTTTATTGTTAAATGTTTACTAACCTCTGTTATCACCGTTCGTGCTTTGGCTGCAGGAAGGCTGCGGAGGTGGTCCGGGCCTATTGTTGCGTTGATTTACAGGATTTGGGCCGGGTGGCTCGGTACTATTTGGGCGTACGTTTATCGCGCTGCGAGTTAGACCAGCCCGAAATCTATGCTAGATCTGGAGGAAAATGTATTATATTAAACAACGAGATAAATGGCACTGTCTTAAGCAAGGGTTTGCTAAGTCTACGCTGACCGCCACATAGCGTTCGCAATTTACCGTCGTCACTGAAACGTTATTCACAGCGTTTTTTGGCACCGCAGAGTCAGAACCCGGTGCTATCATTTTTATGACGGCTGGCTCTGCGGACGTTAAGTGACGGCCCCAAACCCAAGCTTTAAGGATGCTACACACATGTTCAGCTTATCATTAATCAACATATCGAATGTTACACGAATTGTGCAGCAACCCGAACATGATTATGCGAGGGTAGATGAAGTTAAATGTGTGTTGAAGCAATCGCTCCATGTGTATTGAGCTGGATCCGGTAAGATTGGAAGCCGATTCCAACAGAGTTCGGAAAGGGCTAGTCAGATGGTGATTAAAATAGGATAAAATTAGATTTTCAATGGATGATAACGTAATACTGATTTGGGGGAGGGAGGGAGGGAGGTCAAAGAAAGTATAAAATTGACTGTAGGACTCTATATGCTGACCCTCTTACTTAAATGGAGTTCAACATGACTGGTGAAATGTATGAATACTTAATGTACACCGCTATCCACCTCTTAAGCGGATATAGGTGTGAAGTTGTGTTTCTATCTATAGGTACCTACCTACTTTATTATTTCGTTAAAATTGGATTGCATCGTGATGGTTTACGACAGAAACCATCGAGGTATCTACCTCGGTACCTTACATAAGTTACAAGAAAGAAGTACAATTAGGAACTCATTTTTTTACCTATACGGGTTGGTTTTTGTAGAAACTATTGGTAGCTTACCAAACAGAAGTAAAATTAAGAAAATCATTTTTTGAAAGTATAGGTACAGGTGGTTTTTTGAAAGTATAGGTACAGGTGGTTTTTTGAAAGTATAGGTAGGTACAGGTGGTTTTTTGAAAGTATAGGTACAGGTGGTTTTTTGAAAGTATAGGTACAGGTGGTTTTTTGAAAGTATAGGTACAGGTGGTTTTTTAAAAGTACAGGTACAGGTGGTTTTTTAGAAACTATTGGTTGGTACAGAATGGATATCTGAAACGGGGCAGTATGGACAGGAAACTTAACCGTTTTAGTTAGAGGAAAACGGTCTTAAGAGACTCTCATTAACTTTTTACATTTCACTTATTTTGAAAAACTGGTACAGTCAACTAGTCAAGGTCAATTCTGACGTTTTGTTGTTACAATGCTAATCGATGCAGTTTCAGATACCGATTCCAGACCAACATAAGGAAGAGTAGGTACTACAATTTTTTACTTACATTTCGACGCAGCCACATAAGGTATGCGAAGAATAATAAAACATAAGTAATTAGTCTAAGAACAATATTTTAAACTCAAAAAAATCATGTTAGGTTAAGAAAAATACACGAACCACAGAGGGGCTTGTGGCTAAGTAATAACAGCCGCACGGGTCGATCGATCAGATTAAGCTACGCTTGCCGCGGTTGGTCCGTGGATGGGTGACCATGTTTACATACCAAGACCCCTCCGTGTCTCGGAAAGCACGTTAAGCCGTTGATCCCGGCTATCATTCGTGGATCTTTGACAGTCGTTGCGGGTCGTCAGAAGCCCGAAAGTCTGACAACCAGTCTTACCAAGGGCTATCGTATTACCCAGTAACTGGGTTGTGGAGGTCAGGTAGGCAGTCGCTCTACGTAAAATACAGGTATTCTGCTGCATCCGGTTAGACTGGAAGCCGACCTCAACATAGTTGGGAAAAGGCTAGGCAGATGTTCGGTTAAGAAAAATAAGTGACTGAAATGCATGACTGACAACAACGGACTACTATGGCAATAACAGAGCACTCACTTGCAACAAAACCGTACAAGGTTCCTTTCGCGCGTGGCCAAAGTCGCATCTGAAGCCGCCATTTTATTTTGACAAAACAAGATGGCGGCTTTAGATCCGATACTTTTCTGTGACAAGTTCACAACAAATTGCCCCCTGTCAATATCACTCGGACGCCAAAAGGTCCTTGCAACACTCCATCATAGTCACAGCTATCGAAATGGACAGAAAAACATGTTTTGACACTTGACATAAGAATTTTGGGTATGTTAGACAAAAAATCAGTTTTTGTCAAGTGTGCGCACACCCTTAAATTGAGCGTAGTTAGAGACCAAACGAGCTCAATGCGTTGATGTCTTCAAAAACGACGAGCTGCGCCGTAGGAGCCTTAAATCAAGTTTACGTGTTTTTTTCTGATTTCCCAATACATTTTTGGTACTTTTTAAGTCATTCTGACCTTTTGGTAGACTCAGGTATCGAAAAAAAGTAGTCCCCACAGAATCCACTGCATTTTTTTCCAGTCGTCTTCATTTTTGTTACCTAAGTAATAATTGAGAACGGAATATTAAACAGGGTGAACCAGAAAACTCCAAAGATATGATAAAAAGAAACTAAAAAGTGGGGTCAACGACCGCTAATGTCGTGACCTACTTTAAGGATGATTTCACCCCGTTTAAATACAGATACCCATCGCACCTCTCAATTTAAAATCAAAAATCGGTTGTTCAAAACTGATTTTAGCTTAGCCTTTTCCCATCTATGCTTTTTTTTTTTTTTTTGAGGATGAGAAATCATCAAATGACCCCTCCCGCTCTGGGTGGAGCGGAAGGGAGTGTCAGACTCTTACTGACTAAAACCCACCCGTGTTCCTTCCTTAGCCCTTTCTGTTCCAGGGCAGCGGTAACCCTTTCGGACGATCCCGCCGCCCTGGCAGGTTCCCATCTATGCTGAGGTTAGCTTCCTGTCTAACCAAATGCAGCTGAATAACTGTTACTTCAAGATATGGCTTACAAAAAACTTATAGGTATATTATTGGGATATATTTACAATCATCCAATTTTTCCCTTACTGTATGACCTTACTTCTTACCAAAGGACAATGCTCATGGACCCCCGACGCGTAATGTCGTAAAAAATTATGAAAATAATTACTATAATATTTTGATCTTGATGCATGAGACTTTGTGGTACCACTTTTGGTCATTCTCTTTTCATGCTGCTAGTTCCTAGGTGAATATAGTCTTAAATTTATTTGCGAGTAACAAAATATGCGGCATAAATGGTAGTCATTTTCTTTATTGCGTTGACTTAGAAGTTTGTTTTTTACAGCTCCAATCAGTTTCAATTTGACAGACGGATGGACAAAAAGCGATCTTAACACGTTGACTGCTAGACAACAACACAATGGAAAATCTATTGCCCGCCGGTGACTACGGTGGCAGTCAATGCCTTAAGAAAGGTTCCATTTTTTTTAAAGTTCGGAACCTGATTTGACATTCCCTATGCAGATGTTTAGAAACTTTACTTACGCCTGGAATCACTTGGCGCTCTAACACGGTGCATCGTGAACGAGTCATGTAGCTCCCTTGGACAGTCATCTGAACGTCTATGATGCGAATCCTGCATTGCGAGGATCCCGACATGGAATGGTCTAGAATGACGGTGATCTCGTGTCTGACACGTAATCCATCTGATGATATCTGCAAGAAATTGATACAGTGCTTCAAGAATCTTTTGTGGCTTGTATGACATTAAGAGTATGTTTTTGGTATTGGTAAATAACTTTTGTATTTTTATTGATAACACAAGATGGTGACGTAAGATCTGATTTTTGCCATGCGCCTGAAGGTCCTGGCACAGTTGCAAATTATAAAAGTACGATTGTAGGGTACAAGGAATGTGAAAAGGGATGTGTGGTGTTACGCATGGATAGAAAAGAAATGAGTACATTAGAGGAAGTCTAAAGCGCAGGCCACACCGCCAGCTGGCGGGCGGGCGGGCGAGCCGAGCGAGGTATCGTTTCACCTTTTTTCATACTTGTGTTCACACCGCGAACTACAGAGATAAGCTGCCGAAGTATGAAAAAAGGTTCGCCCGCCTAGCCCGCCCGCCCGCTAGCTGGCGGTGTGGCCTGCGCTTAAGAAAAATTTTGTGGAAATCGGTTGTCATACTATACGTGTAATGTAGGAATGAGGAAAATTTCGTGTAGAAAGTTTTTAGTATGAATGTCGTTGGCTATAAGAGTAGGGGTAGACCAACGAAACGATGGACTGTTTGAATGATGATATGATTAGATAGGAGATGAATACCGAGATGACGACTAGGTAATAGAGAAGTATGGAAGAAAAAGACATGTTGCGTCGACCCCAAATAAATTGGGATATGGGCAGGTGAATGATGATTGTAGGCGACCAGCAGTGTGATTCTGTAACCATCTCACCGTGAACCCTTAGGTGAAGTGAGCGTGGAGTGAACTGTCATTCTAACTAATGCTAGGGATTGATACTATTGACAGCTCACTCTAATCTCACTTCACCTAACTATTCACGGTGAAATTTTTACAGAATCGATCGGCAGTAGTGCAATTCTGTAACCATCTCACCGTGAAAACTTAGGTGAAGTGAGCGTGGAGTGAGCTGTCATTCCAAATAATGCTAGGGATTGACACTATTGACAGCTCACTCTAAGCTCACTTCACCTAACTTTACAAGGTGAGATTTTTACAGAATCGATCGGCAGGTTCTTTGTGTCAGCTATACAAGCAGTCACGTCATTTATCTTGTCTTTTCAATACAGTTCCACAAAAAAAATTCACAACTTGTGTTAATCAAGAGCTCCTGTCAATGTCATCTAAGCTACAAAAGATCTATGTAGCTTTTATATATTATTTTTTATAGTGAACAGTCAGAAATCAGACATCTAAAGTATATTCAAAGGGCATAGTCTATTCAAAGGACATAATGGTTTATTATTATTCAATAATTCTAACAAGGATAAATTAAATATAGGTATTTGGATAGACATCCCAAAAACTAGGGGAAGAGAGAAGGAGATGTCCGCTTTTTATATGGATGTTGGTTTTTTATTCCGAGAAAAATCTAACAGGAACCAAACTACACCCAAATAAAAGCTACAAAAATATGGAACTTGGAACCACTGAAAGAGTATTATCATTTAAGAGAAAAATTATAAATTATTTAAAGTTAGTATATATTATAAGTAGAACTTATTGTTGGTAGTAGATAGAACTTTTAGTTGGTAGGTACCCGCCAATTCCTATAAAAGCGAGCGCTCTACAGAGTGCAGGCCCCCTGGATCAGACAAGATCACCAATAGAGTGATCCGGCTCTTCCCTTTAATATTGCTACTGGTCACCATCTTCAATAGTGCCATGGGCAACAACATTTTCTCACAATCGTGGAAAGAAGTCATTGTTATCGGCATCCATAAGCCCGGAAAGCCCAGGTCGGAACCGACGAGTTACCGTCCCATCAGTCTGCTCAATGTCCTCGGTAAGATCTACGAGAGGCTTATTTATAAGCGTCTCAGAGTCTATGCCGGAACAAAGGGCCTCATTCCCAAAGGGCAATTCAGTTTTCGAACCCAACACTCTTGTGTTCAACAAGTCCACCGCATCACCGAACAAATCCACGCAGGATTCCTACGCGGTATGATGACAGGTGTTATTTACTTCGACATAGCGAAAGCTTTCGACAAAGTCTGGCACAACGGCTTATTGTATAAGCTGTACCAACTCGGTGTGCCTGGCCGGCTCGTTCTCATCCTACGAGACTTTCTGTCAAACCGCACCTTCCGCTATAAAATCGAAGGAGCGCTTTCGTCCCCTCACCCCATCCGAGCAGGAGTACCCCAGGGCTCTGTACTTGCCCCACTCATATTTACCGCCTCAAGATATATCAGCAGCTTGCTGTTAAGAACCTTTTCCACTACTTTAGAGAGAATGGAGGTAATGGCGATCGGTTGGTAGTTGCAGGGATCGGCACGACTACCCCCTTCTTGGGTACTGGTTGCACATTTGCAACCTTCCAGCATTTGGGGACAGTTCGAGTTTTCAGAGAGAGGCGGTAGAGGCGAGTCAGTACAGGAGACAACTCAGGCGCACAACACCTCAGCACTCTCCAAGGAATGCCATCAGGCCCACTAGCCTTGCCCACGTCCAAACACTGAAGCACCCTTCGAACCTCTTTGTTACGCACTGTGATCTCCGGCATGGAAGAATCACATCGAGCCAGAGTTGGAGGGGGCTTGGATCCAGTGTCTAGACGCGAGTTCTCCGCAAATATAGAAACAAATAAATTTGCCTTTTCAGTAGCGGAGTGAGCCAGTGAACCATCAGGTTTCTGCATAGGAGGCAGCGTGTGACGGCAGAAGTTGGTTTCGACCGATTTGGACAAGGACCAGAACTGCTTACTACCCGAAGGGTAGGATGCAAGCCTCGTCCCTATGCGACCGAAATGGTCGAAACGTGCCGTCCGGAGAACCTTTTTGCAAGACTTGGGAGCTGGCGTTAGCCGGTGTACGAACGACGGCGACTTACGAGCAAGGTGTCGAGTTCGAATCTGACTAAATTCGTAAATTTTTTGGATATTAAAAAATTGGGTCCAATTATTTCTAAAGTATTCCGAAAGCAAAACCAAAAAGTTAGAGTCTTTGGTGCGAGTTGGCTTTGATGCTTGCGAGTTGTTCCCAGTTCATAGGCGCCAGCGATACCTAAGTAGCCATCGGTCATCACCGGAAACACTAACTTGTCTTCTCAGTTCCTCCTGGTAAGAACGAAGGATCCGCGACCATAAATAAATAAAATTGGAACGTGATTCAAAATTAAAGTTACCAACATTCAATAAACCTCTTCGTTCTCATAACCCCCTGGTACCCATATTGAGCGTAACTGGCATTAATTTGCCCTCAGAATCTGACATTTCGGGGCAAATGGATATTTCAGAGCATGTGGACCAAAGTACCCCTCCAAACTTTGTAACTCAACGTTATACAAATGTAAATGAGCATCAATACCGCAGTGATGACTTCCGTGCCTTCAAAGAGGAAATGGTCAACATGATCTCAAGTCTGATGGCACCACAACAAGCCGAACTCAAAAAAATATATCCAACACTGATGGAAATAAAACCAACTAATGCCAACATTGAGAATGCAATGGCCGTTCTTTCGGCTCAAAATGAGGATCAAAAAAGAAGTTTGGTCATCTAGAAACCCGGCTGAAGAGAGATAACAAATAGTAACATAACAATCCTAGAAGAAAAAATCGAGGACCTGCAACGGGGAACACGTAAGTCCAACTTTGAAATAAAAAAAACGTCCCTAAGGTCCAGCAAGATTCCAAAGACAACCTAGTACAGATGGTTGTAACCTTGTCCCAAGATGTAAAAAGTACCATAGATACCAAAGACATTACAGAGATATACAGAGTGCAGAATAAGCGTAGCAACACCAGAAACAGCACTATAGTGGTCGAACTAAGTTCAACGTAATTAAAACGGACTTTATTAAAAAGACAAAGAACTTTATTAGAAACAGTAATAAAAAAATCAGTGCAAACACCTCGGATTCCAGACAGGTGAATATACACCAATATACGTGTCTGAACAATTGACCACAAAAGGAGCTAGGCTCTTTTATCTAGCCCGTGACCTAGCTAAGTCACGAGACTAAATTCTGCTGGACATCCTATGGACAGGTATAAGTAAAGAAGGACGAAAATGCGCCAACCATAATCATAACTAGTGAATCACAAGTGAATAATCTAATGCAACAAATATGACTAGCCGTATGTATTTCTCTTTTACGGTTACATGTTATTGTTTTTGTGTACTACTCAAAATCGTATGGCCCTTTATTTAACTTTTTACTTTATAAGCCTAAATGTGTAAATCAATCGCGCTCACTCTCAATACACATACATTCAAGTGCACTTTTGTTCAAACCTACGCTTACTCGAATAACATACTCCACATTATACACATTTACACTATTCGCCCACTCCCACCCATCCACACACATCTACAAAAATATGACGAATAAAGTTAAAGATCACATTCCACTCATCTTATATAAATATGAGTTACACATTACAAACTATAAACAATATAGACAGTGTAGAATCTGCACAGTTTATTTAACGAGAGACGATACTAACGTACAGTCGAACAAGTTATTTGGTATACAGGCAAATAAGTTCATCTTTTCACTACGCTGCCAATAAGGACCTATTTTTTATATGCCAACCAACGCACTTACCTATTCATTTTTGTTGTGTACGTTATGACTTTTTAATAGCCTCTCCCTGAGAGGTTAAGCTTATAGCATTCTCAAGAGATTGTAAATGATTGACTACTCAGAACACATACAATATCGTTTATAAAGTTTACTACAAAAAAATGATTTTCTAAAAATACACTACGTAGTGAAAAATAACTTTCAGTTTCGAAGTCGGTCTCTGATTTTGTATTTTCGTAGATTTACTCTTTTTTTTTTGTGGTACTTTACCCACACAAATTCGTATAACACTACTTGCTATGTAAACAAAAGTGACGGGAACTCACACTAACGTCATCAACATACACAAAGTGGATAAAATACGTATTATTAATCATCATAATCAGCTTATAATGTTCCCAATGCTGTGACACAGGCCTCCTCTCGGTGAGAAGTAGTGGGCCTTAATCCACCACGTGGGCCCAGTGCGGGTTGGAAATATATAAATGTATAATATGGTACAACACCGCGAGCTTTCTTGACAAAATGGAAAAAGAATCACGTAAATCGACCAAGGAAATCACTGTACCTAAATAGATGAAAAAAAAACTCGCGGAATGCATAACCTCCTTTTTTATAAAGTTGGTTAAAAATTGTAAGTTGTTACCAATTAGTTACTGTTACCATCCATACAGCTGCGTTCGTTTGTTTGACTGTACCTACTTCTGCTGACCTGCCGATAGATTCTGTAAAAATATCACCGTGAAAAGTTAAGTGAAGTGAGCTTAGAGTGAGCTGTCAATAATGTCAATCCCTTAGCATTAGTTGGAATGACCGCTCACTCCACGCTCACTTCACTTGACTTTTCACGGTGAAATGGTTACAGAATCGCACTGCTGCGGGTAGTGGCGTGAACATATTGTTATAAAGCCATTGCTAGAGCCAGGGAGAAGCAAAAGCTGTTGTCTAGAGATAACTATATTTAAATACTCACTCTGAAATTCCTTTGACGCGTTATTCGCGTACGGTGAAAATACCAGTCCGCTTGTAAATATTCAAGAGGAATATTCGTCTTAAATTCGACGCCGACTTTGATTTTCGATCCTTCGAAATCAATTATTTTTTGCGGTGGTTTAATAAATTCCAAGTATAGACTAGTATCAGATGAATCTGAAGAACAAGAAAAATCTGAAAGGGAAAAAACAGTATTAAGACCAAGTTTGGTTTGTTTGTAGATAATTTAGATAACTAATTTATCCAGTGCACACTAAATACATTTAAACACAAAAGCACTATTAGATGATAACAAATTACATGAATATGTAAAAAGAAAGTGCCAACATACAAAACATAAAAAATTATAACATTCGTAAAGAAACTAAGTGACACTGACATAAGTGCTTAAAAAAAACTGCTGGACTTGTATCGTGTACTAACGCCTAAACAAGAAGCATTACGATTACAGCAAAAGCACGCATACATAAAATAAAAATAGCCTAAGAAAGTTTCAACGTAACACTAGGGCCATAGGGTCCAAGTGCCCACTTGGTTTTTCGAGTTATCGCCAAGCGGTTAGTCAACTCTTCACGTGACCATCGCCATACAACGTGGCACTGCTGCCAGCCTTATGGGCACTGTTCCAGTTGACAGCAATGCGGACGAATTTTTGACGCCCTATGATTATTTTGCTTATTTTTTCACACGTACATATTATCTTTAAGTTCTTAAGTTTCCATTGAGCTTTGTACATGTGACTCTTCCCCAAGTAGGATCCGCAGAACACTTACTTTCCTCTTATCATCAACAGTGAGGTCTTTCTGCCGGTCTATTCCGTAAAAATCTCACCGTGAAAACTTAGGTGAAGTGAGCTTGAAGTGAGTGGTCATTATAATTGTTGCTAGGGATTGACACTATTGATAGCTCACTCTGCTCACTTAACCTTTATTTTTACGGTGAGATTTTTACAGAATAGCACTACAGGTGGACTGACAGTTAACTTTAAGCTCACTTCGCCTCAGTTTCCACGGTGAGATCTTTACAAAATAGACTGGCTCAACTGGCTGTTCTTCTTGCGAAGACTCTAGTAGGTATACTAATTGGTGGTACGTTTGCTCAATATAAGTAAATTTTCATGCGCCTTGTTCATTTCCATTTTTGAGTTTCTATTCTGCGCAAGATGTCTATTAATCCCTGTCTATTCTAGAAAAATCTCACAGTGAAAACTTAGGTGTAGTGAGCTGTCAATAGTGTCAATTCTTAGCACCAGCATTCTTATTTTGTAAAAATCTCACCGTGAAAACTTTGTGAAATGAGCTGTCATTCCCCCTGATGTAAGGGATTGCCAATTGACAGCTGACTTTACATAAGTGTTCACAGTGAGATATTTACAGATTATATCGGCAGATGCATTGACAGCTCACTGCAAGCTCAGTTCACCTAAGTTTTCACGGTGATATTTTTACAGAAAACAGCGACCGGTCTTAAATCTTCGTTCATATAATATTATATTCGTCTCCAAGGAGAGAAAAACACTGTGGGAAGAGAAGCACCCACCACCGGCCGACTTCGGTAAACCCCAGGAGCATTTGCCTCCCGGGCGTGATCTGCAGTGGCCAATATGGAAAGCTCTCTATTGATTGCGTACCCAAGTAGGTGAGGTTTAAATCGAAGTGATGGTTAACAAACCCATCCAACACCGTTCTGATGTTTTTGGTTAAAGTTATTTCGGGTAGAGTAATGTCCCGAAATATCTATTTTTTTAAACTTTGTTATACGTTGGACATCAGAATTATTAGCCTATAGTTACCAATTTCATCTCCCGATCCCTTTTCTTGAAGAAATATTCGGTATTATTTAATTTATTATCATTTCGGTCAAACTAACATAAAATATATATATTATTTAATTTATTAACATTTTGGTAAACTAACATAAAATATCGTCGTCAGTCTCGTATTCGGCGTTTGTTTTTGAACTACAAGTTGATGAAAATTGTTTTTGGTTTTGATAGCCTAATTGTTGAGGAAAGTCATGCCCGTATGAAGGGGGGCTTACGAGCCGAGCAAAAAGAAAATAAGCCCGAAACAACGCTAAGTGAGAACGAAGTGATAGCGCAGGCAGGTGATGCGATGCGATGGGGTGCGTCGGGGGAACAAGACATTTCGCGGATGAAGTCACGGACAGAAGCTAGTACTAAATATGTTTGTCAACAGGCCCTCTATAGATACTTTGACTTTTTCTTTGATTTTTTCGATCGGGCCTCTTAGTAATACATTAAAAACATTGGTGAAACACAGTACCGGTCGATGTGGTGATGCTTGGCGGAGACCTAAGTTCAGCAGTGGACGCCTTTCGGCTGAAATAATGATGATGCGTAGCTGAAATAGCGATTATAGTACGGTTTTGTCTGTTCTTTCTCTTGCTCGTTGATATCTCTGGCTTCTGCCTTACAGTATTCATAGAGATTGAAGATGATTTACGCGGCGTGGGTTTATTAAAGTCCTGTACCTACTTGGGTAGCACTGGTAGCACTGGTAGGTATTATAGTGCAGTCAATAATTCCCAAACATCTTTCCACTTTTCCCGGTTTAACGAAATTGTGGACCAATAAATTTTATTCTACATTTGCACGTTTCCTGCTCTTACAAGTTTCTGCTCTACTGGATGTATTATTGCAAATGACTTCCCTGTAACAGTCTCTTTATCGAGTGAAGTTAAGTTCTAAAACATTATGAGTGTTTTCCCTTTTTTCTTGAGTTATAAGCGTTTCTTAGATAGTTGTAAGGTCCGGCGTTTCAAAATTTGCCAAAGATGTAAACAACAATGGCCGCTCGAAGTTGTCTATGGTTTAGTGACGCAGTAATATGAATTTTAAGTTTTGGTGCTATTGATGTTACGATTTTCTGGGTGGATGTTTTGGGGTTGATAAATGGAATAAACCACTAGGTGCATCACCAGCAAAAGACCTGCAGGTTCAAATTCGACAAAGCTAAATGAAAGGAAGAAAGAAAATACGTTTATTTGCGGTAAAAATGAAACAAAAAAACATAAAACTAAAAAAAATAAGAAAGGAAATAACAGTTATTTCTATGTACGCATAAACATTGTATAATGATTGACACGTACCTATCGATATGCAAGTTTTAATAGTAGGTACTTGCAACAAAAAAATATATAAAAATATATAGTATACATAGAATAAAATAAATATGCAATAAATTTTAAGCGTAGTGCCTCGGCACTACGCTTACGAGCATGTGAGCGCAGTATCTCGATACTGCGTTCACATGCTCAAAAACTTCACATAGACAACAAGCCATAAGCCATAGTGAAAGCATTCAAATTATTTTTGATCACAACAAATACTAATGGTTCTTCGGACTATACTAGAGTCGGGCCGAGAAATTAAATCGGTATTACCAAACCTCTGTCCCAACTCTAGTCTAGCGAAAACAAAGATAATAAGATCATGAATGGTTAAATAAACTAATTAATTAAAACAAGCAAATATGTGTTAGGTACTGCATTCAGATTGAGTATTCAAATAGGAAAGTCAGGCCTATTGTCCACAAACACAGACAAGAGTAACGTATTACAAACTTAAATCACCGCTGATTAGCCAGAAACCTAATCGCGCAACACACTATGAGTCTCAATCTGATTCATTTTGAAGCAATTTTGTTTTTTTTTTGTGTATTGCTAATCAGTTGCTTTAAATATTCGAAGAATGTGTCTGCTCAACAACGTAAATAACGAAATGATTGTTGTTGAACTGTCAAAATGAAACCTAATGCTACTGACAGTGTGTTACGCAATTGCCTCGCAGCATGTCACAGCACTAGTATTTCAACGGTGATCCATACACGTCACTACTTCCTAACGCGTCATTAACTAGTTTGTGATTGGTTGCGTCGTGGACAATGAGCCTATGAGCCTAGAAAATGGTAACCAATGGTGGCAATTAAAATAAAAAATGATGTAGGTGACTTTTTGGTTTTTTGATATGTAATTCCCAAAATTTAATCTATATTGAGGATAGGATTTTACCGCAGAGGATAAAATCCAAAAAAAATAACTGCATATTAAAATGAGACTGCTAGATTCCAGGGTGGAATCTAGATTTGACCCAGTTTAATGTCAATGAGCTCGATACCTAGGCTGTCGTAATAAAATATTTAAGAAAATACCTGGGTGTGATTATATTTTTTTAATACTATTTTAATCATAATTTTGTCAGGCTAAAGATTAGTATAACTATTGCCACCAGCTTTTACTGGGTACCTATATGAATACCTTCAGACTGCAGAGTTTAAAATATTTAGCAGTGCTACGGTGCAAAACTTGAAGCGAAGGCTAGAATTTTTTTTTTCGCACTAATTACCGAATTTCCAACCGACTTCAAAAAGAAAAGCTTTTGATACGACGATGTATTTATAACATGGCGGTTGGTTCCATTTTGAAGTTTTTTTTTTTTTTATCATGCCTCCTCTACCGCAGTTTCTTTCAAAACAAATTATAGCCAATTATACACAAAATAATTATAGTCTTATCTTTTTCAAGGCGGTCTTTACTTTTCAGTTTCATTTCTAATTGCCAAATAAGATCAAAAAGTTTACTTAAGTTTCCACTTACTCACTTTCCACTACAGTTTTGTCTTTACTCTTGTTATCCATGTTCCTTCTTCAATATACTCTTAATGGTGGTGGATAACCACCTCTTATTACTACTTATATATTATGAGATTATATTTGGATTTTTTTTTTTTTTTTTTTTTGAGATTTTATTATTATATTATTAGTAGATTAATAAACAAACAAAAAACCATAACGCTCTTCATCTTCGTCTTTACAAAAAACAACAGGAGTGGTTCTGGAAATGGGACCATTTATTAGATACTTTCATGTCATGGTAATAGAGCTAATTTTCATTTCAGGTAGGCAGTTGAGCTGAATAGCTAGTATTTCTACCGCGGCAAGAGTTACATACGAGTATGTTCGTAATATGTGCCGATACGAGTGAAGTACAGTCACGAATATCCTAAACATATTATAAGGATACCTTGGCCATAATATCTGATCTGTCGTCAAGATGGCGGCAAATACATATATGTATGTGATCATTTGTAGAAGTTATCGGCTGAGTCGGCTGATATTTATAACGCAACTCATAATCTGCCTATAATGTTCCCATGTTATTAATGATGTTCTGCTGACATAGACCTCCTCTCTTCGAGAGGGAGTGGACTATAATCCACCACGGGGGCCCAGTGCGGGTTGGTAGACGTCACAAGTCTTCGAATTTTTGGTTCTAGGACAAGCCGGTTTCTTCACGATGTTTTCCTTCACCGTTTTGAGAGCAGTAGTAATGAAATAATTTGCGCAAAGTAAAGCGCCTGCCTGGGATCCCACGACGCACAACTCGTACGTCGGGACCGCTACCTCTGGGCCACCACTGCTCTGGTGACGCAAGTCATGTCCGATATTATTGCATTCTAAGAGGTGACACATCTTCTTGAAGCCGATGCAGCATCCTACGTGTATATTTTGGCGTCACCTGTCTCAGCAGAACATGTTTGTGCTATCACTTGTATATGCGCATATACTTGCCGTCATATTGATGACAGATACTGGGACTGTACAGCATAATCTTGCATCAGCTGTAATTAACGTGATGTCGAGGTATCGTTTATCAAGAATCCTCAGAGGCAATAGCAATGTCAAGGCAATTTTTATAATCAACAAGCCGTGTGCCCGATGGAATTTCCTATCGGCAAAAATGACCAACTTCCATATTGATATTCAACCCCTATTTAACTATTATTGATTTTTTATGTATTTTCAAAAATCTTTTCTTTGTGGTGAACTCTTGTGCAAAGTCTTATGCTTCTAGATACAGCGCATTTTTATTAAGTAGATAATACTAGCTACTCATACAATCAACTTGGCAAGGTTGGAACGTGGTGTGACTTTTTATGGGAGAGCTCAACTGTCACATACAAATTGTTCATTCACCTTTTTAAGAGTGGGGACGACAATAATATCGTCCTCTTCATCGAACGTCATATCCTGCGAACTATCATCATGTCCACTAACTTTGTCCTCATCAACATCTTCCATATCTTTGTGGCCATAATATGTATCGTTATCATTATCGTCCTCATTAGTTTTTATATTAGGAGCTCCGCCAAGATCAAGAACCAGTTCTTTTAATTGGATGATGATGTCATCCATTTCTTTATCTTAAAATGGGAAAGATAATACGTTGATTATTGTCAAAGTACTTTGACTACAATAATAGTTATAGTAGATAGTTAAAGATCATATCGGCTCATATTGCTACTTAAAGTCGCGGTCTAATACTTATCAGTTCACGAATTAGATTCTTTATCACACTGTGAACAGCAAAGTCTAAAATGGTATTTCTATCTATCTAGATACTTATTACTTTTTAATTGTTGTGAAATATCTATTCTAACAAAAAGAGTATGTTGAAGAAACTCATTTTTTTTTATTTAAAAGTTGACATTTAAATTGTACCTAGTTGGCATTTGTTACAATACCATTTATCAAACATACCAGTAAGACGACACGGTTGGCGCAGTGGCTGACCGATCGACTGCTGCGCTGCGTGTCGTGGGTTCGATTCCCGCACGGAACAAATATTTGTATTGCCTGCAGGTAGTTGTTCCGGGTCTGGCTGTTTGTGTATGTGAGTTTAAATGTTTGTAAACGCACACACGATACAGGATAAATTCCTAGTGTGGGCCACGTTTAAAAAAATAATATTGTGAAACGTTACAAAAATGTATTGATTGAAATAAAATGGCAAGTTTGAAACCTTGCAAAAAGGGCTGAAATATTATTTCTCCGAGGAGATGATTTGAATATTAGTGCAATATCACCAGAACTCAATATCTCGAATTACCGTGAGATTTTGGAATCGGCGTCATGGCCAAGAAGTGCAAATAGTTGATCATAGAAGCATTTTAGGACGACGACGGCCGATACCACTGCACAAATAACTGATATGGTTCATCATTACGAAGAGCCAACTGATATTTTTGTTGTTTTGTATGACAGTTCCTCGGACAGTTCGACGAACTATGCATCGAGCGGGGCTACACTCCAGACATCATGCTATTAAAGTCAAAATTACATAAGACAGTCTTCTAAAACGCTCCCCCTTCATCACTACATGTTGCTTAAGCTGGGAAGAAGTGGCGAAAAAACTCCCCAGCAGCTCATCTGTCTGCTCAGTTAGAAGAATTTTATTCTATACAATAGTAAGTTATTAACATTACGAAAAACAAAGCATAGCAACATAAAGATTATACTTTATCTTTAAACGCATTAAAATGTAGATCTAGCAAAGAACAGGGAAGCTTGTTATAAAACAATTATAAAAGGTAAACAAAAAAGAGACGCCAACAAATAAGTTATGAACCTTATGAAGCTACTGTAAGGGATGTCGTAGTTTCTCTCCTTCTGTTTGTAATTCTGGTGTTTTGTATGAACATCATATTTTTAGTGTATAAGTGTAAATTGTCTAATTGTGTGAAGATAAATGGTGATGCCATAATTAGAATACCAATCTCTTTAAAAAAATCTCTCAGAGAAACGGTAGCACCTAGCTAGTAAATTGCTCGAACAGCTCGTTTTTGAAGAACAAAATATATTTGTTTTAGTATCGCATGGGCTTTGTCCAACAGCTGAATGCCATAAGATATAACGCTATAAAAAAACTAAAATGACAAACTGAGCTATATCAACGTCAGTGTATTGCCTTACTTTCCTGACGGTGTAGGCGCCGAACTAAGCCTTCCTGCTAGGCTTGTTATTTGTGATTCCCACTGAAGTTTGGCATCTACTGTTATGTCCAGAAAAACTGCTGAGTCTACAGTTTCAAGCACCTCTTTATCTAAGACGATGCTAGGTCCTAGATTTCAAACATTCGGTAAGGCGAACTTTATACATTTCGTTTTATTTGCATTATGAACTATGCTATTTGTGGTAAAACAATCCGTAACCATTGAGACTGCACTATTGTTTTAATAACTAGCACAATTAGCCTTCATCAGCAGCTATGTCAGAGCGTCGTCTATCTCGCATAGATGCGATAAGTAGTCCCGGCTGTGTGTATCGGTGCATTATCCCGAATGTAATCAATTTGTGGGAATTCTGCTGCAGGATACACAACGCACACAGTAGGCAGCATTACCACTTCCAAAAAAGACACAATTATTCGCACTAGTCTTACTTTCTTACGACGTCAGTTTTCCAACGTCGTCGTGGCTCATCCACCCCTTAAGTTGACTGTTACGCGACCAGATTCATTATGAGGCATGCTATGATCTTATCAAGTATCATGCCGGGTGCGATTATAACTCCATAAAGTTCGTTGGTATATTAACCATCGACCAATCAAAATCAAAATTCAGGGTGACTGGTAACTCGACATGTTCCTTCCAGGGCGTGATAGTGTGACCCATTTGCAACAATTAAGCACTCCATAAAGCCTAGGCGAAAATTCATGGAATCCGAGAAAATCTGATTTTCATGTTCTTTTGAAAATTTCCCAGAATTCGAGAGACATAAAATTTACCAATTGATCGCTTAACTATGTGGTTACTGGTTTTCACACTATACACTAACTGCATCTTGGCCAGGGTGTTTATCTACGATACGTCCAAGTGGCCATTTCCCTGGAGCAGTAGAGTCCGTCTTTATGAGCACTATCTGACTAATCTCTAAGTCTGGAACTGTCTTTAACCACTTCGGACGTTGCTGTAGTCTGGCTAAATACTCCTGCTGCCATTGCTGCTGTAGCGGTATCTACAACGCCACATGCGAACAATGCGTCATACTGACGTCACGCAAATCCTGCATCTCGCAAGCAGAGTTTACCGTGCAATTAGCATAGATACAATTTCCCAATATCAATCATTGCGCAATTGCCCGCCAGACACAACACCCGTCTGGTCGGAGGATCCTCCGTTTTCTATGGAGGATGAGTGAACTTTACACTCTGTTCCTCATACCTCCAAAGTCTTTCAAGAGCTTTTGAGTGTGCAGCCATCGAGATAGTTTGCTGACAGGTACGTCTTTCAAGTTTGGTGAAGGTACGGTGATAGGTGCTTCCCCGATCAGGAACTGTCCTGGAGTGAGGACTTCCATGTCATCTTTGTTTGAATCATCGATGGGGCACAACGGTTGCGAGTTTAGACAAGCCTCGATCTGGCACAAAAGCGTAGTCATCTCTTCAAACGTCATGTGACTGTTTAAGACTCGTTTGAGGTGATATTTGGTGGATTTTATGCCGGCTCATAGTCCACCGAAGTTCAGACTGTATCCCGGAATAAAATGCCACTGCGTTCCATCTCTGGTCAAAGTATTTACTACATCACCTTCGGATTCTAACTTTGCTGCGTTCCAGGCTTCAACAAGCTCTTTGTTGGCTCCGACAAAGTTACGCCCTTGGTCACTCCACATGTGATTGCGTCTTCCTCTACGTGACACAAATCTTCTGAACGCTCCGATAAACGCTTCAGATGTCAGGTCACCAACAAGTTCTAAATGTATGGCCTTAGTTGCCATACATATAAACAATGAAATGAAACAGCCTTTGTTTGTTTTAGCGCCTCTTCCTCTAGACATTAGGATTTGTTACTGGCCAGCAAAGTCAATACCACAGTTCAGGAATGCTCGTGCTGGTTTCACTCGTTCTTTGGAAGTCCCCCATAAACTGGTTTCTAATTTCAGCCCGCTGTTTTGCACAAATTAAACATTTATGCACTGCAGCTTTGATTAAACTTTTTCCTTTCACAATCCAGTATTTAGATCGAATGTGATCGAATCTAAGATGATGGGGTGTTTTCTGTCCTTGTCTAGATTAGCGTGTCGAATTCTACCGCCCACCCTGAGGATATAATTTCGATCTAAATATGGATTGAGTGACTTCCTGTTCTTAACTTTTCCTATCTCTGTCTGGTCTTTATTTTCTTCTTCAAAACATTCTTTTTGTGATAATTGTATACATTTATAATCTTTCTAATTCTTCAGTGTTTAGATTAGACTAATCTGTGTTTTTTCCTTTTTCAGGTTCAAGAATTGTCTGCAATATTTCACTGCTTGCAATAACTCCTTGAGTGAAACGGAATGACCAAGTTTTCTCTTTGACACATTGTTGTTCCGATACCATGTTTACATTTATTACCTTTTTCATTTCTAGGTCGTCGAAGTGCTGCTGCTAAATATTATTTTCTTTTGTTTCAGCCAGTACAGTCCTTCCCACCATAATCGACATTTCTTCAACTCTGATAGCAGCATGCCCCTGAATACAACATCAGATGGGTTTTCTTGTGATAGTACGTGAAACCATGTGTTATCGATTATCGTTACGACTGTTCCTCACAAAGGTTTGCCATCTTGAAGGATCTCCATGATCTCCATCAACCATGATAATACTATAGTCGAGCCTGTCCATGAAAATACTTGATTAGTAGGAATATGCATAGCTTCGCTTATTTGTTTTAATAATTTTGAAAGCAGTACTACGCTGCTTAGCTTCAGTCGCGGTAGTGACATTGGTTTTACAGGCGCAATAATATCTTTAGCTACTTCTATAGCCTGTTCTACTGTATCCTGTCCAGACATTAATAATAATAATAATAATAATATCCCTGGACATTATATCATCCATAAAAAAAATCATGCTTGATGGTTTCAGCTGCTGTAGGATAATCTTTGCCTTCATCTTCTGCTAGTTGTTGCAGCGTTTTCACAGCAAGGTAAGGGACAGAAGCACAGTACCGAATGTGACTCGTAGCAGACGATAATCTTTGATTGTTTCAGTTGCATGCTGACGCTAAAGAATACGCTGATAGTCTGCGTCTTCTTGTGTCACCAACACTTGTCTGTACATTTTTTCGATGTCGGACACAAAACAGATAGGCTTCATTCTCCACCTCTTGACTAGATATCTCATGTCATCCTGTAGCTGAGGTCCTATCAGTAGTTTATCATTTAGAGATATATTATTGCAACCTTTAGACGAAGCATTAAAGACAACTCTTCGTCGTGAAGTGTGATGTTATTGCGACGTATTCTTTTGTATCTTCTTTATTTTGTTCCTTTCCTTCGATATGACTGAGAGGAGTTTGTGAATTGTCTGACTGCTTGTTGTTATTTGCTGGTGCATCAGTGAGTGGTGTCGACGGTTGAATCGACGGCAGAACACAGGTACGTGACATTTCCAGGCTGAGTGTCCTGGTGCCAGACAATTGTAGCACATGGTATTCTTCTTTACAAACTCGTTCCTCTCCGTATGTTGAAGCTTTTTAAAATCTTTACAATGGCATAGGGCGTGGTTTTTTTTGCACATTGTACACGTCTTCGCCGGTGTGGTTGCAGAAACATGGCATAACTTATCTTTGATAGTTTTCTCCTTTGAGACAGTTGCAGAACTACTAGCGGTCACTAACTCCAATGTACGGAACTTAGACTCCAAAATATATAAAAATCCTTCAAGGTGGGTAACTTGTTAAACTCCTGAGTGTACGTATGCTCCTCCCAATCCTTATGGGTCTCCGGGTCTAATTTCTGAACTACTAAAAATATAATTAGAGGGTCCCAATTGTCAATAGATAAATCCTGATTTTGTAACCCATTCAAGCATTCAGTTGTAGTATCTAGCAAGGACTTAATCTGATTTGCAGTTGGTTTCTTAGTCGCTTTTTGTCCGGTAAGTCGTTTCAACAAAGTATTTCAATATATTCTATCGACTTTTCAATATATTCTACGCTTGTTCGTAGTTATTGTCCGTAACCCTTATAGTATGTTTCAGCAAGGCTTCAGCTTCACCGGTAATACTTGATTTCAGGTGTTGCAACTTCTGTACCAAACTTAGCGACGTATTAATTGATAAGGACTAGTGATTTAAACAAGTCATGATAAGTGGGCCAATTATCGTAATTACCATTAAACTCAGGCAGATGGATTCTCGGTAATTTAACTTGAGTTTGGTTAATCGTCGCGATGTTACTACATACTTCTCCTGATAGTGATAATGTAGAAAGCATGTCCTTTAAATCTCCTTGTAAACTCAAGAACAAGTCTTCAATAACGTAATAATCTTCGTGAACAAAGTACTGAATGTTCGCACGTTGATCTTTCGGTGTACACTTAAGAGCGTTGACAACGTACGGCATTTCATAAAAACTTTCAAGTCCTTGTTTTTGAAATGCATGAACCGATTTTAATGAAACTTCCTACGCATAAGCAGGATACATAGGTCCAAAAAGTTTTCGTTTGTTTTCGAAAAATTGAGAACGTTTTCGAAAAATTGTGTTACATGGAAATTCGACCGATTTTAAATTTTCCATAGAAACAGAGATTTCCTATTATCTTTTTTTAAATAAGACATTACGAAAATTTTCATAACTAACTTTTTAAACCTATGTGTCTTGCTTATGCGTATTAAGTTTCATTAAAATCGGTTCATGCTTTTCGAAGAACAAGGACTTGAAAGTTTGTATGAAATGCCGTACGTTGTAAACGCTCTTAACAAGTTCTTCATGTGTTGACTTAAAGGCCAATATTCTTCTATAGGTACATTGTAATCTTGCTTGGATGTAACCCTTTGTCATTCGTGCCTCAGGACATTTCTTCATGTTAACTTGGGCTTTTTGCATTTTACCAGCTGTTTCTAGAAGATTGAGTAATTGACTGCTACTCATTTTAGTAGTGTAGTTTCACTAAGTTATGGTACAGAATAAAATGTAATAACTCGTTATTTTATAAAATCTTCACTAACGAGCTTGTTATTCACTCTTTTAAAAACAACACTAATGAATCCGGCTCGTATGGACCATATGTTTATCGTGTTAAGGTTCACTTTCGGTTGGCACAGAAACAGATGTGATTAAGACGTGTGTTTGCTTCAACGATTTATTTTCAACTACTTAGTCTAACATGACATGCTTCTAGTTAAACGATTACATAAATATAATTATATACAGGTATAATCCTTCCCAACAATTAGTTTAGTCCTGTCAAATTTAGATACTCCATAGCATGTTTAGACGTGATTAAAAACATTGCGACTAAAAATACGTCATTTACCTCAGGCGCTGACTAATTTGATAGGGCTAAACTAATATTTATCTTCTGTCCTTTTATTAATGAAATAGAAAGAAAAAGATGCACTGAACTTAAATTTAGTTTAGTTTGTGAACAAGAGAATCGGCGCCAAAATTTACACAAATACACTAAAAATAGTGATGTTCATACAAAACACCAGAATTACAAACAGAAGGAGAAACTACGAGCTACCTTTCACTAGATTCATAAAGTCCATAACTCATCTGTTGGGCGTGGTATAACCTTTTATAACAAGCTTCCTTGTTCTTTGCTAGATCTACATTTTAATGCGTTTAAAGATAAAGTATAATCCTACCTTCGTTCAAAGGTATAGGTACTATTATCATAATACGACTACTTACTTATTTAAACGATAAGAATAGTTGGTCGCTGTGATTAACTCCAGACAATTTTTTTCCAGTTTATTCTTTCTCCAGAATTAACATAATTATCTACTGAGAGGTTATATGAGTTCATATTTGTCTTCATAATTTGATTGTATAAGTCAATTTATTTTACTTAATTATTGACAAAAACTACTCATTACAATGTTTGTATAATGAGTTGTATTGCAATATGTGGTTATCTAGCGACCTCAACAATTGATCGCAATTATTATTCTTGCCTGAGCAACCGGCAGCTAGTTCGTCATGCTCTCTTAGATGTCACTGCTTGCGGTAGCGTCGGGAGTCGGGTTGCCTGCCATAATTTAATATAATGCTTTGTGTTTCGTAATTGTGGTTTGTGGTTCGTAATTACTTACTATTGTATAGAATCAAGTTCTTCTAACTGAACAGACAGATGTGCTGCTGGGGAGTTTGTTTTGCCACTTCTTCCCAGCTAAAGCAACAGGTAGTGATGAAGGGCGAGCGTTTTGGAAGACTGTAATTTTGACGTTAAAAAAGTCCTGATTCTCAGCCTACTTCGAATAAATGACTTTAGATTTTGAATAAATTGCTGATCGAACTTAAATAATAGTCGAACTTAAATTTCCTTAAAACATTAAAGATGTTTTGAATTTCTTTTAATTATTAATTTCTTCCTATTTTTGCATTTTTGTAATAAGTTCATTGAATTGCGAAGTTGCCATGAATGTTTTGTATATCTATCGTAGAAGACGCATAAATATTTAAAAATAACTATGCTCTATCTAATCAAATTACATTTACGAGTGTCATTGACAGTCTATGCCACAAGCTCGATGAGGTGTGCATGTAATTAAAGGTGGAAGCATTTAGCTCACCACCTTATGGTTTAATCAGACCGCGACTGTATGTACATGAGAAACGAAAATAGGGACATGCAGTGAAGATGGTAGAAGTTTTTTATCATTATTGATACATCTAGAAAGTTAAGGCACATTTATATTTTAGATGAGAGCCGACACCAATTTATTCTAAAGGTCACTGTAAGCAAGTATTGTGCACACTAATAAGCACTGCACCTGATCAGCATGACCTCACTTTTTCTACTCGTCGTCAGCATCTCCAGCGGCGTCCCAATCCGCGACGATACGGTTACGATGCTTAAAAATGTGCGTTGCAGTATGGTGTTTTGTACTGCTCGAGTTCAGGCTGATACCGAGCGGTGCTTATACGAGTGCAGCCGATTCAAATCCGAGGAATGACGATCTATCACAAAACGTTCTGAATTCGGACGGACGGAGTTCGGAACTAGTGCGCAACCCGTCATACAAATAGTAAGTAAAGTACATTTCTCGGAGTTATATCGGATGCGATGGTAATACGTGCTTTACACGGGTCGACTTTCTACTCTATGTCTATCAAAAAGTTTCAACCGTACTAAGATACGGTTTTAATTATCATTTCGTGTAGACTGCGGCAAAAGGGAACTGTTTGACTGCTGTACGTCGTGTCTGCAGTGACTAAAATCAAGCGCTTAAAGGCTGACTCAGAATTGAGCGGGCAGCTCCGCATTGATGAACTCCAGGAGGACTTTACCAGTGATTCATACAAATTTTGAACCGCTACAGCGCTCTTTTGTAATAAAATGCGCTGCAATGTGTCGGACTGGCAATGTGATGATGGCCAGTTGCAGATACTCTGAAGGAGTTGAAAAAATTTACTATTTTTATCAACTACTGTAATGTATCTAAGTTGATTTGATAGGCTATTAGTCGCTCGGCGAAAATTGACCCGTGTTAAGCACCCTTGACGATCTAATTCAGTCCGAGGTGGTCTTTAATAATAGTATACACATTTATTAAAAATAATGTTCAATTTTAGAGCATTGTTAAAATTTCAACGCCTTATATAGTAATGAAAATTAAGAATTGGTTTGTCTGCCTCGTTGTCCTACTAGTCGCATACGGGATTGCAGACGGAGGGAAACCCGGGTTCGATATTCATCAGGAGAGCTTTTTCCGTCAGGAATTTATCAATATCCGATAATATGGTCGCGTCCGATTACATGGAGATAGCTCTGGTGTAGGCTACACCTGTGGCAACCTCTTTGGGGAATACAGGCACGATACAAGGTAAAAATATATTTGACACAATTTATTTCAAGAGAAAATAACTAATATAATTAATTACTCTGAAGAGTTTCATTGTTTGAATAATAATAGGCAATCATTGTGAGCCGAGTTCTATACTCCTGGGCTGGAAAAGAGTTGGTCTCGAAAATTAAGCGCGTTTCAGAAGGAATGGAAACGGCTAACGCACCTAGGCAAACGGGTGGAAATCGTCACTCAATAGACGCTTGAGGTAAGACATCACTGCAGCAAAGGCGAAAATCTGGACAGGTTTGCAGGACAGACTAACCACATGTTCCAATGTGAACAGTCGCGGAAATACATGAACGGCGTGTTCATATATCACTCATATTTTCGGAAAACCGGAAGGTATCTTATATTGGCGCGATCACGCTTTCGGGCTCACCCACGATCGCTTCGCTTAGGAGGCGACCATAGCCAGAAATTAGTCTAGATAAAATGATTTCGAAGAAGAAAGGAGAGGCCTTGGCCCAACCACGGGCCAAAAAGTTGTCAAACAAAAAAAAAGCGCTTTTGATAAGAACAATGCTTTTAACATCAAACATTACGTACATTAAAATGCTTTTGTGTAATACATACCGTCATGAGACATCCGGGAGGAGCTCCGCCGTTCAAAGCTGGTTTGGACCCCAGCATTTTGGTAGGGGTGTTTTCCCTGTCCCTGATGGTCTGGATCGTTTTCATTATATAGCCGCGGGAGATTATCGGCACCCCGCGGGTCGCCGTCACCTCTCCGCTGGTTCTGGTCCATCTTCCCCTCGTCGCTCTTCTGGGGTGTACCGGAATAGCCTGAGCTAGTGAATGGTTCTTGATGGTCCATTGTGATTTAGTTCTGAACACCTGAAAGTGAAGGATTCACTATGTTTATTACTATTTGCGGTTCCTGTTCGCATCTGTTCGAGACTGGTAATGGTAGAAACTTGCTTAAGAATCTAAAATTATTATCGAAGTTGTTTTAATCTAGTTTTATCATAGGTCCGTTTACAAACACCAATCTCACCACACATTAATATTACTACTACAACTGTATTGTTACGCGTAAATTAGCAACTTAAATAAGACATAACGCAGATTTAGCTATTTAATATGTGAATTGAGAGGTCCTTCAGCGAAAACTCGTATAGCGGTTTCTTCGAAACATCAAAAGCGCAGGCCACATATAAATGGCGTCGGGCGCGGACATGACACGGGCGGCTTCCTATTCCATTCAAATTTCATACAAAATGCATGGAAATAAAGCGCAATTTAGGACACACGGTATGTCGTTGATCGGACGTGGTTATGACGCTCCATTTCGGCGCCCGCGCCTGAATTTGAATGGAATAGGAAGCCGCCCGTGCCATGTCCGCGCCCGTCGCCATGTATATGTGGCCTGCGCTAAAGAGTACCTATTAGCACGTTGAATTACGCATCACCTTATTGGTGACGTTCTTTAGAAAAGTCATGTTCGTAGTACTCGCAACCGGCGTGCGTGTATGACCAGAGGTGCAGTTCTCGTAATTTTAAGAACGTCCACAGTCTGATCTCAGTCTCAATCTGTCAAAAAATACTTCTAATTTCCCTAATTTTTGACAAGTTTTTGACATTTGTTTGTCGCCGAGATGAGACTGCGACTAGATTTGGAACGTTTTAAATTACGAGAATTGGCTTTCAGATGTATGAAGGTGAATGAAGCAAAAGGAGTATGTAAGTATCGTATCAGGTGGCATTCTGTTCCTGCATGGGCATGCCTGCCCCCACGGGAAGAAAGCGTGATTTTAGGGATGTATGTGACAACATTGCCTCATTCAGTGCGCCGTACTCGCTGAGTAAACACCACAAATCTACAGAAGGTTCTACCTCCATTTTGAACGTGATGATTCTGTACTTTTGGAGTTGAACCACATTCATGTAGCCATTCGTTTCGCTTTGTATTTTTTATGACAAAAATAAGGCACAGCGGGTTAATTACGTAACACACAATCAGTAGCGACGGGTTTCATTTTGACCAGTTCAACAACATTCATTGCGTTATTTACGTTGTTGAGCAGGATGATTTTTCGATCATAATAATGAAGCAATGGATTAGCAATATCCTTCAAAATGATTCAGATTCAGATTGATAGTGTTACGCAATTAGGGTGCAGGTACAGCAGGAGCAAAACACAACATTTTTCATAAAAGCAATTTTTGTTGTTTTTTAATATTTTCCACAAAAACACAATTACCAGTCAATATACTCGTAGCCTTGTAAAAGCTTCATTATAAAAACTAAAAAAAAACTGATAAGCGGCATCATTTTATTTGCAATTCTTGGCAATACACAGCATTGAAGGGTTGGCAAAACAAACAATACGAAATTTTAAAATTCTGTTTTAACCTCCTCGCTTCGCACATTTTTTTCGTTAGTTCATGATCAAATTGATTTGGTGACACAATTGCTTTGTGTTACTGGACAGAATTTAATAAACTTCTACAAGAAAGGTAGATAAGTGATTAAAAAAATGGTTTTAGTGACATAGCAACACGTGTATTTAAAAGAAGATAATTTATCTCGAATAAATTATAATTAAATCTAACGCATCGTTCATGTTTTATAGACCTATGCTCTTAAATGTCGGTACAGTGATCAAAATAAGTAGCAGTACACATTTTTAACAAAGTCTAAGAATCACACTAATTAAAATAGAAGCTTAATTTTGTTTAGTTTTATCTAATGTTATCTAATTGTACCAGTAGTATTGTTTGTAACTAGTATTGACCGGAAACTTGTTTGTGTGGTGCAAACTGCAAACTATAAATATCCACACTCTGGCCACAATACACCCACAAAAGCCGAGGTATTTTTCGGTGACACCCTTTGTGTTTGTATTATTCGATCTAATTAACAGAATCCCAAATTGTTTTCCTGTGCTGGTGTTCGTGAAACCGCCGTCAAAACCGTGCGGCGATGTCAATTAATTCACGATCGGCGCACAATTATAACAACCCATCTGTACGACCTACGCTGTACATTGACCCTAACTAACTGGTCCTACTTAGAGTGACACGTTGCAGTTTTTACAACATAAAGTGTACATTATTACTAATTTATAAAATGTTATTTTTAGTAGCAATAAAACCTTTATATACCAATTGGTTGTTTACTCACTCAACATAACATTCAAGATAACATCCCAAGACACGAAATCAACATAACATTTGCACTGTTGGGAGTTACTTACGCCCCAACGCCGTCCATGTCTTTCAGTTTAGTTATGGCAAGATTGCTACTGAGGTTGCCACATAGTTTCTTTTTCAGTTTTTATTATCTTTTGTAATTTTCTGAAAACCTACCAGGGTAACACTTATATCATCTGCCTGATGAGGCAGAGATATAAGTGTTACCAGTGAGCAAGGCTAGGCACTTTTACCTAGCCTTTTCCCAACAATGTTGGGGCCGGGACCAACGGCTTAACGTACTTTCCGAGGCGTTGGGGGTCTTGGTCTGTAAAGATGGTCACCCATCCACGGACCAACCGCGGCAAGCGTAGCCTAACCTGATCGATCGACCCGTGCGGCAGTTATAATAATAATAATAATTCATTTATTTATCAAGTAACAAGGACTCATTAATACACAGAAATTAAAAATAATAGTACAAACCTTACACTAGAACACACTGAATACATTATACATAACATTACAATAGGTACAACACAAATCAATAACCACACAAAACATTTCATACTGACAGCCGACGGCGACGACTGTAGGTGACGTGCAAGTCACTGCAGCGTCTGATATATGGACAGTTGAGCCTGCCGGCTATCATCACCAGCACGCTCTCTCTATTACTTAGCCACAAGCTTCTCCAGGGTAATACTTATAATAAACAAAAATATTACACAATATTAATAATTTGTTAGTGTAATGGTGTGTGTTGTACGAGTGTGTTGGTTAAAAAATAAAAAAATAATAAAGACCTTTTATTTCTGAGATTAAGTAAGTTTTGCAAGCATTTTTTTTAATGTTCACTCTTTTTTCAACTCTCAGAAAAGTAGGTATCGATCAAATGTTTGGAGTGGAGTAGTTTTTTCTCATAATTGCCTAATTGTTTTTGGTAACAAGTCAGAACATTTCTAAAAAATCATAGAACCGACACAGCTCGGTAACCATCCAGTTTTGGACCCTAGTTAACTGGACTAAAATGACCTCCTAGTATAACGCCTTTCAAGGAATGTTATTATACCTGCAGAAGTAGATTAAGTAAAGAAGGTTACTTAAGTATCTTCTCGTTCATAAAATCATAAGTAAATCCATTAGTATCGTGTGCCACCCCTGGCGTCGCAATATTCATGAACATAGCTTATGCTATAGGCACATTAATTTATTAATGTAGATACTATAGGTGCGCATAATTCAAATTCAAAATATTTTATTCACATAGGCGTGAATAAAATATTTTGAATTTCAATTATCTGTGTTTTCATTTATCAGTTCAGCTGGCACAAATTTTACAACCGAAATTATTACTAAAAAAATTAATTAAATTTTTGAATAACATGGAAATATCAGGTTTCACTGTACACGGAATTAAGGATTCCTCTACATATCAATTTTATTTAATTCACGCAGCTTTTCCCAATTATTTTGAAGCCGGCTTTCAGTTTAACCGGAGGCAACTGAATACTCGTCTAAAAATTTCTACAAATCGAATTGATTTATATGATTTTTGCTATTTTAACGGGACTACAATTGAGGGAATAGAATTTTATATGTATAGATTGTTCCGTCCCGTCCGTACAATGAGCGAAAACGAATGCACACACGACACACTTCTCGACTAGTTTGAGATTGCCGTATGTAAATGATATGATATGTGTACTGCTGAAACACATAATTATCATATCATTTCACTAGCATAAATACCTTACACTTACGCAACATTCAAAAGCGATGTTCTCGTTATATAAACATTATCATTCTGATTCCAGATTTCAACCTCATATAAAAAATATAATATATAGGTTTATTAATTTAATAATAATAATTTATTTAATCAAATAACAATGTTAACAATAAACAGTAGTAATCTGTAGGTAGTGACACAGTTTAAGGTCGAAACATCTGACTTCTAAACTAGGCAAGAAGCCTGTATCTCAGAAGCCGAAGTTCCCCCAGCTTTCATTGACATACAACAATGTAAACATTGATCGTCGTACAAGTACCTACATCTTGTTTGAGAAAATTAGCAAAAAAATAAATAAATAATAGAAACTAAAACATTGAGAAAGGAATAAAAAAATAATAATAATAAAAAATTAATAAAAATAAAAAAACACACGTACAGTATTTGTAGGATATAAACATACAGTATCTTTAAGACATTACCCTGAGTAAATTTTCAGTCTCATCATGATAGCTCTTGCAACCAGTTGGCAAGTATATTTTTCACCTCATATTTTGTACACGTATATATTGACAGTACTTTATTTATTAAAAAAAAGAAAATTCAGTAGGTAGTTAAAACGTTAAATTAATATTTTGATTTCATAAAATCCTTTGCTTATTGTAATGATAAACAAGTATATTGGAGTGTTATGTACAATATCCTTCTTCCTTCCGCCTTTTCTGTTTTTCTAGCCATTTAGTTTGGCAGTTTGTATTGGTGTTATTTTATTTGTTGTAAAATTAGTTTGTGAGCATTTTAAAAACAGATAGCTTTGTTCTATGTCGTTTTTTATTAGAAGTTTCTCTTTGTGAGCACTGAAAAATTAGAGGTCATTATGATGTCAAAGAGCAGTGGTGGTCGAGTGGGCGTTGTAGGTCGCGGGTTCGAACCGAAGCAGGCACTTTACTTTGTGTAAATTATTTACTAGGAACAAACACAAATTTGTTGTACCTATAACAAGGCTCAAGAAAATAGGTGGCTCGTTCAGATGCCAATGTATACGCTTTTACAATAAAGTTCCAAGCCCCGTTCAAGATCTAAGCCTTAATAAATTCAAATCATTCATTAAACGTAAGTTGTGCCAGAAAGCCTTTTATACCGTTAAGGATTATATCGAGGACAAAAAGGCTTGGGATTAAGGTGCTTCCAATTTTTTTACATATTTAATGTTTTTATTTTTATTTATATTTTTTTTCTGTCTTGTTGTTGTTTTTTTTTTGTTTTATTATATACACTTTGACATTAATGGATTTTATAATTATATACTATGACATTTGCTTACTTTGTAAAGTATTCTATTATTTTAATTATTGTGAATGTGAAGACTATGTGGGTCATTTTATTTATATTATTTTTAATTTTTCTCTCTGTTCTGTTAGTTTTTGTCATGGTCTGGCAGTTTGAGTAATTAATGTGGCCTACCCAAATGTCCTTTCTTTGGTATTGTTCGTCGAATCGTCGTGCTCCTTAAGTTTTGAGTTGAGCTGCACGATTTCTGACAAATGCGTGCACTGGCTGGACAGGTCCTCTCAATCTGTGTGGTTCTTTCCTCAAAAGACCATCTCAGACATCGACCTGCATGGTCTTCATATGATCTGACCAAGATTATGTCTGGACTTTAAAAGAGACTGTGACCTCTGAGTTTGTTTCGGCCTTTCTTCTCAGAGTAGTCAGATAGGAAACGCCGACCTCATCTAGTTTTAAAATATGATTGACGTGTAAAAGTGTTTGTACAAACCTACTTACAAAAATAAAATCATTAATCATTTATCACTGAGCTCTCGCATCACGTCACCACACCCCTCCCGCACTGCGATGCCACCCAGGCAACGTCTCAGTTAAGCGGATGGTCTATAGTAATTGTCTTTATTTTATCATTCTTGACTTGTCAAAGTGCTTATTGAGTGTGTTGTTAAACTTCTAGTTTTTTTTTAACCGCTTTCGCGGGTCTTAGTAAATGTTTTTGCTTAAAACCGTTTACTTTAAGAGTAAAGTAGGTGCCAACCGTTCAGAGTGACCATGTCAAAATATGTATACTATATATAGATCAATACAATTTGCAATTATATATTTTTCAGATTGACGAATGAAGTACATCGGGGTAGTTGCGTAAAACACTACGGAATGGATTTTATTTTGACAGTTCAGCAACATTTATTGGATTATTTACGTTGTTAAACAGACATTTTTCTTTTACCAAAACAAATTTGACAATAAATGATGAAGTTATAATTGTTATGATACTTACAATGTTTATTACCATTTTAGATCGCAATTTTTAAGTAACGAATTATAATTTCAAACGATTTTCAGGACTCTAAGTGGATGTTAATAACTTATCAGGTTTACTTTTCGATTATAAATAAGTACAGACGCCAGCAGGTCAAGCTACCCAAAACTGTCAAAATTTCCCAGTTAACCTTGAACCCTAATGCTTTAGCGATAAAGTTGAAAATCTATTAAAGAAATTTGACAGATTGTAGTAGCTTGATGTGCTGGCGTCTGTACATACTAAATTGATAAATTATCTTATTAAGTTTTAAAAGTCTTAAAATAGTAATAATAATATGTACAAGTAAGTATCTAAAGGAGGAGAAATAATCAAAGGGCGTCAAAAAATTCATGTGCATAGCTGTCAATGGGAAAGGTGCCCAAAATATACTTGTAGTACATATTATTATTATTATTAGTAAGTATGAAGTAATTAATAGAAAACGCAGTTTTAAAATGATTTCCTAAATGGTCTACTTGAGATTATTAATATTATAGATTTGTTAATCTAAATTAAAAATTATTAAACAATATTTCATAACTATCTGTGATTGGTTTAAAATTGTGGCAGTGTTGGATGTACTTGAGTAATATTGAGAGACTATAAAAATAGGTATAACCACCAATACTGGAAACCTTTGATTAAAATGTTTCCCGGTACAGGGCTAAAAAGTTTACTAAAAAGCGTTATTAATGAATGTATGTAAACATATAAGTATGTATAATGTATGTAAATATAATAATGAAGATACTGTGTGTTGCGTTTTTTGCCTGTCATCAAAATACTGTATTTCCATTTCGTTTTTTTTGTTCTTATTTTTATTTGTATAAGGACCGATTTTTCTATCACCAGATAACTTTTATTCGAGAAATAAAATTGACGTTTGTCAATTTTTGTATGAAATAACTCTCAAAATTTAAAATTTTTAAAGGTTTCCTCGAATAAAGTTATCACATGATTAAAACATCAGCCCTTAGTTTACATATCTTGAACAGGCTCAATAACTTAATAACAATTATACAACCTGAAGAAGGGCGGAGCATCCTAAAACAAGCAAAGTATTTGCTTAAAATTATTCTCCCCATTGTAACTAGAATAAGATATTTAAGTTGAAGCAATCAACCTTTTTTATTTTATTTATTGTGGAGTGAAGCCTATATTGTAAAATGGATTGAAATACTGGGTCAAATTTAATTAGCTAGCGAAACTCTGCAGACGTGATGGGTATTGATATCTCACCTCGATATCTCTTATCTGTTTCCCTTCTTGTGAAAGATTGACTACGTACAATGTTCACAATATTGCCAATTTTTCCTTGACTACTGCTGATAACTATTTTGTTCTGTATATGTTATAATATGACTTATGTATTAAATCGAATTGGAAATATTCATGTTCTGTTTCTTTCCGCTGATAAGTTGCCTTAACATTGAGAAGACCATTTTCTTAAGAGGTTAATGTGATAAAAATAATTGATGCTAACGTAAAAATGTGCTGATAAAATGTCAGAAGGCTAATTCTCGTAATTGAAACCGCTCAAAATCTAGTCGCAGTCTCATCTCGGCGACAAACAAATGTCAAAAACTTATCAAAATCGTAGGGAAATTAGAGGTAAAATTGACAGATTGACTCTGAGATCTGAGGGGCAATTCTCGTAATTTTAAGAACGTTCACAGTCTGATCTCAGTCTCAATCTGTCAAAAATACGTAAAATTTGTTTGTCGCTGAGATGAGACTGCGACTAGATTTTGGACGTTTTAAATTATGAGAACCTTTTTTATTGCCTTCAGACTGTGAACGTTCTTAAAATTACGAGAATTGCCCCTCAGATGTACTGTGAGAGGGATTTATGAAAGTATTGTTAACTTTTTACTTGATGTTTTTTTTTTTTTGACACACAATGACTTAACCAGATGGTCGTGGAAACGCTATATGTATTTAATAATGTACGAGCTCACTCTGCTCAGTATGGACACTTTTTCTCGTGACGTACTTAACTCTGATGGCCAATCTAGCGATTTAAATCTTTGGGCAGCGGAGTGTCAAAAACGCTCTCTAGGAAAACACCCCAACTTACTCTCATAAATAACGTTTCAGTGACGTCATTTAAAGGTAAATTGCGGACGCTACGTGGGTGGTTCCCACTCTTCTACAAAACTAGCTTTAGCCCCTTTAGGTGCTACAAACCGCATACATATTTACAGACGAGGCTGTTCCTGCGGAGCCAATGAGCTGGCGCAAAAGTAATTAATAGCTTCCACGTTGACGTCACAGGCCACCCCAGCACGATCGTATTAATCTGCTTTTCGCTGTCGGGATTGGCTAGCGTATTTTTGTATGCGGCCCTGCTACTGGTCGCGTACATAAAGTTGTGCTGTGCTCCGCTCATTTATATTCATTATGGAAATGTATTCTTTAGGGTGGAATAAATTTCTTCTGGTGGCTTTGGTTGGTTTCAATATTCTAGGTAAGGGTTTAGGCAGTCTATCTTTACCCGTATGTGTAGTATAAAGCCTATACTTATGTATTTACTATCTTTAAGATCTGTGTTTTTTTCAGTGGTACCTATTCAGACAGAAAACATTGCTGAAAACATTGGTCGTCTGCTATAAAAAAATAGATATTTGACTTGTATTTTTTTTACTTTTTGACTATAAGTATCTACAGGGACACTTTAAATTAACCAGCGAAACTCCGCAGACGCGATGGGCATCGATATCTAAAAACGATAAAACAAAAAAATAAAACTGATTTTTACAACTCATTCTTCAAGACCGCTTGTTTTGTATGTAGAGAATATACATGAGCGGTCGTCGACATCAATTTTTTTTTGGGTTTCCTTTTGTTTTGTTATTGACACCTGACTCGTCTGCAGAGTTTCACTAGCTACTTAATTTCATTTGACCTTGTATGTTATTAGGTATATAAGTGCCAAACTATGCGTTCGCTACAATTAATCACATCTTTTTAAGCTCGGCTGGGAAATGAAATTTTGCGCGAGATGTGGCACAAATTCTGCTCTGTTTCAACTTACTTGATATTTTTACGTGCTCTTTGAGTGAATTCGCAAGAGTTTTATTAAATATAGTTAGTTAGGTAAGGTAAAAAGTTATATTATTTGTTGTTAGGTACATTATGGTTAAATAAGTTAATTTTAAGTTGATAACTACACTGTCGCAGTAGGTTAAAGCCTGTAATGATAGTTGTAAGGTTGATAAATAAATAAATTTTAAAAATACTCGTGTGGAGGTGCAAATACGAGAATCAAGAGAAGGTAAACAAAGTCTAATCAATGCTTTTAATCTATGATAATACGTGCGCATACACACGAGCGACACGCGTCAACGGTAGAGGCAACTGCATTTGGACAACCGCTCGCTGGTGTAATTGAGCTCCGTACTCAAATACACGAGCACTTTAACTCAACTATCTATGTAGACGCATACAAAAGCTGTTCGTAAAAGAATATTTACGCGTTTTTACGCGTTTGGCTATTGAATCTAACGTGCTACAGTGCCATTGAAAACTTATTAAAACCAGTGTCTTAACACCAACACATTTACTCTCACACTTTTAAACATCATACACACAAAATTATTCATTTTCCCATTTCCATTTTTCATCCTCCATTTGAGAGCAGTGGTGGCCCAGTGGCATGTGAATAGCTCCCACTTCCTCATATGTGAAGAATAACTCTACCTATGCCAATATTTAAGGTATAATAGCTGTAATCAAAGTTCCCAGTCTTAATTTACCTGCCACAAAAACTTCGTTAATATGAATCGTTTAGTGGGTGTTAGCTGCAGTGATGTCACCCCAGCTTCCTCATTCAATACAGACTAACCAGTGAGGTTAGGGTTTTGGACCATAGTCAGAAAAATAAAGCATAATAGCTGCACAAGGAAGGAAAGAACTGAACGATAATACTCATAAAGTGTTAAAATTACGATAAAAAAACGTGTGTGTAAGCTGGAGTGACGTCACCCCAGCTGCTCATGTCATATCTTCGAAACGAAAGAAGATATGATTTTATAGCTCAAAAAATAAGGCATAATAGCTGCTATAGGCAGCAAAATTTTCAAATCTCTAGGCCTGGAAGTTTCCACGTAATAAACAAAAAAAAAACAGTTTCAAATTATTGCTTCGGAGGGGGGAAGGAGCGGCAATTGCCGTTCCGTGCCGTGCGCTTCATTATTGCAACCAAGTTTGCACTTAGCAGGCATTCTATTAGAAATAATTTTAACTTGTGCTCAAAATAATTTTAATTTTGTATATTGAAGATAGACTATGAGCTGTTGCAATCATGTAGCGTGCAAATTCTGTAACTCAGGCTCCTATCGCAGTCGGAGGACACCAGACACCTGTCTGTATTCAAGATAGTGCATTTTACTAACCAGTGCCTGTAACATGATGTTGAGATATAAATAAAAAATTATTAATAACTAGCTGCGCCCCGCGGTTTCACCCGCATAAGTTTCGATCCCGTGGGAATGTCGGGATAAAAAGTATCCTATATGTTAATCCTGGTTATAAACTATCTGTGTGCTAAATTTCGTCAAAATCTGTTCAGTAGTTTTTGCGTGAAAGAGTAACAAACATCCATACATCCATACAAACTTTCGCATTTATAATATTAGTAGGATTATTCATTGCGTTATATTACGTTGTTGAGCAGACGAATTTTTCTAGCCAATGAAGCAATGGTTTAGGAATTTCCTTCGGATTGTGATTGAAAGTCTGTTACGCAATTGGGGTTTAGTGACTGACGGGAGTTATGAACGACAAAGCAACATAAGCCCCGGTTCGCACGAGCGAGTTATTCCCGCGGCAATTTATTTTTTGCGCACTGTATTTTCAATGCACAGCTTAGTACGAGAGTTGAAAATCCAACAGGGTGTTTTTTTAAAGCCCTGGATTGCAGTCTGTTCGATTCTCAATGATCGGCTCAACGTCAAGAGTTGAAACTTCCAGTACGCGATGAAATCCGACTGTGATATTTTTAAGGACGTATTTTACAGTCAAACTTTGGAATTTTTATATGTAAACGTTGAATATGATTTATTGCAAACATAATATCGTTATTGTTTGTACTGCTTTTGCGGCTGTGAGTTACATTCTTTACCTGCTATGTCTATAATAAATATTAAGTAGTATTAATTAAATAAAGTAGATTTTCGTGCATGTCAGTGTGACCGCGTAGTTCTTCTAAACTACGCAATTGATTTTGATGGGGTTGATGTGAGATGATGCGGTTTTCACCTTCATTTTTAAAATTCCGAAAGTGTATATCTGGATTGGTCAAATCACGTCGGGGTCACCAAATATGGGTACTTATGTAAGTGTTCAGTAAATTAATAATGATTTGCAAAATGTTTCACCCCGCGGTTTCACCCGCTTAAATGTCGATCCCGTGGGAATATTGGGATAAAAAGTATCCTGTGTTATTTTGATAAATATGCTAAAATACTGTAAAGTTTCATCTAAATCCGTTCATTAGTTTTTGCGTGAAAGAGTATCAGCCATCCTTCCATTTCCTTCCTCCATTTCATTTCATTCCTTCCATCCTTCGCGTTTATAATATTAATTAATGAATGGGTGGTGTAATATTAATTAATGAAGGTGTTTCGTCTCGAAACAGTTTTTTTTTTTGTTTATATTTTGTTAAATATTTATTTATTCTTGTTAGGATAAGATGACACAATTTGGTTCATAAACGTGGTTCTTTTTAATTTTATTTGTATACTGGGTCGACGATAAACTGCGTCGACTGGATCGCATCCTTTCCATGAGAAATGTTTTTTTGGTGAGTGAAGCTCGCACCACCACCAGTGAGTCAAAAACGGACACCGTCGCGGACGCCTGCGTCGCCGATATGCAGTGCTAGTGTTTCCCGTTTGATTGAGTTCCCTAAAATCAAAGTTCCCCTTTCATCTTCCTGGAAGATAGTGCTTTATGTGACCTATGGACCTATATGTTTGGGATTATTAACTGGAGATTTCCTGTGGTGTGCTCTGCCGACAAGCCCCGAAGTTTTACCAGGCCAGGACCCTCGGATTGTGGCTGCGGGAAGGTTGAAGCGGGTAAGTCGCTGGACCCAATAAATTCCCTACAGTAGGATATCTATTTCATAGTAAATTCTCCTAGATAAATTAATCCTAATTGACATTTTCCGTTTGACGTTTATTCCAGCTAGTGCTGGTGCGCCAGTAGCGCAGGTCGTATGCGCTCGATGAATACGATGTCAAATAAGTATTTGTAATATATGAATCATAACTAGCTGGGGTCAGGTGGGGTAGGTACAGCCGGGTGGCTGAGACGTCGTCCTGCCCGAAAAAGTAGCGCCACCAACCAGGTCAAATTGTGCATGAAAACCTTGTCCCGACAGTAACAAACACAAAAAAAAGAATTATCCAACTTGGTGGTCGATCGGAAGTTATGCGCGTACATACATTTCGGTGATTCATTTTTATATATATAGAAGATACATGTTTTATCAAGGCGTAAAAATCGTGCGAAGCAGAGGCAGGTCGCTAATTTGTAATGTAGGTAATACGCACGTTTTGGGTATTTATTTTAGTTTTTTTTTCATTAATCACCATACAAAATACACACATGCGTGTCACATTTTATTTGCTTATGAATGAACTTTTTTATGTTATCACATTTAATTAATTATAATTCTCTTAATTTATTACAACGGACACACACTTCCCTATGTGTTTGTTTTTCTAGCGTATGTCACTCGTGCCTTGCAGCTGAAAAGCAGCTTCAGGTAGTAAGTAACACTTTGTGTTGGCATCTAACATTATGCTGAGTTGAGCCCCTTTTGGCATTACTATCTTTGTTTTCTGTTTTTATAGTTTTAAGGTGTTTTTTTTTCCAATAAACACATATTCCTTTCATTCTTTAATCATATTTGTGATAAATTATTTTATTTTGTAAAGTAGATTTGTACAAACACTTTTACACGTCAATCATATTTTAAAAACTAGATAAGGTCGGCGTTGCCTATCTGACTAGTCTGAGAAGAAAGGCCGAAACAAACTCAGAGGTCACAGTCTCTTTTAAAGTCCAGACATAATCTTGGTAATATCATATGAAGACCATGTAGATCGATGTCTGAGATGGTCTTTTTGCATGTGCGATTTTTGTTTGTAAACGCACTAGACTTGGTACGCCTATAAGTGGTACGGGTCTGTTATTCAACATTGGTTGAATACTGTACACAATAATGCTGTAATCTGGAAATGTTGAGTTAAGCTACAGTTTCCTATAAACGAGCGGTGGCCGCCACATAACGGCTGCAGTGACGGATTACATGAAACTAGGAGTTGATTTTACGGTGTCAAAAATACGCTCTCTAAGGGCCGCTCTTTTGATTCGTAGTTAAACTCAACCTTGTTTTTGTTAAAAAATAGTAACTAATGGTTATTTTCTGCAAAATGTGTTTTTCGATCAATTTTTATTTTATCTAATGATATACCTAATATCATTGTTATTGGTCAAATAACTAACTATTAGTTAAAAAATAACCATTAGTGACCATTCGATAAACTAACAATTGATCAAAAACACATTTTGCAAAAATTTTACCAGTAGTTACTATTTTTAACAATTTGATCAAAAAACCGGCCGGCTAAGACACCAACTTAATTTAATAACGTTTCAGTGACGTCATTTGTCGGTAAATTGCGGACGCTATGTGGCCCTCACCGTAGTCGCAAAGGGTAGACTGGAATTTTACGTAACCATTGAGCACAATGTTTCCATTATTTTATTTTAATGATGGGTCTTTTTACACTCTTTATATTATAATGTATTATATATATATTTATATGGTGTAAAAATACCCATCACATAGCCGTCAACTACGCATTCTGTACAATAAACTAAGTAACTTGGCACAAAATAATTGCTGGGAAATAACCTTTATGTTTGGTGTGAAAATTTGCTGTTTGCGGTAGTGCACAATGAAACGCACGAAAAACATTGTGCTTATGGGTGCATGCAAATGTACAGGGATCGTGGGGGAATTTAAAGTTGGGTTATAACATTAAACACTGGTACTCGTAAAAAAACATTATTTTTCGGAAAGTCCTTCACAAAGTGAAGTTCCTCCAAATAATATTTTTATTAACTCTATATCAATCTACGCTATGAAATAGGTATGCGCTTCGGCTATCTTCGTGTTTCCGAATTAGCACGAAAGTCGTGCCACAGAGTAACCTTCCAACAGAGGCAGAGCTGTTGAGTTACATAATCCAGTCGCACCTGTCGAGGTCGAGTAACCTGTCACTCAAAAGTTTTGTTTTTATGGTCGTTGTAGCTCATAACAACTCTATATTAGGTTTCATCATCATATTCAGCCTTTATGGTTCCCACTCCTGTGACACAGGCCTCCTCTCTTCCAGAGGGAGTGGGCTGTACTTGTTTTGTTGCTGAGTGGACTGAGTGTAATCCACAACGCGGACCCAGTGCGGGTTGGTAAATATTATATGTCTTCGAATATTTGGTTCTAGGACATGCCTGTTTCCTCACGATGTTTTCCTTTACCGTTTCTCTCCGATCTCATCTTCGCGTGTTCGTATTCACAAAGAAAGACAATGATTGCCGAAGTGCATACTTTTCATAGGCGATCTGTATAATTATGCTTACCGTTAAACTCAAAAGACGTGCTTTTTAGTATTCAAAGAGCATTGACTATAACCTCGCCGCTATACTTGAGGGATCCGAAAAGACGAATCGTTCCAATGATGTAAATATCTCCGGTCAGAAGTATTTGGCCACTATAGAAACCATGGCCCCTCATCATGGGGACTCCATCAATCTTAACTTCGCCGACAATTACGACACGTCCTGATAATAAACCTAGAAAAAACAAAAGAAATTAATTTGATAACAGAAACAACAATACCCAAAAACAGTAAGTCTAGCACGACATTCGTAGCTTCGGCCGTAGTAACGGGCAATTTTTACTCCGTGTCACCAGACGTAAGATTAGTTTGGGGCCCGACCTTAGAATGTATGAAAACACGATTTGACAGCTGTTCCTTCTTCCTTTGTGGTTTGTGTTTGCTGAAAACAGATAGCGGTGCCGTCACGTAAACATAAAGCTCCGTGTTTATTTCTAATAAAAAATTAAAAAGTCAGTCTAACCAGGATATTTTCGTTATTATGAGAAACAGTAAAGTGTAAAGATTAAGTGGAAGTGTTAATCAAAACGTAATTTTCGTTCTCAATATAGTTATAGTGTGTTAAACATCCTGATCCTAAACTGTGCCAAAACTCAATCAATCAATCATTCATTTATTTTGATAAACATAGGTATAGTTACAGATATTATATAGTCTAAGATATTATTATTAATGCACTATGTTTTGCCAATATATGGCGTACAAAATTAACATAAACAACCAATTAATAATAATAATAAGGTACAATCGATAAAGGCATGTCAATAGATTACATTAAAAAAGAAAAAGCATGTCAAATATATTGAATTAAATAAAATCATATGTGTTTGATTTGCATTTCGCAATCGTCATACCTCTGTTTATCAGTAGTAAACTCAGTGATGGAGTTGTAACATCTATCTAAAAGGAATTTAAACAAAGAACTCTTAAAGGATCCCAGACACTCTTTATTTCTAATAGCTGCTGGTATACTATTATATTTTCTTGGGGCCATGCCTAGCGCATTTTTGCCGAAAAATGCGGTTTTGTGAGGGGTAACTTGAACGGTATTCCGATAACGGTGAGAGCGCAGTTTTTCAAATAAATGAAGGTTACATCGAACAAACGCTCCCATTTCATATATGGTACATAGACGGTAAAGTGAGCAAACTAAGCTCCTCAAATAATTGTTTACAACTATCAATCGATTGTAATTTGGTAAACGATCGCAAGCATTTCTTCTGAGCTTTAAAAGAAATGTCTCTGTCAGTAGAGTTGCCCCAGAAAATGATTCCGTACCTAATGCTAGAAGCCACTTAAGCATTATAAGCTATTTGTACTGTAATGAGGTATACCGTTCTTGACAGTTTGTACAGAACATACGCAAATAGACTAAGCTTCTTCGACAAAGCGTCGATATGATGTTTCCAAGTCAGATGACTGATCTATATAAAGGCCCAGAAATTTTGTGACGTCACATTCAGAGATTGCTACATTATCATATTTTATATTCAATTTCGGTTTATTTGTTCTTTGATTAAATGTCATTATTTTAGTTTTGTTAAGTTTTATTTTTAGATTATTATTAACTAACCAATTTATCACATTTTTGAGATCGTCATTTATGTCATTTTCAAAAATTAAAATTCCAAATCAAAAGTCATTTATTCAAATTAGGCTGAGAATCAGCACTTTTTGAACGTCAAAATTACAAAAGACAGTCCCCCAAAAACGCCCGCCCTTCACCACTTCCTAGTGCTATCGCTGGGAAGAAGAAGTGGCGCAACAAACTCCCCAGCAGCACAGCTGTCTGTTCAAGAATTTTAACGTCATTAATAGAGAATAAAATAGTGCTGTCATCAGCAAATAAGACCATCTGGTGCTTACTGACCCTAGGCATATCATTTATGTAAATGTTAAATAATGGAGAGCCAAGAATAATACCTTGGGGAACACCATAAGCAATTTTCCTAGGACGTTACATGTATGTTCTTTCAACTTTCGAGCTCGCACATAGCCTATCAAGCGTTGTGAATTGAGTGCGATTAGAGAGATAAGATTGTAATAGGTTTAATGCACCTGTATGTGTACGATGTACGATACAATGTACCTCTAATCCCGTTACGCTCTAATTTTTTTAGCAGTATACCATGATCTACATGGTCGAATGCTAAAGACATATCCATAAACAAGGTCGCCACTGGCGTTCTAGCATCAACACTAGAAACAATTTTCTTGATGACGTCGTAAATCGCCATATTAATGGATTTACCTTTCCTGAATCCAAATTGTTCTCTCGCTATGAGATCATGCTTTTCAAAAAACGACTAAAGGCTATTGTATATCACCTTTTCTATAATTTTGGAAAAAATAAGAATAAGTGCTATCGGTCTATAATTACCTATGATACTTTTATGATCTTTTTTATGAATAGGTTTAATAACAATATGTAATACGGATCAATCCAATCTACGTTGATCGAGAAAAACAGGTTTTTGCTGAGACTTTGTTGTTTAGTTTTTTTCTTATTTTTATTTGTAATGATATATACGTGATTACTAGTTTATTTATTTATTTATAAGTATGTATTAGGTATGTTGAAACTGTGTGTACTCCCCGTCACTTTTCCCTAAGGGTTCATTAGAAAACCAGCGTCAGACAGCATCTGTCTGGCATTAATGCTGAAATGAACCTTTTTGGCGCAGCCGTGAGGCACACACTATTGTTGTCTGAAACATTTTTGTTATTTTATTAATTTTGTATTTTGTGTTTCACGAACTGTGTCCCTTTTTAAATGCAAAGATTGATGATATAACTCATAGCAGGTTCTATTAATGGCGCTACATATTTGACCACTTTTGTAATGACGCCAATTAGTCTCAATATTTGTATAGGAAGGAACAGAATCATTCGGTTTCAAAACTGTGTATATAAAGTGAAATATTCTCTAAAAATTCAATGTATGTGTTCATTCATATAAAAGAACAAGCAAGTGTTAATTCTGTGTTAATCTAAAATAATAACAATAAAACAGAACCAACAAAATAAAAGTGCGCGTGCATATAAATTTGAAATTTGAATAACGAACATCATCATCTGCCTAGCCTTTTCCCAACTATGTTGGGGTCGGCTTCCAGTCTAACCGGATGCAGCTGAATACCAGTATTTTACATGAAGCGACTGCCTATCTGACCCCCACAACCCAGTTACTGGGTAATACGATACCCCTTGGTAAGACTGGTTGTCAGACTTTCAAATTTGAATAACGAACATTTTTTTATTTTATTTATTCGGGAAAATAAACAGTTATACATTAAAATCTTACACTAAGTTATAATTGTACAAGGTTTATAAATGTATAACCTACGACATTTTCCACAACATACTAAAAGTTATATACAGGGTGTGGCGTAAATAATGGATAACCCTGAAACTGTCGATTGGCCAGATTATTATCTATCATTTACCCCACTTATATCGCCTTAAGCCCATAGATGACCAAATTATTGATATTTTTGATATTTTAAATAAAAATCGTACCTACTCTTACAAAATCAGCTGCCATTTCTACAATTGGTGACTTGTTGTCGTTTTGTTTTTTTTATGTCACTCCTGAATATTTGTGTTATCAGACCAGTATCAAGATTTTTTATTACAATCTAAGATAATATTGCAAAAAATACTTATTCTCAAATTTTAAAACTTTTTCTACGGAATTATGCAATTTTGGGCCCCTATATCGAAAAAAAAATGTACTACACTGCGATAGCCCATTATTTTAGAAAATTGCCTATTTAATGCAGATTCTGAAATGGTATAATAATAACCACTATCTTGATAAAATACAAAGTTATTGGTGTTCGAATTGATATGGGTCTTAATTTTGAAAATAACAACAAAGTCCTAAATTATTCTCTTACTTCTGTTATTACAAAAAACAGTAATGTCACAGTCTAAAATCATATCATCGGTGTTATGGGAGTGCAGAAACTTGATTCAGGTAAAAAAAAACTAATCTAATTAGATAAAGCGATCCATTTTAGTGCACTAACGTTCTCGTACTTAGTCGCGCGCATCCGTATTTCATCGCTCTCCCTGTTATTATCGTTTATTTGTGACTTACTGCTTATCTTACCGGACTCCGATTTGCATGTGTATTGGACTTGTTTTTTGAGTGATCTCGACAACATTGCTATTACCATCTGGACTGTGATTTGCTCAGCTATTTGGACGGTTGACCTGTGATATTGTAACTGACGACTCGGCGCTTTCGGTTTTCGGAGTTCTCAGTGTTCGGCTCGGCGACAATGCCTCAACGTTACACACCCTTAGAATATGCCAATATGCACTACATTTATGGTGAATGTAGAGTAATGCTAACCAAGCTGCTGCACTTTAGCGGGAGAGATATCCAAATATTCGCCACCCCGATTACCGAATTTTTATTCGAGTACACAATGCATACTCTGAAGGCAGAATACCTGGCAGCGGTGTGGGCGGTGCGAGTGAGAGAAGACCACGTACCAGCAATGACGAAGAAGTTTTGGACATAGTGAATGAAAGATCCTAGCATATCAGTTCGTGTGTTATCTCGTCGTACTGGCATATCAACCAGAACGGTACATTGCATATTAAAACGACACGAATTATACCCGTACCACTTTCAGCGAGTGCAAACTTTACTTCCGAGAGATTATTCATTACGAGTAACATTTTGTAGAACAATGTTAAGAAGAATAAGAGAGGAACAGAATTTTTTCAACAAAATATTGTGGACTGACGAATCCTCGTGCCAGAGAAATGGATATTTAAATTTACACAACCTTCATAACTGACAACTGGAAAACCCGAATTTAATAAGACAAGATCGATCACAACACCAGTTCAAAAGTTCTGCACTCCCATAACACCGATGATATGATTTTAGACTGTGACATTACTGTTTTTTGTAATAACAGAAGTAAGAGAATAATTTAGGACTTTGTTGTTATTTTCAAAATTAAGACCCATATCAATTCGAACACCAATAACTTTGTATTTTATCAAGATAGTGGTTATTATTATACCATTTTAGAATTTGCATTAAATAGGCAATTTTCTAAAATAATGGGCTACCGCAGTGTAGTACATTTTTTTTTCGATATAGGGGCCCAAAATTGCATAATTCCGTAGAAAAAGTTTTATAATTTAAGAATAAGTATTTTTTGCAATGTTATCTTAGATTGTAATAAAAAATCTTGATACTGGTATGATAATACAAATATTCAGGAGTGAAATAAAAAAAACAAAACGAGAATAAGTCACCAATTGTAGAAATGGCAGCTGATTTTGTAAGAGTAAGTACGATTTTTATTTAAAATATCAAAAATATCAATAATTTGGTCATTCATGGGCTTAAGGCGATATAAGTGGGGTAAATGATAAATAATAATCTGGTCGATCGACAGTTTCAGGGTTATCCATTATTTACGCCACACCCTGTATAACAGTGCGCTATTGTAAGATTTAAAGCAGAAAATTAGTTAAAAGTGAACTTAAACATAGACAGGCATGCAAACAACAGAGAAAGAGAGAGAGAGAGAATGAGCAAATATTAAAGTAACTAACTAAACTAACTGATAAATTCTAAAATTATTTAGTTGGTAAGATTTCTAAATTTTTGAGCAAAGACGAAGAAGAAGTCGATGGATTCGGATACTGACCGCCGAAGCGGACGGACGTGCTTTGTCTCTAGTCTCAGTTGATGCCATGTGCTCAGCAGATGTAACGGTTAACGTTGAGTTTGAGTGTCGCATTTAAAATCGGAACGGTATTTCGTGTTGTTTTGTGGGTGCAAATTAAAACACCCTTAAACGGTGGTTAAGTGGCATACAGTTCCTGATCTTCAGCCCGAAGCTTAGGCTTTTCGGCTTTCCGGCCGAGCACCCTGGTGACGTCTAGCGAGCCTGAGGACCCTTCGTCAATCTGGTGAGATCTTTCGGTTTATTTCAGGGATCTCCATTGGAAGCCGATTCGAGGGTGTTTTATTTGTTAATTTGGACTTTTGAAGCCACGCGTGAATTCAACATCCTTTTAAGCCATAGCCATAGTAGAACAAAAAAAAAAACAAGAGCTACCCCGAACTATTATGCTTCCCTATCAAGTATAGTTCCAAAAATCAAAAAACGAACCTAATAAATTTCAGACAGTACGCTTTCTCTATTGTTTTCTAAGCACAAAGCCGCTCGTGTGACGAAAAGTTCTACTAAAACATTAAAAACAATGGCCAAAATTGTGCGCATGAAAAAAGATGGGAACTGTTTGTGTAGGGCTCTAGCCCATCAAATAAATAATATAATGGGGTTAACTTTCGACCACATGTCTGTTCGTCACGATTTAGCTTCATATGTCATGGAGCACCGATATGACGACAGAATTCTCCTAGCACTTCTAAATAATATACAAGAGTTCCTTCCTAACAGCGGTCTCTCCAAGAAGCAAAGGATAACAAATTACATAACCATGCAGTTCAACAAGTCGTTCTGGGGCGGAGAGGATATCCTAATCGCCGCGTCTGAGTTCTATCTAGTTAATGTGCATGTGCACACGGATACAAGAAACACACTGGTGTATTCACCTACAGGTGAACTAGTACCCGGCAACATACACGTCCTCTACAAGGACCAGCACTATGATAGTTGGGTCATGACCGACAACGAACATTACAATGATCTAATACAAGAACCAAGCAATGTCAAAAAAGCCTTTAAATAACGGACAACCCTCGAAACCCCAGTCTCAAACTAACAACACCCAATTGACTAGGTCATTAACACAGTATGAACAACAAGTATCAATATATACACCGTTATCAGCCGTAGTCGCAGATGTCAATGGGTTCACAATACTAAGAAACCAGCTGTCTACCGCAATAAAATACACTTGCCCAGACTTGCGTATTGCAACCTGGAACGTCCGCAGGGCCTCAAAACCGGCAAAAAAGATAAAATAGACGCCGAACTTTCACTTAGAGGCATCCATATAGCCTGCATACAAGAAACAGGCATGAACTCAGGAGCATACAACTCCACACACTACCAATGGTACCTCTATGGAACCACAGGTAAGACACACCGGGAACTGGCAATTTTAATCAGAAAAGATGCCCAAATTGAATTAGTTAACAGGAAAAAGGATACAGACGCAATGTCAGCTACTCTTAAAGTCGACAGGAGAAATGACAGGCCTGCTCCTCTGTATATAATCAACTCCCACATCAACAGTCGTACATCCATAGCAAACAGATCCTTCACAGGCTTATTAAACTTGATCAGACAAAAACCAACGAAATGTAGGTTAATAATCCTTGGCGACTTTAACGCACATATTGGTCGCCATGATACACAAATTTTATTATTATATATTATAATTACCAACGTAAAGGGCTGATTCAACAAAATCTACTCCATGACTTCTCCAACTGCAACGGGGAACTGTTAATGGATATTGCCAACAGGGAAAAACTGCAAATAGAAACGACAAAAGCGTGATCATCATGCAGGCTAACATGGTCAAAGAGCACTCAAAAGTCCCAATTGGATCACATTATAACGCCACCCGCTACAGAAAAACTCTTCTAATTATTAAAGGTGAATGGGCCGCTAGGAGAATATCCGATCATAAAATAATCTGGGGTTTGCTAAGGAAAAACCGAATTTCAAACAAAAAAGAAAACACAAAGGACAATAATGCACAAAGGCAAAAGAATATACCCATGAAGGAGGCAATAATAGTTGCCAAGGATTTCAACTATAAACAATGCTATTATGCCGCTCTTAATAGCAAATTCACCAAAACAAAATACTAAGATTGCATAACAAAAAAGCTAAAAAATATAGGAATCAACTCAACAGACGAAAACATCGAAATACCCTGGAATACCATAACGGAGGTATTAAAAGCGGCTGCCCAGGAAACTCTCACTCTTCAGCCAGTTCTCTCCAGAGATCATCGACTAGCTCTTGCTAACCTACAAAAGGCTAAATTCTTACAATGCAGGCAACCAGATAATCCAAATAGGCATAACACTTCAAAAGGTTAAGTATCAGGAGGAACAAAAAGCATGCAGGGCCTGCCTCAGCGGACTGGGGAAAAACCACTGTGCAAAACGCATGCAGATCTTGTACTTTTTATACAGGAGAAACAAACTGCAAAATAGATAATGTAATATCGGAATTGGTTTACACTGGTCATCGACGAAGTCCTTAGAACCCTCGAGGAGGAAACCCAACTAATAAAACTTGACCAGGATCGTGAAATCTCACTACCCCTGGTACTATCATTTGCGGACGACCTTATCTTCATTACAAATGACCTAGATGGGTTAGAAGGTATCCTATACCATATTAAACCCCTACTAGATAGTGTAGGCATCCAAGTAAACGAAACAAAAATACTAATTAGGCACCCCATAGCTACACAGAAAACGACCTACGTGACCCTTAATGGAATAAGCGTACCGATATGTGATGAGATTAAATACCTAGGTACACTTATAACATCTACATTAAGCAAAAAATGCACTATTAAAAAACGTTACAAACAGGCCATAAGAAACGCCAAATCGTTACTACCATTCATAAAAAACTCAAATATGGACTGGAAATTAGCCAGATGTATGTATTGAATGGTGATCGTTCCGTGCATGATACATGGTTTGAAAATACCGGCACTTACTAAAGCTGCGGTCAAAACTCAGAAAATATGAGCGAGTTAACATGACAGATTTGATAAACCACTCCAGGAACAAACCGAGACAAAAGAAAATGCATAGAATCTTAGACGGAAAAACAGTAACCAAACGCATCAAGAACCACAGGATGTGCTACCTCGCACATGTTTACAGGCGCCGCGTAACACATGTTCTGCATGCAGCAATGGAGTACAAGGCCAAGAGCAAGAAGGTCGCTCGACCTATCTACACGTGGAACGACAACCTAAAACGGAAAATGGAACCCTGCGGTACTCCAGAAGTAACATCTACTGTGGTAGAACAAAAACCATTTATTACAACTCTCTGAGTTCTGTTGCAAACATAATGAATAAAACCATCTCAGCAGGTCCCCACGTATCCCATTAAACGCAATTTTCTGCAAAAGTAGTTCATGGTCAACTTTGTCAAAGGCTTTCTTGAAATCAGTATAATATGGTATCAGTTTGAACACGGGCATCCAAGTTGTTAAACAAATAATCTGCGGAAGTTACCAGGTTCGTCGCGGTTGATCTCCTTTTGACAAAACAATGTTGCTGTGGTAATAAAACGCTGTGAAGTAGAGGGTACACTTTATCATGTACTAATCTCTCGAAAACCTTTGACAAAGCTGACAATATAGAAATTGGTCGATAGTTCTCGACGTCAGACTTAGGTCCTGACTTGTAGACAGGGGTTATGTTTGCGAGTTTCCAAGCTTGTGGAAATATCCCCTTTGAAATGAATAAATGTAAAATGGTATGCAATGGTGTACAGAGATTAGTGGCAGTCTTCTTAATAAAGATTACTGGCAAACTATCTAGTCCAGGTCCTTTTGAAGGGTCTAATGACTCGAGCCCCCCTCAATACGTCAGCCACTGAAAATTTAATGTCACTTATAAGCGAGCAGGTAGGGGAGCAGTCGGTATGCGAGGACGGTACATTTTTTAAGGTAGATGGTTCATATACGGAATGAAAAAAGTCAGAAAAAAATTTGCAAATGTCTTCGGGGTTATTAGAAGGCTGATTTTTATATTTCATGGTGGAAAGAATTACAGTACTTTTTGAAGATTTTTGTTTGGAGTAATGTTGTCCCAAATACCATCCTCTACAGAGTTAATGTATTTTCTATACGATTCTTTGCACTCAGACTGAAATCTCGTTTTGTACCTCGATACCAAAAAGAAGACCTATAGACCTATTTCGTCAGTAATTCGAACAGCGAGTTAGCTCATTCAAACATTGCTCGACATGCCTCGCAATATGCACGTCTCTTTTTGAATTTTTCAAGATTTGTTTATGAAGAATTTATTATCTAAACAGCACAAATCATTGATAAAATAGTAAAAATATGTAATAGAACTAACACAGAATAAACCTACCTATCGAAACAAAAATGCACAAATTACGGCGTACCGAAGGGGAGTGTAATTAGTTCGTTGTTATTTTTACGTTATTTATAGGAAAAAAAACTTAGAAAGATATGAACATGAAATAAATAATATTTATGTATTTATTTAAACTTTTCGCACAAAAAGGTCAAAGGCGGACTTAATGCCTTAGGCATTCTCTACCCATAATATGTAGTTTAGGCTTAATTATTCAATGGCTAACTGATACTCGTAATAACCTAAAAAATAATTTTGCCAAAACCAACGGACAAACTCTGTTATTACTAATATTAATTTGAATATAATAAGATTGCTAAAGTAGACAAAACAAAATTTCTAGGGCTTTGGTTAGATCAGCACATGACATGGAAAACACACATTGATCATAATTATAATAAAAAAACTTAATCAATATTGCTATGCTTTACACAATTGGAGCAAGTTCGCCAATCGCAGCACCGTTCTTACTGCATATCACGCATATGTCTCCACCACAATGCGGTACGGCGTAATATTTGATTCGACGGGTAGGGAATTGGCCTTTAAGGCCCAAAAAAAGTGTCTTCATGCAATAAGCTTGATTGAAAAACACTGACAGTTATACATTTTTGATGTTGTCATGTTAATTAAAAATAACCAAAACTAATTTCAAACCCGATCCACTAAACGCCACCCAGGTGCTCTTAAATCAAAACCCCATCAAACCCATCTCAAAAAGTTTCCTAGGAATGGCTCCAAAAATATTTAACAAATTACCTAAATCTATAAAAGCTTCAAAGGACTTATACACTTTCAAAAAAACACTCCATAGGTTCCTAATACAGAAGCAGCATATTATAAAATTAATGAATTCTCTTCTCAGATTGATTAATTGCCTATTTTCTTACTTTAGTTCATAAGTTTAGTTTCAAATATTTGTTTAAACATTTTGTTAATTTAATATGTTTTGTGTGATATTTGTTTTATAATTCCATACTATTTTATTTTTTTATGTTTTGTGTAAAGTTATATCCCAATGTATTTGGGGCGCACCATCTCGTCTTCCTTCATACATCTCTATCAGTCGACATCTCTCCCTTTCTAACCGTATCTCAAGTTAAGCAATGCTAGGAAGCCAACTATACCTTGTGTTAGTATCAACCTGTATCATGGATAACCAACCTCCAGACTGGAAAGTTATTTCTACGCGACATTATCACTCCCCAAAAGGATAGTCAGAGATTTATAGGCCACGTCCTCATTTCACCGGGAATGTAGGTGTCCTTCACCACACAATATGATACCCCCAGCAGTGAACAATATTTGTACGCCTTGGAAGGCAACACATAATGACACAACATATTTATTTTTATTTTATACCATCATGTACCACAACATTACACCTATGTGTACAAATAATTTGAATATTTACTTTCGATTGGGCCCGTATCTTCGTGTCCTTCACCACATAATTCTCACCGTTGGAAACTTCATGAAAATCAATTTTGAGAACAAAAAAAATAGTCAATAGTCAAGAAATAGTCATAAATAGAGTCAGGTACACGAAACTTTTTACATGGCAACTTTCTAAACATGTCAGATGAATGTCACCGGATCTGCAGTGCGGTTCTGTAACCATCTCACTGTGAAAACTTATGTGTAGTGAGCGCGGAGTGGGCTGTCATTCCAACTAATGCTAGAGATTGACACTATTGACAGCTCACTCTAAGCTCACGTCACCTAAATTTTCACGGTGTGATTTTTACAGAATCTTTCGGCTCTAAACTATCAGCGTGTCAGGCTATTGTATTTGTTTGTTGCATTGATACATATTAATAGTTATTTAGATAATGAATAAAACATTAAAAAGTGACGTGCGACGGCTATGAGACACTATGGTGAATAAATTTGAAGAATAACAACGGATGTCGCGTGATGTTACGACCATAAACAACAATGTTTACTTGCGGTAACGAACTTTATAGGTTAGTTTACCTGATATAATTATGTAGTTTTGATACTTAACATATTTTATTTCAAATTGTCATATTTACCTTATACTTACGCATTTAATTGCAGACAATTTGGAAAACGGGGAAAGTTCGATTAAGGAAACATTAAAACAATTAACTGCTTTGGAAGAGGAAGAGCTAATTAAAACCCAGAGTCAATATTTGGAAAAGATTTCATCAATCACTGGTATAATATAATAATTCCTGGAACGCATTCTTATAAATGCGTACCTAGCCTATCTGCCTATTTGTACCTAGTTTATGTTTTACTGTTTTCTTTCTCAGGAGTTAGCGTTGCAACTTTAAAAAGAATGGCATTTTTAGTACACCTGGGAAAAAGCTTCCTCATAAGCCTACGGTATCAAATTTTGATAGCTTCGATATAAATGCTATAAGAAATAAAATTAATGAATTTTACTTGGTTAGGAAACGAGACCCTACTTTGCGAAGCTTATTGACTGATCTGAGAGAATCTATTGAGTTTATTGGTTTTTTGGTTGCTTAGCTTGGGACAAATGGTGCTGTGTGAAATGTCCAGGGATATTATTATTATTATTATTATTGACTCCCGTGAAACGTTGCGTCGCATACTCGTGTTACATAATAATGGCCGAGTTAAAGAAAAACAAAAATGAACGGTCCTTGCTTATTTAAAGATTTGACCTTGCAGCTTGGAGACACAAATTTTTACGAACTATTTCTTCCAAACGTGTAGAGGGGAAACCAGTAATTTATCTAGATGAAACATATGTATGTTCACCAAAATTATAACCCCAAAAAATCATGGCACGGTCAATCAACAAGTGGCGTTATAGATATTATGTGCCGGAAAATGGTACATCATTGTTCATGCCGGGTCAGAAAGAGGTTTTGGGCCAAACGCACTCTTATTGTTTAGCACTAAATCTAAAATGGCAGACGACCACCATGTCATGAACTCTTAAAATTTTAACAGGTGGTTAGTGGAAAATCTTATACCCAATTTACATGACCCAAGCATTATCTATAACAGTTATCTGTTATGGATAATGCAAGTTATCACACAGTCCAAATAAATAAGCCATCTATGACATAAAATGTCAAAAGCAAAATACAGCAGTGGCTTACAGAAAATAATATAGAATTTGAAATGTATGTGACGATAGCCAGTGATTCGGATGCCTCATTAGAAATTGAATTCTTAGATTCTGATTTTAAATATGACACATAAAATATATTTGTATTTTTTTTTTGTATTTGTAATTTACCTTTTGTTTATTTCTATCTTCATACCTTGAATCTTGCTATGCTTTTCTCTGAAGTCTTAACTTTATTTTAAAATTGATTTATAGTAAAAATATATACTTATAAAAGTAGTGATTGCTGCTGTTGGAATGCATACAATTAAATTTTGGCAGCTTTTGTATAGAAAATATGTAATGTAATGGTAATGTGACAATTAAATTAAAGTATGCCATGAATCATTTTTTTTTTCAAGTATCAAAACAATTTATTCCTAGTAGCATCAGTGACACCACATGTAGTTTTTTTACAATTTGCCGCGCTTTTTCAGGCTCAACATTCGTGTGCCAGACTCAAGTCACCAAGGTCAAATTCAATAGTCGCATTCTGCTTCTGAAGTTATAGCTATACGATGGTGAGGATTGTGGGGTGAACGTCTCCACACAATCCTCGCCTCTAGTGCATCCAAAACGGCTGGGGGTATCATATTGTGTGGTGAAGGACACCTACATTCCCGGTGAAATGAGGACGTGGCCTATAAATCTCTGACTATCCTTTTGGGGAGTGATAATGTCGCGTAGAAATAACTTTCCAGTCTGGAGGTTGGTTATCTATGATACAGGTTGATACTAACACAAGGTATAGTTGGCTTCTTAGCTTTGCTTTACTTGAGATAGGGTTTGAAAGGGAGAGATGTCGACTGATAGAGATGTATGAAGGAAGACGAGATGGTGCGCCCCAAATAGATTGGGATAAAGGCAGTTGGATGATTATGAAATCTTTATTTATTAGATAGTGCCAGCGGCTTCGCTCGCGTGGAGGTTGGAAATTCCAAAAATCCCAAGGAAACAAGATAAAAAGTATCTTATGCGTCAATCCTGGTTATGAACTAACTGTGTACCTACAACCACTACCATTCTACCATACGAATTTCATCCAAATCCGTTCAGCCGTATTTGCATGATTGAGTAACACACATTCGAACATACCTACAAACTTTCACATTTATAATATGTATTAGTAAGACTACTTTACCTTCGCCCTTGAGTTGCACCTCTCCTTTTAAGTTAAACTTGCCGAAGAACCTATGTTCTCCAGCGAGCCGCACTTCTCCTGCGAGGTGACTGACCGGGTTCGCCGTGGTGACAGTTGTGATTTACCTGCAACAACGAAATAACAAAAATTAATGATATGTTCGGTATTTTTTTTAAAAACTATATGGATCATTTAAAATGATAAATGAGCATATGCTTTTTCAATCGCATAAATATGTTTTGAGCCATAAAACAGAACTCTACGAGCTATTTAATTATCTACCGAAATGTAGGTCGTCAAAATCCAAAATGACGGTTATTTTTTTTGTAACGGTTGTAATTTCCTTAATAATGTACTACACAACAACATTACACGAACACAGAAAAAATACAAACTAAAAGTATAGAACCAAATCGTCGGTTCATGATCTTTCTTCTCTTCTCTTCTGTCGCAGTATTTATCACAATGAAGTAATCTAGAAGTTTTTATGGATTTGCATATAATTTAACGTTAAAAACTAACTAGATTAAGAACCTCAATGAGCTATTTCTTCTTTCTTCCTTTATAAGAAAACGAAATGTGTGAAGTTTGCCTTACCGAATGTTAGAAATCTAGGACCAAACATCGTCTTAGATAGGGAGGTGCTTAAAACTGTAGGCTCGGCAATTTTTCTAGGACTAACAGTACATAGATGCCGAACTTCAGTGGGGATTATATAATATATCAAGTCTAGCAGGAAGGCCCAGTTCGGCTGCCTACGCCGTCAGGAAAGTAAGACAATATACTGACGTTGATACAGCTCGTTTAGTCTATTTTAGTTATTTTCACATCGTTATGTCCTACGATATTCTGCTGTGGGGCAAAGCCGGTGATATACAAAATATATTTGTCCTTCAAAAACGAGCTGTACGAGCAATTTACCAGCCAGTGCCAGAGTTTCTCAAAGAGATTTTTTTAAAGATATTGGTATTCTCACGGTTGCATCACAATTCATCTTTGCCAACATCTTATATATTAGGCAAAATTTACACATGTACACTAAAAACAGTGATATTCACAGTGTTAACACTAGAAATAAGGACAAACTACGTGCCCCCTTTCACCGGCTTCATAAGGTTCATAACACATTTGTTGGGCTTGGTATAACCTTTTAAACATGATACCCTCTTCTTTGCTAGACTTGCCTTTTAATGCGTTTAAAGCTCATGTAAAATCCAACCTTTGTTCAAAGGCATACTATTCCATCAACGACTACACGATAAGAATAGTTGGTCGCCCTAATTTAACGCAAGACAGTGTTTATGTTCTTTCTCCAGAATTAGCTTACTGACAGGTTATTGTTATTAACTTATATATTTATTATACTTCGATGGTCTCAGTTTATCATTTGTGACTTCAAGTGACAACTATGTGGACAGAACACAGCAATGCATAGATATGGAAGCTGTCACGCCCTTTATGCCTGGAGGCTTTTATTTGGGTAGTAAGTTTTTATATTATTATATTATGTTCTGGTCTTGTAATGATAATTACCGAACATAGGTACCTAGTATTGTAAAAAAAATACTTGATTGTACAAGTATTTTTTTTGACTGAAAAGACAGCTGTGCTGGTGGAGAGTTTGTTGCGCCACTTCTTCTTCCCAGCGATAGCACTAGGAAGTGGTGAAGGGTGGGCGATTTTGGAGGACTGTCTTTTGTAATTTTGACGTTCAAAAAGTGCTGATTCTCAGCCTAATTTGAAAAGGGGAATTATAAAACGAGCGATTAAAAAAACGCTTTGCGACTGATGATGACATACTGTATTAATAACTTGAGCGGTATGAATTTGAGTAAGCGAAAAATTAACTAAACTAACGACGAATATTGATAAAATCCAGAACAAGCTTACAAAAAGTGGATTGTGATAAATCCATTTCATATATTAAAATTTTATCCGAGCGACTACATTACTAAGTGAGCGACGAAATCGAAAAAGCTAGGTTAGGTTAGGTTAGAACTGTGACCACATAACGCACGAGCCGAGCGAGCGAAGCGAGCGGTGCCGCGGCAGCGGCCGGCGAGTGCCAGAAACATTTTGCTATAGGAAAAATCGAATGTGAGCTTCTTATACTCTGCTCATTAGTGTATTTTTCAAAGTGGTTTTCGTATTCGAAACACTTCATTTAAGATAAAATGCCGCTCAGTATAAAAAATATATTTGCCAAATATTGAAAAAAATGCAGGACGTAACGTTGACACTCAAACAAATATTAAGTCGCTCAAATATTATGAAGCTGCTCATTTTGTATTTTAAGTAACTCAAATTAATGTTTGTAAGATAGGTACTATTCTGTTGATTTTTCGTCACTTACAGTCAGTCGCTCACTTAGTAATTATATAACCCAAATTAATTAATTTTGACACTTAAAATTGTAATTTACAGTCACTCGTTTTATTGCTACCCATTTGAAAAAATGACTTTTGATTTTGTATTGGGTTTGAGCTCAAAAAGGTAACATTTAAATTCCACATTCAATATAAACAATAATGTACACGGTTTAAATTAGCAATACACATGAAAGTATAGAAACAAATCTTCGGCTCTTGTCCTGTCTTCTCTTCTCTTCTCTCGCAGATTTAGTCTCAAAGAAGTCCTTAATGTAAATACGTATAACCTGCATGTTACTCAGGTTGGTCAGTATCTACATTAAGAACCTCAGTGAGCATTTTCTTCTTTATTCTTATTTTTTCTTTCTACTGTTTACTTTTATCTGCTACATATAAGCATACTCGTACAATGCATGGTAATATCGTATTTATTTATATAAAAACATAAACAGGGTAACACAAATCATGTTAATACACAGTAAAAAGTCTTGATAGATGATAAATTTCACCGTACAATGATTTGGACGTAACAGAAAAAATAAAAATGTCTTAAACGTAATAATCAAACAATTCATCGAAAAAAAACACAGAGTGGTTTTTCCTAGCCCCTAGGGTAGTAAGTTCTAAACAACAGACCCAGAGAAAAAGGTTAAAAGGAAATATTAGTAAAAAAGTAATATTTAAATTCCACATTCAATGTAAATAATAATGTACACAGTTTAAATTAGCAATACACATTAAAGTTTAGAAACAAATGTTCGGCTCTTGTCCATTCTTCTCTTCTCTTCTCTCGCATATTTAGTCTCAAAGAAGCCCTTAATGTAAATACTGATATACCTGCATGTTACTCAGGTTGGTCAGTATCTACATTAAGAACCTCAGTGAGCATTTTCTTCTTTATTCTTATTTTTTCTTTCTACTGTTTACTTTTATCTGCTACATATAAGCATACTCGTACAATGCATGGTAATATCGTATATATTTAAATAAAAACATAAACAGGGTAACACAAATCATGTTAATACACAGTAAAAAGTCTTGATTGATGATAAATTTCACCGTACAATGATTTGGATGTAACAGAAAATATAAAAATAAAAATGTGTTAAACGTAATAATCAAACAATTCAACGAACAAAAACACAGAGTGGTTTTTTTGCTAGCCCCTAGGGTGGTAAGTTTTATACAACAGACCCAGAGAAAAAGGCTGAAAGGAAATATTAGCTCAAGAAAGTAACATTTAAATTCCACATTCAATATAAATAATAATGTACACAGTTTAAATTAGCAATACACATTAAAGTATAGAAACAAATCTTCGGCTCTTGTCCTTTCTTCTCTTCTCTTCTCTCGCAGATTTAGTCTCAAAACAGTCCTTAATGTAAATACGTGTAACCTGCATGTTACTCAGGTTGGTCAGTATCTACATTAAGAACCTCAGTGAGCATTTTCTTCTTTATTCTTATTTTTTCTTTCTACTGTTTACTTTTATCTGCTACATATAAGCATACTCGTACAATGCATGGTAATATCGTATATATTTAAATAAAAACATAAACAGGGTAACACAAATCATCTTAATACACAGTAATGATAGGTGATAAATTTCAACGTACAATGATTTGGACGTAACAGAAAAAATAAAAATGTCTTAAACGTAATAATCAAACAATTCATCGAAAAAAAAACACAGAGTGGTTTTTCCTAGCCCCTAGGGTGGTAAGCTCTAAACAACAGACCCAGAGAAAAAGGTTAAAAGGAAATATTAGTAAAAAAGTAATATTTAAATTCCACATTCAATGTAAATAATAATGTACACAGTTTAAATTAGCAATACACATTAAAGTTTAGAAACAAATGTTCGGCTCTTGTCCATTCTTCTCTTCTCTTCTCTCGCAGATTTAGTCTCAAAGAAGTCCTTAATGTAAATACTGATTAACCTGCATGTTACTCAGGTTGGTCAGTATCTACATTAAGAACCTCAGTGAGCATTTTCTTCTTTATTCTTATTTTTTCTTTCTACTGTTTACTTTTATCTGCTACATATAAGCATACTCGTACAATGCATGGTAATATCGTATATATTTAAATAAAAACATAAACAGGGTAACACAAATCATGTTAATACACAGTAATGATAGGTGATAAATTTCAACGTACAATGATTTGGACGTAACAGAAAAAATAAAAATGTCTTAAACGTAATAATCAAACAATTCATCGAAAAAAAAACACAGAGTGGTTTTTCCTAGCCCCTAGGGTGGTAAGCTCTTAACAACAGACCCAGAGAAAAAGGTTAAAAGGAAATATTAGTAAAAAAGTAATATTTAAATTCCACATTCAATGTAAATAATAATGTACACAGTTTAAATTAGCAATACACATTAAAGTTTAGAAACAAATGTTCGGCTCTTGTCCATTCTTCTCTTCTCTTCTCTCGCATATTTAGTCTCAAAGAAGTCCTTAATGTAAATACTGATATACCTGCATGTTACTCAGGTTGGTCAGTATCTACATTAAGAACCTCAGTGAGCATTTTCTTCTTTATTCTTATTTTTTCTTTCTACTGTTTACTTTTATCTGCTACATATAAGCATACTCGTACAATGCATGGTAATATCGTATATATTTAAATAAAAACATAAACAGGGTAACACAAATAATGTTAATACACAGTAAAAAGTCTTGATTGATGATAAATTTCACCGTACAATGATTTGGATGTAACAGAAAATATAAAAATAAAAATGTGTTAAACGTAATAATCAAACAATTCAACGAACAAAAACACAGAGTGGTTTTTTTGCTAGCCCCTAGGGTGGTAAGTTTTATACAACAGACCCAGAGAAAAAGGCTGAAAGGAAATATTAGCTCAAGAAAGTAACATTTCAATTCCACATTCAATATAAATAATAATGTACACAGTTTAAATTAGCAATACACATTAAAGTATAGAAACAGATCTTCGGCTCTTGTCCTTTCTTCTCTTCTCTTCTCTCGCAGATTTAGTCTCAAAGAAGTCCTTAATGTAAATACTAATATACCTGCATGTTACTCAGGTTGGTCAGTATCAACATTAAGAACCTCAGTGAGCATTTTCTTCTTTATTCTTATTTTTTCTTTCTACTGTTTACTTTTATCTGCTACATATAAGCATACTCGTACAATGCATGGTAATATCGTATATATTTAAATAAAAACATAAACAGGGTAACACAAATCATGTTAATACACAGTAAAAAGTCTTGATAGATGATAAATTTCACCGTACAATGATTTGGACGTAACAGAAAAAATAAAAATGTCTTAAACGTAATAATCAAACAATTCATCGAAAAAAAAACACCGAGTTGTTTTTCCTAGCCCCTAGGGTGGTAAGTTCTAAACAACAGACCCAGAGAAAAAGGTTAAAAGGAAATATTAGTAAAAAAGTAATATTTAAATTCCACATTCAATGTAAATAATAATGTACACAGTTTAAATTAGCAATACACATTAAAGTTTAGAAACAAATGTTCGGCTCTTGTCCATTCTTCTCTTCTCTTCTCTCGCATATTTAGTCTCAAAGAAGTCCTTAATGTAAATACTGATTAACCTGCATGTTACTCAGTTTGGTCAGTATCTACATTAAGAACCTCAGTGAGCATTTTTTTCTTTATTCTTATTTTTTCTTTCTACTGTTTACTTTTATCTGCTACATATAAGCATACTCGTACAATGCATGGTAATATCGCATATATTTAAATAAAAACATAAACAGGGTAACACAAATCATGTTAATACACAGTAAAAAGTCTTGATTGATGATAAATTTCACCGTACAATGATTTGGATGTAACAGAAAATATAAAAATAAAAATGTGTTAAACGTAATAATCAAACAATTCAACGAACAAAAACACAGAGTGGTTTTTTTGCTAGCCCCTAGGGTGGTAAGTTTTATACAACAGACCCAGAGAAAAAGGCTGAAAGGAAATATTAGCTCAAGAAAGTAACATTTAAATTCCACATTCAATATAAATAATAATGTACACAGTTTAAATTAGCAATACACATTAAAGTATAGAAACAAATCTTCGGCTCTTGTCCTTTCTTCTCTTCTCTTCTCTCGCAGATTTAGTCTCAAAACAGTCCTTAATGTAAATACGTGTAACCTGCATGTTACTCAGGTTGGTCAGTATCTACATTAAGAACCTCAGTGAGCATTTTCTTCTTTATTCTTATTTTTTCTTTCTACTGTTTACTTTTATCTGCTACATATAAGCATACTCGTACAATGCATGGTAATATCGTATATATTTAAATAAAAACATAAACAGGGTAACACAAATCATCTTAATACACAGTAATGATAGGTGATAAATTTCAACGTACAATGATTTGGACGTAACAGAAAAAATAAAAATGTCTTAAACGTAATAATCAAACAATTCATCGAAAAAAAAACACAGAGTGGTTTTTCCTAGCCCCTAGGGTGGTAAGCTCTAAACAACAGACCCAGAGAAAAAGGTTAAAAGGAAATATTAGTAAAAAAGTAATATTTAAATTCCACATTCAATGTAAATAATAATGTACACAGTTTAAATTAGCAATACACATTAAAGTTTAGAAACAAATGTTCGGCTCTTGTCCATTCTTCTCTTCTCTTCTCTCGCAGATTTAGTCTCAAAGAAGTCCTTAATGTAAATACTGATTAACCTGCATGTTACTCAGGTTGGTCAGTATCTACATTAAGAACCTCAGTGAGCATTTTCTTCTTTATTCTTATTTTTTCTTTCTACTGTTTACTTTTATCTGCTACATATAAGCATACTCGTACAATGCATGGTAATATCGTATATATTTAAATAAAAACATAAACAGGGTAACACAAATAATGTTAATACACAGTAAAAAGTCTTGATTGATGATAAATTTCACCGTACAATGATTTGGATGTAACAGAAAATATAAAAATAAAAATGTGTTAAACGTAATAATCAAACAATTCAACGAACAAAAACACAGAGTGGTTTTTTTGCTAGCCCCTAGGGTGGTAAGTTTTATACAACAGACCCAGAGAAAAAGGCTGAAAGGAAATATTAGCTCAAGAAAGTAACATTTCAATTCCACATTCAATATAAATAATAATGTACACAGTTTAAATTAGCAATACACATTAAAGTATAGAAACAGATCTTCGGCTCTTGTCCTTTCTTCTCTTCTCTTCTCTCGCAGATTTAGTCTCAAAGAAGTCCTTAATGTAAATACTAATATACCTGCATGTTACTCAGGTTGGTCAGTATCAACATTAAGAACCTCAGTGAGCATTTTCTTCTTTATTCTTATTTTTTCTTTCTACTGTTTACTTTTATCTGCTACATATAAGCATACTCGTACAATGCATGGTAATATCGTATATATTTAAATAAAAACATAAACAGGGTAACACAAATCATGTTAATACACAGTAAAAAGTCTTGATAGATGATAAATTTCACCGTACAATGATTTGGACGTAACAGAAAAAATAAAAATGTCTTAAACGTAATAATCAAACAATTCATCGAAAAAAAAACACCGAGTTGTTTTTCCTAGCCCCTAGGGTGGTAAGTTCTAAACAACAGACCCAGAGAAAAAGGTTAAAAGGAAATATTAGTAAAAAAGTAATATTTAAATTCCACATTCAATGTAAATAATAATGTACACAGTTTAAATTAGCAACACACATTAAAGTTTAGAAACAAATGTTCGGCTCTTGTCCATTCTTCTCTTCTCTTCTCTCGCATATTTAGTCTCAAAGAAGTCCTTAATGTAAATACTGATTAACCTGCATGTTACTCAGTTTGGTCAGTATCTACATTAAGAACCTCAGTGAGCATTTTTTTCTTTATTCTTATTTTTTCTTTCTACTGTTTACTTTTATCTGCTACATATAAGCATACTCGTACAATGCATGGTAATATCGCATATATTTAAATTAAAACATAAACAGGGTAACACAAATCATGTTAATACACAGTAAAAAGTCTTGATTGATGATAAATTTCACCGTACAATGATTTGGATGTAACAGAAAATATAAAAATAAAAATGTGTTAAACGTAATAATCAAACAATTCAACGAACAAAACACAGAGTGGTTTTTTTGCTAGCCCCTAGGGTGGTAAGTTTTATACAACAGACCCAGAGAAAAAGGCTGAAAGGAAATATTAGCTCAAAAAAGTAACATTCAAATTCCACATTCAATATAAATAATAATGTACACAGTTTAAATTAGCAATACACATTAAAGTATAGAAACAAATCTTCGGCTCTTGTCCTTTCTTCTCTTCTCTTCTCTCGCAGATTTAGTCTCAAAGAAGTCCTTAATGCAAATACGCACCACCTACATGTTACTCGGGTTGGTCAGTATCTGCATTAAGAACCTCGGTGAGCGATTTCCTCTTGCTTCTTGGTTTTTCTTTCTTCTGTTTACTCATAAGCGCGAGAATTGCCTACCTGTTCAATCATCTCTACTCTTCTGACGCAGTATTAGTCACAAAGAAGTCATTAATTTAGAATTTTTGTGCGGATGTGCATGTAACCTTTCGTTCGAAACTAACTAGATTAAGAACTTCAGTGAGCTATTTCTGCTTTCTTATTAGCTTTTTATTCTACTGTTTACTTATATCATATACACAGAGTGAATTTTTCCTAGCCCGTAGGGTCGTAAGGCTTTTTGTTTTGTATTTTTGTGGTGTACAATAAAATATATTATAAATAACAATAAATAAATAAGTTCTAAACAACAGACCCATAGAAAAAGGCTGAAGGGAAATATTATCTCAAAAAAGTAACATTTAAATTCCACATTCAATGTAAATAATAATGTACACAGTTTAAATTAGCAATACACATTAAAGTATAGAAACAAATCTTCGGCTCTTGTCCTGTCTTCTCTTCTCTCGCAGATTTTGTCTCAAAGAAGTCCTTAACGCAAATAGAACACCACCTACATGTTACTCGGGTTGGTCAGTATCTGCATTAAGAACCTCAGTGAGCATTTTCTTCTTAGTTTTTCTTTCTACTCTTTACTTTTATCTGCTACATATAAGCATACTCGTACAGGGCATGTTTATATCGTATTTATTTATATATTATATTAGCTTGTCTCAAAGAAGTCTCAAGTTAAATACGTGACCTGCATGTTACTCAGGTTGGTTAGTATCTTAATTGAAAACCTCAGTGAGCTATTTCTGCTTAAGACATTCTAATGAAGAGTTATTTAGTAGTTCTCTAGTTTACCTGTATCCCAATTCTACGCCCACAGACTTGACTTGACTTACTTGCGTAATGTTTTATTGGTTGAAATTGGGTTAAAGATGCAAAAATAATATTGAATGGTTTCCTTTCCCATGTGTGGGTGCACTTTGGGAGCGCGCCTGCCTGGCTTGGAAGAGTGCGGGCGAGATTTTATGCTATATGATTCCCTTTACCATTTATTTGATCCAGTTTGCTTGCCTTGCCTAAATTGACAAACAAATGAACCGTGATCGGCTATTACGAAGTCGGTCAATGAAGATCGGCATATGGGGAAAAATTGCGGATCTCTTTACTGCAAGAATCACGTACTGCAGTAACCGTATTAGCGAATATTTCACTATCTAATTGATGGTTGCAGCCACAAAATTTGTTAAAATGTGGGAGCGCTTGCACCCCTGCTTTCCCCTTTGGGCAGTGCTGGTATGATGTCGTGTGTGTTTGTTTAATGAAATTTACCCTTTTTCTAAATTGAAAAAGCTTCGAATGCGAAGGTGACGTTGTGCCAGCAATCAATGTTGTAATAATCCGTACAGTTGTTTAGTAACAATCTGAATGTTGATGTGAAGTCCAGGACTACTTGTTAAAAACTAACCCAGACTTGCGACGGCATACAGGTTGGCAAGGAAGCATGTTACCCCGTTAACCTTTTGGAGCTTTAAATTGTTTAGTAGCGGCGAAATGACGAATCGCTGCTCTTCTAAGAATGGGTACACGTACTGGTGAGACGAGCTCCGACGCGTAGCCCATGCGTCATGTTGATTTGTGAGTGGTTTATTGAACCTTCTTAAGAAAAGTCCTACATAGCGGGGCTTAAATTAATTTTACTACTGCTCAATTGTTGAATGATAACAATTATTAGAAAACTGAGTCAAGTAAAAGATTTTAAAAACCGTTAACGTTGTTTCCTTAGCGAGTAATGAAGAAATTAGTGTAAAATCAGCAGAAAAATTATATAGTGATACTGTTACGTTGTTTTTTTGTTACCCCCCAACACTTAAAGATAATCGCCCGAGCGACGGCAGGTGCGTCACGTGACTCTGGCCCCGAGCAGCTCCCTCCCCTGCCGCCGCACCCATATCTGCCCGAGCATCCACCGATCCACCGATCACATATTATTTGCATGTTTTTATTATTATGGTATTTTTTCGGCTTCTGGCCGAACCTTATACCAAGAATAACTTTCAAAAAGACACTTTACGTACGGTTGAGGATACGAACCCACATCATCAGACGCCAGCCGATCATTTAGACCGTGCCTTATACCACTTGGCTATTGGCTCAGTTGTCAATCTCAACGAAAATTCTAACAGCATTACTCCTTTTATCGAACAAGGTTGATAACGGCCTAATCTTCGAGATATTAAGGTTTAAATTTCAACATCCACGTAACTCCTCAATTAACTAAAAGATAAGGTTGAAATTAGCATATATTTCTTGTTTGGTTGAATAGAATGTGCTTGATTCCGATTATTGCACTACCGTCATTTTACTTCAGAAACTTAACTGCTGTATGAACTTCGAGTTAAGGTTGAATTTAGAATACTTCTTCGCCTTATTTACTAAACTGTGATTGAGGGTATAATTACTATACAAATCGTTTCGTTTTCGTGCCGATCCGCTTGTGTGTAATATCTTCGTCGTAATATTATCCGATTTATTAAGTTTTTGAACAGTCGGTTTTATTAACCGTATGGTGCAATTAACTACTTTTTTCAAGGCTAAAATTGTTGTTCTCTGAGAACAGGAACAAAGCATAAAGAAAATAGCACGAGATATGGGCATAACGGTAAGATTTATTGCACTATTACTTACAAGTTGAATTTTTTTATGTATTTCTAATATTATCATTTTCATTACAGAGAAAAACAGTTCGTAGATGGATACAAAGGTATCAAGCGACGGGTGATGTGAAATGTGATCGCCAAGGCCCTCGTACAATTGCTTACACTAATGAATCGGAGCGACACCGTAACATTGTGGAAGTTCACTCGGTGGAACCCTTCAAAACTACGCGTTCAAGTGCTGAAACTTTTGGAGTCTCGCTTAGCACTGATTTAGCGTGTGATGTGCTGCATGCTTTAATATGGTTTTGGGCACGAAAAGTCCTCTTCAAGAAGTGATAGACAGTGACGGTCATCCTCTTCGTTATTATTAGGGTTTTACTCAGCAGATTCATTGTGTAACTTATCTGATAAAATTTCATTGGAACATGATCAAGTGTTAATAATTCCCAATATTTGTGGGATCATTAGTAGTTAATCAAAAATAAACAACCTTTATTAATATTAATCCAGTTACTCCTGTTTACAAGTAGTCTTTTAATGTGTTAACGATGCAACATCTGACCTCACATATTTTTCTATAATTTTGTATTAAAAGGGTTATAAGAAAATGTGATAAAAGAGAAAGATGTATATTGCTATACTGTAGGTATAGTTTAGCATGTTGGTTCTTCCTCTGTAATTCACAGGCACGAATGACAACATTTCATTTTTTAACAAGGGTTTTTGTCCCATAAGATCATACAGAGTATAAAAAATTATGTTTTCACAACTTTAAAAATACATAGCACGTTATTTTTCTCTATATACTTTTATTTACATTTTATCGAACTAACACTAATATATACTATATACAAGTATATAATACGAAAAAATATAGAAAAAACTAAAACAACTTTAAATAAATAAATATTGTAGTTATGTTTCTAGAAATATCTATAAACGAACCGTTATACCTCACCCAGGGTATCTATTTTGGGGTTTATTCATAAACGATGACTAAAGTTAAGTAACGTTTAAACGTCAAAAATGTATGGTTAACAGTCGATCACTGCTTAAATTTAAGCAACGTTTATGAATAAAGGGGTTTCTGTTTAGTTAATATTCTAAGTAAATAACCCCAATGTAACACAGATAGAAAACTGTATACTCAACCAGGAAGTGGATTCCATGAAGTCCTAGAAATGTAATTATAGAAATAAATGAATATTGTTTATGCAACATGCCTAGATTTTCTTACAAACCTCATTCCTAATTTAACATTTGATTTCTTAAATAATAATTAACGAAAATCACATAATAACCTAAAAAATAATAATAAATAAATAAATAAAGAACTTAAATTTGGAAAAAATCAAACATCTCATTCGCGGATTTGAACTCGTGACCATCGTATTGCTAAGCCGCAGTCTTAACCACTAGACCAACGCGCCATTCACGATATACTACAAAAAACTTAAGCGGTTTGATGTCATTAACAAAGGGGGTTCCATTTCTCTGGAGCCGAGTGTACCTACCACGGGTTGGTATTACACAGCTGCGTTACTAATAAGTAAAGTAAGAGTAGCATTTACCTGAAAACATAAGTAACATTACGAGGTTTCCGAGTAATATATTTCATTGTAGTTTGTACAATTGACTTTGGCCTGCATTTGATTAAAGGACTCATTCCTTCAACAGTATTTCGTCACTGGAATATTTAGTTAACACTTTCTCACAATAAATCACTTTTCTAAACCTATTAAACAGGTTTGCACAATGAATTAGACGAGTGATTTTCTCAAGCATAATGTTTAGGCGGCGCGACTGAAAATATTATCTTAAACTAAACGTACAACAAAGTTATTTTTTTTTTAGAAAGAAGGCGTAATTATCTTGTTCAGGCCGTCAATATTTTAGTAGATAACATTTTGGTAGTGAAAAAAAAAATAGTTATTTAGCATAATTCTAAGTTTGGTGGCGCGTCCACAATCTGTTTTTCTGGAGATGACCACCGCTTAAACGAAACTACACTAGTTTACTAGAAAATACAACATTTATTTGTATTCAGTATTAGTTTTTCTATCTAATGGAAGTTTTATTTTTACATTTAGGGCAATACTTTATCCTAGTGAAAATCGAAAAGGACTGTCCGCGCGAAATTTTAAATTTTGGTGGGAGTAATCTAATCATTAAGTGACTCATATAGAAAAAACCTAGATGGACGACGCTACCAACGTTCACTTCGTTTACTCAGGCGCTCACGCGCAGCAGTGACAGATCTGTGCCATCCTGTTGTGATTTCCCGCCAAAAACGTAAGTAAGTCTTTTCGTAGTAATCGGACAAAAAACCTGCAATTTTGGTGTAATGTTTAAAATCGTTTTATGACTAAGTCGGTGCTGTAATTTAAATTTATAATAAAATGGTTTGGTATGCTTTCAAAACTATACAAATATAAATAGTATATTCTCAGTAGTTTTTTTTTCAATAAACATATTCAATAGGATTCTAATTTTGGTGGTGCAATTTTGGTGGTTTTGGTGGCATTTTACCAATAACCAAAATTGCTTAGTTACACCAAAATTAGTTTTTAGAGTTACGTAACTCACAGACAAACGAAAACAGAACCATAATAAGATAACTCGGTTTGGAAGTACAATACCTATATTATACCTTTTTTTCCTTGGAGAAATGCTCATGCATACTGCACTACCACAGGGAGATAGTGCAGTTATGTAGGACCCCAACCTACTAAAACTCCACGGTGTCCTCCTCTGCCGCTTATGGCGGGAACACTGGCACGCGTTAGCACTCGTCCGCGAACCCGCCGCGGCTGTCCGTCACCGGACCCTCGTCTGGGGATTACCCCCCATCACCGGCGCACTAGAACACAATGCACGCCGTGACTACCCCAGGGACCAAACCAGCACATGGGCGACAGATGACCCTGTGTCCGGGCACCCTTGGTCGCCTTTTTCCTTGCGGCGAGTCAGGTCAGTGGCCCCGCCGCCTACCACTTTTCGGCCGCAGAAGATAGGGAGAGCGGCCAAAGTCATACCGACACTCCTCTTCCCTAGCGGCCCCACCGCGTCCGCCATCAGATGGCGGCGACCCCGTTAAGGCCACGGAAGGTAGGGAGAGCGGCGCACTGCAATACCGGCACTCCTTTTCAGCCGCGACCTCCAACCCTCAGCCGATGCCTCCCATACGACAGCGCGGCCCTCCTCAGTTGCTATGTTTGCCCAAGCGACACCGCAACCTACCTGTTGGCCGCTACGTCGTCGACTTATCGGCATAAGCTCTGACGAGCGGCCCCTCCTCGGGTTCCTCCTCGCTTCAACGTGGGTAACCAAGCCACGGTTACTGACCCTCGACAATGCGGGAACCCACCGGGGTATATTATACCTACGAGTAGCTTGAGAGTGATGACAAGAGAATTTATAATTCTGCACTTGTAATTCTCTTAGACGTTCGTGTACACTGTACACTTAGAATGAAAAATGCTTTCAATAGCAATAAAACATTAAGTTAGGTATTATTTGTTTTCCAGCATGACAAAGAATAAAAATTCAAAGTTGACACACGCAGAGTGCTTGAAGAGGAAAAGGATGGCAGAAGCAAGAGAAAAGAAAAAGCTAGGAATGATCCCGTCAAACTAGAGGAATTGCGAAGAAAAGAAGGAGAAAGATATCATAAAAAAAAGCTGAAGAGAAAATCCTACCTTTGAGTGAAATGCCACCGCGTGCTCGCAGAGTTCAACAAAAATGATCTTGATGATGATGATGATAGAGGTCAGAGGAGGTGATTGCAATTCATTTAAATTAAAAACTGTAGAATTAACAAGACAGAAAAATAAGAAAGTTGTATTTGTTGATTGTTATTGTTTTATTGATCTCATTATGTTATTTTTTTATTAAAACATTTATTCACTATAAATAAGATTTTTATTGCTATATGATTTATAATTTGTTTCATTAAAAAAAAAATTGGTGTCAAGACTTTCTAATTTTGGTGACAGAAATAAATTCTGGTGTCAATATTTCTAATTTTGGTGTCAGATATCAATTTTGGTGTCGTACTAATTCTGGTGTCGACAATATATTAGAAGCTTTCAGGAATAAATAAATTTCTTTCACATTTTATGTACCTGAATACGTATCTCTTGCTTATCAACATCTTAGATTATTAAAAAAACTAGAAACAAACTTTTCCACCAAAATTAGGTAACAAATCATAGTTGTTGAAATTCACTCAGACCATTCTTTTTTCTTTTTTATAAAAATGTTGCCCCACACTAGGAATTTCTCCTGTGTCGTGGGTTCGTTTACAGACATATAAACTCACATACACAAACAGCCAGACCCGGAACAACAAATTGTAGGTCATACCTTTTCTTTTTGTATTGTTCATTAATGACATGAAATATTGTTTTGCAAATTCACATTTCTTGATGGATAATTACAGGATTCCAAATTGCGCATACGCAGACAACTTTCCAGCCAGACGAGGATCTTGCAGTCAAGAGTTTTCTCCCTAAACCGACCGTGAGTGTTTCGCCCGCTGACTATTTACCATAGATTCCTCAGTGTTAACACGGTATTCAATTATTGTTCAAGGCAACGAGCCCTTGTTGTGGAATTGATGAACGCCACGCCAACTTATTCCTATTTGAAGGCCCTGTTAACCGGCTAATGTTTTAGCCTTCTAGATTTGAAAGCTCGGTCACCTCAAGGAAAGTAAATTAGTTTCCCCTTATATTATTAGGTCTCCGTATTGTCAATTCCAGGAGAGACCTCAAGAGATTCGTCTCACCACCAGGATCTGGAGGAGCTTCTGAAGCGAGACCCGTTCCTCGAGTCCGCTCCTTTTTGTAAGAACCCGTTCGTTACCTTAGTCTGGTTTTCAACATTGGATACCGGTCTTCAACATAATTTGAATTGAGGATCTTGGGTTCGACCTTCTACGCCCATCCAGAAGTATATTGAACACCTTCGTCGGCTCCGGGATCCGGGACGCGCAAAGTCCCTGGCGCCCATTTACTAATTAATAACATTCAAATAACTGGAAGGTTATACCTTAAATTTGAAATTTATATTATTTAATTTAAACGTTTAGAACGGAACAGTAATGGGTTTATCTCCAACTAACTCCCCACGACCCTAGCTCTTTCTGCTGATATTTTAGCTGGCTGGCAATATTAATAATATAGATATAGTCACCTACCTAATTTGCTAATGATAAGGTAACTTAGTTTTCTAAGGTACACCTTTTATTGGATTTATTTTTATAAATATACGGTATTTGAGGTAGTTTGTTGTTTCCTTATATATCGATACCAAACCACCTGTCTTTTGGGCTTATGTTAGCTTGCCGTAAGAGGCAACAGATTTTAATTTGTTACAATACTATTACTTTATGTGGTCATTAGAAATGTGGTAACCTAAATACTTTGACTGACGCTCATTTGCGTGTTATTATCCTGAATACATACCTATTTCTGAAATACATAAGTCAATTTGAGTTAAACAATAATTGCACCATTGAGAATTTGATATCTTGAGTTTTACAAAGTTCTAACAATGGTTGATTATGTTAGCGACTACATTTAAGTCCGTGAAACAGTCTTTGTGTAGAGTAACGGTATTATGATAAGGGTAGGAGTCCTGCGCGCGTATACGCTGAAGGCGACTTTGTTAAAATTACTAAAAGATTGATCTAAGCAATCGTAACACCTGAAAAGTAACACGAGTACCAAATTGTTCATTCGGGACTTTGTAACACGATTACCGTATATAAGAGGGCCATTATAAACGTTTTATGTACACTCGTAGTTGACCACGTAAGTGTTTACGTTAATGTCGCCGTGAGACTCTCGGCATCGATAGAGCAAGGGTTAGAAAGTACACATTGTTCTCGACTTACTTACAAGGTTTGGTAATTATGTTAAATGAAACAAACTGCTCTTGTTCTGAAACTGTTTATCGAGTTCTTAGGCTATGAGATATAACGGCGGAAATAAAGAACAAATAAGAGTAAGCCACTAGCTACTTTACTACCTCCTGAAACTGAAACATAGCTTAAACAGTTTCACAGCTTAGACAGGTCGATTTAAAATTTTCCTGTTGATGATAAATTAACGTCTTAAATGAAACTTGGGTGGAAAAGGGTACGTATTGCAATATCTAAAATTAAAAGATTGAACGTAAAATAACCTACGTTGAAAATCCCTAAAATCTAAATACCTAATGATTGTTTCACTTATATTCAAAATACTGAAAGCTTAAAATGTCAAATGGATATGTTACTGAAATTCATAAAGCTAACTTGAAATTCCTATGTACAAAGTCCTGAAAAATAAGTTTCTGTACCCGCATGCGTAACACGCATATTATATCTTTTTTAAATCGAAACAGCTAGGTTAGGTTAGGTTAGAACTGTGACCACAGACCAGAAACATATTTTTGATATTTTAAACATTAGATATTTAGTCCAATCTGTATTTTAAACTTAGGTAATTCGTAGGTGAGTTGCTTAGGTATTTAGATTTTAGTAATTTTGAACGTAGGTTATTTTACGTTAGTTCTTTTAATTTTAGATATTGCCATACGTACCCGTGGAACACCTGATCATGAGATTATCCCAAAAGTGAATTTACAAAAGTAAATTTTAATTTTGAGAGTTGTGATGCTTACCTTACTATGGAGCTAAGTAAATACTGACTCAAGCTCAGAAGCGTAAGGTGTCATTCCTATTTTAAATCCAAATAAACGTCATGATATTGCTTGGTGTTGCATATTTTAGCAAACGTGCGTACCCTGAAGAGTCTCGGTACTCACAGCAGAGAAAGCTATAAAAAATATTGAAGGCAGCATTGTTTTATGGCTGAAAAGGTAATGATAACAGATTCTAAATAGTAGAAGACGTCCCGTACTAAAGTTTACTAACAACTAGAGTACATAGATGGGGGCATATTTTATCCTTTTGATTATGATGTAGAGTGCCAAGAAGGCAATCGTATACTACACGCTAACAGACTCAACGCCAAACAATAGTGCGATAACGAAATTGTAAGGAATTTGGATGACTTAAGAAGTAACAAGTTATAGAATAGTGTACATAGCAAGTATGTACTTGTGAGCTTCGATGTTGGCATTTGCATCGAAGAAGAAAGTGAAATGGCAAAACTAGATGTTTTCTGGCAGTGCCTTATGTTGTGATGTTATGTTCATGACTCACTTGTTTATCTTTGATGGAAAAGATAATGGAGTCGAAGGTGAATGGTCACTATTCGTTTAAAGACATGTCACGTTATGTGACGAATATCGCAGAAAAATGCGAAATCTTTTCGAGTAAAATACGAGATATGGAAAAATTAAACTAGTTACTAGAAAAAGACTAGCAAAAGTGTTGCATTGGCGTAAAACAAATCGACCATATTATTGCAACTTAATTTACAACAAACTTAAATATTAGGTTCTTCGATTTAGTTTTATGTTAAAATTAATTAAACTGGCAAACTCATCGTGAAGAATTACATGAAAGAGTATGATTTTGTTTTAGTAAGTTACTTCATTGTTCATCTGTATCCGGTCAGACTGTAAGCCGACCCCAACCAAGTTGGGAAAAGGCTAGGCAGTTGCTCAAATGTCTTCACTGTTTTATTTGAATAGAATAGAATTTATTTATTTGTAAGAATGTAGTTTTACATAGTATGGTGTTAATTTTTTTTTAAGTTCTATACATACTAGGTACCATAACATTATACTCATGCTACCAAAAATTATAAACACAAAAAGAGCTTACAGGCCGTTGCTGATAGTGAAGCATTATTGGAGCCTCATCCTATGTTATCGCTGATCAAGGTAGATGTTTTACCAGTAATTAATTTCGGAGTTGGGTAATAAAGATAAAAAAACACCATTGCCACTGCCGCAAAACATACCGAAGCCTATAATGCTTGCTTACGGCAGTAAATGTTTCCTCTGAGAAATCCAGGGAATAATAATTATGTGATGTTAAACTTAAAGCTTAGTGTGTGTGATTATGTGCTCACCACTTGAAGAGATGACAGTCAATGTTGCTTGCTTAGGTTCTTGCTACTGAAGTAGAAATTAAAATGGATTTAGAAGTGGTGGTAGTGAGACATTCAAAATAGAGAATTATACTAAGCATGATAAAAATAAAGATTTGATAAAACAAAGACAAAGCTTAGTAAGTTTTCAGTGAATGTTTTGGTTTTCATTGAGAATGAAGAGTGAAATAACAAAACTAGGCCAAAAGTTTAAAGGTGCCGTTCATGGTTATTGAGGTCCTAAACGTACCTATACTGTTTAAGGCTTTAAAATAAAAACGCACGAAGGTATATGTATACATACTATCAAGTAGGTACGCTCATGACAAATTAGAAGAATGCCAGAACACCAAGTAACTATTGACATAATAGAATGTACTCAGTTGATTGACAATTAAATTAAATCTGTCGAGTAATGCGGAGGTTATTGAGTGTAATCACTGGGATGATTACGAGACCTGAGGGGTAATTCTCGTAATTTTAAGAACGTTCACAGTCTGATCTCAGTCTCAATCTGTCAAAAATACCTCTATCCCTACATTTTGACATTTGTTTGTCGCCGAGATGAGACTGCGACTAGATTTTGAACGTTTTAAATTACGAGAATTAGCCTTCTGGTCACTGGGTTGACTATGGTTTAGTAGTGTGTGTGGTCACAGGGATAACTACAAATTGTAATCAGTAAATGATCACGAGACATGTCACAGGAATGACTGTAGTTGTGTGTGCGGACACTAGACTGATTAAGTCGCATCATCACAGGGATGATCATGATATTGTGAGAAATGGTCACAGGGATGACTATTGCGATGGCTTCATTTATTACGATGATTATCAGAGGCCACACGGATGACTGCGAAATTATTTGACTGGTTAATATTAATTGTGCCATGTAGGAAATCTGGATGTGTTGTAATTAACATAAATGTTGATCGATGGAGAGGGATGGAGAGAGAGAGAAAGATCATAGAAAAGATGGACGAATTATGTAAGAAATAATATTAAAACGGAGTGAGCTCTTGGGTCCTAGTTATTTCATCTCTTCTCTTCTGTCGCATTATTAGTCACAAAGAAGAGTAGTGCGTGTCTTTCATGGACCAGTAACTCTTCCAGGCATTTCCAGTACGTCTTAGGGAAGTCCTAAGACTTGTCTTGTCTGGAGTGGAAAGTGCCTAACTGGCCCAAGTAGATGTATTCATGGTTCATATCGCAATTCCTCACCATTCACTGTGATCCTATATTTAGTGGTGCTGACATCAGCTTGATCTTCGACATGTTCATCGCCAGTCCAACCTCAAGGCTTACATCAATGAGTTGATTTAAAATAAGCTCCAGCCGGTCGATTAAGTAAAAATCTCACCGTGAAAACTCAAGTGAAGTGAGCTAGATGTGAGTTGTCAGTAGTGTCAATCCCTAGCATTATTTGGAATGACAGCTCACTCCACCTAAGTTTTCACGGTGAGATGGTTACAGAATCGCACAACAGTGCTACCACTGTGGAGGAAAATATGACAATGTCATCAGCAAAGCGGAGGTTTGTTAACCGCATGCCGCCGACTTCAATGCTGCATCTCTCCCAATTCGCCGATAACTTTTTGAACATATCTTCAAGAGCGCTTTTAAAAAGATTAGGTGAAAGCGGGTCTTCTTGTTTCACGCCTTTTTCGATACAGAGTTTGTAATCTAATTAAAGCAGTGCTGTGTAAATATACGTTACGAGAAGGTTTATGTAGGTGGGATCAATTTCTTGGTTGTTCAGAGCGTCGAATAGAGCATCGTGTGTCAGACTATCGAAAGCGTTCGAGTAGTCGATGAAGGCAAGATAAATTGGCATATTGAACTCTTGATATTTTTCGATTATTTGGTTTATTGCATGTAGTGGTCAGTAGTGGAGAGCCCTGGTCGGAGCAAGCTTGTTGTGGAGGTTGGTGTTTGTCCAATTGGGGCGAGATCCGATTATCTATGACTTTAATAAGGCTAATCGGTCGATAGTTATTAAGGTCTGATTTATCCCCTTTTTTATGTAAAAATATTATATTTGAGTGACAAAAGGATTCCCTTTTTTTTAAACAGATTTGTAATTATAGTTTGGCCTATTTTCAAAATTTCGGCACTAATACCATCCTCACCTCGTACCCTGTAAACCTAATGTTTTATTACAAGTTATTGTTTAAATGCACATTTTTTTCAAGGTTATGATAATCCTTACCGAATGATTGAACGATATAATTATGAAATCACGAACCAGGCGTGGGTACTCGTGCCTTCTCGTTATGTGTATAGATTTCTGTTTTTTTTCCGTTAGCCTTCATTTTCCCATTGCTGGGCAAAGGCCTCCCCCATGTTCTTCCACCCTTGCTTTCTCCGTCCAATTGGTTAGGAACAAGTCCAAGTCGTCACGCCAGCGTTTCTTAGACCTGCCTCGGTGACGACTTCCGTCTTCATGCACTTTTCATGCAGATTTCTGGTATTATAACTAATTAAATTATAAAAATAAATATGATTAAATAAAATATCATCATCATAATTTCAGCCGAAAGACATAGGCCTCCCTAAAGCATCGGCACTACCACCGGTTTTGTGAAAAATAAAATGTCATCAACATTTTTATCTGACTAGCCTTTTCCCAACTACGTTGGGGTCCGTCTTCAGTCTAACCCATTGCAGCTGAATGTGAAAAATAAAATATAATTATTTAATAAACGGCAATACCAACCACAAACACTTTTTTTTATTTTTCAGGCAATTTAATTTTAATAAACATATTAATTTACACGCACGCAGCCGTTTTGATAATATTTAATATTTCCAATTGTTCATTTCCCTGAAACAATTCGGCAAGCAATTTTCAAGTACACAATGCAAAATGTGCTTAATCATTTGAAATCCGACGCATTATGATAGTTTTCGGGTAAAACCGATGTTAAAGACAAATATGAATTTCAGCCTTTGAACCACGAAATACGTGCTAATGCTCTTCAATGCTAATTAATGTTTAAGCTCTATGTTCAATTCGAAGTACCTACTTATTCACTGTGCACAGGACCGGTTTTTTTTTCCCATCTGGACATGAGTTACCTGGGGTAACCAGGAACACAGGTGGAGATTCATAGACGACTCCGCCTTTTTTTTTTTTTTGAGGATTGGAAATGACAAGTGAAATGAAATGAAAATGAAGGGGTCATTTTCATTTCATCTCCGCTCTGGGTGGAGCGGAAGGGAGTGTCAGACTTTTACTGATTAAAACCCACCCGTGTTCCTTCCTTAGCCCTTTCTGTTCCAGGGCAGCGGTAACCCTTTCGGATGATCCCGCCGCCCACGACTCCACCTAGAAGTTTAATTGTGGTGCTGATCTGCAAACGATGGGACACTTAAAATCGTGTCCTGCGTGTCCTGTCAGGTGCACGTTACAGGAACTGATGGACGCTGGTGATGGCACCAAACAAGTAGCTTAATTCCGGGGCGAGTCTATTTATGTTGCTATCGACTTTACGACTATCGACATTTATTGTGGCTTTTGCGTTTTGCCTCTCTGTGACAATAATGTATAATTATGTTCTATTAAATTAATGCTAAGATCAATATCTTGACAGAATACGATATCATCATCTTCCTGCCCTTACCCCATGTTACTTGGGGTCGGCGCAACACGTTTTCTTCTTCCATTCTCCCCTGTCAACCGTCACGCTATCATTCACTCCCTTCTCTTTCATATCATTCCTTACACAATCCATCCATCTTTTCTTCGGCCTTCCTCTCCATCCATCAACATGTATATTTATCACTCTTTTAGTCACATGCGTTTCATCCCTTCTTATCACCTGCCCATACCAAGCTAAACGATTTCCTTTAAACTTTTTTGTCACTGGCGCCACTTTCAAACTTCCTCTTATATACTCATTTCTTACTTTATCCATTCTCGTCACTCCATACATCCATCTCAACATTCTCATCTCCGCTGCATGCAATCTTCTTTCATCCGTCTTTTTGACATCCCAGTATTCAGACCCATGAAGTACGACAGGCCTTATCACAGACTTATAAATTTTCCCCTTTAACTTGAGGGGCATCCGTGGGTCGCAAGTTGTTCCTGTGACCTGTCGCCATTTCATCCATCCTAAGCTTTGACAAGCGACCCGAGGTACCGAAAGTCGGAGCAGATATGGGCCAAGGACTGGAGAGACCGCAAAAATCACAAAACAGATACTCCGTTTTGGTCCGACTTACTCTCAGGCCAACGGTCTCGAGTCTTTCCCACCACCCTTCCAATCTGCTCTGGACCTCTAAGCCGTTCTCGGCAACCAGCACAATGTCATCGGCGAACAGCATACACCAGGGAGCCTCCTCTTGAATATCCGATGTAAGAGCATCCATTATCAGCACGAAGAGGTACGGGCTGAGTGCTGAACCCTGGTGCAAGCCGACAGCCACATCGAAGCTGCCAGTAGTGCCCACTGTAGACCGGATTTGGGTACTACATCGACTGTACATCTCTCTAATCAACTGCACATACTTTCCTAGCACGCCTTTCTCATTCAGCGCCCACCACAAAACTTCACGAGGCACTCTGTCGTATGTCTTTTCGAGGTCAACAAATACCATGTGCAAGTTCTTATGCGCACTTCTGTATTTCTCGCACAGCTGGCGGATAGCAAAGATGGCATCTGTTGTTCCTCGACCAGGCATAAAACCGAATTGGTTTTGCGAAATTTTACTCTCTTCTCTCAGTCGCCTTTCAAAAACTTTCTCTTAAGCCTTCATACTATGTGACATTACCTTTATTCCTCTATAGTTGTTGCGCTCCAGCACTTAAGCTTTGTTTTTAAAGATGGACACCAGCGAACTTTTTCTTTTTCTTTCTATTTTCTTTTATTTTAATAACGTTGCCCCACACTAGGAATTTCTCCTGTGTCGTGGGTGCGTTTACAGACATATAAACTCACATACACAAACAGCCAGACCCGGAACAACTAATTGTAGGTCATACAAATATTTGTTCCGTGCGGGAATCGAACCCGCGACACGCAGCGCAGCAGTCAATCGTTTAACCACTGCGCCAACAGTGTCGTCAAAACTGAACTGTTACACCATTCGTCAGGGATGGCTTCTTCCAGCAACCACTTATTGAAGAATAAAGCTAACCACGTCCATCCATCTATCCGTAATAGCTTCCATACTTCAACTGGTATTCCATCCGGACCTACCTATTGCTTTACCATTCTTCATCCCATTTACTGCTATTCTCACTTCATCCATACTAATCCTTCTCACTAACCCCTCATTTACTGGTTTATTCCCAAGCACACCACTCCAGTAATTCTCCTCATTCATCAGTCTTTCGAAATAACTCTTCTACCTATCCTTAATTTTCTCATCATCCGAAAGAACTATTCCAGTTTCGTCCTTTATACACTTTATCTGGCAAATATCCCTCGTCTTTTTCTCTCTAGCTCTAGCAAGTCGGTAAAGATTTTCTTTTGCTCTTGCTATGGCCACAGCTTTCTTGCCTTTTTTCTTTAGAGCATCATACTCACTCTTTTTTTTCTGCTTTCAAACTAACATTCTTATCTTCAACACTCTGCCATTCCTTGAACTTTCTCTTCATATTCTGCAACACATTCTGTATTTCTGTCGACCACCACCACGTATCCTTATCAATCGTACCCTTTCCCTTCGTCTCTCCCAAAATATCTTTCGCTACACTCCTAATATACCCTGCAATTTCATTCCAATATTCATTTACACTTCGATCATTCATGTCCTCCATACCTATCATTTTATTCACCACTCGCTCTTTAAATTTCTTCGCATAGTAGTTCTTCTTCAGCATATGCCATTTTATTTTGGAGGGGCCGCACTTTGTTTTTATTGGCCTTAATTTCTACAACCATTTCCATAATCAGGAGTGTGAGCTGTGAGACTAGATCTTCTCCCGGTAGCACTTTGCAGTCTTTGATATGCTTTAAGTACTTGCGTCGTACTAGAAAGTAATCAATTTGCGGGTTGCCACTTTGAAGGAACAGTGTGGTTTTAAACGGTGGCAGTCCGATATAACTATCCGTTCTTCCCAGAAGTAGGGTATACATCACGATTTACCCACAAAAAAAGAGGAAATAAGGAGTATAAATATCGTTAGATGTTTAACATGCATTTCCTGACTTCTTTTACCGACACTGTGAAAATTAGAACATCATAGGTATAATTTAGACAGGCAATCTTTCGCATTAAATTGAACCCTAAGCACGCCAGACTTCTTCGCCAGAGTCTGCCAACGGATGCGCACCTTTTGACAGCAGACTTAATAAGCTTACTTCACAGACGAGGGACTATCTGAAAGACCATGACCACCGCAATTCTTTCAGTATTTTTATCCTGAAATCCTTAACAGAAAACAATCCAACTTTAAAAGTCAGGACGTGTCGCGAAGTTCTCAGTGAACTAAATTGTATGCGTTATAGTCTTAATGAAATCCGCAGTGATCCTAATTCTATTCGTCTCTACGAATAGAATTAGGATCACTGCGGATTTCGCGATACGTCGGGACTTTTTTTCTGTGGGGATACCAAAAGGGATGTGTCGGGGTCAATTTTGAATACGAAACGCAGAATATTTGTGACTTTGTTAGTCGGATACCTTATAAAGAATGCGAAAATTTTATGAAAATCACGATGAAAAGAGATTGCATATCTATATGTATAAAATTCAAAGTCCTGACTGACTGACTGACAGACATCAACGCACAGCCTAAACCGCTGGTCCTAGAGACATGAAATTTGTCTATATATATAAAATTCAAAGTCCTGACTGACTGACTGAGACATCAACGCACAGCCTAAACCGCTGGTACTAGAGACATGAAATTTGGAGGGTGTGTTCTTCGTGAAGAGCAGGTAGAAAATATGAATTTGTGATAAGATTGTGGCCAGGGTTATTTATTTTTGCTAAGTATGCATGTATATTTAGCTAAAAAGATGCTGGCAGTTAAGGATTAAAAAGCAAGGTTACCATGACGACGTTTTAAACATCAAATGTCAGAACTGTCATAATAAAATATATATTAATAAAATACAATAAAATCTATAGTTATTTTGTAATAAAAGTATAGTGTTTATAGGAAAAATTATATGAATCAATGTGGACGAAATTACCAACCCATGGTTGTCACAAAATTGTTGTAGTCATATGTTAAAGTTTGTCTGTGTACTAATTGTGGATAAAACGTGTCCTGGTGTCGTGAGAAATAATCAGATCAGCGCCTAACGGTAAAGGAATGCTTATTCTGATCTGGAGGAATGAATGAAAATAACTGTGAGTATGTACATTATGTTACAAAAGTGGTCGAAAATTGACCCCTGACGGGGCAAAAAGGAGTAATTCGGTTTTTTAGGGAGGATTTGTACTTGAAACTGTATGTAACATTTTCACGCCTAAACCACTGAACTTCTGATTTGGCAAAGAGATAGATGGCATCCTGGGGAGGCACAAACTTTTTATCCTGGTAGCACGTTCCCGTGGGATAATTTCCGACATCCACGCGGGCGAAGCCGCGGGCAAAAGCTAGTAAGGTATAAAATTGCCAAGCCTGAACAACCTGCTTGACGTAACGTGAACGCTCAACTCGTGTATGGCGTCGAAGACTTTTCTTCGTAGCTCTGGTGGAAGGTAAGGTCGTACGTGGCCACTTGATGTTTTGCACAAAATTGGCTTACTTGCGTTGAATGGACGAATCCGCTCGAATCAGAGCGAATTGTTTTTCGTGACGTCAGTCAGTTGCCTGTCGCTGTGTTGACGCCGAGCCAGCTCGTCGTAGTCGATTGGTGATGGAGTGGATATTGCTTCGATTCTTGATGATGCATCGGCCACAATTCATCGGTCACATTGAAGGAAAGAACAACCTTTCCTTCAATGTGACATATATTCATTGTGAATTGACTGATATATGTAGAGTAAGTACCTCGTGCGTAATGATGTTTCAGTCTTACTGCTTAGCCGCAGTAGTGCATGCGTTACGGCTTTTGGTCCGTGTAAACCGTTATTTCTCTAGCCTCAAACATGCGCCGAAAGTGCCTTATTGCCAGGTAGATCGCCAGTAGGTCTCGGTCAAACGTGCTGTATTTCTTTTGCGCTTCTGTCAGTTTCTTTGAGTAAAAACCGAGTGATCTCCAGCTGTTTCCTACACGTTGCTGTAGCGCGGCTTTGACACAGGTATTTGAGGCGTCGCACATCAGTGATAACGGAGCGTGAATTGAAGCGTGTGACAAGGTGACTGCGTTTTTGATGCTGTTCTTACAGGCTTGAAATGCTTCTTTATCTTCACTGTTGAAATTCACATTGGTCTTGTCATTTTTCTTGCCTGTTCGTAGATATTTGTATAGTTTTTCCTGAACGTGTGCAGCGTGCGGTATATTTTCTTTATAAAAGTTTAATATACCGAGGAATCGTCTTAATTCTTGAATTGTGGTTGGTTCAGGATAATCGGAGATTGTCTTCACACGATCTTCTGTCGGTTGGATACCGGCTTGTGTTAATATGTACCCAAGGAATTCTAGTTTGTTGTGTCCAAAATCGCATTTCGACAAGTTTACGAGTATTTTTAGACCATGCTCTTTGAGTCTTTTGAAAAGATCTTCCAGGTGACTTCCGTGAGTTTTTTGGTCTGAGGTTTTGGGTGATACGACGAGAATGTCGTCGACGAATGGAAAGACGTGGTCCATGTTGCCAAGTACATTGTTGATATGTCGTTGAAATTTTTGACCGGCATTGGATTGACCGAAACACATTCGTGGGAATTCAAAAAGCCCAAACGGCGTATTGACTGCCGTCTTCTCGATGTCTTCTTCGCGTATTCTCAATTGATTATACGCTTTCCTCAAATCAATCTTCGAGAAGATTTTCATCCCTTCGAGATGACAAGTGAAGTCACAAAGTCGTGGTATTGGGTACCAATCCGGTTTGTTGACGGCATTTAGCCTCCGGTAATCACCACACGGTCTGTATTCGCCAGTCTTCTTCTCTACGAGGTGGAGTGGACTTGCCCAAGGTGACTTTGATGGCATAACTTGAAACTCCTTCTTCGCCGCTTTATATTTGTGTAGCGGCAACGGTCGTGCCTTATTGTACACGGGCGGCCCGTGAGTGATAATATGATGTTCAACTTCGCTGTTCTTCATGTCGGTGAAGTTCGAGGAAGCTATATCGGCGTACTTTTGAAGAAGGTTGTGGTACGGGTCGGTATGGTTGATGGTGAGTACGGTGGGGGTAGCGGCACTGTTTGCAATGCAACCGTCGATTGCCAGTCCTGTTTTCTTATCTATGAGTTTCCTGGCACGTAGATCGACTAGAAGGTTGTGATGACGCAAAAAATCGGCGCCCAATATCGGTCGTTTCACGGCAGCAACGGTAAACTGCCATGACAAGGGGCGGCGTAGACCAAGGTTGAGTTCCAGCCTGGTCGCTGGTTGCCATTTTCAGTGTTTGTCGGGGTCACCACTTTACCAGTTGTCAGAAGATAATAAAAGAAACATTCGGATGTGATCTCATATTTTAGGTGCTGGTAATATATACAATTTAGAATTACACATAGGTGTAGGACAACAGAACTATTATAATATATATTGACCAATCACAGATGAGCGAGCGGTCGTTATTGCTCGAACTATAAATACCGCGCGTCGCGCCACGAAATTATTTGTATGCCCGCGCTCGCAGCGGGCTGTCGTTGATGCTAGCTGCTACAATATAATAAAGACGAAGTCTGAAAGTGGCGAAGCTGTCGAATTCAGTTGTCATAGTATCGGCGTGTGATGCGGAAGAATGAAGAATAGTTACGAGAAAAGTTTTAAGAGTAAATAAGAGAGGGGGGAGGATGTGTTATAAGAGTAAAAGAAACGATGGATTGTCTAGCATGACTTTTTCCTAGATTTTGCTCAATGCTGGTAGCACAGATCTTCATCATCTGCCTGCCTTTTCCCAACTATTTTGGGGTCGGTTTCCAGTCTAACCGGATGCAGCTAAATACCAGTATTTTACATGAAGCGACTGCCTATCTAGCACAGATATAGCTTTATAATTGGAGGGATCCAACTTACTACCCGATTTGAAAATTGGTACTACTTTACTATGTTTCATTAAGTCAGGAAACGTACAGTGTCTAAACATTGGTTAAATGTGCCTGTTAGGGCAGGGGCAATGGTGTCAATAATATCTCCAAGAACCATAACAAAAATCCCCTATAAGTATTCAATGTTTTTCATTGATAACAAACTCTATTCAACGTTAAGATATATTCATAAGAGATGCTTTGCCAGCAAAAATAAAACTCGAAATAACCCTGTTATTTCTAGCTTCAGGAATGTTACCTCAATCATTCTTATCGTGTCTCGAAACCAAGTTCTCGTTTTATACCAAAAGTATTGTAATAAAAAAATATGTAGTCAAAAATATATGTGGAGCGTGGAGCGCTTTGTAAATTAATTATAAGAGTGATCCGCGCTTTTGGAATTCAATTTTATTATTTTTAATGCATTTTAAAAGCGTGTTGTTTGTTTTTTTTAAATACATATTTTTATATTTAACCTTTGCGTCTAGTATATTCTTCATTCAGTTAATACACAGTAAACGAAGTTATGACGTTTAGGTGCTACTAGCAAACTCGTGGGGCTTACAAGTAGCCCCTAAAGAGTTCCACTATCCACCTCCTGGCTACATCATCAGATTCTCGACACCAAGTGCAATCTATTGGACTCGTCAAAACGAACATATGAGCCCAAACTCGAAGGGTTTACTAGTAGCCACTGAAGAGTTCCACCATCCAACACCTGGCTACATCATCAGACTCTCTACACCAAGTGCAATATATTGGAATCGTCAAAATAAATCATATGAGCCCAAATTCGAGAGGCTTACTATAGTAGCCACTGAAGAGTTGTACTATCCACCTCCTGGCTCCATCATCGGACCCTCGACATCAAGTGCAATATATTGGACTCGTCAAACCGAACATATGAGCCCAAACTTGAAGGGTTTACTAGTAGCCACTGAAGAGTTCCACCATCCAACACCTGGCTACATCATCAGACCCTCGACACCAAGTGCAATATATTGGAATCGTCAAAACAAATCATATGAGCCCAAATTCGAGGGGCTTACTAGTAGCCACTGAAGAGTTCCACTATCTACCTCCTGGCTTCACCATTAGATCAGCACCAAGATACCAAAATGATAGTTTTATCTTCCGAACTATATATACAAAGTTTCATTTCGATACAACAATTAGAAGTAGGTTAAAACTGACCTCTAAGATTTTGTTACATTGTTAGTTACAAGTGAACGTGAAGCTAATACAAGCGTGTTAAAAATTAACCAATCTTAAGTTCTCGTTTTGCGTCATTTTCGCTTGAATTTTTAACACGACGCGACGTCACCCTACAATGCAGTGTCAACGAATGATTAACTGCTGACTTTGTCGTTTAGACGAGGTCTGTACGGGCTGGCTGGGTGGCGAGGGGAGTGTCTGTAAAATATTAAGGGGGGTGTAAATTACGTTTTTTGCAATTTGCAGGTCAGGTTGTATGTTGAAGAATATAATATGATTCGCGAGCGTAACAAGAATGTATCTACAGAATTATAATCATTAAAATCATCAATACAACCATATGCAAATTTGTGCCAACCTAGAATTCAACTATTCTAGGTTGGCACAATATTTGCACCAATCCCCAGAATCTGAGTTTGTTCAACGAATTTTATTTATATTGAAATACTTAATTGAACTGTTATAGCAAAATATGGCTCGTATTACTTTGAAAGCGAACCTTGTTGATTAAAATTTCAGTGAAAAAGTCATATGATCGCAAACACAATCTGGTGCTGAAATGAATTCATTCGGTAGTACGAAAATTATATTTTTTAAATTTTTCATCAAAATCATGCTCATGACTACACCACTTTTCTCAATTCCTCAGTTTCGGCTTTTTTTTCTGAATCAAATACACCATTTAGTAGGCATCTCAGCGACAAACAATGTCAAAAACTTTTGAAAAGTGTAAGGAAATGAGAGGTATTTTAGACAGATTGAGACGGATCAGAAGGCCCATTCTCGTAATTTAAAACGTTCAAAATCTAGTCGCAGTCTCATCTCGGCGACATACAAATGTCAAAAACTTGTCAAAATGTAGGGAAATTAGACGTATTTCTGACAGATTGAGACTGAGATCATACTGTGAACGTTATTAAAATTACGAGATTGCCCCTCAGACTGTGAACGTTCATAAAGTTACAAGAATTGCCCCTTCGTTTCTGTCAGTCGTTCCCAAGTAAGGCTGCGGTGACTCGTGACTCCAAGCCCTAAACCAATTCTTTCATTAGACCTCTCCGCAGTCGCTGTCACAAGACGCGTCTCGCTTTAGCACGTAGGCTTTGGCCACAGGGTTAGTTCTTTGTCATATCCTACTAATATTATAAATGCGAAAGTTTGTATGTATGGATGTATGGATGTTTGTTACTCTTTCACGCAAAAACTACTGAACAGATTTTGACGAAATTTAGCACACAGATAGTTTATAACCAGGATTAACATATAGGATACTTTTTATCCCGACATTCCCACGGGATCGAAACTTATGCGGGTGAAACCGCGGGGCGCAGCTAGTAACTTATATTTTGCGGATAGTTAGGGTTAGATACTCGAATTTTTCTACTTAGTAAATGACCTACCAACATTGTGTTCCAGGAGTGTGAACATTATAGGCCGATTATGCAGTTGCACTTTTTCTTACCTGCTTTGCATCACTAGTCATTTTTAACACAAAATTTACAGCAGATGCGCTTGCGCATAGTCTACAAAACATAAGCAAAATATAACATAACGTCTTGTGATTTTTTTATACCTAGTAACTTTTGTGGGTAACTTATGTAACGTTCTTGAGAATTTTACTTACATAAGTTTCGATATTATCTATTTAAACCTCTCTTGTGATTAACACACGAATATGGTCTTGGTTCGAGTCCAACGTCTAACGTCCAACGTAAAACGGTCGAATATTTCAGAACTCATACGGAGTCACTCGGAAGGCGCCTCGAGTTGTTTCGGACTCAAATGTCCTCCATTTGAGTCCAAACAACTCGAGGCACCCAGGAAACGGTCTTTAAATCAAACCTACCTTCTCACGCTCAAACGGGCGTAAATCGGTATTTACGTAAAAACGATGGCCTCTCATGAGTTTCTTTACAGTTTCCGTCTAGCTCATAATACGTAATAGAAGACCCACTTGTTGCGTCGAGTTCAACGTCCCGACAGGACTGGCAGACAGCGCGTAGGGGTGTAGTAGACCTGACCTTCGCAACCGGCGGCTTGTTGAGCGAGTTTTACGAGAGTTTGTACGAGGGTCGGCGTTTTGTTCATAAGTATTTTGCTCGTAGTACTTTTACGATCTGTTCGTGTTTCAATTGTTCAATGCTTATGGAAGTTTATTGTATAAGTAGGTCTGTGTTATTTGTAAAGACTGGTTTTTTGAGGTTGTTTTTGTGTTAACTGTCGAGAAGTTTGAATAAGCGTAACTTTGCACCGAATGTGTTCAACATAGGCGATGCGTGCGCGGGCGCAGGGTTATTGCATAATAAATATGTTACGCATACGTTCACGTGGTTGTATAAAAGCGCGGTGAAGTCGACGCGTTAGCGTCACATAGGTCCTCCTGCCCTAATCTAAAGGGCTTTGAAAATCCGTAGCATACCTATCTGTCCGCCATTTTGTTTTCCCGTTTATTTGGGGTGAGCACAGCATGTCTCCTCCTTCCATACATCTCTATTATCAATCAATACTTGATAACGACCTTTCATTCTAATAGTTATTGTAATTTGGGCATCAAACAATCATAATATACATAATATGTATGCTTATTAAGTTTTTGTTTTTATATTATTTTATATAAGGAGCTTAGGGCTGATTTTTCCAACGCCAGATAATTTTATCTAAGGAATAATTTTGAATTTTTGACAGTACAAAAACTGCCGGTCGTCAATTTTATTCCAAAAAATAAAAATTATCGGTCGGCTGAAAAATAAAAATTATCGATCGGCTGAAAAATTAAAATTATCGGTCGGCTGAAAAATAAAAATTAACGGTCGGCTGAAAAATTAAAATTATCGGTCCGCTGAAAAATAAAAATTATCGGTCGGCTGAAAAATAAAAATTATCCGTCGGCTGAAAAATCAGCCCTTAGTAAAGTAGTTATTATAAGTAGTACTAGTTTTATACATTTTACATTGTAAAGATGTAAGTTCATTTTAAGAATACGCTATCGCATTAGGTTATACCACACACCAGTAATGATAGTTATATTGTAAGGAAGATACTATTAAAAATAAATATGTTAGTTGGTCACAGGCACATTTAGATCGTGGGATAGCATAAATTATGACTTAATACACGTCAAAAATAATAACGTCATTTTATTATAAATGTTTTACAACTAGATAAGTTCGGTGTTTCCTAACTGACTACTTTGAGAAGAAAGACCGAAACAAACTCAGAGGTTACAGTGTCTTTTAAAGTCCAGACATAATCTTCTAGTCCGACCATAATGAGGACAGATTTATGTAATGGTATGAGATGGTCTTTTGAGAAAACAAACATTATAGATTTGTGTGGACCTTTCCAGTCAGTGCACACATTTGTCAGTTATCGTGTAGCTCAACGACAGACGAAAGGACATACGTCATCATAATCTGCTTATCCTTTTCCCAACTACGTTGGGGTCGGCTTCCATTCTCACCGGAAGCAGTTGAATACTACTATTTTACATGAAACGAATGCCTATCGGACCTCCATAACCCATTTGCTGGGTAATATGATACCCCTTGGTAAAACTTTTGCTCAGGCTTTCGAGCTTCAGACAACCCATAACGACTAGGGCGGCGGGATCTTCCGAAAGGTTAACCGCTGCCCAGGAACAGAAAGGGCTAAGGAAGGAACACGGGTGGGTTTTAGTCAGTAAAAGTCTGACACTCCCTTCCGCTCCGCCCAGAGCGGGAGGGGTCATTTGATGATTTCCCATCCACAAAAAAAAAATTAAAAAAAACCCATAACGACTGCCAAAGGTCTTGATATGTAAAGATGGTCACCCATCCACGGACCAATCGCGGCAAGCATAGCTTAATTAACCAGATAAAACGACCCGTATAGCTGTTATTACTTAGCCACAAGCCTCCAAAGAAAGTACATATGTACGTGTTTATATAACATCGTGGTCATCGTGGTTTTAACATCTACAGACACGTTATTGGGTTTTAATCGATAGTGTAGTGACTGGAATGTTCACGGAAGCTAGACTGAATGCGTTCAATGCCATTCGAGAATTGCTTCATTCGTACAGTGCTTGACAGGGGTGGTACTACGTGTGAAAATAGCCGATATGGCTATGGAACTTGCTGATGGAATATGTGGTACCGAAACCTAAAAACGCTGGTTGGAAATAGCTGCGTAAATGTTATGTATTTTGCCATTTTATTATTTATTATATATATTTTAATATTTATATTTATTTATTTAAAATATGTAAATAAGATAATAAATATGCACAATACATCCAATTGTGCATATTATCTTATTTACTTATTTTATTATTTATGCCCATAAATAGATAAGAAGAAGAATATGGGGGAGGCCTTAGCCCAGCAGTGGGAAAATAGGATAACGGAAAAAATACATAGAGATACGACTTGATTATAATTTGAATACAAAGGTACTGCTTATTTCTTAAGAAATTTGTTCCAGCAGACATGCGAAAGGAGAAGTGAATATGAAATGTAGACAATAGTGTGTGAGAACAAAAAGAGGTGCTCAGTATTCTATTGGGGTGACTAAGGTCATGCGCTTTGAAAATCGTTTCTTTGGGTCAGTTATTTAATATTGAGTGAGTGAGTACAATCAGGTGTAGTATCGGTCATTAATTAATTACCAAACATCCTTTATCAATACTCACAGTTAAAAGGAAAGGTAACACTTTTACTGGACATAAGAAAAAACAAATTATTTTTAAATCACGAATCACGAAAGTTCCATTCGACTGCATGGACAGAGAAGGAATATCTATAATAAATATATATATCTATACTTAGAATAAATCTGTAGAAGTGAAAATTCTGTACATTGAAAATATCAAAAAATAAATGGCAGGGGATGTTACTAGACCGACACCGACCCCCATAAATGGGATTAAATTTTTTTTTGTGTGTCTGTCTGTCTGTTTTTTCAGGCATCATGCAAAAACTACCTATTGATTGATGAAACTTGGTATAATTATTCTTTAATATCCTGGGCACCACACTAGGTACTTTTTATCCCGGAAAAGTATATACAACAAAAAACTAACTTAATTTTGCGGTTCGATCCCTAGACCCGATTACTGTACCAACCGCAAATAATAAGTTTGTCGTAGGTTACGTCACCCGCAGTGGAGTTCACTAAGGGGCGCTGCACACGGCTAAGATACTATAATATTTTGTCGCTCGCCATACAATTCAATGAACAAACAAACGACGAAGCTATTAAATAATATTTCATATTTTCGTATCCTAAGATGAATTTGTATGGCGAGCGATATTGTATTTATATATCTATATATGTATATAAAATTCAAAGTTCTGACTGACAGACTGACTGACTGATACATCAACGCACAGCCTAAGCCGCTGGTCCTAGAGACATGAAATTTGGAGAGTGTGAATAAGTAAATTATGAAGTTTGCCATTTTATGTGTTTCTAAACTACCCCCTAAAAGGGGATTTCAAATTTTAAAGTTTGCATGGTAGAATTTTAGTGCGCGGTCCGATTAACTCAAAACTCAGTATTTATGCCTAGGATCGGGGTTTTTCGAAAATTACCCCTGACGGGCTAAAAAGGGGTAGTCAATTTTACAGGGGAGGATTTTACTGCATGGCTTGATTAACTCGAAAATTAGTATAAATAATCTTTGACTCAAGTTATGAATACATCCCAAACGATTTTTTTAAATTCCACCCCTGTGGGCGTGAAAAATGCGTCTCTGAAACTACTGGTCGGATTTGAAAATATTTTTGCGTTTGATAGCCCAATTTTTGAGGAAGGCTATAGGTTATATAACATCACGTCAGGGCTCTTAGGAGCGGAGCATACAGAAAAAAACGGTACGAACGCTAAGCGAAAATGAAGTAATAGTGCGGACAGGTGACGTGATGCGTTATGGTGTGATGGGGTGCGCAAAACAAGAAATTTTACGCGGACGAAATCGCGGACAGAAGCTAGTACAATCTATACTTATAATAAATCTGTAGAGAGGTCAATTCTGTACATGAAATATATTTCCAAAATAACTATCAGGGGGTGATTAGGAATCGATACTGATGCCAAAAATGCAATCAGTAAAATTTTTGTCTGTCTGTCTGTCTGTCTGTCTGTCTGTATAACCGTTATAGAAACAAAAACTACTCGACGGATTTTGATGAAACTTGGTACAATTATTTTTCATACTCCTGAGCTGGTTATAGTATACTTTTCATCACGCTACAATCAATAGGAGCAGAGCAGTGAAGGGAAATGTTGGGAAAACGGGAGAAGTTACTCCATTTTTTACGCTTCCGTCGCGTGTGCAACCTTAATGGTTAAAGCTACCCAGAAATCATGTATGACGGAAATATTCTCCTTAAAATTATATAAAAAATATCCCACGACAGTATATGTCTATCTTTTATGGTTGACTCACAATAACACGTGTAACTCCCGATAGCTTAGCAGTTCGAAGCACTGACTAAAACCCACCCGTGTTCCTTCCTTAGCCCTTTATGTTCCAGGGCAGCGGTAACCCTTTCGGACGATCCCGCTACCCCTTCTGTAGGTACTTAAGCCTCATGTGAACGTGATCTAAACAATATTACCAATACATTAACTTAATAACACACAAGGAGTTACACGCTGACGGAGTCGCGGGCACAGCTATTAACAATAATATTGTGCGGTTCCGTATTGCAATATTTTTCAACAGTATTGTAGATTGACATATTATATTTCCGTACTAAAATACGAAAGTTAATCTGTCTGTTAGGTACATCAAAACCACTGAACCGTGAGGAAGGACATAGGCTACTTTTTTTTACGAAAAACGGCGGAAACGTGGACGAAGTCGCGGGCAACAGCTATAGGTACTATATAAAATTATATATTCTGTCTGTAGGTATGTTACATTTTCACGCCTAAATCACTGAACGGATTTCGATAAAATTGCCTGCCAGCAGATGCCAAAGAGATGTGCCATGTTATGGTTTGAAGAGAAAATATAAAGTTTTACAGAACGAGTCGAGTTTTTTGTTTGGCAGCGGCGGGAAACGAGAATACTGGTGAAATACAAAAATGTAATTAACCCTTTGACGCGAGACTCACCAATCATCGCGTGAAACATATGAGCGCCGCATCTCGTCCCACAAATGTTTATTTTTATTTGGTGAGCATTCAATATCTAGTCTTCTATATTATTTTTTATTCTATATTTTGAGTATCCATTTACAAATGAATCCAAGACTAATCCTGTGTGTCCACTATGTTTTCCGGTTTCGATTGGTTTTCCTGGTATGGTATTCCTGGTATGGTATGGGTATTAAAAGTACTCCAATTTTGACAAAGGACTATTGATTTAATTATTCAAAAATTGAATGCATAAATATGACAATTTTGGTGATACCTACTTTACTGGTTCATTGACCGTTCACAGTTATTTTACCTCTGATAGCAGCAATCTAAATCACTACTAATTTGTGCTTGTCGCAAAAATTGGAAACCAAAATGATTTAGGATAATACTTACGTTAACTGGCATTTTTGCTGAGCTGGGCCTTTTCGGTGTAGTCGTGAGACACACTTTCCTGCTAATTTCTTACAACGGACTTTACACTTTTTTATTTGTTTTTATCTGATGTAGGTAATGTCCGAGTGATTGAATGAATAAAAGTATGAAACGATTTAAGTTCAATAATCAAACTTAGTAATAGTCAAGTTATTATGTTGCTATGCCAATCTAAAGGTTTAAGTTACAGTTGGAAATTGAAAATTTTAATTACCGCTGAATATCACTGGCGGATTTTCTCTTTTGCGGACTGTAATTAAAACGAATAATAATATTTCAGTTATTATTCAATATTTTTGCTATGGGTTGCAATTTGTCTGTCACGGGATAGACTTTGTATGAAGCTTTTATTGAGCTTGGCATGATGGACTAGTTTCTTTTGTTGTTCTTCTCATCTGATAACTTTATTCGAGGAATAATTTTGAAATTTTGACAGACCTTCAATTTTATTTCTCGATTAAAAGCTATCTGGGGATAAAAAAATCAGCACTTAGGTAGGTTAATACTACCTAACTTTTATACCTAGAATAAGTCTTATCCTGAGAATAAATTTAGAAATTTTGACAGTTTTTCCATACTAGAGCTGTCAGACGTAAATTTTTATTCCACGGATAAAGATATCTTTATCCGTGGAATAAAAATTTTAGACTGATCTTAGACTTTGGTAAAATCAGTCCTTATATAGTAATCTGTCGTCAATATTAATAGTTGTTCTTTGTTCGATATCTGGGTTATTTATTAGGTTATTGAGCTTGGTGATTACCTGGTTATTCTGTCCAGAACAGTTGAGACACTATACTCTCCTTATTCCCTTAAATTACACACATTATTAGTCTTTGTTTCATGTTTTCCATGTTAACGGTTTAAGACTTTTAGTATTTGTATATTAGGAGCTCGGTGCTAAGTCATAACAGCCGCATGGGTCGATGGGTGACCACCTTGACAAAGTACGAAAATTGACGAAAAAACTTGACGAAATCCCTCAGTGCTTCGAAAAGCACGTAAAGCTGTTGTTGCTGTCATTCGTGGATCTTTGAAAGTCGTTAGTGGTCGTCAGAATCCCGAAACTCTGACAACCAGTCTTACCAAGGGGTTTCGTATTCCCCAGTAACTGAGTTTTGGAAGTCAGTCACTCCATGTAAAATACTATATTTATTCAGGTATTCAGCTGCATCCGGTTAGGCTGGAAGCCGACCTCAACTTAGTTGGGAACAGGCTAGGCAGATGATGAGTATTTGTATATTTGTATATTTGACTACACAAGTTTTTGTATTTTCAAGTCTTGATATGATTTTATTACTAAGTTATGTTAAAGATTACTCTTAGTATCTTCGGCCTCTTCCTCGTATCGACGCCAAATAAGAAAGTTGTGAAAATTCAAATAAATATTATGTTTAGCCCAAAATGCTCCGTTTGCCGATCTTTAGGTGACAGGGCGCAAGGTGGAAGGTGGGCCATTGTCTGCGGATAGACGCCGCTTATACCCGTACACTTGCGGTTCGTGTGCTCCATAATCCCGTATCTGTAGAGATTCTCTTTGCTACCTTTACAATATCTCAATTTTACTTTCATTGGACGTACTACAAAGCTGGATAGCATAGATCCAGGAAGGTTTAAGAATTGCTGTGTAGACTGTTGTTGCTTTGTAACTTGCTTTTGTGTGCACATTTGATCCAGTGATCGTAAGCGCGAATCCTAAGCAACGGGTTTTGAGTTTAATTTCCGAGTAGGGCAAATTATGATTATTGCAGTTTTCGATTGGGAAACACTCAGTAGCAAATCGGGATTCAGATATTTGTTGTGATACTCAAACTCACGTTGTAGGCTCGCCTTTTATATTTATGGGACTTATAATACAACCGGTGAAATGTATCGTTAGCGACACAATCGACTAGAACTTCAGTTTGTTTAATCTTGATTATTGAGCTAAATATTATATTCAGAATTAAACTAATATGTACGTATGTAACAACTTCTAATTAATTAATAAAAATAACAAAATTATATCTAAACTATTCACAAACTAAAATATGGCGTCGTAAAAATCATCCCCATCGCTGTCGACTCATAATTGTTGAGAAATCAAAATCAAAAGTCATTTATTCAAATTAGGCTGAGAATCAGCACTTTTTGAACGTCAAAATTACAAAAGACAGTCCCCCAAAAACGCCCGCCCGCCGCTACTTCCTAGTGCTATCGCTGGGAAGAAGAAGTGGCGCAACAAACTCCCCAGCAGCACAGCTGTCTGTTCAATTTAAAAAAAATACTTGAATGTATACAATACTAGGTACTTATGTTCGGTAATTAACATTACAAAACCGGAACATAAAATTTAATTATTTGCCATAATATGTCAGCTAGCCACGCCAATATACCAACAAATATAATAAAAACTATACGTACTCAAGCTAAAAAATAATTAATTAAAATGTAAATAAAAAAACTTACTACCCAAATAAAAGCCTCCAGGCATAAAGGGCGTGACAGCTTACACATTTATGCATGAGATGTGTTATTATTCAGGAAAAATGAAAATTATAGACTGGAGGTGTAAAATACGTAGGTATGTATTCCGAATAACGAAGAAAACACGTAAAAAAGTATGTGGGTAGGTACACTAAAAACGAATTCACCATCACAAAAAACGCCTGAAGTCTAAAATGTAATAAGGTGCACGAAGTTGTATATTTAAATGTCTTTGATTGATTGTTGCGGCAATCGTTTTGGTTTCTAAAATTAAATCTAGACAGTCACGTTGTGTGGCAATACTTAGCTTTGGGCTTGAATCACGGAAAGTGTCAACCAGTCGTTTGGAGATTTCATCGAGCTAAATATTTAGTTTAAATGGGAACTGAAGTAAAATTAAAAAGAATTTATAATCTTACGTAAAATGCCGAAATGCAGCAAATTATTGAATATATTTTTTGTCAATTTAGATAACGTAAAACATAAGCCATGTTAATCGTCTTTTGTCGCCATTCAACTCTGCCTACCGGGTAATGTAGGCGTAATGTTACCTATACAATATGTAAGGTATATGGTGAAAATCGTGGAATTATCACACATCTGCACCAGTATTAAAAGGCCGTCATTAATCCTAGCGCTAATCATCGCACGATGATTAGCTCTCCTGCTGATGAGGTCGCCTGCCGTCAGATTTTATTCGTTAATTTGATATGGCGGGGTCACATCGGGTTCGTGGCAACTCAGCTCAGCTCAAATGAAACTTTGTAGACCATTTATTATTTTCATTGTAGTGCTAGAACAGGAGAACAGGTAATTGCAGCTATTTTACTGGAAAGATTTTTAATAGCCCTTTGGTTATTAAATTCTTCTGTATCGCAATATATTACGGATTTTCGTTTCATGGGAATTGGACGACCAATTATAATAAATATGAAAGCACAAAGGATTTCATATTCCGATGAAAAATTGATACTTGGTAACAAAGAGGAAAATATATAATCCGATTTTTGAATGGCATAAAAGTATTTCAAGTAATATGATGATTTTTTTCTAAATTTGTTACATTATGGTAAGTATCGCTCAAAACGAACATGCTAATCCTTGCCGCCGTATCTTCTATTCTTTTTGTTTTTGTGGGAGTTTCCGGAGTGGCGAAAATGTGAAGACACTTGAACTTGAACAACTATGCAGTAAAGGCATATCTCTCGGATATCTATGGAGCAAACAGTCTCACTAGTACCACTAATACGAGTACTAATTAATATAAACGGTGGTACCTATAGAGAACGAGATTTCACGCCAGTATCACCGGTGGTTCAGTTCGGAGGTACTAGTGGGAACAAAGGTTGAGAACAAACAGTCTCACTAGTACCACTAAGTAATTAGTGGTACTATAGAGAACACATTTTCTTGCTAGTACCACCGGTGGTACAGTTCGGTGGTACTAGTGGGAATGAACGTGTCGAAAACGTTTACAACCTGGCAGTGTTTGAATAGACCCGTGTCATTATCCTGGAATTGTGATTTTATTGTTTTTGATACAATTGTTTTAATATTCTTAAATGCAAATTGTAAGCATTCTCAACATACGTCTTGAATGTACCACCCATAGCTACTTATACCATAGCAAACAACGGAATCGGCCAGTGCTAGATATAGCTTTGCTAATAAAGATCTAAGTTTAGCACATACATGATCAACGTGCAGCCTCCAGTGGAACTTACTGTCAATAATTAGACCTAAATACATTTTCTGGTACATAGATTCTAAGGTCATTATTTTCTTTAAGGTTAATTACTTATTCGAGAATTACAGGCCCGTGTTTTTATTTTGTTCTTAGGTTTTGGTGAAATCAACTTGAGCGAAACTGTGGTCAGCCAGTTTTTTGTAAAATATTTATTTATCCTTTCCATAGCACATTACTTCGTGGGCTGGTTTCCATCCATCCTGTGCGCGGTGGACATCGAACGGGCGGCGATGGGTCACGCACGCTCATGCAACGTCAAGACACATCTCCATAGTTCCATAAATAACTCCATCCATATAGCGCACATTATATGCATGAAATATTGAGCCTCAATGAATTAAAAAAATGTATATACTGACATTAAATAATTAACGGAAAATTTTGATGTGACAGATTTTGACAGAAGAATTATAAATAGATTCTTAATTAAGACGTAAATCCTCATCTGCCTAGATTTTTCACAACTCTGATGGGGCAATAAAGAGTATTCTATTCTATTCTATGGGGTTCGTTTCCAGTCTACTCGCCACCATTTCCTTTGTCTCTTTCAGAACCGTGTAATCTTGCATCTACAACTATCTTGCAATACTATTTTTAACAATAGGTTGAGTTTAACTACGGATCAAAAACAGGCCCTTAGTCAGAAGCCCGAAAGTCTGACAACCAGTCTTACCAAGGGGTATAGTAACCCCAGTAACTGGGTTGTGGAGGTCAGATAGGCAGTCGTACCTGTAAAATACTGGTATTCAGCTGCATCCGGTTAGACTGGAAGCCTAAACCAACATAGTTGGGAAAAGGCTAGGCAGATGATGATGATGACTCTCTCTTTGGCATGGCCATACATGACTTTACTCACTTAGTAACCAGTGGGATAATTTTATTGCGTAACTCATACCTATAAAAATCTCATTGGCAATCGATCGTAATGATTTTCATTCTGATAGCTCAGACTCGTTCATTGCCTTTTTTGGTTTAGTGAGCGTACGAATTTTTAAACCCATCAAACAATGGATGTCAAAATGAAAAGTAATGCTATCGATTGCCATTGCCTGTTACGCAACTACCCCGCTGTTCTTGTCTTCATCTTTCACTGAACTTGTTACCGCTAATGTTAATTTGATTACATTCTTGATTTAAATCACGACCTAATTTGGAAGGCTAGGAGTATTAGAAATTAATCAAAGTTTTTATAGGGTGACTGGCAAATTAGTGACCGATACTTAAACACATGATTATAGTCATCATAATAAACAACTTTTCCTGAGAAACCTATTTTTTATATTTACCAATCGCATGACCCAGTCACCCCAAAATGACCGAATCAGACTGCATATCTGACCTCCACAACCCAGTTACCGGGTAATACGATACCCCTCGGTAAGTCTGGTTGTCAGAGTTTTGGGCTTCTGACTACCCGTAACGACTGTCAAAGATCCATCAATGATAGCCGGGATCAACGGCTTAACGTGCTTTCCGAGGCATGTATTGAAGTATCGGTCATTAATAATTATATTATTATTTTGGCGACGAACCAAGCAAGCGCAAACCTCGGATTGTGATTGTAGGTGTGCCGACTACTTTGGCTGAAACTGAAGTCTTCAGGTGCATTTACGAACAAAAAGTAGCCGACAAGTTTCCAGCAATGCCTATGGAGTCCTTTTTGAGCGTGGTTAAATTAAGCCACAAATCTGGGAAAAAAGATGCGTCGACCTGTAATTACGTCACTGAAGTTACAGGCAATATACGTAAAGCCCTATTATCCCAATCAAGGCTTTTTATAAATTGGTCGTCATGCCCTGTTAGGGACTTCACTCTGGTTACCAGATGCTACAAATGCCAACAATATGGTCATGCAGCAAAAACATGCAGAGAGCTGAAATCTACTTGTGGCCACTGCGGTGAAGAAGGACACCTGATGTCAGAGTGCGCGAAGAAAGTTAACACACTGAAATGTGCGACTTGCTCTCGCTTTAAAAAGCCCAATAACCACAAAATGGGAGATGCTGTGTGCCCTGCAAGGAAAATAGCGGAATACAGGTACATTAACTCCATCGACTACGAGGGCGCCTAGAGCGTCATGCTTAAGGCCAGACTTCCGCGTTTTTCTGATGGTTAAGCACATTAGTCGCCCGCAGCTCGAATAAACATATAGCCTCGAACGTGATTTAATTTTGTGCAACATTGACTTTAACCCACTTAAGTACCAATTTCTGCTGACGCAAAATCAAATCATGTGTGTTTACCTACGTTATAAAGTGCAAGAAAATATTTTACGCAAACTAAATAATTACGTATATAAGACTTTTTGTTATTTTAATCTTTAAGGTAAATAGTATTTAAGTAAACTAGGTATAAAATAACGAATTAATAATTTTTTGTCATTATAATAAGACTTCTAATGTTAAATATTGTTAAGAATTTTATTGTCCTACAATTACCATAAAGTATGGTCATGCCGCCTGTGATACAGGTTTATCCTAGTACAGGCATCTAACATTATTATACCTTTGTAAGTTATTTCTAAGACTTTATGTTAATATTTTACCAATTGAATACTGAATAAAATATTATTATTATTATATTATTAATGTACCACCTTTACGTACGTACCTACTACTTATATGTTATAAAAGAAAATATAAGTAAAAGAACTTCTAATTATATATAACTTCTAGTGTACAGTCAGCGTCATAGTAAATGACCCACCCCAACACTTAAAGATTATCGCCCGAGCGACGGCAGGTGCGTCACGTGACTCTGGCCCCGAGCAGCTCCCTCCCCTGCCGCCGCACCCATATCTGCCCGAGCATCCACCGATCCACCGATCACATATTATTTGCATGTTTTTAATAATATGGTATTTTTACGGCTTCTGGCCGAACCATATACCAAGAATAACTTTCAAAAAGACACTTTACGTACGGTTGAGGATACGAACCCGCATCATCAGACGCCAGCCGATCATTTAGACCGCGCCTTATACCACTAGGCTATTGGCTCAGTTGTCAATCTCAACGAAAATTCTAACAGCATTACTCCTTTTATCGAACAAGGTTGATAACGGCCTAATATTCGAGATATTAAGGTTTAAATTTCAACATCCACGTAACTCCTCAATTAACTAAAAGATAAGGTTGAAATTAGCATAGTTGCATTACATATATTCCTCTGGATATTTCGACATCCTGGATAGCGAAGGACCGTCCTCCATTTCACCATACACGTCATCAGGAAGGTGCGCAGAGTTAATTTTTGAGATCCGCGGTACTACCTGATTTATGGAGCAGGTGAGTTATTCATGTCGTTAGGAACTGGGGCAGTGACCCTGACTCTAAGGCTGACTGGAACTGGGATGCCAAGGGGGCGTGCGACCTTATTATTAGTATTATACCATAACTGGTATCGCCTAGTAAACGGGCACTGAAGTCCCCATTTTCAAATCTCCATCGTATTCGGCTTTCCTTAAAAATCCTTGCATCATGTGTGCTGCCTCTCCAGTGCCAGTGTCTCTTAAATTTTATTGGTAATTGCACACCACCTGAACATTTAAGGATGAAAATCCCTTTCTGTTTATATACATAGTAATGAGCGTATCACCACCAACTTTTTTAATTAAAATATGGGCGCAATCGATAGCGGCTATCATATTTCTGAAGCCACAAATGTTTCTGAATCCAGAAACTACTTGTTTTTGCTCTGCAAAAGTCTCTTTTAGACGCATCTAAAATGTGCCGTTATTGTCAATGCGAAAGCCACTCTTCGGCATACATTCGTAATGGACTGTTGACTAAGTCCATTCCTGAGAGCAGTACAAACTTGAAGTTCGACAGCAGGCCCGCCACCATGAACTTGAAGATCGATATCACTTAACTAACTCAACTATTTTCCGTAGATATATTTTACTGAATCTATGTATATGCCATTTGAAAGCCTGTATCTTGTAAAGTAAAAGAATCGAATCGATTTTAGTAATATTTTCTTTTTCTTAGTGGTGTGCTTCACGGTCCGTTTCATCAAAAACATCGAAATAATGCAAATAATCCATCGACTTTTTGGATGCGAACGTTTCTAAAAAGTTAGTAAAATAGCCCGCCAGATCTCCTGTTACTACGGTTACGTCACTAAACAAGGGGTGAGGACTGAATAATAGTTCCGTAATTTCTCACACAGTAAAAACTCTCACTATTAAAGATGTGTACAACTGAACTGTCAAATAGCTTTTATTGGTAGAGTAAGCGTTATAACTCCGGTATACGTCGTGAGTAAATCTTTATTAGTAAGGCTGACTTAAAAGTACAGTTTTCGTGGCGCTAAAACACTCGTGTCAGTCACAGCACCAGTTAATAGTCTCGTCACTTTTGCGCTCTCTAAAATATACTTAGGTAGTTTATTTTGCCTTTCATATACTTGATGAAGATTTTGTTTTGTCATAAAATTACATTTTGATTTCATTCTAAGGATAGCTAAAGATTAAAGTGTAATTTTTAAATTTCTTGAAATGGTGTGTAAAATGACAGAAGAAAATACATTACCGATTGCGTTTTTTTCGAAAAATAGGTTTATTCAACATGATTTTTCTGTTATATTTTGTATGGTAAGTGAAAAAAGTGGTCCAGCCACGTGCAAGTAGACTATATAATGATGTTGATATATATATTACGATATTTTTAATATTTAAAATCAAAAGTAGATTTTAGTAAAAAATAATCAAACGTCAGTGTCGCGTCATTTTAGAAAAGTTGTTGCGAATATTAGTGATTTTCCATGAAAACTTAATTTATTTGAAAATCCCTTTCAGCCACATGCAAAACAACGAACTAAACTTTTTAAATCACAAATAATTTTGTAGAAATTATTTTTAACTCTAGCAGAAAATATGAACTAAATTGATCAAAATCCAATAGACAGTACAGCTATATCTATAGACAGTGGGATGCGGACGTGTGTCAATATTTAAATGTTGCTACATCGCTTAAGGATCGCTGGCAATCTGCAAACAAGCCACAAAAAGTCAACAGACAGTGTACTGCGCTGTGTAAATATTGTTGATGGAACCTGAAATGGAAGGTGTTTTTTTGTTTTTGAATAATATTTATTTTTAGTAAAATATAATATTCTTAAGAATATTATATATTTATAATTTTTATATTGAACTTTTGTTTAGATTTATTTAATTAATTTAGTTTAAAAAAATATAATATCCTATACTAACTAAAACTATTAAAAAACTAAAATATTACGTTGAAACATTCCTCCACATCGCTGTCGACTGGTAATGTACCCAAGAGACTGGCGGATTATTACTTAATATTTTTTTATATTATAAAGTAACAATCTTGAAATAAGAATAATGAATAATGCTGAAAGATTGTGGAACTAACCTGCCTAGCATTCGAGATGTAAACTCTATTTCCCAATTCAAATATCGAGTAAAAGAGCATGACCCTTTCTCTCAACTGTGAGAATGTATACATATAATTATATTATTATGTTAGTATATATTAGAATTATATATTTATTAAAGTATATGTTCGTTTTTTGCATTATATGTAAGTTACTAGTTTAATACGTCACAAATCATATTCTTCTCTTCTAGTTCTAACACACTATTAGGTATCTACATTTCTTACACTCGGGACAAAAAAGACACAAATAATTATAGACCCGTATCGGTTTTGCCGGTTTTCAGCATTTTGATCGTAACAACATCCTACACGATCAACAGTATGGTTTTACCAAAGAACGTTGTACAACAGACGCCGGTGTCACCTTATTAAAACACATCTTTAACGCATGCAAAGAGGCACAAGATGCAATAGGCATCTTTTGTGACCTATCCAAGGCATTTGACTGCGTGAATTACGAAACACTGCTCTTGAAACTTGAGCATTACGAACTGGGTAAACTAGCTCTTAACTTAATAAAATCATATTTAAATGATAGATTTCAGCAAGTTCAAATAAACGGTGTAAATTCATTGGGTTTAAAAGTCAAAATGGGTGTAGCGTCAAAATGGGGCTCAATATTGGGGCCGTTCCTATTTTTAGTATATATAAATGATTTACCTCATTTACTAAAAACCCGACCACAAATGGTGTTATTTGCTGATGACACATCACTGATTTTTAAAGTAGACAGACGTGCACAAGAGCTTGACGACGTAAATAACGCTATGCTTATGGTCCATAATAATTGGTTTACTGTAATTTATTTAGTATTAAATGAGAAAAAACGTAAATGCATTAAATTAGAAGTAGTGAATGTAACATTGTATTGAATAGGGAGATACTTGACTTCGTCGAAAATACGGTTTTCTTGGGGATCACGTTAGACTCAAAGCTGCAGTGTGGTCCTCGCCTAACATCACTTGTAGGGCGGCTAAGACTAGCCGCTTAGGCTGTTTGGAATATCCGTCAATTAACTGACGTGGATACCGCTAGACTGGTCTATTTTAGTTGCTTCCATAGCATCATGTCTTACGGTATTTTGCTCTCGGCTGCAGATATTCATTCTATCTTCATTCTGCAAAAAAGGGCTGTCAGAGCCATCTACAATCTCAGCAGACGCGAATTTCTAAGAGAACTGTTTAAAAAAATTAACATCATGACGGTTCCTTGTCAATATATATACGAAAACATTATGTACCTACGTTCGAAAAAATCTACATCTTTTTAAACTAGATCAACCGCGCTTCAGATTATCTAAAGTAAACACTTCTTTTATGGGGTACTGTGTAAAATGTTTTAATAAAATACCACTCGATCTTCTTAAACTAAATGAGAAGAAATTTAAAACATGCATTAAACGCACACTATGTAGACAAGCATATCATAAGTTGGATGAGTATATCGTAGTGTTACAAATTAAAATTTCTAGTCTCTTACGGCAAGCTAACCTAAGCCCAAAGGACAGGGGGTTTGGTATCGACAAATAAGGAAACAACAGACAACCTCTAACACCGCATATTTATAATAATAAATCTAAAGCAATAAAAGGTGAACCTTAAAAAAACTAATTTACCTTACCATTAACAAATTAGGTAGGTCACTATCACTATAGCTACGAGTATATCTAAATATTGCCAGCCAACTAAAATTTCAGCAGAAAGAGCTAGGTCGTGGGGAGTTGGAGATAAAACCAGTACTGTTCCGTTTTAAACCATTAAATTAAATAATATAAATGTCAAATTTAAGGTATATCCTTCCAGTTATTTGTATGTGATTAATTAGTAAATGGGCGCCAGGGACTTTGAGAGTCCCGGAGCCGACGAAGGTGTTCAATATACTTCTGGATGAACGTAGAAGGTTGAACCCAAGATCCTCAATTCAAATTATGTTGAAGACCGGTTTCCAATGTTGAAAACCGGACTAAGGTAACCAACGGGTTCTTACAGAAACCATATTAAAATTAATAAAAATATTATAAGGGATTAAAATTAAGGGAAAACATTACCAAAGATTGGGTTTTGTTCTGCGTAATTGCCGTGATTTTCGTTCCGCATATGCCATGAAAATTATATTTAATGCACTCGTACGTAGCAAATTGGAATCTAGCTCCTGCGTGTAGAATCCGCACGAAAGTACCTACGTGATTTTACTGGAAAATGTACAAAAAGCGTTTCTTAGGTTTATCAATAAGTGCGTAAGCATGGCTATTACCCTTACCTCTATCCGACTTAATTTCTACTGGGATGCCTCGGATATAACTCGTTAGAGGTAAGGCGAGCAAAAGACCAGCTCACCATAGCCTGTAAGACTCTCCGTGGCACTATAGACGTGCCTGATCTACATGTTGTGCTAGCTCGCTTCTTTGTGCCAGACAACTACTGCCGTGGCAGAAAGCACAGGCTGTTTGCTGTGCCTCCATGTCGCACACTTGCGCGTGCTAAGTCCCCAGTACCACGTACTCTGGCCGCACTTAATGATCTCTTGGACTCTAATCCAATAAACGATCTGTTTGCGGACGAATGGACGAAGATTTTGTCGGCATGAAGTACTGTGAGAGGGATTTATGAAAGTGTTGTTTTACTTGATGATTTTATAATTTTATCTTTTGTGTACTTTTATCTTTAATTTTATCTTGTGTTCGTGTATAAACAAATAGTATCTTTAATTACTGTAATTGGTTTTAAACCGTTTTAATTAAAGTAATAAATAAATTAGCCGGTTAACATGGCCTTCAAATATGAATAAGGATTACCCACGTGGCGTTCATCAACTCCACAACAAGGGCTAGTTGCCTTGAACAACAATTTAATACCGAGGTTAACACTGAGGAATCCATGATAAATAGTTAGCGGGTGCAATACTCACGCTTGGTATAAGGACAAAACACGTTGACTGCAAGATCTTCGACTGGCTGGAAAGTTGTCTGCGTAAGCGCGTATCCTTTTAACAACCAGGGAAGGGCTCACAGATCACTTCCTAACACCATTACACAAAATAATAACCTTTTAAAACATGGAATAAGTTTTGTAGTATCACTCAAGCGTGTTCAAAGGCAAATAGACCCACCTTTGTTCAATAACCCTGTCATGGGATAACAAACCGGAACTAGACGAAGCATCTCGTAAATCTCCCCGATTTCAGATAAAATGATTAAAAGATCACTGAGGATAATCACAACACTAAGACACCTAATTCTTGAAAATCACTAACAACTGTCCAACGTGACGTTTAAATGCTGAAACAATAAGAATCTTCATGATCCAGACCAATAAACAAATTAGTTGTGACTTCCATTAACTAAACCAGTCTTGACAGGGGTAAAAAAATTTTTTTACTGAACGCGGAAAATTCTTAGGGATTGGTCCATACGATATTATTTCGATGGTTTGCAATCAATATGTTAAAAATATCGATTAAACTACAACTGTGAATCGGCGACCACCAGATGTCGCCTCTTAACTGTCAGAACTGACGTTCGACTGAATGTCAATGTCATTGGGAATATCAACACTCAACTTGAGGACAATCTATATATATAAAAGAAAGTCGTGTTAGTTACACTATTTATAGTCAAGAACGGCTGAACCGATTTGACTGAAAATTTGTGGAGAGGTAGCTTAGAGCCAGGGGACGGATATAGGATACTTTTTTTTTTTTTTGTAAAGCAATATATTTTGTAGTGGCACAGTGAGTAATCTCTTGCTCATCTATGTTAGCCTGGTACTTTGATTCCCAAATATATAAAAGAAATTCGTGTTAGTTACACTATTTATAACTCAAGAACTGCTGAATCGATTTGGCTGAAAATTAGAGTAAAAAAAGGACACCACGCGAACGAAGTAGCGCCGGGCAGCTAGAAATAATTTATAAAGCAAAACAACGTTTGCCGGGTCAGCTAGTATATATAATTATATAGAAAAGTGATTTATTGTGAGAGAGTGTTAACTAAATATTCCAGTGACGAAATACAGTTGAAGGAATGAGTCCTTCAATCAAATGCAGGCCAAAGTCAATTGTACAAACTACAATGCAATATATTACTCGGAAAACTCATAATGTTACTTAAGTTTTCAGGTAAATGCTACTTTACTGATTAGTAATGCAGCTGTGTAATACCAACCCGTGGTAGGTACAAAAAAAAAACAACGTAACAGTAGATAAAAATGCTTGGCTTAATGCTGGTCCTGCTGCACAGGCACTTGGGCTCACTAGTTGATCACAATTTTCAATATTTGGAAGAGAGGCTTCCCCTTTTTTTTCTGACATTATGAACTTAATGTTTATTTTATTCAATCAAGATTTAATTCTTGATACTTACTTCAATATTAAATACTTCTTCCTGATTGGTAGTATTTTTTTTTTTATCATCTCTTAAATAAATTGCACACCATAGTTTTGTATAATTTAGAAGCATTTTTTAAATTTTGTAAATTTAACAACAAATCAACATCAAAATATCATAAAAAACGGATCCCACCGTTTTTTATGATATTTTGATGTTGATTTGAAAGAGCATGGCAGTGGAGAATATATCATGCTCACTTAAATGTCTCATTGGTGGTGGCGCGTGTGTTGGATCATTCGGTTCCCTACAAAATGGTTGAGCTGGAAGGTGCTGATCCGCGTCATGTTCGTGAACGGGTGCCGTCGGTTGAAAGTGGTCATCTCTTAACTGCCAGGGCTTATTTTTAATTGTATATTTTAAATTGTTTCTTTTTTACATTGTCCTCTCATATAGAAGCACTAAGAATAATGTACCCGGGATTTTGTAATAATATCTTGATTTAAATTTTAAAAAAATATATATATTTTATTTCAGACCTACAAGATCCATAGAAGATCCATAGATTTAAAGGAGTGTCCGTGGACGTGCAACCCTACATAACAAAATCTCTTCATGTTATATTTTGAGGTCAGGAAACTATTTTATATTGTGTGGTTTGTACTTTTCAGTAGATCGAGTTGCATGTTGTCACTATCCACTACTGACTGAAAATCCTTTGTTTCCGTGTCCATCTGAATTCTATTGTATAGCGGAGTTGCTACCAATTTTGGTTGGTTTTGGGAACTCAATATTCATTATTTATATGATGAATGATGACAGAATGTTTAATTATTACTATTAGAAAGCATTCTGACTCATGTCGGCACTGGCTGGTATTTATCGAATAGCAGTAATGTATGGTTATTAATCTAGGGTTTCGGTTTAATCGTATACTCGTAGTAAAACAATACTAATAATTATAATATGATTATAATTATGATAATAATATGAATATAATTATTACTATGATTATGAACTAACTCTTTTGTCGATGTAAATTTTATTGGTTTTGAGACGGCCCTTAGCTTAGCTACGAGTTTGACGCTAACACTAAGGTCCATCAATTCCAGTGTGTCCTATTGTTTGGGGAACAGGATTACAGGACGACATTTGCACTCCAAGAATCGTCTATAACTCTCCACCTGATATGTCCTACTTCCTTTATAACCCCCTCCAGGAGTCCTTTATAAGTCTTTTTAGACTAGATATAAACATTATATATATATTTTTTAAGTTATAATAAATATATCAATACGAATTATAGTATTGTTTTTCCTAGCGTATCAAATGGAAAAAAGTTCAAACACATTTGGCGCAAAATTCAACAGCTCGAACTCTGCTCACTGATGCAGTCATAAAAAATCATCAAGTTCAAAGGTTGTTAGGGGTGGTGCTGCAGGAACGTCCGGTTGTGCAAAGAAAACAAGGTGAATGGTGAACTTTTAAAATTTGAAAACACGTTTATTGGTTGTACAATTAAAAATGGCCGCGTGCGCAAAAAATAGGATTTCGGGGCGTGCGCATTGGTTCGCGTTAGGTGGCAGACTGGCGGGGGCCCACAGTGTGACACGCATGTCAGCGTGGCCCGCCTCTTGGCTTACCTAGTGATGCTAAGTATTAACATTTTTTTTATTTTTTAAATGTATTGAGCGCGTCGCTAACATTCCCCACCCTAGTGCTGTCACAGCACTCATCAATTAGAGTGATAGGAGCGACGCGCACCGCGAAGCGGCGCCACGTCCGGGATCCCATCTTCACTTCCACGAGTCTGATACGACCGTCCTTACCTGGGAACACCTCAGTGATTAGTCCCTGCGGCCACGAATTACGGGGAGAGTTTGGGTCCACAACCAATACAAGGTCGCCCACTCGTAGCAGTGGCTGCTCTGTTTTCCACTTTCGCCTAGGTAGGAGGTCAGGTAAAATTTCCTTTACCCACATGCCAGAACATGTCGGCCAATCGTTGACTTGTACGCCAATGCCTGCGTAAGTACAGGTCAGAACTGTCAAACGCTCCGACTACAGGTAAGTTCGTCGACGTACCCAGCAAAAAGTTGTTGGGGGTGAGGAATTCTACGCCTTCCGGGTCTACCGAAACGTGCATCAAGGGACGACTGTTCACTATATTTTCAATTTCTGCTAGAAGTGTGTTCAACACTTCGTCCCTTCCTTGTTCGAGCAAAACCACTTTGAGCGACGACTTCAGGCTGCGAATCAGTCGCACCCATGCCCCACCCCAATGGGGACTGGCGGGAGGAATGAAAGTCCAGTCCATCCCATTGTTGACACCTACGTCTTTCAGTACTTCTTGATCCAGTTTCTGCATGGACCGTTGGAGTTCCTTTTCAGCGCCTTTTAGATTTGTGCCATTGTCGGAGTACAAGTGCCGCGGCCAGCCACGCCTCGCTGCCATCCGACGCAGTACCATGATCAACGAGTCCGTCGTGAGAGAAGCAACAGTCTCAACGTGAATAGCACGCAACGTTAAGCAGTTAAAAAGGAGACCGTACCTTTTTTCTCTGCGTCTGCCGACTGTTACCTCCATCGGTCTAAACAAGTCCAGCCCACAGTGAGAGAAGGGTCGCTGATGATGTGCCACACGAGACTGAGGTAAGTCCCCCATACGAGGAACTAGCGGCCTGCACTTCTTAATGCGGCACAGCATGCATTGCGACACTACAGTCTTCACGGTAGGTCTAAGTTTCACTATCCAATATTTATCCCTCAGCAGGTTAACTACTGTTTCCTGATTTCCATGAGCCGCCTTCACGTGGTAATGCCGAACAATCAGTCGAGCTGCAGGTTGCCGGCCGTCCAGTATTACAGGCCTCTTTACCTCCATGGAGACATCTGCAGCAGCATCGATCCGACCGCCCACGCGAAGCAAGCCATGCTCGTCTAAAAACGGTGAGAGAGTAAGTAACCGACTATTTTTAGGTAACGCCTTACCATTGCTAATCGCAGCTAATTCCTCAGCAAACGACTCCCTTTGTGCGTGTCTCAATAGCTGCCGCTCTGCACGCTCCATCATCTGCACACTATAGTCGCTGCCAGGAAAACCTTTTAACCTGTCAACAAATTTGAAAACAGTGGCTGACGCCCGTAGAAGGCGCATCCAAGAAGAAAATCGAACCGGATCTGGAACTGATGAATAAGCTGAGTGTTCCTGAACAACAGCTGTTACCTCTTCGCATGCTGTGTCTGTTTCTGATTGGATGACATCCTTAGGCCATGTCGCGTCATCGAAGTGCAGGAAAGTTGGACCGGCTAGCCACTCAGAATAAAGGGTAGGATTGAAAGTTCCCGTGTAGCTAAGTCAGCTACATTAAGCTTCGTAGGAACGGATCTCCATTCGTCAATACGTGTCAATTCATCGATCTCCCCGAGACGGTTCGCTTCGAACGCTTTATAGGTACGCGTATTGTTTCGAATCCAATGGAGAACCGTAGTGGAGTCACACCAAAAGAATCGACGTACTGGCGATAATCTATGTTCCTTACCAATGGTGTTAACTAGCCTTGCCGCTAACAATGCCGCTTGAAGCTCGTATCTAGGTACTGTCATAGGTTTCACAGGTACCACTCTGCATTTACTCGCAATAATAGAAACACGTATTTTACCTTGCGCTTCCCAGCGCCAATATGCTACCGTATACAGCGCTTTAGTAGATGCATCACTAAATACGTGAAGATGTAAGTTGCTAAACGGATCGCTTGTAGCCGTACTCGTAGCACTGCTAGTGGCCGCTACGCTTTCGTAGCCCATAGCACAAGGCTGCGTAGCATTGTGAGATGCGAGCCGCGCGGGAGTGGGGTCTTCCATCTCGTTCTCGGACGTTACCGTCGTAGCGCATGCAGACAACGCGTGGCACCTTGGAATGCGAATTGTACTGATAACGTTTATTTAGGTCAATCCATTTTACCCACCTTTCGTAAATGTTACAGGAACATTATCGTCCCATCCAATATTCAGGCACCAGGTATCCTGAAGCAGGATTTTACCCTGAATAGTGAAGGGGGCGAGAAATCCTAAGACATCAAAAATAGACATAATAACCCTTCGCATAATCCTTTTAATGGGTCGTTCGTTGCCCTGAGTGATATCTTTTGGATGCGCTTTAGTGACACGTCAAACCCAAGCATATCATCCCCAGGAAACCAAATAAGTCCCAGTGTTCGCTCACCTCCATATTGCTGACCGACTTTGAACTTTACTGCAGCAGGGCCTAAGGTCTCCTTTGGTATGCTGTTCAAAACCGCGACGATGTTACTCGTCCAGTTTCGGATTTCAAACCCTCCGGCCCTGTGAATGTCACTGATATTACTCACCATATCAATAGCAGCTTTTTCATCCGGCAAACTGTCTATGTAGTCATCCATATAATGTGAATGGTAAATAGCATCGGCTGCGGCCGGCAAGGATGTCTCATAGTTGCATTTTTGTTTTTGATGAATTGAGCTACAAATGGTGAACAATTAGCTCCAAAAATTAAGGATGTCATGACATACTCTTTGACGTCTTTTGTAGGGTGGCTTCTCCACAGAAACCTTAGTGCGTGCTGATCCTTGGCGTGAATTTTAACCCTCAGAAACATATTCTTTGTGTGTCACCTGTTACTGCGACTTTATTTTCCCTGAAGCGCAGCATTATACCCAGTAGTGATGACAAAAGATCAGGTCCTGTGAGTAAATAATCATTAAGGCAGGAACCATCTACCTTACCTGCAGCGTCGAAGAACAGCCGAAGCTTGCTTTTGTTTGGGTTGTTAACACCGAAATGAAAATATGAAAACACGTTTATTGGTTGTACTATTAAAAAATAGCCGCGTGCGCAAAAAAAAGAATTTCGGGGCGTGCGCATTGGTTCGCGTTAGGTGGCAGACAGGCGGAGGGCCCACAGCACGGTAATATTATCTATACAGTATTCCAACTTCATACAAACGGACGAAGGGCGAGCTATACCTACGCGCCTCGATCTCGGTATGCGCTCGACATGCAGGCAGTCGCGACTGTGCCGCAGTGACGAACGGACGGTGTGATGTTTTTTAACAATAACCGCGCGATTTTTTTTAAGCTTTATATTAGAATGCGGATTTTTTATACTTTAAAATTTAATAATAAAGCATTTCGTACGTCTCAGTCGTGGCGCAAATATTTTTCGGTCGCAAATTTATAAGATATATGTAAATATTTATATTTTATAACAAATCGGTTGTTATAAAATATAAATATATCCAAATAGTTTTTATTCAAACATAAACATAGCTTTTTAAATAAATCTACCAATCAAAAAACAACACGCATTTTTTTTTATTGAACACTTCCTATTCAATTCACGAAGTATTTTATTTGTTTATATAAAAAAAGTATATTTACAATCACAAAACAAATGTAATTAAAATGCTGGAGGCGGGCAGCCCTATCGCATGTTTACGTACCGTGCGGCTGTAGGCATTTATTTACAAGATGCGGCCGACTTACAATACTGTATGGATAATAATATTACCGTGCCCACAGTGTGACAAGCATGTCAGCGTGGCCCGCCTCTTGGCTTGCAGTGATGCTAAGTATTAACATTTTTTTATTTTTTAAATGTATTGAGCGCGTCGCTAACACAGATGACAGGGCATGCAGCGCAGGATGGAAGGTATGGGGGGGTTATTACGACCACTTCTTTGTATATTTTAGTGTAAACTATTGTAGCTATAATTAAAAAATAAAGTCTCAACTAACGTCTTATTCGTTTTCATTAAACTTTCGACAATGTTCGTGTCCTGTCTCAAGATGGAGCTGCGATTTTACCAATTTTAGTAGGTGTCTAATCCATTTACATCTCAAACAAGAAATATCTTTTTGTATTTATTTATTGGACAAATTGTACTATATGTTTTAATTATCTAATCAGTCACTGTATTTTAAACATTGATTGATGTTTTACTTGAATAATCTACCGATTCCCGAAATTAAAGTTATTTTCTCTTTGTAGTATTTTTATGATAATCTCAAATAACGTCTTATTTACTTCCATTAAACATTCGACAGTGTCCGTTACATTGTGTCCTGTCTCAAGATAATCGTTCTAGGGAGCTGCGATTTTAGCATTTCCATTAGATGTCTACTTAATCCATTCACATCTCCATCAAGAGATATCTTTTTGTATTTATTTATTGGACAAATTGTGTTATATGTTTCAATTATCTAATAAGTCATTGTATTTTCAACATTGATTAATGTTTTACTTGAAAAAACCGGCCAAGTGCGAGTCGGACTCGCGCACGAAGGGTTCCGTACGATTATCTATAATAATTACGTCTGTTGTATTTGAGCCCCCCTTAAATATTTATTTTATTTGAATTTAATTATTTATTTTTAAAGTGAATATAACAACTAAATATTCTGTGAACTTTTCAAGCGTCTACCTGTTGTTTAATCTGTAGAGTGCATATGAGTATTGACTCAGTCTTTTGCATAATTTATCAATATCTATTTTCCAATTAATTGTATTATCAATCAATATTTAATCCTAAAAACTTTGTCACTTCGGTTTTTGCTATGTTATTCTGTACATATCTAATATTTAAAGGCCTACGGCTGGTTTTTATTCGGAAATTCATAACTGTTGTCTTATCAATATTTAACCTAAGATTATTTTTATTCATCCAATTCATTATGGACGTCTAAGTCAAATTAATGTCGTTTTCCAGGTTATTGGAATTGTTATTTGTGAATAAAACAGTGCTGTCGTCTGCAAAAAGTATGGTTTCATAGTCTAACACGGAAGGCATATCATTTATAAAAACGAGGAAGAATAACGGGCCTACAATAGTGCCTTGTGGAATACCCAGTCGAACAGTTCCTGTTTCTGAAGCATAGACTTCTTCAGTTTTTGTTGCAAGATTTAGCTTTTTTATTTCAGTGAACTGTTTCCTGTTTGTGAGGTATGATTTAATGAGATCATAGACATTACCTCTTACTCCATATGCATACATTTTGCTTAGGAGGATGTCGTGATCCACGCGGTCAAAGGCTTTAGAAATATCCATGTATAGAGCTACAGCAGGGAGTCCTTTGTCCAGGTTAGTCATAATTTCGTATAAAAAGTTATATATGGCCACATTTATTGATTTATTTTTCCTAAAGCCATATTGCGCGGGTGTAAATATATTGTGACTCTCAAAGAACCTATACAGGGAGTTAAATATAACCTTTTCAAAAATCTATATATAATAATAGCAAATATAGGTATAATAGCTATGGGCCTATAATTACTGACATTTAGTTTATCCCTTTTTTTAAAAATTGGCATTATGACTGATACTTTTAATTTATCTGGAAATATACCCTTCTCAATACACAAATTAACGCAGTAACTTATGGGTTTACTAATTACGGTAGCGACTTCTTTCACAATGTTTGTAATAATATCGTCATAACCAGAACTGTTTGTGTTTTTTAGTGCTGTAATAATTTTAAGTATATCGTCAGGCCCTACAGGTGTCATGAAAATTGAATTCATTAATTGAGTTTTTATGTTATTAGAATTGTCAGTATTATTAAAATTATTTGCACTATCGGAAATATTATTAGGATATTGTATATTGCTAGTGTTAATGTCAAGAAAGAAGTTATTATAAGATTGTACAATTTCAGTTGGGTTTGTTATTATATTGTCATTGATACTTAATTGATTCACACTTTCAATAGGAAATGTATATTTAATGTCACTTATTACTTTCCATGTTGCCTTAGATTTATTTGTCGCCGATATAATAAAGTAGTCATTTTGTGCCTTTTTTTGTTAGATCAATTATAGTCTTGTATCTCTTTGCATACGTTTTATATGCGGTTTTGTTTGTTGAAGTCGATTTTTTCCTATATTTCCACAGAAGTTCCCGTTTGCGTGTACTACATCTTTTTATTCCTTGGGACATCCATTTAGGTTTTGACTTACTAAACATTTTAATTCTTTTTACCGGAAAGCTTAGGTCATAAAATAATTGGAAGTTGTTATGAAATACGTTAAAAGCTTTATTAGGATCTGAGCAATCATAGACATCACTATTTGTTATTTGCTTTAGATATTTTATAAAAATAGCTCTATTTTTCGAGTAATCTCGTTTTAACTTGTACCAATATCTTAATGTACATGTTTTTCTTATCGGTATCTTAATTATTTGTGCACAATGGTCAAATATTGAAAATTCTTTGAGTGAGCCCTTGCACCCTTTTATGTTGTGAGCTATGTTATCTAAACAAGTCCTGCTAGCGAATCGGGTTACATTTTTAAACTCTAGTTTTAAATTGTAGCAGTTTAAGAGCTCTCTAAAGTCTCTGGAGAGTTTAGTTTCTTTTAATATGTCTATATTAAAGTCTCCACAAAGTATAACTTTATTTATTTTTAAACAAGTAAAATGTAGAATTTTATTTAATACATTTAGGAATTTGTTAATTTGCACTGGTGATTGTTTTGGCGGTCTATATACGCACAAAATAGTGATATCATGTTCAAGTTTTTTTATTTATTTATTAGACAAAGTGTCATGTTTAAATTATCAAATAAGTCACGGTATTTTAAATATTGATTGATGCTTTACTTGAAAACCCTACCGATTCTCGAAATTGAAGTTGTTTTCTGTCCGTAGTGTTTTTATGATAATCAGTTTTTTTTTTTTTTGAAAAATCGTTTTTATTTTACTCTGTTTCCATTAACATCTCTATCAAGAGATATCTTTTTGTATTTATTTATTAGACAAATTGTTAAAATAAGTAAAGATAAAAGATAAGTTTCGGTTTCTAATTAGTCACTGTATTTTAAATATGAATTGATTACTTTACTTGAAATGAACAGTAGGTGATTTTGGTACTCTCGGCTTCACCTCGACTCGGCTTGCATATTGTTAGCCATGCTAGCAAATCAACTGCCTATGGTCTTATACAAACCAATTACCTACTGTGTAATACTACGCTTCCTTAGGTTAGGATTAAGCCCGGTTGCGTTACATACGTTGCAGACGTTTAGCGCTAAGTGTAATTATTTTTGATGCTATTTAGCCTTAGGTTTGACGTCGGCAAGACAATAAGCAAATTAACATTAATAGAATATAAATATTTAATTTATGCCCGAAAATAATTATTCTTAGATTTATTTTCACGCCAATGAAGAAAGAATAAGCACTTACATACATCACTCTAAATACAAAATACCTAATTTTAGAGCCTTCAAAAATGATATGACGATTAAGTAAATGCAATAATAAAACGTCCAGTAGCAGTAGTCCAGGTGCATGGCAGCTGAAAAGCTGCCATGCACCTGGACGTTTACCATTCATCTTCACGAAGTTTACCATTCAACTTTTCTAAAAATTACAAAGTATTTAATAAAGCTTTGAAAAACAGTGCTGCCTGATTGTTATATAGAAGGATCGTAATAAATCTTAACGCAAACGTCAACTTCACAACCGATCACGCTTGAATTCCTCGAATCTCGGGAAAAACGTGAAGTACATGTCATGTTTCCGTCCTTTTTGTGTACATGAAATATTTATAAAATCATTTGTTTGCCTTGTTCATTATGTCTCTATTTATTTCCCAAAGCTAGCTTATATTGTGTGCCCTAATAAACTTATTTTCTTTCTTTCCACCTTGAATGGTAGACAATGCACACTAACTAACACACTAAGTCCGGTGTACCACACTTAGGTAAATGAAGTGTATAAAAGAGTGAATAAATAATAATTAACGGCTTCACATATTTTTTTTTTTGTAAGTCAGCCACAGGAAACATTTCGTTCGATAAAATTCGATCCAGATTTTCAGTCCCAAAAATTCGATAACCAAAATTATTGTCGAACTTTATTAAAAACGTCAAATTCACTTAAAAGTTTAAAGTCCTCCTTTATTTCGACTTCGAAATCCTGAAATTGTAGGACCAAGGCTTCAATTGAAAAAAAGGAGTAAAAAACATGAACTTAAATGGTTGATGAGCAAAACTAAACCATATACATTGGAATAAATTCCGCAGTGGGAAATTAATTAGTACCTAATGAAATACTGTGACTAATTCGTTGTTACTAATTTTACTGAATCGGGCTAACAGCAGTACTTCGACATTACAATAAAATGGACTGTATACTGTACTGCCCGCGTAGGATTCCAGCAAATTATTTCATATGAACAACCAGTAGCAACTATGCCTTTGTGATAGATAATGTATGTATCTGACGGTTCTGCCACTGGCAAATCAAATCAATCAATTAAATGTATCATTGCATACGGATACCCTGTGCAAGCGTTATTTGAATGATCAAACGTTACAACAACAGAGGGCCAATTCAGACGGCGCGTTGTGTTCCACGCGCGCCTCAAAGAAATGTCTGCACGAATTGACGGGGTCCACTGGGGCCGATGCCTGCCAGGGCCGCGGGTGGTTCGAAAGAGACACCGTGGCCCCTGGCACAGGCAACTGAAGGAACACGGGTGGGTTTTAGTCAGTAAAAGTCTGACACGCCCTCATATGATGATTTCTCACCCAAAAAAAGGGGCAATTCTCGTAATTTTAAGAATGATCATAGTCTGATCTCAGTCTCAATCTGTCAAAAATACCTTTAATTTGGCTACATTTTTTTTTTTACAAGTTTTTACATTTGTTTGTCGCTGGAATGAGGCTGCGACTAGATTTTGAATGTTTTAAATTACGAGAATTTGCTTTCAGATATCATCTAATTGAATTGTCGAGAGATACATTAGTTTTCAGAAACCAATGGAACTTACTGAACGACATTATTTATTGCTACGAAAATTCATTATTAATAATTATGTAATTGATTTAAAATTGTGATCAGGGACTACGCTTTGAAATGGCCAGTTAGCTCCATCTTTCTGACTAACCGACACCAGCATTGACAATTCGAAACTGTCTATAATTACTTTAAAATAAAATAAATGCTCTGAGTTCGTTTTCGAGTAAAATTAATTTCTAAAAATGCAGTTTCATAACTTATTTCTTGAATTTTACTATTTTCCTGCCTGATCCGGTGCAGTTCTTTTTCCAAATAACGTAGACCAGTTTAATAATAATGTACTCTGTGTAACGTAGTCTATTTCTATGAACGTGAAAATTGGCAGCCGGATAACTGGACAGCCATTAATGGACTGCTTATTAGACAGCAGATTGTCACAACTTTGTGAAAATACAAATGCAGATTTTCATCTACATATTTTGATCTACTTGCAAAACGAACAGAAAATGCCTGGAAGAGCTATTGGGCCATAAAAAAATAAATGAAGGGTGATCTTCCTTTGTTCCTTAAGAGAAGACTCATTCACGTGTGCATACTTCCCATTCTCACATATGGTAGTCACACTAACAGACTGGGTTAAAATACGACCATCCGTTCCATCACAAAGAAAACAGATATAATTTCGAAAGAAAAACTTTGAAATATGGATTTTCCTAAAGTTCGTCGTCGTTATTTTACGAGAAAATCGTCAAGATTTCCCGTAAGTGTAAGGTATTTACAAAGCTGTACAAAGGCGCGTGGGATCTCTCCGCGTTAAGGTAGGTATCGCGGGTTTTGAATCTATAAAGACGAGTTTCCCCGCGATATTGTAGTGTCTCTTCAATCCATTTTAATCGGAGCTTTGAGTATATTTTTAAGTAACTTTTTATTCATATTTGCACTTTTAGAGTATAATGTTTTATGTTGTAACTTTATTTTTCACTTTTGTTTATATATTATTATTTTATATTGTATAGTAAACCGACCTGACGCGCTAAACATAACGTAGATTCTGACGGTTATTTAGGTTGCAAACAGAAAGCCAATTCTCGTAATATAAAACGTTCAAAATTTAGTCGCAGTCTCATCTCGGCGACAAGCAAATGTCAAAAATTTGTCAAAATGTAGGGAAATTAGACGTATTTTTGACAGATTGAGACTGAGATCAGACTGTGAACTCTCTTAAAATTACGAGAATTGCCCCTCAGATCGCAACTTATGACCAGGCGACGCTGATCGTCTCGACAAATATCATCTTATACTCGTACATAAAACCCTTACACTGACTTGGATCTACTTGCCTTATCCGTTGAAAAATTTACTAACATATTGCTTAACACAATCCAAAAATTAAGTGAATAATAAAAATGTATTTAGTGTACCCTAGTAACTGTAATTTATGTGTATCTTATTTCATGCATTTACTCTGTATTCTTACTTATTTGTATTCTGTCCGACTTTAACTTTATCAACATTGTCTTTGTCTTTTTGTGTAACAGTGGAGAACGTTGTTCGTTGCATATTTGTATAACTCCTTGTGTTATATTTACTTGTAATATACGAGTATATTGTGTAATTGTTTGTTCTTCTGAATAAATTAAAAATAAAATATAAGTTCAAGCTTCAGAACTTATGTACTCGGTTTTTTGTTCCATTTTAGAAAACGTTTAATTGTAAACAATATGTTACTCTAGTGTGTGGGTGTGGTAGGTAAACCAACACTAAGCCCAAAACGAACTTGTAAGAGGAATGGAAATAGAAATGCATGGGCGTTACGTGCGAACAAATGGCTCAATCCTGAGCTTTCGAAGAATTCCGTGGAGTCATTGAACCGATTGTGTATGGATTCTTAAGACTTCGTTTGAAAAAGCATTTTAAAAAGAAAACTTGGTTTTCCATTCCATGTTTCTGTATAAACAAGCCCTTTGTCTTATTGAATTTCCCATCGGCAAAAATGACGAAAGTCCATACAAATTTTCATCCCCTATTTAATCACATTTGACCATAAATTTTCTCAAATCCTTCCTTATTTTCAGTATAATTATATGACCACTTTTGTGCAAAATATGCTCCTAAACCCAGTGATTTAGGTGTGACATGGTGATTTAATGTGTGCTATCTACCAGCGAATTCAAGAATTTCAAGATTTTAAATAAGAAGATCATTATTCAATTAAGTATTGATTATATTGTAAAAATTCAATGCAATTTAAACTTCAGCCTTCATCGTTCATAAATAAATGAAAACTGTAATGGCGGCCAGTTCCGCGGACTATGTTTTTAAGCGGTTGTGCCAGTAATCCATCAAAATCAAAGGACACGTAATTATTTTTATCGTTTTTAATTAAAAATATTACAATTCAATTATTCAGTATTAATGTAATGAATGTATTTTATATAATTATTAGTGTTTTCTTTAAGAAAAAATAGTTACAAAGTCGTCATAATATATATTTTACTGTCGCAAACGGCACTTCCTTTTGATGAAAGTTAATTCTTTTTTTTATTATAACAATATTTTCATTTCCGGTTTGTAGGTTTTAGTACTACAATGATTGGCTTTAAAATTCATCTGACTAATACCAAATCTCCTAATGTCTAATCTCCAACAAGTACCAAATTAATAATTGATTGATAGCGTGACATAAATCGCCATCGTACATTTATTTGACTAAATTACTAACTGCAGTTATAATTCAGTACCTAAACTTCTCCATTTAAGTGCCTACATTGATAAACTGGCATTAGATTCTCGAGACAAAGCAATTCAAATTTTTAAGTAATGGAGTAGTTGACGGTAGTGCAAATACTATCCATTCTTTTGTGATTTTTAAAGTACGTCACAAGTCGAACTAATTATTTTTTTGCTATTTTTTGTGATTTTTGCATTTTATGCATTATAGATTTTGTCTTCGTCTAAAAGCTACGGCCCTAAAGTCAAAGTACCATTCCGCTTTTTTTTAAACAAACTGTTATTTTTTACAGTCATCAGATGTAAAACCAAGAAATATTTAAAGTAGCCAATTAAAAGCACGACAAACTAACATAGAAACTTTTATAAGTCGGAAAATCGTGAAAGCTAATTACGATAAGTGAACACTTACAATACTTTTTACTATAGTGTTTAATATTTCATTATAATTAGGGTGGAAATAAACAAAGGACTATCAAAATAGTTTGCCGTCGGCAGTCGGCACACTCAACCCCATGCAATAACTCGTTTATTTTATCGATAAAAACCAAGCGTAGCTTTCGAATTTATAAAAACTCTTCTTAATTTAATTTAGGCTATTGAGTTAACGCTCAATAATTTTATTGGGTATCTTTACAAGTTAACGGCAAACTGATTTAAAAAATTCCGCGTTTTAAACCGACATCACGTACCTGAACTTCAGAATATATTATATCGGTTCTGCTTCATTTTGTCTTTAAAGAACCAAAAGGGGTACAAGATAAATATATATTTCAAAAGATAAGTCCGACACTAGATATTTATTATCTCATTTAGCTCATCCTTTGACCGCTGCCTTCAGATTGGTAAGCTGAAAATGTAGAGGAGGTTCTATTCTAAACAATAAAAGAAATATTTTATGTATTTTAGATATACATAAAATAAATTAAAGTACTTTATTTATTTTAAATATACATTTACAAATTACAAGTTGTATTATATTTCGTTGCTTCTGCGATCTCGATCTTCGACTTCAGAAAAAGAAGATTATCGCCCAAACTTCCTTAAAAATCACAGACACTTCCATTGTAAAGCGTTTATTTAGTATTCACACTCAGTTTAATTATTACTACGAAAACTAATAATTATATAAACTTATTCAACAATTTTTTCACCAAATATCACAATTAATGTCCGGTTACACGTTAAATTCACACTGACTTTCGTTTAACAGGTCCGTAGAACACTTTAGGAGCCGGGCAGAAAGACAAGCCATCACAGGACTTTAAAATTTTTCATCACTTATTGTTTGCCGACGGCTTTCGTAATCTCCTTAAAATAATGTTTTCCGGATTAAATTCGTAATTAAATACGGTAAATTGTATATTTATAAATCCACTGTATAATATTAAAGGTAGTTATTATTTTTATTTCCGGTTTAAAGTTGAATTTTTTTTTTAAACACTTTTTCAAAAGTTCACAAATTTTTGCAAAAAAAAAATCGAAAAAAATGGAAATACGAGAAAATTTTATTAAAATAATATATTAAAACGACTTACCAATTTATAAATTTTTTCTGCAGTTGGTGCTCAGGTACCGGACAGGGACGAGAGAACCGAACCGGAGGAGAACGAGTATCGGACAGTGCAATAGGTACTGCAATCGCGGACAAACCTTCAACCTCGAATGGCGGATTCGAACTGATGGCGGCTTCAGGGGAGGCACTGCTTTTATTACCGTAGGGCGTGCAACGTTTCCGGGATTTCACACACACAGACGCAACCGCATCTACCTCTACAGGTTTTTTTGTATTACAAGCTAATATTCCCCGCCCGGGCCACACAATGGCGATTTTCCGATAGATTTTTTTAAGATACATACGTCACATGCGGTGGTTCTTGAAATGGTTGTTGAATTTTTTATTTTATTTATTAGATTTATTTATTTTTGACCTGTTGACCTATATGCAATGCGTCCAGTTTTATAAGGTTGTAAGTCTGGTGTAGGGTGATTCTATTTCGTGTCTTCTATTCACGCATTCATGTTTGTATTCCTTTACAATTTCTCGTCAAACATTACTTTGTTAGATGAGAAGGACAGTTTAACGATTTTATTCTGTGATTTTTTTCTTTCGAAATATCAAAGTTGTCGAATATTGTTGGTTTGTTGCTCCTATTTTTTTTCTGGCATATTTCGTAGTTAAAGAACTATTAAAAGAAGCGATAAGGCCGCCCATTGTATATTTTATAGTGATTATTGTTTTTTCTTTGTTATGTATTTTCACACCAGAAAATACATAACAAAGAAGAAACAATAATTACTTAAATATACATAAATAAACAAATATATAATATTATCTTGCCTTTGTTGATGTAGGTTTGTTTTATGATTATACGAGTATGTTCGTGTTTTCCGTGACCGATAAATTTATTAAATCTTACAGACGTCAACTTAAAAAATATGTACATAATGTGACTGTTTATGGGTTTTTATGAAATAAATAGATTTAATTCATTTATAAAATGTGACTCTTTTATTATTTCCGAGTAGAAAGTGTTTTTTTTCCTTAACGTATTCATGGTTTTTAGTTTTATTTATGTAATACTAGCTGCACCCCGCGGTTTCACCCGCGTTAGTTTCGATCCCGTGGGAATATCGGGATAAAAAGTATCCTATATATTAATCCTGGTTATAAACCATCTGTGTGCCAAATTTCATCCAAATCCGTTTCATTATCATAATCATTAGTTTTTGCATGAAAGAGTAACAAACATCCATCCATCCATACAAATTTTGACGTTTATAATATTAGTATGATTTTATTCGATTCTTTGGTGATTCGAATCCCGAGTGAAGCAAAGTTTTACTGTTTTGTTTTGTTGTGTTTTTGGGATTGCGTTCGGCGTGAAAGCGCTACGTCCAGGCTTCGACTCATATGTAAGTCTAGAAAGTCAAGATGATTTTCATGGTAAGATTTTTAGTTTTTCTCCACAGGGCATCACTTTACTACCCGGAAAGGGTGATAAACAGATTATCCGAGTGTTCTCTTGTCCATTTGTAACCGCAAATCTTTATTCACCGATCCACTAGCCAAGCATGGAGCGCCTGTTTTCCCCGAAAGGTTGGGCAGAGGTGTACCTATTTAGTACTCCCACATTCCGTTAGTTATCAACTTGCTTCATTCGCTCAAATGGCTTCAGCAGTGTATATTTGTTTTTATAGAATCAGACCGCATGAATATTTTGTTAAGTAGTATTTATTATCAACATTCAAAATAGTACTGAACAACGAATTTTTTTTATTTTTTATTTACTTAATTGAAAAAAAATGAAAATTGTTTATTAAATCACATCTTTATATAGTTTAAAACAATGTCACTTTTTGTGTCCAACCTTTGTTCTTTTAAACTTCAAAATGGATTTTGACGCGATTTTTGCCATCATTGAGAGAATTTATTACGGAAGGTTTATTTTGATAACGCATTATATATTATATCAGAGATATAGAACAGAAATATCGATGTTTTGTCATATCGCCACAATTATAGACTGCACTTAATTTCAATTAGTAATAAATAGTAGCCAATAATAAATTTTATTTCAGAAAAAACACATTTAAGGTTCACAGAACAATTTTTCAACTAAAAATGAACATTACAGAAAAAACCCATGCGCTTCAAACCGGAACTGGTTTCTGATATAAGTACTTAGGTATCTATCGGAAGGCTGTTTTGTTTTTTTATTTTGTTTAGGTTTGCGGTGATAATAATAATACCAGTCTAATATTTTTAACTGCAGAACAAAGGCCTCTGCGTACAAAGAAGGCGTGAGCATTATTTTTAAGTCCAAGAACTTTTAAAAAGAAAATCTACATTTCTGAAACATGTTACAAACTGAAAGAGCACTGATTTTTATTTCGGTTTCCTCATAGCTTATTACTTAGGGCGCGCTATGAACTCGTGAACTCCACATCATTATAAAATAATCTACGAGTATGTGCGATATATACAAACATGCATCTATTTGCCGTGTCGTTTCATGCAATATAGAATATATTAAAGTTAAGTTCCCTATAATTCTGCGTATTCGTTGCATAGATATTAGTTGATATAATAAATATAGATGTTATAGACTGACGGATGTGAATTGATTTTTATTTTGTATGTTACTTTTCTGGCAAGTTTTTACATAAATTGATTTATTTATGTCAGTAAATTACCGGATGGGTTTTATATTTGAATAAATACCACTCTTTGCATAAGACTCGGTGATACAGTGTTTTACAAGTTATAATTCCTTGTAAACTTGTACGTTATGTTTGACAAGGGTAAGTTTATGTTTTACAAACTAACCATGACTCAGTAGGTATATTTGGTTACAAAAACCAAAAAATCTATACAAAAATCACTGATTTCCCGAGTACCTATTTTAATCCATTGTTCAAAACATTATTACAAAAGCTGGTCACTCGTAGCGTTGTGTAGACTTTTGCTAGGAGCTACAATTGTTCGTAGCGTTGCGTAGACATTTGATGGGTGCTACATTTCTCGTAGCGTGGCGTAAACATTTTTACTACGAGCTACACATCTCGTAGCGTTGAGAAGTCTTTTGCTACGAGATCCATCTTGCGTAGCGTTGCGTAGACATTTACTACGCGCTACATTTTCACGTAGCACTTATGAAGTGCAAATTCGTAGTCATCCGCTACGACTACGAATTATGTTCAACTAAGAAATTAAGTGAATAATATTATTATTTGAATAACGGTTAGTTGGTTTAAAAAATCGGAATTCCTGGATGTCAGTGAAGCTGGATTTGGCGTTAGTATCCATTGACCGATCACAATGAAATTTGGCGCATGTGCGAATTTCTATATGAAACCTTTGAACCGTGGCTGTCCACGCCGGCAATATAGTTGGTAAAAGCTGGTTGGTGGATTATAAATATAAAAGCGGATATTCGATGCACAGTTTCAATTGGTAAGTGGTTTTAGAAATGTTTTTTTTTATCATTGTTAAAATTATTGTCAAATATATGAATGTAAACGAAGCAAAGGAAGTATGTAAGCATTACGATGCTTACATACTTCTTTTGCTCCACCTGCTACGGCAGGTGGCATTCTGCAGTACCTGATGTATCGAAATAAAAATGAAAATACACCTCTTTAACACGTATAAGCATAATCAGCATATAATGTTCCCACTGCTGGGACACAGGCCTCCTCTCTGTGAGTCGGAGTGGGCCACCACACCCTCCACGCGTTCCCAGTGCGGGTTGGTAGATGTCAAATACCTTCAAATTTCTGGTTCTAGGACATGCCGGTTTCCTCACGATGTTTTCCTTCACTGTTTTGAGAGCAGTGGTGATGAAATAATTGACACAAATTAAAGCGCCTGTCTGGTTTCGATCCTACGACCTACAAGTTGTAAGTTGTGGCCGTCACCACTGGGTCACCACTGCTCGTAACACGTATAATAATTTATTAATATTTGGGCCTTAGACTATTTATGGCTGGCAAACGAAATTCAACCTTAGGGTGGTAATGTTATCTATTATGCCCGTCTGTAACTTATTATTCGATGAGCAGTTTCAGATAAACTCGAAATATCAAGTTGTTATAAATGATTTCATCTTTCGCAAAGCTAGTCCCCACTACGTGTTATAATTCCTATGGCGAACTCGGTACAGCTTTCCCAACAAAGATTTTGAATTTTGGTGAGTTTATTTTTTAAACGACCACCACTTCTTCCTCTATTTGTGCGATGTTGACAGGGCGTTAAGTTTATTATTTTAATAATAACTACATGTTTTTTTTACTTGAGACACTTACACCTGAAGGCCAATTCCCGTAATTAAAAACGTTCAAAATCTAGTTGAAATCTCATCTCAGCGACAATCAATGTCAAACGCTTGTCAAAAATGTAGGGAAATTAGAGATATTTTTGACAAATTAAGACTGAGATCAGACTGTGAAAGTTCTTAAAATTACGAAAATTGCCCCGCTAATTTCTTATTTGATCATTTGAACTTGGGAATCATACTCTACTGTAGCATTACTTAAAAATTTTCCTCAGAAATTTGTAATTTTTTAAGCAAACATAAATAAATATCGCGGACTTCAGTGAAGGAATCATCTTAAATTATGCTTAAGTAAAGTTTAAAGGTCTTTTTTTTTTGAGGATGGGAAATCATCAAATGACCCCTCCCGCTCTGGGTGGAGCGGAAGGGAGTGTCAGACTCTTACTGACTAAAACCCACCCGTGTTCCTTCCTTAGCCCTTTCTGTTCCAGGGCAGCGGTAACCCTTTCGGACGATCCCGCCGCCCTGGCAGGCTTCGGTCCTATCGGGCCCCGTCCTTTGCTGACTTCTCTTTCAGGCGCGCGTGGAACACAACGCGCCGTCCGGCACAGGCCTGGTCCTGATCGGACGGTGAGCTACGCATTACTCACCGCCCGCAGGCCCGTGCCTACGGTGGCCGGGAGTCGTCACGCGGCTCCCGACGCCCGGAGCGTCTCCCGCGGCGGCTGAGGCGTAAGGTGTTCTCCCTCAGCCTCCCCGCCACCTCCTTCGCTAGCATGACTGCTTCGCAGAAGGAGGTGACTGCCTCCCACTCCCTCTCGCCCCGGACCATGGCTTGAACCAGGGCCGGACGCGAGAGGTCGCCGCCGTTGCCGATCGCCTCTACGAGGACACGGCGGGGCTCCGCCCAAGCAGGGCAGACCTCCAAAGTTTAAACATCTTAGCTTTAAATTCTCAACCTGAATCCAAATGAAAAGGATCTAGGTCGGAATCCATAGGGTTTCATACTTCACTAAATTACGGCGTATACCAATTTTAAATAAGTATCCTACCCTATTCATCTTGGGTATGTTAGGATACAATGAGTTAAAAGTCAGAAGGAATTTAGCACTAGTCTCATATATTTTTAAGGCGATGAGGGGAAAGATTCACAATCCAGACGTATTACAACAGTCAGGTGTATAATTATGTGATCCGGACAGATACGTGTGGCGGCGGCGGCGGCCGCGGCTGCTGGCAGTGCCGCGCGGCCGCACGAAGCTAGTGAATGAAGCGCCGTTTTCTCTCGCACTCCGTATCCTCAACAGTATAGCGGAGGATATAGATATATTTTGTTGCACTCTGGGTTCACAGTGAGAGCTCTCTTTGAAGTAAGTTATGGTCCTACTAGGACATAGATATAATTATGGTGTTTGTAGTAGCAGTAAATATGATCTATAATTATTAGTTTGTAACTGTGTAACTGTAGTTTGTAACTTGTCTACATTGTCGCATTAGGTGACAAACCTGTAAAGATCAAGAGATTCAATAAAATCAGTGAGTAATATTCTCGACGTTCCTGCGGTTAAGTTCCAGATGTTTTCATAACAACATAATATTCTGCCGGTCTACATATTTTGTAAATCTCACCGTGAAAACTTAGGTAAAGTGAGTTTGGAGTGAGTTGTCATTCCCTGTGATGCTAGAGACAAACACTATAGACCACTCACTTCTGGTGAGATTTTTACAGAATTGATAGCTGATTAAAAACTGGAAAGTATTGGCTGTATTATAATTATGTATAAGCTTGAAATAAACAATATCGTTAGTTATATGTACCATATTAAAACAAATTAACGTTTAAAAAAATATATATATATATTTACTTACACTTGTTTGTCTATAAAATAAAAATAAATAATTGATTTTTATGAAGGAATTAAATTTTTAATTTGACCTTCATAATAATAATAGATTAAGTGCATACATAAGTCGCATTAAAGCTAGTAATGATCACTAAAAATATTTAATAAACACACACATACAAAAAATGTTAATAAGGTTTCATTTTCCGTCCATCCAGCCTTATGTACGGTATTAAAATGATCCTGTGCTAATTTCATTAAAAGCAAAAATATCACAGACACAAATGAACACTCGGAAAATAATAAAAACACACCACCATAACGCCTGCGGGACGAACAGTGCAACAAAACAGCAAAGTCCCCCGGCCAAGCTCCGGACGGAATAGGTACCTGGAATAATAATTATTTGGAAGTTACGTCAAAAGGGTTCCGTTTGACGTATCTGTCGAGGTAGTCTCGTATCAATCCGTTGTATTGATACGAGACTACCTCGACGGAGTATTTTGTCGCTATTGACGCTAACCCTTTGACTCGCTACGGACCTAGAATCACGGATATGTTGCTTCTGCTTTACGCTACGGGCTTATATTTTGGGGGAACTCGCCAGACAGAGAAATGGCGTTCAAAGCCCAGAAACAATGCATAAGGGCAATGTGTGGCATACAAAGCACAGAAAGCTGTAAGCCACATTTTCAACAGTTCCAGTTATTAACATTCCCGTGTCTTTATATATACGAAATGGCGATCTTTGTCAAAGCGAATCTACATCTTTATACCCATCCAAGAAGTGCACGACATAAAAATAAAATATGCGTAAGACGTCATAAAAAAGCAGTATTTAATAAAAACATTTTGGGCATGGCACCAAAAGTATACAATAAGTTGCCAAAAAGTATCACAGACCTACACAAAATGAACCAATTCAAATTACGTTTGCAGGAATTCTTAGTTGCAAAATGTTACTATTCAATTAATGATTATTTAAATGAAAGATTAGTCGATTTTATCTGAAATGGCACCACAAATATATTATTGAAATTATTGAATTTTATCGATTGATTATTTATTGGATTGGATTGGATTTGATTTTATTTGAATTTTGAATTATTATTGAATTTTATATAGTATTGACATTTTGATCTGACTTGTGTATAATATTCTGACATTTTTTAATTTGACGTTCTAATATTTAATGTAAATCAATTTAAAATTAATTTTATGTACCTAATATATTAATTTGCACACCTCAATAGGTTATAATACAATGTACCGTTTATACCTGTAACACCTTTTTAACATGTATTATGCAAATAAATGATTTGATTTGATTTGATTTGATTTGATTTGAATGCACAAATTAATATACAAATGGGGTTGAATAAACTAGAATGTATCAAATGAACATTGTCGTGGACACACGAATGATACGGTTTAAAAAACTGTTGTCGTTTGAAAGAAAGAAAGAAAGAAAATAAAATTGTGCTAGAAGATGCAAATGACAAACTTTAGTTGGCTATTTCTTATCTCTTTCGTTGACTGCAAATAAAGTTTGCTGATAATTTTCTAAACTCATTGACGAAAGGAAGTTTTAAAACAGGTCGCAGCAATGACCGGCGCCGGCGGTGGATAAAAATAGTGAAACCAAACATGCAAAATAATAAAAACGTATAAATATTGGGTTTCATTTTCCATTAAACTCACAGCACTTTTTATTCCAGTCTATATTTTCTCATTAAAAATACCAGGATCATTATTTAAATCAGATGTACTCGTATAGTAAACATTGAAAAAAATCCTTTGAGTAGAGAGGGTGGAGTTACGACAATATTTGGGAACATGCATAAAAGGTAAAAAATTCTCGGCTCTTATTAAAAACTGTTTTTATATCATGTCAATCTGTTTTTATGTTCATTTATTTCGTTCGCGTTAATTACGAAGTAGAATTATTTCAACCAGCAATTCTGATACAGCAGTTCATATTGAAACGTTTTCCCATTTAGCAATATGAATGAATTTATGGATGCAAAGGCGCAGATTATAAACGCTTTCAGGGGCGCAAGTACCCATCGACGGTAAACAGGCTGTGTACCATCCGTAACTGAAGCCTTACTAATGGTTTCTCCGAATATGGAGGATGGTTCAATACAGCCGGAATTACACCGTAACATAAACCTCAGCCAGCAGAATGTACCTATTTAGACAAGGATGTCTACCATACACTAAACGGCCGGCGGCCATTCGTGGTTATCATCTCCTGATAATTGGCGCAGCTTAGTATTAGAGTGGTTCATATTTAACAATGTCTGCGCGCAGTAAGGTTGAATGCATCCGTGTATGTTTTAGGTACTGTGTAAGATATTATGTTTGTTTGTAGTTCACTATTTGCTTTTTCCTTCACCTTTATTGTCTTACTGCTGGGCAAATGTCTCCCTACATTTTTCCAGTTCTCTTTTAAGTTTTGCCTTCTGCGGCCAATTTGGCAAATAATTAGTCCAATTTTTTTTAACTTGTATCATTCACAGTCGCCTGCTTCGTGATTCCAGTTTCTGGCTTTTATTCGCAGAATGCTGCCATCGTCCGAAGGAAATTAGAATGCATACTGAGTGATATCGATATTGTTGTGATAGATCATTAATTATTACTAGCCTTTGCCCGCGGCTTCGCCCGCGTGGCTATCGGAAGTTACTCCAGGTTATAATAAACTGTGTGCCAAATTTCATCCATATTCTATTAATAAAAGCATAATACTAATGATTGAAATACTATCGTGAATTCATGCAAGCCTAGTACTTTTTGTAAGAGTACTGCTCAGAAAGTCGGTGCAAAATTTAATTATGGCTCAGTGTGGATTAGGTGTGAAAAGGTAACAATAAACAAACTTACTATCGCATTTATAATATTAGTTAGGATTATATGTACATTCCTAATTGGAAGGTGTCATCTACCTAGCCTCCCCCTACTACCCCTATTATTTTGAGGTCGGCTTACAACTAACGTGATACGATAATATACGCAAGATAGGTATATACATACATATATGAGGTAGAGGTATGGCATGAAACGCTGTTATTCGTGGATCTTTCACAGTCGTTACGTGTTGGAAGAAGCCCGAAATTCTGACAACCAGTTTTACCAAGGGGTATCGTATTACCCAGTAACTGGGTTGTGGAGGTCAGATAGGCAGTCACTTCATGTAAAATACTGGTATTCCGGATGCCATACCAGCTTAGATTCTACGCACTTGCTATTTTGGAATAAATCGGAACAACATTTACCGCTTACAAGTCAAAACTAATACCATTACGGGAAAGTTGTTTTAATTTCCCGTAATACGAGTAGTATTAGTTTTGAAGTATCAATTACATAGCGAGCTCTCTGGACAGTTTTGGAGAATTTTAGGACAGGTTTTGTAACAAGAGCTGCCTCGAGTACTTAGTAAAGTTTTGCTTCCCATGAACTTGCAATTTCGATGAGTGAAGGAATCAATATTAAATTTCCATCGAACGATTTAATGGCACTAACTGAATTCAATTTACCTTCAAATAAAGGAAGTTAGAAGAAGGAAAATATATTTTTTATCAAATCGATTTTCCCGGGTCTGGGATTACGAAATATGCAGGAGACGGGGGACGGATAAAATCAAACCATGACAGTAGTTCTGTTTATGTGCATAGAGGTTCTGCATTTCCTCTTTGTCGTTTGTTTCTGAATCAGCCCTAAGTGCAATAATTTCTAAAAAAAAATTTTTTTTTTTATTCACAGAATATTCGTAGAGTCAAATTCACTCTATCTGCGCGAGACTACGAGCTAAGCGTGTTGGGGAGGTTTGCAGAGCGAAAACACAGGAAATACTGTAAATCATTTATTACGAAGTTATAAAGGTTTGTCTACGAACAATGTGTAAAATGGAGTCCAATGACAAAAGCTTTACGTCAACTCTTGCTATAGTTAATAAAGACAGTTTTTCATCTAGTTTTTTTTCAATCGTTTTTTTTCTAGTTTTTTAGGTTAGTACATGGAGGTGATATAACTTCAACAAAGCGTAATTAAAGTAAAAGCGCAGGCAGACGTTGCGAGGCGTCGCGCGTCGGGGAAAAAACCAATTTCACACGGATGAAGTCGTGGGCAGAATAGTTATTTATACAATGGCCGTCTTATTACAAAACGAAACCTAACTTTAGTTCTAGCCTAAACTATTGAGCCAGTACTTGTATTTTGAACTTTATTTCGATTTAGGTCTTAATACTAAAATGACAACTTAGCACCGAAATAAGCTGTCATTTTTGTAAAAAAAGAACTACATTTCTCTATCAGTTGGGTTCCTGGGTCAGTGGTTTAAACCTGATCGAAAGAAAAACCTTGTTTTGTAATAAGGAGGTTTGTGTTTATGCACGCTCAACGCGATAGCCGAAAAAATAAACTGGTTTTCATGTACACTGAACGACTTTACTCTGGGGAACAGTGTTTTGTGTTATAATTAAATAAAATTTAGGTGTTAAGTTCATATATAATTTACTGTGTATTTATTTTATAGGTAATAAAAATATTCATATTTATACTTTACTATCGCATAAGGGCAGGGCAACCTGTAAAGATAGATTTAGGTTTTATAGTAATAGTAATAAACAACAAAAAATTCGATGCCACTAATTAACATTGGTACTAACTTTACCGCATATAGTGGCGGCCAGTGGGTTATAATGTTCTTTGTGTTGGGTAGTGGCGGCAGTAGTCGGCATCGCCGTGTGTGTGTTCACTACAGTTATGCGTCGATTGAGTACTGTCGGGAGTTTGGAAGCCACACAAACGGTAACATCGCTGCGCGTATGAACGGAGCGGATTGAATGCCAACCCGCTCGCGTTGTATTTCTACCGCTGGCTTTACAGCCACACGACACAGCCTGTGTGCGGGACAATGAGTGATGTGTAAAAGACAATATGTGCGCGAGACATTAAGTAATGTGTAAAGACAATATGTGCAAACAACAATATGTATGAACAATATGTATGATTGTATAGAATGAATAACTATTTAATTATGTTTGTCAGATGTCTAGATTGTATAGAATCAATAACTACTTAATGAATAACTTTATGATTAATTAGATTGTGTAATAATAGCTAAATCAGATTCGTTATGTTTACTTTGTATAGAAAATATAATCAGAGCTGTGATTGGGTGCAATCATAGACTCAGGGTCCTGACTCCGAGCAGGTTCAGACAAGTCTGAACCTGTTCGAGGACATAAACAGAGATAGGATTAAATATATTATTTCATAGGTTTAACAATCCTAAAATATGATAGAGGTACCCACTACTTGTGCCTATGTAGCTGGGGTACTAATATAGGCTAAGTTGAGAAATGTCATATATAGTTCAAAAGTTCAGAATTTTCTTCGAAATTATTGTACCAAGTGCTCCTGTAAGTAAATCTATTTTATAACTGCAAACTGTTTTAATTGTGTCCACCATACCAGTACAGAGTTAATGTACACACGTACATTAAATGGTCCTTCGCACCGGATAAGTGGAAATAGCTGCCTGCAGTCTGAAGATTATCGTAATAATATCGTCGGTCATCGGTTTGCATCATGCCAGTCACACGATCAGATGGAAAAGGTCACAAGCCACCTAAGAAGCAGCCTTCGCCAGAAGAAACCGCTACCACGCCAACATCGGGTACAAGCACGGATCCCGGGACGGCCACTACAGGGACAACGACCACGGGGACCACCGCCGAGACAAGTACCACGGAATATACTGGTACTTCGTCAGCTACATTGACGTCCGCCGTATCGATGCCCGCCGCCGCCGCCGCCGCCCCGCTCGCCGTCTCGCCGCCCGCTGTGATCGCCGCTGCCGTCGCTGCTGCCGCCGCTGCTAAGCCTCACTCCGTGACGCCTTCATCTGCAACAACGCTACCTATCGACGCGACTACGAAGCTACCGATGAACCCGCCTACCACTGTTGGTAATAATACGAAAGGAGCACGACCCGCAACAGAAACATCTACAGTCAAGCGGGCCAGAAGTACAGTTGGTCTACCACTGCCGAGCAGACCACGTGAACCTCGTTCCCCTAGCAAGAAGGGGGGAGGCGAGGGATCTACACACAGCAAGCTGAAAGCCTACAAGTTAGCGAAGGCTAGAGAAGACTTGCTACGCCTTCAAATAGAGCTAGCCACAGCACACATAGCTACTTTGGAACATGAAGATTCCGAAGATGAAGAAGATGATGTCTCCATCTACTCCAAGGAAGAAACAAACCGAAGAGTGGACAACTGGCTGGAAAACCAACAGAACAGACCTACGCTCGCGATCGCCGACCAACAGAACCGTCATACAGAAGAGCCAGTGATCACGTGCATAGACAATAACATTCCAGTGACCAGTGATAAATATCATCGAGTGCAACAGTTACCGGCGGGAGGCCAATATAACCTCACCCCGTTCGCCACAGACAGTAACATTCCAGTGATCAGTGATAAACATTATCAAGTGCATCGAGTGCAACAGTTACCGGCGGGAGGCCAATATAACCTCACCGCGCGCGCCATGAACAGTAATGTGCAAGTGAACAGTGATAAACATTATCAAGTGCAACAACCGCAACAGTCAACAGCGCGAGGCCAGTCTGACCTCACCGCGCTCGCCGAAGCAATCACACGCGCCGTCAACGCAGGTCAACGACCGAGGTTTGTCGAACTACCCATATTTAGTGGATCACATCAAGAGTGGTTACCCTTTCGCGCCGCTTACTATGAAACTGAAAGCATGTATACGACAATTGAGAATACAAACAGACTACGAAGAACATTAAAGGGTAAAGCAAAGGAAGCAGTCGAATGTCTGCTGATTACCAACACACATCCAGCAGATATTATGAAGACCCTAGAGTCGAGATTCGGAAGACCAGAGTCCATCGCCATGATGGAAATGGAGGCGCTCCGCGCTTTGCCACGCCTCACTGAATCACCGCGTGACATCTGTATCTTTGCTACGAAAGTATCCAACATCATAGCAACATTGAAGACGCTCAACTGTATACATTATTTATATAATCCAGAAGTTTCAAAGATCGTCATAGATAAGCTTACGCCTACGCTTCGCTACAGATACTACGATTTCTCATCTATACAACCGAGAGAAGATCCAGATTTAGTGAAGTTAGACAAGTTCCTTAAGAGAGAAGCGGACTTATGTGGACCATACGCCCTACCTGAACAACTAACATCAGGTACAGCGGCCACTCTACAGAAGAAAACACAGAAGATCCACAACGTAATAGAAAAGACAAGTGTATCAAAGTGTCCTGTATGTGATGAAACCGGTCACAACACAGTCGACTGTGAACAGTTCAAGAAGTTAGATGAAAACGGCAGGTGGGACACAGCCAAGTCCAAGCGCCTATGCTTCAGATGCCTTCGATACAGAATCAAGACTCACAGCTGCCGACCTCGTCAGTGTGGTATCAACAGCTGCAAATACTCACATCATAAGCTGTTACACTACACTAAGAAGAAAGAGAAGGCAGAGACTAAAGAAGAAGAATCGAAAGAAGCTACAGAAGTCATCAACTCAGCCTGGACTGTCAAAAAGAAGCAGTCATACCTAAAGATCCTACCAATACAAGTCGAGGGTCCAATGGGTACAGTCGACACCTTCGCATTGATGGACGACGGGTCAACGGTCACATTAGTCGACGACAACGTGGCAAACAGCATCGGAGCAACGGGCCCCACAGACCCATTGAAAATAGAAACCATCAATGAGTTAAAAGCGTCTGAATCAACTTCACGTCGAGTCAGCATCAAGTTGAAAGGGCTCAACGATCATGAAGAACAAGTACAAGCTCGCACAGTAAAGAACCTGCATGTCTCTTCTCAACGGGTACCGACAGAAACGGTGGATGGATGCAAACACCTAACAGACATCCGCGACCACCTCACATACGCAAATGCAAAGCCGCAAGTACTAATAGGGCAAGACAACTGGCATCTTCTGTTGACATCAGAAGTCAGAAGAGGAACCAAGAACCAACCAGTGGCATCCCTCACGCCACTGGGTTGGGTACTCCACGGCAGCCAGACACGAACCGTCGGACATAACATCGACTTCGTGTCTCATATCACAGAAGAGCCAGAAGATAATCTAGAAGTACTAGTAAAACAATACTTCGAGATGGACGCGCTCTGCATCAACCCTAAGAGGCCAAATACAGACCCAGAAGAGCAAGCACTTCGAATATTGGAGAAGACTACAACCGTGACAGAGGAAGGAAGATACCAGACCAGTCTTCTCTGGCGCAAAGAAGATGTCACATTTCCTGACAACTACGACAACTCACTGAAACGACTCTTCAACATAGAGAAGAAGATCGATCGTGATCCAGAATTGAAACAGAAATATACAGAACAGATGGAAGCTCTCATCGTGAAGGGTTACGCTGAGCCAGCTCCGACACAGAAAACGCAGAACAAGACCTGGTACCTACCACACTTCGCCGTAGTCAACCCGATGAAACCAGATAAACTACGAGTAGTCCACGACGCGGCAGCCAAGACAAGAGGAGTCGCCCTCAACGACATGCTACTCAAAGGGCCTGATCTCCTACAGTCACTACCAGGCGTCGTCATGAGGTTCCGACAACACATGATCGCGGTCACAGCGGACATCAAAGAGATGTTCATGCAAGTCAAACTACGTACAGAAGACAGAGATGCATTACGCTATCTATGGCGTGGGGATCGACGAGACGACCAACCTCCTACAGAGTACAGAATGACGTCTCTGATATTTGGCGCATCATGTTCACCATCGACAGCGATATACGTAAAGAACTTGAACGCCAAGCAACATGAAAAAACCCACCCAGAAGCCGCAGCAGCAATAATAAAGAAGCACTACGTAGACGACTACCTAGACAGCTTTCGTAGTATCGAAGACGCTGAACGCGTCACTAAAGACGTACGAGAAGTACATAAGAAAGCATGCTTTGAATTAAAGCAATGGAAATCCAACTCACCGACACTCCTAGAAACACTCGGTGAGAAGGAAGAAGCAGATGACCTGGAACTCTATAATACAGAAGAAAAAACAGAACGAGTACTGGGCGTGACCTGGAAGGTAAACTCAGACGAGTTCACTTTCAACCTCAACCTAACTAGAATCCCATCGACGCTAATAGAAGGGAAAAAGCCCACAAAAAGAGAAGCTCTACGAATAGTTATGTCACTATTCGACCCGCTTGGTTTCGCCTCACCTGTTACCATAAGAGCAAAGCAACTGCTGCAAGAAGTCTGGCGCAGAGGGACAGCATGGGACGACGAGATCGATGAGGACCTGGCAGAATACTGGAAGACCTGGATGACTCACCTAAAGGGTCTCCGCAACATAGCAATACCGAGACAGTACCTCCATTACAGTGAAGCCATCTCACTCCAACTCCATGTCTTCACCGACGCCAGCGAGTCCGCCTACTCTGCAGCCCTATTCTGGAGGACAGTAACAACAAACAACAAAGTCAGCTTGTCACTGGTAATAGCCAAAGCAAAGGTGGCACCGTTAAAACTAACATCGATACCAAGGATGGAGCTACAAGCAGCAGTCATGGGAGCTAGACTCGCAGAAACAGTAGTTGAAGAACACGAAAGAAAGCCTGATCGCAAGGTGTTCTGGACAGACAGCAGAACGGTACTCACCTGGATAAAGACAGGGTCAAGGTCATACAAACCTTACGTGGCTCATCGTCTAGCAGCGATCGAAGAGAGCACCAAAGTCAACGACTGGCGATGGGTCCCGACGAAACTGAACGTGGCAGACGACGCGACGAGAGACGTCCCACCAACCTTCAACCAGGACCATCGCTGGTACAGAGGCCCCGACTTCCTCTATGAAACGGAAGACTCCTGGCCGACCGACACCTCTGCACCTGCAACAGAATCTTCTGGAGAAGAGAAGATATGCCATGTAAGCAACAAGAAGGGACAGAAGTTAACAGAAGGCTTACCTGATCCCACCAGATTCTCCAATTGGGATCGCCTCCGATACACAGCAGCACGCGTTCTTCAATTTATTGAGCTCTGCAAACCCATAAAACAGAGCGTCAACTACAGAAAGACAAAGAAGAACGCAGAAACAGACCCAAGTTGGACAAAGGTAAAAAAGCCAGCAGTTCGACGAACAACAGCAACACAGAGGACAACCCCACTTAGAGGGAAGAAGCTGACGCCCATCTCAGCCGAGCTTCTCAGGTCAGCAGAAGACCTTCTCATGCGCTCCTCTCAAGAAGACAGCTTCGCAGACGAAATAGACGACCTGAAAAAGCTAAAAATCGTCAGCAAAGAGAGTCGTTTGTATCAGCTGAGCGTCGAGTACATCAACGATGCCATAAGACTACGAAGCCGAATCCTAGCTGTCCAACACATGACAGACGAATTCAAGACGCCACTAGTACTCGACGGTGACCACCCCACAATTAAACTGTGGATACAGTCGATTCATCACAGACTACATCACGCCGGTGTAGAAGCCACCGTGAACGAGTGCAAGCAGCAATACTGGGTACTACGACTACGCCCCATCACACGGGCGCTACTACGAAGATGCCTGTTCTGCAGAATGAGAACACAGACGCCACCGCATCCGCGAACAGGCGACCTACCGGCATGTCGCCTAGCTCATCACAAGCGACCCTTCACATACACGGGGGTCGACTATTTCGGACCTCTATCAGTGACCGTCGGACGCGCTCGTCAAAAGAGGTACGTGGCGCTATTCACATGCCTCACAACACGCGCCATACATCTAGAGGTAGCCAACTCTCTCACCGCCGACTCAGCAGTAATGGCCGTCAGAAGAATGATAGCACGACGTGGCTGTCCGACAGAGATATGGTCGGACAACGGGACCAACCTGAAAGCCGCCGACAAGGAACTTCGACAAGCAATCGACGAAGCGACGGCTGAAGAAGCTGCGAAGCGGACCATCGCGTGGCGCTACATTCCACCAGGGGCCCCATTCATGGGCGGGGCCTGGGAGCGCATGGTTCGATCAGTCAAGACAGCACTCGCCGCAACACTACACGAACGCTACCCCACAGAAGAGGTACTTACCACATTGCTAGCTGAGGCGGAGTACACAGTCAACAGCCGCCCGTTGACGCACGTGTCAGTCAACGCTGAGGATCCAGAAGCCCTGACCCCAAATCATTTCCTATTGGGAGGAACAGGGCGAGTACCTCAACCAGGCACATTCAGAGAAGAAGACACCATATCAAGGTCCAGCTGGCGAGCAGCACAAAGGCTCGCTGACCTCTTCTGGAAGCGCTGGGTCCAGGAGTATCTTCCAGAGCTGCAATACCGGCGGGAGCCGCATGGAAAAGGGCCCAGAATACAGGTCAATGACCTCGTACAGATCGTTGACCCCAACCTGCCTCGCAATACATGGGCACGAGGCAGAGTCATCGCGACGTATCCAGGCCCCGACGACATAGTACGCACGGTGGATGTACGCACTAAGGGAGGCGTGCTACGACGGCCGGTGAGAAAGCTGGTACTCCTGCCTCTACAAACAGAAGATAAACCCGCACCGGTTACAGATGCGACACAGTCGCACGGCGGGAGTGATGTGCGGGACAATGAGTGATGTGTAAAAGACAATATGTGCGCGAGACATTAAGTAATGTGTAAAGACAATATGTGCAAACAACAATATGTATGAACAATATGTATGATTGTATAGAATGAATAACTATTTAATTATGTTTGTCAGATGTCTAGATTGTATAGAATCAATAACTACTTAATGAATAACTTTATGATTAATTAGATTGTGTAATAATAGCTAAATCAGATTCGTTATGTTTACTTTGTATAGAAAATATAATCAGAGCTGTGATTGGGTGCAATCATAGACTCAGGGTCCTGACTCCGAGCAGGTTCAGACAAGTCTGAACCTGTTCGAGGACATAAACAGAGATAGGATTAAATATATTATTTCATAGGTTTAACAATCCTAAAATATGATAGAGGTACCCACTACTTGTGCCTATGTAGCTGGGGTACTAATATAGGCTAAGTTGAGAAATGTCATATATAGTTCAAAAGTTCAGAATTTTCTTCGAAATTATTGTACCAAGTGCTCCTGTAAGTAAATCTATTTTATAACTGCAAACTGTTTTAATTGTGTCCACCATACCAGTACAGAGTTAATGTACACACGTACAGCCTGTTTATTTGGCAGGAACTGGCTGTCGAGTAATTCGCTTGTTTTTAACCGACTTCTAAAAAAAGGAGGAGGTTCTCAATTTGGATGTTTGTTTTATTTTATTATGTTTGTTCGCGCATAACTCCGTCGACGTCGTCGGCCAACCGAATTGAAAAAATCTTTTTTTGTTGGAAAGGGTATACTTCCCAAATGGTCCCATGAAAATGTTATCGATATTGGACAAGCGGGTTTTGAAACATAAAAAAGAATATCGCAACAAAATAGTGAAAAATAAAAACTTTTTTACAAAAAAAAAACAACCGACTTCCATAAAAACACTACAAAGTGAAAAATAACTTTAATTTCGGAAGTCGGTGGCGAAAAAACGAAATACAAAAAACCAAAGACACCGACTTCCGAAATTAAAGTTATTTTTCACTTTGTAGTGTTTTTATGGAAGTCGGTTGTTTTTTTTTTTGTAAAAAAGTTTTTATATAAAGGAAATATTCATGTAACATGCCACATACTGGTACAGTTGCTAAAATATTGGATGACAGATTAAATAGTGAGTGGCAGCAGGTGGACAGGAAGGAATGGAAGGAGAGGATGTATTACGACGACCCCGAGTAACATGGGACCAGAGCAGGAAGAAGATGATGCATCAGTCATTAATTTATAAGCTGTTTAAATAAATGGTATAGTAATCAACTTAGCCTAGGTAACATCAGTGTTGTTTCAATAAGGATGCGTATGGCTATTATAGTTGAGTAAGACCATTGTAAGAAAAAAAAGTAAAGATCCTGTATCTTGAAGGACTGTGTATTTTAGTGGGATTGACACGTTGTACAAAATATTCTTAGTTGCGTAATAACTCTGATATTAACATATTTATATTTAGCTTATAAAAAAACATACAGTAATTTATTTTCGGTTCTACTAAGAGAGCTCTCTGTTAAGGAGCTCAGTCGATCGTACTTCCAACATTTTCTTGTTCTCGGTAGCTATTAAATGCAAACTGATTTCTCAAGCAAGTATTCCTGTTAGAATGTCTTAGTTTTGCACAGTCAGTTTCATAAATATAGAGATGAAAACACGAAATGTTCTGCTACATACACAAAGGGACGTTGACCCCGCGCTAACACAAAAGTATAAAACACGTATGCTACATGTTGTGTCTACTAGTTTTATTTATCCTTTACACTTTAGGGCTGATTTCTCCATCGCCAGATAACTTTCATTCGAGGAATAAAATTGACGTTTGACAGTTTTTGTATGAAATAACTGTCAACATTTCAAAATTATTCCTCGAATAAAGTTATCTGGCGATGGAGAAATTAGCCCTTAGACAAATTGTATACAATATTAGCAGAAGACTTTTCAAAAATGACAAAAATAAAATGTCTGAACAACGTCAATGCGTATTTTATACACAACACCTATTACAACTTGTGGGGTCAGAAAGAACACGAGGAAAACATAAAATCAAACTCAAGCTCAAACTCAAAGTATTTATTTCAATTAAACCAATTACAGGCACTTTTGAATTGTCAAGGGGTCGGTCAGTCAGAAAATTGAAGCTAGTTGCCCATTCCAAAGCGTAGTAGGTGCCTATGGAGAAGAACGGGCAAGAAACTCCATGGACAAATGACGAAGAAATAAAATATTCATAGTTGTTCTGCTAATTGCTATTTCTGAAACCCTCTTGAACAATCTGTTCGTACCTAAATCTCTTAAGCTACTCAGACGTACTTACTTACGTACTTTAGTATCTAATAATATAATATTCGCTTCGGAAGTAAATGTAAGGAGTTCCGCCAACGGTATTTTCTCGAGTGTTTTGGGAAATTTGCATTATTTGCGAGCATTCACCCTTCCTTCGCTGCAACTCATTGACTTATAAGTTTGCAGAATTTACTCTCACATAAAACAAAAGGAATGGCTCTTGTGAACTAATAAAAGCAAGACGAGGAAAATATCGTTGGATTGTTAAAAAAGGAACTACCGTAAAACGGGATGACATTGATTAATTTTAAATTTTAAATGGATGCCACGCTTGCAATTTCTACGATAATAATGTAAAAAAAAAATTGTAGTGTAGACTCATTACGTAAATTAATTATTTCAACAAAAAAATATAAACTTGTGAATATTTTTTTAGAAAAAAAAAAATATACCTGTTTATCAAAGTTATATTAATAATGGGGCTACTTTGTGAACCACTCTTTTATTTATTCCATCGCAAAGACACCCCGATAAACGACCAAAAACAAAAAGAATTTTTTTTTTTGAACTGTCGTTTAGTTATTATTGCGATTTGAACATTTTTGGGGTTACTTTGAGTCAAGGGGCGAATTTGATGGTGGGTACCTGCCCACCATCATATTCGCCAAACATCAAATACTACAATATTAACAAACGAGATAAACCAAATATTTTTATTAATATTTATGAAAACAAAGTAACATTAGCTCAACATTAATTAGTCTTAACATTTACTTTCGAGATCAATTATATTTTTATCACTTAAACCTATTACAACAGTCTCATAATTATATACTTAAATCGGATTTATAAAATAAAAAAATCAACAAGTAAAATCTTATAAAAAAATTAGGTATTATAATAAAAAACTACAATTCTTTGATCAACACATCATTTGGGAACGAGTAGCATTCGTTGATGTATTTCGGTTTGGGAAGGTAACTAACGATGTCAGTTACTTCAATGATTGATACATCTTTGGGAACTTCCTTAAAAATAGTTTTGGTTTTTTTTTGGGACTTATAACCTTGAACAATCAGTTTAGTATCAATGATATCTTCAATAGAACATACATAATGATATGTCTTTTTACCCTTCTCTGATCCAAATTTTGCTAAAATAAATTGTCCTATTGTGGGAATCTGTGTGAAATCACTTAAAGTATTTCTAGCATGATTCGGCACTATATTTTCAGTATCTGAATCGCAATCGGTAATATCATGATTGTTGTCCTCTTGACCAGTTTGATAGCTTGTGGATGGCTCGCTGATAACAGGAACACGACTTCGCATCGATTGTTGGATAGATGGTGTTTCAATTTGTACAGGACAATCATTTCGATCCAATGTGTGTTCAAGCTCAACAACACTAACTTCTTGATTCGTTGTTTCATCTACTGTCGAGATACTTTTACCGGGTTCAATTTGCAGTCTTGTCCTCTTCCTTGGTGGCTGTGATTCATTCCCAAATCTTTGTTCTCTTAAAAACTCTGTTAAGGAATCTCGGACGACAGTTTCCATTTCAGGAGAAGGTGACTCAGGTGGCAATTTGTTTAAAACCCTGTTTCTATCAAGAGGAGCGATACCAGTAGCCTTAAAACTGCTCACCAAATTTCTTTTTACAGCTGACAACTCCGTACAAGCGTCTTTATCATTTTTTGGTGGTTTTTGATCCATATTAATTAATGCCTTTTTCAACAGATGTGGGAAGGACTCCTTAGGTACAGATATAGTTCGTAAATTGGCTTTTTTCCAGTCTTCAAGAGTTTGTCTCCATGCAATCTTTAACGGACGGAAAAAGCCCACATCAAGCGGCTGGGTTAAATGGGTTGAGTTGGGCACCAAACATATAAAACTGATGTTATTTGTTTCACATGTAGATATAACATCATTGTCAATATGAGACGATAGATTATCACCGATTAACACCTTTTTCCCTTCTAGTCTTTTGGCATGAGGTAAAAAACAAGTCATGAACCAATCTCTGAATGTTGGTGTATCAATCCATCCACTAGTTGTTCTATTGTAACGGCATCCCCGGCTGCAGCATGGCTCTTCACAGCACGGTTTACCAACAATACCTCTTTCCTTCCATGTATCATACAGGTGGGTACTTTTGTAAATAATATATGGCGGCAATAATGTGCCATCTGCAGAACCACAAATCATAACTGTAGTAGAACTCTTCGAAAAGTTCATCACTTTCTCAGGATATTTTACTCCTCTTCTATAGACACATCTTTTTTTCCCCGGATCGTCGGCCATATTAGATTCGTCATAGTTGAATATGTTAGACGGTGGTACATTTTCTACCTCAGAGTGAAGGTTGTCGAAATATCTATTTAGTGATCCACGGCCCACAGTCGCTCTAGATCTTTTAATATTAGTTGATAGTCTTTGACCGTAGGCGTTCTTATGGCGCTTCAGAACGCTAATGGCCCATTCGACACCTGGTAGGTTATTTGTAAACCGTTCTACTGTCTTCCCCTGTTTATCCAAATAAGCCTTTGCAAACATTCTAAGGTCTAACAAAGTAAGAGGAAACCCCCAATCACCGCATGTAGCCGCAGCACGTAATATTGCGATTTCTTCATTGTGCATGAAAACTGGTTGGGCACCAGGCGTCCTTCCGTGTAATCCTTTATATTTATTATAAAGTGTCCCAAACGGAATTTTATAATGAAGTGAAGCAGCATTAATAGACAATTCACTGTTTGTGATTTTTTCTAATGCTTCTTCCATTGCCTCCTCTGTGTAATTTTTATAATTGCGGGTACCCGCGGTCTTTTTGTAGGTGCGAACCATGAGGCAACTAAAATAAAAGCAACAAATGGGGTTAAATTGATCATTTGTATATTACTCCTATAATATTGGGTACCACAACCATTGGGGTGAAATTGATAACTATCAAAGTCGCCTCGTATATCCTATCAATGTAGCCCCGATGAACTTATTGGGTTCATGCAAAATAAAATGGCGGCCGTAACCAAAAATGCAAAACATGGTCTAAATCTTAAAGAAACGTTTAATTAAAACAGTGAAAAACTACCAATCAAACAATAATACTTACGCCTGTGCCACTGAAGTTATACAGACAATTTTTTAAAACCTTTTTGACACTAAACTTTAACAAATAATTTTATATAGTTCCGACAACAACTACTGGTCGACGCTTCGGCAAAATATGGCCGATCTGTCAGTCTGGCCAACAGAACAAACGAAATTTAGGCTGCGTTCAGTATTACGCAATAAATCCGAAAAAACATACCAAGTTTAGCTATCATCAAAGTTACCCCAGCTCTCAAAGTAACCCCGTCTTACGGTACCTTATAAAAGGTGAAAACGTAATAATAATAAATCAACATATTTTTGTCCCTTTGCAGGGCAATGGCCTTTTCTCATACAGAAAAAGCATGAGCATTGATCACCACACTTGCTCAAGGTGGATTGGCAATGTCAGACTTATATTGGGTATAAGTCTAGGTCACCGCACGATTTTTTCCTTCGCCGATGTCAGCGATTTCGGTGAGCAGGCCAAGCTATAAACGCACTAATGGATAAACAGACAGAGACGTCGCATTCTATAATATATATGTAGAAATTAAATATGTGTAGAAACGAGCAAAACCATTCATGTGTATTTTTGTAAAAATTACTGAAGTATCTGATTGTATCTATCAGGGACATACGTTTTATAATAAGCATTGTAATTTAAATCGTGTGCTTGATGCTTTTACGAAGAATATTATAATAATAAAGAGAGTCTTGAGTTTACGTTGAGTAGGTTTTTTATCGTGTTAAATGCCAAGTCATTTTACATATTCGGATTCGATACAACATTGCCATACAGTATTACCAATCCGAAGTAATCGTTGTACCAACTATTTGAAGGTAATCGTTGTACCAACTAATCTTCTCGGATGGATGGAGTTCAGGTGCACATTGCATATGAACTCCATCCATCCGAGAAGATTTCCGATTCAGATGCAACTCGAATGTTGAGCTTGAATTAGCTCAAACGCTTTAACACGTTGGTACGTCAGTGGTAACCAATCTACCTGGCTGGTACCTGCAGTGCGATTCTGTAACCATCTCACCGTGAATACTTAGGTGAAATGAGCGTGGAATGAGTTTTCATTCCAACTAATGCTAGGGTTTGACACTATTGACAGCTCACTCTAAGTTCACTTCACCTAACTTTTCACGGTGAGATTTTTACAGTATCGATCGGCTGTATAATATATAGACATAAGATCACGCCTGAAGAGTTAGGCAGAGGTGTTCCTATAGTACACCCACATGTCGTCGTCATATTTATGTCTCATGTAATAGAGGGCTCGCTATCACCTTCTTTATCTTCTTAACGTATCGATGGCAAAAATAGGAAAAAATAAACATACCTAGTTTTTTTTTCAAATTGGTTGGCTCAAAATTCAGCAACGTGGATACCATTCGCTGACGCGGCCGTTAGAAGTACTCACGTGTGCAGGTGACAGGGCATGCGGTGCAAGATGGGAGGTGAGCCATTGTCTGTGGAGAGACACCGCATACACACCGGAGGTCTGAGCCTTCCATGAACCCCCACTTGTGGAGGTTGTTCTTGCTGCCGCCTACTTGGGTACGAAGTCTGTTTAAGGTTTACCAAGTTGGGCACGGTAAGTTGTGCCCAGATGGGAGACTCTCTGATGGTGTCACGTATAAAGAGATATTTAAGCTATCACCATCAATCAGGCACACATTCAGACCGGGCTGCTGAGAAATTTCTGATGGTAAAACCCAATAGCACTTTGCCCGTCCTGGGAATAGAACCTAGGAACTTATGCTCTCCAGTACCGTTTGCGACCACACAACGGCAGTCAAGTTGAGGTAGGTACAATATTGTAATAAATTTAGTTTAGTTGCTAGCGCGTGGCGAGGCGCGTGAAGCGTGTTAGTTCCGTACGAGTAGTAGCAATTATTCCAATGCAGAGAGAAATTCTCAGAATTATTAATGAGAAATACACGATGAATATACTCTCACTAATCCCCTTGTTTGATGCGAGTCAGTGTTATGAACATGTTCTAATGCTAGTTAGCATTAAAGTCCATAGAGTTATACAATATGTGTTTTTTTTATCATTGTTCTAAAACCTATTATAGTACTAGATGCATAACGATAGGGGTGAGAAGTGTTCTTGAAAGGTAACAGCGAATCGGAAACGTAAGCTAGGACGCCCTCAGGCTAAGTGGAGCTGAATGAGAGTTGCCGAGAATCGAGCTGAAAGGCGTGCAATTTGAGAGGCGTATGTCCAGCAGTGGACTGCTTTAGGCTGATGATAGATGATGATAGTATATGCTATTGATATTTCTCGGATTCTATTTTTATAAAAACCAACTCAATGGTTTGTTTGTATGAACCTTAGAGTTGGTTTTTTATAAAAATATCATCATTCATCATTATCCTCCCTCATTATCGTGCGTAATCTTTTGCTCACTATCGTGGAGATTTTAATAAATTAACTAATTAAATCTTTCATTTCCAACATTGTCCAATTCGCAACAGAAACGTTAATTGATTGTGTCTCATTATTCGAAGCTTTATAAATGTTTCACGACGATCAATGGAGCTTTTTTTATATTATTACCACGACACAACAAGCGATGCATAAGCATTATATGTTTTGTAGTAATAATCGTATTTTTTGTTATATATTTTTTGGGTGTACAATAAACTACTGTGTTCTTCACGTTATCCATAAACTTTGGCAAACGCTTCTATTGCTTTTACAAATCAAATCTAACAAAGGAATACAAAAAAAAAGTAACTCTTAAAAAGGCTTCGATACAAAGATATTTCTAATTTTATTTAATGAAATTTAATTGAGCTATACAGTAAGAAAGGGTCTTAATTTGGCCTATGTTACTGCTTAGTGCAATTAACACTGATAAATCTATCAAATGCTTCGGATAAAGAGATAAAGAGGCATGAATATTGGGAGATTTACGTCAAGGTATTTAGTTTGTATGAAAATTAACCAAAAATAAAAATTCATTCATGTGTCCGTAATGAAAAATGCTTATTTCCATACTCTGAACTTCGAAGTTTATGTACAGGTTGGGCTATCTTTGAAGTACCGATTACTTTGACTTTGAAAGGTAGAATAACATTCAATTTTTGACAGGAAGTTAGTTTTATGTTTGACATTTGCAAAATGGGACGCTACACGCTCGAACAAAATTGGGAAATGTTAAAAACTTACTTCCAAAGTAGTGAGTCTTTAACGCAAACTGTAAGAAATTCACGTGGAAATTTTCGAGAAATGATCTGCCTTCACTTCAGTTCAGTTTGTGCGTCAATTTGTGAAGCGAGTTCGTGAAATTGGATCGTTATTGGACCAAGCAACCCGTGTACGTTCTCGTCCAGTGCGGTCAACCGAAAATATTGCTGCTGTGGCTCAGAATGTGCAAGAACATCCATCAACATCAACTCGTCATCGTTCTCAGGAACTGAAGATTTCTCGCACTTCTTGACATTTGGTTTCAACAAGACGGAGCCACATATCACCCAGCCAACGTAACCACCGATCTTTTGTGCACTGATTTTGAAAATCGAATAATCAGCCGAAATGCTGATGTCAAGTGGCCGCCTCGGAGCTGTGATTTGAGCCCTCTGGATTATTTTCTGTGGGGAACCATTAAGGATAGGTACCTACATGTTACGCAAACCATCCATAGACAATTGAAGTGTTGAAACATTATTTAACTAACACACACTATCTTTACAGGATGACCCCAATGCAATAGTGGTTAGCAAATACACCCCAAATAAAATGAAAAATCAACTTACGCCTAATACATAAAAATCTAAATTTAAAAAAATACAAAGCTCTTTAAACAATACATAAAAAATCAAAACTTTAAACATACAAAACTTTTTTTTTAGTGCTATAAAAACATAACCTAAAATATAAAATCAGACAACACAGAATATTAATATTTAAGTATATATATACACAGCTTCAGGTGACGCAGCATACCCGGGTTGTGAGCTACTCCACGCAGGAGCTTTAGCGCATTCGCCGCAAGTGTAAATTCCCGGCGCACTCTGAGTTCGTTGTACCCCACCATACCCAGTACAAACAGTGTAGGATACATCAGCGGGTAAAATAGGTAAACCCCATAAAGTTTAAAATACAAGTGTCTTGTAAATTTATTCTGTACTCGCTCCAGCATGACATTGTATTTCGCTTCATGAGGAGCCCAAATCACCGCACTGTGTTCCAAGTGACTCCTTACCAAGGCGTCATACAGCACCCTGAGCGTGGTAACGCTTGTGAATCCCTGCGACTGTCTCAGCACGAAACCTAGGTTTCTGTACGCCTTCTTGCAGATCTCAACTATAAATGATCCCGGAAAATTAGATCCGGGGTAAGCAGTACTCCTAGATCTCGTACCTGAGACACTCGCTGCATCGGCGCTTCCTCTACTTTGTATTCGTAGGCTAAGGCAGTCTTCGTGCGCGTACATGTCATCACTGAGCATTTCGCTGTGTTGAAAAAAAGAAACATGAAACCGAAGTTACCATTCAAGCCGAAACAATCGAAAATGTGCTGAAAAATTGGATTGAACGGATGGGGTACTGCCGAGCCAGTCGTGGTAGTCATATGAATGATATTGTGATCCATTCTTATATGACAAAAACAAACTTTCCAATAAAACCAGAAATTTCAAAAAATAATAAGTAGTTTTTTATTTATAGCCGATTCAAATTTTATATTTTAAATGGCTCACCCGTTATTTAATATTTTCCTGTCGGGATTTGTTTTCATCCTGCATTTCATTATGGAAATAAATGCGTGCATTCAATCAAATATTTCATATCAGTTAAATGGAATGTGTAATCTTATTTACTTAAAACCGATGTATTTAATAAAATGGTTTTACTTTTACACAAAATAAAGCAGTTCTATCATGTCATATTTTGTATCACCATGATACCAGTACATAACCCTAACGTGAATATTTTTTTGCATTGTTTCTTTTATGACTTCATTCGTATCAGTCTCCTGTCCTAATCTCAATTTATTTGGGGTTGATGCAACATGTCTTTTTATTCCATACTTCTCTATTAGTTGACATCTCGGTAGTCACCCCCTTTCTAACCACATCATCATTCACACAGTTCATCCATCGTTTCTTTGGTATTCCTGTACTCTTATAGCCATCGACATTCAGACTCAAAACTTTCCTCACAACATTTTCCTCAGTCCTCCGTATCATCTATCGGAAATATTCTACTACTAAAATAATCTTAGATCGCGTTTCACCTTGTTAACCACATACAGACACACACTTTTGGGCAAGTGGGTGCTCACGCCCAGTGCCCTTCGCGGGTGCTGGGCGTGAGCACTTATATTGCACTCACGGACACACAACACTCTCCAAAGACACACATAGACATAGCACATCTTCTTTTTTTTTTCCTACTTATTCTCTTCCTCTCAGTACTTGGAGCTTTTATAATGTTGTAGAACGTAAGTGCCATTAATATTGTAATTTTAAGGGTGTGAGCCTGGAGATCTGTCATACAGGTCCCGAACCCAGTATAGACTCCAGCTCTCACAAAGGATGAACTTTAAAATGTAACTCGATCCTATCAATCAAAACTGTACCTTTTTGAGAGCAATAAATTAATATTATTATATTATTATTATCACATACACAATGGATATTGATGCGGCTTCCGAATTCATTTAGAGCATTTATTCTGCAAGGTTTATGTGTAGCCATTTCACCCGTGCGCGTTGCGACGGTTCGCTATACAAATAGTGAATAGCCATAGTAATTCACGGTTCGCGTTTAAAGCACGGCCGGAATCCTATTATAGCTTATGAACATTTGTATCGGGACAATATTTGGTACTCAATTCCTTTTGATGCTTTCAGTCCATGTGTTCGCAATGTTTGTCACACACACATACGCTGTGTCTGAAATATATTATGTCTACTTGCCCAGCTGAAATGGAATGTTTCATTACAGTGAGATTGATACATGACAAAACAGTACTCCTCGACTCTCAGACTGACTGCCTCCCTGGTCCAGTGGTCACAACCTGTACTGCTAAGCATGAGGTCCTGGGTTCGATCAAAGGTCCAGGTTGGGCAAAGTTAATAATAATAATAAGCATTTTATTAGCACAATACAAGTTTGACACATATTAAAATACACATAGTAGTAACAAGGGTACATAGAAATAAGCAAATAGGAATAGTGTACAGAAGATGGGAAAAGTACAGTCAATACAGAATTTGAGCCCTTGTTGAAAGTTGGATTTTTCTATCTACAATTTCTCAGCAGCAGCGTGGAATCTGGATTGATGGAGTGCCTTGTTGATGGTAACAGGCTGGCCTCCTAATACATGGTACGATATACTAAAACAATTTTTTTTTTTGGTGTTAACTTGCTGTACTGCTGGGCAAAGACTACTCTCTTTCCACCTCTCTCTGTCCAGAGCTGTCAAGGACCAATCTTTATCAAAGGAATCCAGCTCATCACTCTATAATCATCACAAAACTACTACTTGTACAATTAATTACGTTTTACTCATCTCTATATGACACAAAGTGCAGGAGTCATGCATGAATTTAATATACTCGCTTTACAGTGTCTTCCTAGAAATTTATTCATGCGACAGATTATTTTAAAGCATATTGCTAGGGCAAGCATGGGCAGGGCACATAGCTCGCAGAACAGATGGCCGATGGAGCCGAAAGGTATAAAGTTCCTGGAAATGAATCACTGGTAAATCTATCCGCCACTACATTATTAATAATAATTATTATTTATTTAATAAAAACGCTTACAAAAGGTGTACAATTAGCCAAGAGTGGCAAATTTCCCATACAATTATAGTTCCTAAAAGTAAACTACAACTAAAATATTTTATTATTTATTACGGGTGCAAGTAATGATGGTTCGGAATTCGAGTGTTAGGTAGCGACCCACCCGAACTAGGTTTAATTCAAACCTGTGTTTCAGGCCATCACTTTACATTTTAATTAAATTTGGGAATTAAATTTTAAATAAAACTGGTATGTAAAAATAATTATTTAACAACTCTGCGAAAAAGCACAATAGTACATTAATACCTAATACTAAGCCTATGTAAACATACAATACATATTAAATGATGTAGCTTTTAGTGCTAACTAGCTTCAACCCGCGGCCTCACTCGAGTACAGGTCGGTAACTATCCCATGGAAACGTACTACCGGGACAAAAATTATCCTTTGTCATCAAAATCAAAAATCAAAAAGGTTTTATTTCATTATTACACGTTAAAAATTATACAGTTGGTGGCGTCTCCTTTTAAGCATATAGATGCCTGTGCCAGGAGGCGCCGCTCTTTTATATCTTATACAATTAGTGCAACATGTTAATAAAGAAAAGACTATCATTAGTCTGTTGGTGTATGTGTGTGTGGGGGGGGGGTATGTTTGTGTGTGTGTGTGGTTGTTTTGTACAGGAAGCGGATTTACCTTATATTTTGTAGAAGATTCTCTACTTCATCGTAGCTTAAGTTATTTATCCACTTTATCAGCAACGATTTGCATTCTTTTAACGGTTTAGTATGTATATCTATTTGCTTATTTATTTTATTGTATAAGAAAGACGAGCGTTTGTCGTACTGAATATTTGCAAATTCTGTTTTTACAAAAGGTGTGGAAGCAATATCGTGTTTCCTTCTTCTAGCTAAAACATTAGGAACTAAGGGTAGGGTTTTATATTTTTTTAATACTATGTGCATAATATATAATTTTCGGACTGTTATTAAGTTACTTATTACGCTCTTTCAACATCAAGGAAACGTGTTTTACGCGCGCCCCCCCAGATGGAGACACAATATATTATTACTGATTGAACAAGTGAGATGTACACTTCATTTAGAAGATGATCAACAATGTAGATTCACTGAATTATGTTACGAAAAACTAAATATTGACCTTACAGGGTATATAGAAGAAACTTATAGACTAGGCAGAAACTATAATCAAAACCGACCCCTAGTAATAGAACTCATTAGTAAGAGAATGGCTAAATACATTGTAGAAAATAAACACTGCCTTCAAGGAACGAGATTGTTCTTATCTGAATTTTTAGATGAAAACGAAAGATTGGAAAGAAAGGAAATGCGTGAAGAAATGCTGAAAGCAAGGAAAAAAGGATTATATGCAATAATAAGAAACAACCAGTTGTTTATAGAGGGTAAAAAAACAGAAATACAGAAGGAGCAATCCTACATATACACTAACAAACAGCAAGCAAATAATAAACTGAACCAAACTCAACATTTTATAAATGAAGATAGCGACGATCGTACTTTTCGAAACCCCAGACCAACCATTTAAAATTCTGTACCAGAATATTCAAAGCATTTATAATAAGCAACACCTTCTAGAGGCTTTCATCAATGATCAACCCACCTACAAAGCAATATGCATGTGCGAGACCTGGCTCACAAAAGAGAAATTAGAAACCATCCAGTTTAGTGGATATATAACTGCAGCATCGTATTGTCGCCGCTCTCGAAGTGGTGGCGGCGTCTGTATTATTTTAGAGGATAGCGTAGAATGTATAGAGTGTTGTGATATTAGAGATATGTCTATTGATTATTGTATAGAAGTATGTGCATGTAAGCTACCAAAGCAAAATCTTTTAATAGTCACCATGTACTGGAATAGAAGAGAGGAAGTAATTTTTATTAGTCAGCTTAAACAAATATTGCAATATATAAACAATAAATATCAAAAATTTAACGTAATAATAGGAGGAGATCTTAACATAAATAGCTTAGAAAATAACGTAAAAACAAACCAATTGATCGATCTCATGTTAGAGTTTAAATTTGAACAACATATAAAGGAACCTACACGTATCTCACAAACCACGTCAACATGCTTGGATTTGCTTTTTACAAACTTTAATGACAATAAAATGTACACGACGGTAGAAGAATTGGGTTTTTCAGACCACTGCGGAACAATAATACATATGATATTGGAACAACAAAGTAAAAAATGCATTTGGTTTGCTTATAAAAGACTATTTAATAAAATTAACATCCAAAAATTCAAATACAAACTAAAGACACTAAACTGGAACGATATTATACAGCCGAATAAAAATATCGATGCTAACTATCAGTCGTTCCATAAAACTCTAATAGATATCTTAGATGCATGTAGACTCCTAAAAGTTTTTTCGTCTAAAATTAAAAATTCAATATTTACGAAATACTATAAAAAATACGAAAAAATCCTAAAAAAAACTGTAACAGCGGCAAAAAAATTACATTACATAAATAAAATGAATAAATCATCAAATAAAGTTAAAACCATGTGGAATATTGTAAAGGAACGTACAAATAAAAAAACCAAAAACGAGAAACTAAATATAACACTACAAACAATAAACCCAGTAAGCGAACCAGAACAAGTAGCAAACGTTTTCAATAACTTTTTCGCATCCATTGGTGAAAATACACATACATCCGGCAGTGTACAGGGAGAAACATCAGTGATTAACCCTACTGAAAATACCATGTTTCTTACCCCAGTCGACGGATACGAAGTAAACCAGATCTTGAAGAACCTTAAAAATAAAAATAGCCTCGGCATAGACGAACTCCCACCGACTCTGTTCAGACAGTGCGCCGACGAACTTACCTTACCGTTCTATAAATTAATAAATCAATCCTTCGAAGAGGGCTCTTTCCCCAATCAACTAAAAAAAGCTTTAATAAAACCTATCCATAAAAAGAACGCAAAAACAGACCCAAGTAACTATAGACCAATCTCCCTTCTTCCTACAGCATCCAAAGTCTTCGAAAGAGCAATGTGTGATCGTGTATATTCCTTTTGTGAAAAATATAAGATTTTCGATGACTGCCAAAACGGTTTTCGCAAAAACAGATCTACAACACTAGCGGTTTATAAATACATCCAAGAAGCATTAAATATTATAAATAATAAGCAATATGCAATAGGGATATTACTGGACATGACCAAGGCCTACGACAAAGTGCAGTTTAAAATATTACTAAATAAGTTATACGGAATAGGAATACGCGGAAAAGCCCATGACTGGTTCGTATCATATTTAAAAGATAGAGAGCAAATAGTGGAGATTGAATATTACAATCAAAAAACAAAAGAAGCACAGCTCATTAGATCCGATGTTAAATCTATACATGCCTCAATTCCCCAGGGAAGTGTTATAGGTTGCCTCCTTTTCCTAATATACATAAATGACCTCCCCAAAACCATAGACGGGGCCATGTGTACTTTTCGCGGATGATATCTCGATCCTGACTTCATGCCAAACAAATGCTAATTTAAATGAAAGGATTACGACTATTCTTGGAAAAACTGTAAACTGGATGAGCGACCATAATCTCGAAATAAATTTTACCAAAACCAAATTAATAGCGTTTCACCCCTGGCAGAAAAATAATATAAATATAGATTTTACTTTTAACCAACATAAATTAGAAAAAGTTAATAATTTCACCCTCTTAGGTTTAACAATAGACACTCATATAAACTGGGAAACACATATACAGACAGTAAAATCAAAAATTTCAAAGTTTTCATACGCTCTCCGAGAAATAAAAAAGACTACAAACCTACAAACCGCACTAGTCACATACTACGCCCACGCTTGGTTTAACTATGGCATCATCTTATGGGGAAATAGCACAGACGCTCCCTCCTTATTTACCCTCCAAAAAAAGCTAATACGAATAATAACCAATATAGAACCAACAGACAGTTGCAAGCCTTACTTTAAAAAACACAAGATTCTCACTTTAGTTGGTATCTATATCTTGGAATTATGTAAATTAGTTCGTAAATATCCAGATTCTTACAGCACACGGGGAGACATACAAACAAATTATTCGTTTCGCCATAAGAATAGACTTAATTTGCCCCCCTCCCGTCTTAAACTGCATTCATCGACATTTGACGGCACGGTTGGCGCAGTGGTTAAGCGATTGACTGCTGCGCTGCGTGACGCGGGTTCGATTCCCGCACGGAACAAATATTTGTATGACCTACATGTATTTGTTCCGAGTCTGGGTGTTTTTCTATCTATAATATGTATGTATTTACAAAAAAAAAAAAAAATTGTATATAAGTAGTTTATCAGCCATCTTGTTACCATAACACAAGCATTAGGTTGCTTAGCTTGGGACAAATGGTGCTGTGTGAAATGTCCAGGGATATTATTATTATATTATTATTATTATTATCTAGTCCTTATTCAATGTCAATAAAAATTTATAATAAAATACCTGATGACATAAAACAAGAAAGTAAAACCAGTATATTTTTAAATAAACTAAAGCAGTACTTAATTAAAAAAAAGCTATTACACAGTACAAGAATATCTAACGGATAAATTCAATAATAATAATACTTAACTGTGAATAACAGATATATTTTAACAAGTTAATTAACATAAATAAATTATACTATAGGCAATACTTATTAATTATAATACATAAATCGCTCAAATTTGCTATTGAATTTGCGAGGCTGGACTGATTAATAATAATGAACAATTTTTAAAACGAGTAAAGAAATAAGTGATATTAAATATAATTAAGTAAATAATAAATGAATAGATATACCTGAATATAAAATATTAATAAAATAGGTAAGTAAACGAATGGAAATATAAATACATATAATAGGATATAAAATAATTCTGATGGATGAATACAATACTAATATACATAATTATGAATAACAGATATATTTTAATAAGCAAAATAAATTATTACACAATACTTAAGAATTATACTACATTAATAATAATGAAAAATGTTTAAGCGAGTAGAGAAATAAGCAATATTAAATTTAATTATAAATGAATAGATAGACCAGCATACAAAATATTTATATAAGACGTGAATGAGATGAAATATAAATACATAGGTATAAAATAATTAATAGGATATAAAATAATTCTAACTTGATAACAAAAATAATAATAAAGCGCTCTTCCTCTCTCTACCTATTTAAAAATTTGCTGTGCCCGACAGGGTCCATAATTGTTTCTATTATTTTCTTTTATTTACCACCTGTAATAAATTGTACATTATGGATTGCAATAAACGATTTGATTTGATTTGATTTGAAGATTTTTTGTTACGCCACTTCTTGGGATTATGTGTCGCAAAGTATAAAAATCCAAATAAATTTTCGTATTCTCGCAGTAATTTGTTCAATCTGAGGATACCAGGACAGGCTTTGGTCCAACAATATACCTAAGTACTTGACATGGTTAACTTTACGGATGGTTGGACAATTGCAGCAGTAATCAGCCGTTCTCCTACACTCATGTATTTTAATGTTAAAATTTGGTTCTGGTTGGACATTTTTGTATATTGAGAAGCAGATATAATTAGTTTTGCTTGTGTTTAACGTAAGCAGATTTGTTTTTAGCCATGAAGCCACTTGTAACATACCATTTTCCGTGTTGGTTTTGGTTTCAGCCCAGGTTGAGCCAGTGAAGACGATTGCGGTGTCGTCGGCACACGAAAATATTTTAGCTTTTTTGATTGCCATATTACATAAGTCGTTAATGTATATTAAGAATAGGGTAGGACCCAGAACGCTTCCCTGGGGTATGCCGCATGTTACATCAACGTCCTTGCTGACACAATTATCTAGCTTAACCTTCTGTTTTCTATTTGTCGAGTAATCGGTTAATATAGATAGTTGTGTATCTCTAATACCATTTTTTTCTAATTTTTGGATAAGGATAAAAAACCGATAAGCACCTAGTTCCTTTATCGAGTTCTTTAGTTATTACTGTGGTTATAGACGTGACAGCGTCTTCCGTAGAAGTACCGCGTCTAAAGCCAAATTGACATGGAGATAAAATTTAATGTTGTTTGTTTGAAGATAGCTTAAGAGTCTGGAGTTTAAAAGTTTTTCTAATATTTTTGCTATAACAGGAATAACAGAAATTGATCTATAGTTATTAACGTCACCCTCCGGTCCACCCTTGTATGTGGGGTTTATTATTGATTTCTTTAAATAATTAGGGAAGGTGCCTTTTTTAAAACAAAGATTAGCTAAATGCGTTATAATTGGGATTATTTCGTGTTTTACGTGTTTAAGATACCTAGTGGAGATATTGTCCCATCCTGGGGCACTATCTGATTTTAGAGAGTTTATTATACTATCCACTTCATTGATATCAGTATCCAGGAGAACGAAAGATTTAGAAAGACTAGGTAAGGAACGTAGGTATATATTTAAGTCATTCTGTGTTACGGTTTGTTGAATGTCATTTGCCACATATTAATGAAGTTTGCCGGCTCCGTAGGTGATGCTTTTAGATTAGTTAATTCAGAATTAGTTCTAGTAGATTTATTTGTATATGTGATAGTTTTCAGGTTTTTCCAGAGAAGTTTGTTGTTTTTTAACGATTTATTAATAAGGTTTCTCTCATATTTTCTTTTTAGTTTTTTTATAAGGTTATTGCAATGATTTCTGTAACGAGCATACGTAATTTTGTTTATTTCATTTTGAGGATCGTCTCGTGATTGTTTTTGGAGCGTATTACGATTTTTTTATACATCTTAGTATACCTTCAGTGATCCAGGGCTTGATTATTCGTTTACTTTTAGGGATCTTGTGAATAGTAGTATTTATTTTTAGTGACTCAAGAAGTCCTTGTGTTAAACATTCTGTTATGTAATTAGTCATAACCTAGGTCATGGTCTACCCGTGTGCCATCGAAATCCGTTCAATCGTTAAGGTGTGAAAAGGTAGCATACATAATACCTTCGCATTCATAATATTATTAAGTAGTTTGAATCATCATCTGCCTAGCCTTTTCCCTGCAGCTGAATACCAGTATTTTACATGTGCGTTAATACATGCGCGTTACTACGAAGGCGAACCTACGAGTCGAGGGATCGAATCTGGCACACGGCATTTCTTTTTGCCTTTTTTTAAACTGTCAAATTTTATTTTTTATTAATTATATTCTTATTAACTCTGCAACATTATGCAAAGAACGCCGCCTAAACCAGGTCTGAGTCATGGACAATCTCTTTCTGAGCCCGACATCCCGACTGCCACTACCGAAAAAGCAGACGCTATTAATATCACCGTTCGGAACAAACGACAACGCCTTGCCGATTCTCCAAATAACGAAGTAGACGCCGTACGTTCCACAGCATTTTCGACTTTCAAATCAGAGTTAATGGAGATGCTAACAACTTGGAAGTCCGAGCAAGAACACCTGCTCACATCATGGAAAAACGAACAAGCTGCCATTTTATCCAAGCTGGTCAGGGAAGTTGCCGAGCTCAAACAGAAATGTATTTCGATTGAGGAATCCAACGCCGAAATGGACCGCAGCATGTCTTTTATAAATGAAAAATATGAAGGTCTAAATTCTAAAGTTTTGAAACTGGAAAAGGAGAAAATTGATAGCGAAGACCATATTAACCGTCTACAGAAGCAGATACAAGATCTGAACTTCCTCTCACGTCAAGCTACATATAATTGTACAAGCTACATACATTATGTAACGAAATGGTCTCGGTGTGTGAATGTTTGTTACCATTATCACCTGTTGATAAGTATCATCCGGCTCTCTGTATTGACGTGAACTTCGCTGAGTACACCTACTTAACTCCCGCTCCCTTTACTTGGTATCTTTATGGTAAGGCTGACTTTGCGGCCATTAACAGGGAAATAGCAGCTATCGACTGGACTAGCGTATTTTTGGACATGTCGCTTAATGACGCCGTAAACTACTTCTATGCTACTATAGCGGATCTCCAAAATAAATTTGTTCCTGCTAAGACAGTTTTTTACAGCTCATATCCTATTTGGTACAGCCCCGGCACTTAAACGGTTGATTAATGAAAAGGCTAAATATCTCCGTAAATTTAAGACGTATGGCAGACTTTCTGACGAGGCTACCTTTAAACATCTACGTGAGCGGGTTAACAAACTTGAAGCACATTGCTACGCCAACTATTTAGTTGAAACCGAAGCCTCAATTGAAAAAAATCCTAAACGCTTTTGGAGCTTTGTGAAGCAGCGGCAAATGCAATACCCAGTTTCCTTAAGTATGGTGATGTGACGGTTTCCTCTCCCGAGTCTATTTGTAATGCATTTTCTTCCCACTTTTATTCCACTTTTCTAGATCCTACCAATGATATGTCTGCAACATTTTGTCCTCCCTCAACTGCTATAAATTCTATAATACCCTCGGATATCCACACAATTGAAATTGACCTAAATGTTATAATTAAATTAATAAGTCAAATTGATCCGTTTAAATCTGCTGGTCCGGACCACTTATCACCTAAGTGGCTGCTTGGATGTGCTAAAACCATCGCCTTACCAGTATGTCATTTGTTCAAAAAATCGCTCTTCTCAAGTTCTGTTCCCCAAATCTGGAAGTCGGCCTTTATAACTCCGGTACATAAAAAGGGGCACAAAAATGAAATAATTAACTACAGACCTATTTCAAAACTGTGCATATTAGCTAAAGTTTTTGAGAGGGTTATTTACGACCAAGTTTATGCAGCACTGAGTCAATCTTTTAGCCCCTCTCAGCACGGTTTTCTTAAGGGTCGTTCAACTGTATCAAACCTGGCTTTGCTCAATGACTTTTTAACCGACAGAATGGATGGTGGGGCACAGGTCGATGTAGTTTACCCTGACTACAGTAAGGCCTTCGATAGAATCGACCACAACATTCTTAAAACCAAGCTTCTTAACAATGGTATCAGAGGAGATCTACTACGTTGGTTTACCTCATACCTTGAAAATAGATCTCAAGCTATCGTTATCAGTAACTACATGTCGAGCTGGGTTTCAGCTCCCAGTGGTGTGCCTCAAGGTTCCTTAATGGGTCCATTACTTTTTATTATTTATGTTAGCGACATCGACTCGTGTTTCCAGAACTCAAAGGACATTTCCACCAGGCAGGTCCCTTTTGTGGTATCGTGTGCCTGATTGGAATAATAACCTAAAAATATTATTTATTTTTTTGTTTTCAAGTTATTTTTTATACAATTTCTTTCACCCTGGGAATAAAGTTAAAGTTAACTAATTGTTAAACATTACGTCGACATCCGTTTTCTAAGTATACAAAAAAAAGTTGCCAGATATCAAATAACTATTGAAAATGACGTATTTTAATCAATGGAGTAATCGATATCAGAACAAAACGATAATTAACAATAAAAAAAACAATTATTTTTAATTATTAAAACTAGTTTACGTCTGAATATTTGACAACTTCAAAGCTACTGTTTTAGCATTATGTTTTCACGACGATGAGTTAGAATGGTATTAACCCTGTCTTTTTCATAGCTACGTATTATTGTAGCATATTATATCTAAAATGCACAAGGATAGGTGTTGGCCAAGTATAAAATATTCATGATGACGTAAACTAGTGGATATACGCTGCTTATAGTCGATGCGAGTAATAGCGATGGAACGATGACAACAATAGGTTGCTTATATTCTTAATAAGTCTACATTGTTGAATAGATGTTCATAAAAGCGATTTACACAAACATAAAAGCCTTACGTATTTTGGAAACGCCGTATTAACAAAACAGTTTTAACCAATGAATCGATAAAAAATCTTAAATCGATTTATTAATGATTAAAAATAATTGATCTGGCAACATTTACTTGCGCATGTCACAGCACTTTGTTCTGCTTCTGAGGTTCGTTACGTTCGTGATTGCTTTGTATAAATACGTTGAGTTTTGAATTCCGTATTTATTTACATAGTTATTATTTACGATACGTGCTTTTTCTGCTACCACCGAGTTGAGCTAATAAGTTCCTCGAGTACTGTATGTTTTGTGAGATAATTGACTCTTGTTTGTGCTGTTCTTTGTGAGATATTTGACTTTAGGTGCTATCTTTGGTGAGATATTTGACTCTTAGTGCTATCCTTGGTAAGATATTGGACTCCCGAACAGTTTTTTGTCAGAACTATGTCTACCCCAGCCAGAAGTCGGGCACACCGTCTGCCTTCCCGACGCTGTATTAACTGTTCGATTTTATTAGCGCCTAATTTACGCTGGTATACAGTTGAGGAGTTGAACGGGCAAATGACAGTTCTTCTACGCACTTGGACAATGCCTACACCTGTAAGTTATCGTGTGCTTATTACAATAATAATTATTGTGGACTATAGTGCCTAAATGCATTGTGCAAACTCAAAATAATAATAATATTCCATGCTCATAGTGATGTATAGTATAGTCTATGTCAATTTCTAATTTTATTATAACCTAGATTTTTAAAACAGAAAAATAATGATATCTCCTGAACCAGGGTGAATAAATGAAAAAAGGTTTCTGATTAGGAAAATGCTATGTTTTTACTATTAGGTAAAATAAAAATCTTCAGGGCACAAGCATTTTCCACTGGGACCGAACTTCCTTTACAAAACGGGCAATCTCCTTTACTATGTTTCGCTGATGATATGATGATTTTCTCTGCAATATCATCAGATGACGACATGGATGCTCTTCAAAGTGACCTGCCGCGATTGGATGAGTATTGTCTAATTAATAAGCTTGATTGGAACCCTGCTTAATGTTCAGTAATCTCATTTAGCAGGAAACGCGTCCCTCTCCCTACAACTAAATATACTTAAAGGGCAGCTATTACAGAGGTGTGACGGTGTACGTGACCTAGGTGTTTTTCACGATTCAAAACTCTTATTTAACGTGCATATTGAGCAAATAGTAGCAAAGGCTTCGAAGTCACTGGGTTTTGTCATGAGACTCGCTGGCTGTTTCAAGAAGGCCAAGACCCTTAAAATTCTCTATTGTTCTTTTGTCAGAAGTCATCTTGAATATGCGTCACAAATTTGGAACCCGTGTATGGCAAATACATAAATCGTATTGAGAGTATCCAAAAACGATTCATTCGTTTTCTTTGTTTTCGGCTACGTGTCATTTTGATAACTACTTAAACCTCTGCAAGAAGTTCCATTTACAGCCACTTTTAGATCGTCGCCGACTTGCAGATTGCACTTTTCTTTAAAAAATCTTAAACAACGAAATTGACTGTCCCGATCTCCTGCATAAATTGCATTTCAATGTCCCCCAGAGATCAGTTAGATTTAATCCACCTGTCTCCATTCCTTTTTCCTCATCCAATTATAGGCAAAACTCATACATGGTGCGAGCGAGCAAAGACTTTAATATCCTATGTAAAGAGTTCTCTTTTGACCCATTTACCACCAAAGCCCATTCTGCACGCACTCGGATGAATGACAACTTTTTTTAACAGCGCGTAGTGTTTTATTTTTTAGTTTAATTTTTCCCCATGTCATGTGTAATGCCAAACATGGCGTCTGAATGTATCTATAGTATAATGCTTTGCTTATTTAATTAATTTTATTTGTATTTATAACGTGTTTGCTACTTAGTTTTTAGTGATCCTAAGATTTCTACTACCTTCTCTATGTCTACTCGTGAGAACCTGTAATTGGCTCTGTGTCGCTTTCACAATTGTTATTGATTTGGTTTAGCTGTTGGTTCTATAAATAAATGAATAAATAAATAAATAATGCTTAAATCTAAAAAGACTTCTACTGTGCTGGTCCTAGATTCTCACGTTACTGATCACCAGCCTATCTGTTTATTTCTTCCCCTCAATTCCAGCTTGGGATTATGAAGCTATTCGTAAAGAACTGGACAACACCGACTTCAGCCCAGTCTTAACTTGTACAAACGCCAATCAAGCTACTAATCTGTTAATTGATAATATCCAGCGTGTGATTACTAATCACACCCGAATAACCAGAACAGATTATTATTGACTTATTATTATTATTATATGATGAAACAGAAAATATATTGGCTACAGAATCATAACTGTGTCATAACTTTGTCAAACCTACATTGAAAGAAAGCTTATCAAACACTCACACTTCACTTACACACCTCCCTACACACAAACTACACTATACACACTCCTAGATCCACAACCACAATCATTCACTCCACTCCATTTGCTGTGTTAACAACCACTGTAACCAAAAAGTCACGGTTGTATTAAATCAATTGAAGCCGCAAAATCTCCGACTCCTAAGATACAGGTCTGCGTACCTAGTTTAGGAGCCCGGAAAACTGACAAGAATTGTAAACTTGGTAGTACAACCCATATATATAGTGCTATAGTGTTTTGTAGGTTGTGTGTGTTTGGTACTGGTATATCAATAATTTGCGCAGTTTTATTAATTTTATCTAGTAAGGTTATGTCTGGTCTATTATAATGTGTTGTTCTGTCTGTGAGGATGGCTCGATCAAAGTATAGTTTGTGTGTTGTGTTTTCAAGAACCGTTTCTGGAGTATACTTGTAGTAAGGTACTGGAGGAGTAGTAATTAATTTATATTTATTGGCAAGTTTTTGATAAATTATGTTGGCTATTAATTTAATCATGCCTGTGTTTATAGTCAGTCTGAACTATTGCTTTGCATGCTCCAGTAATGTGTTGAATAGTTTCAGAAGAACTTTGACATCGCCTACTAACAGATGTCTGTTGAAATAGGGATTCGCATGATGTGCTTTTGGTAGTTACGGGTTTCAATAATTTAGTCTTGAATTGCTGTCATGAACCCTTCAGTCTCAGGGAATAAATCTCCGCGCCTGAGCCATTCGTTCGGCGCTAACTGGTCGACGTTAGGTTGGCAAAGGTCATGGCGATGTCTTCTATGGAGTGACTTCTGGGTCCATTCCGATATTTTAGTCTGTCTATCAGTCTGTTTCTCATTAATTTGTGTTGTTTTGTCAGACATGTTTAGCGGGGTTAGTTTTCGATCATTATAAACTATTGCTTTGTGTAGGGTAGAGGTTGTACTTTTTGTGTTAAAATATTTTCTAAGGATACTGATTTGTTTATTGTGTAGTTTCGTTATATCTATTATTCCTCGTCCTCCTTCTTTCCTTGGTAGTGTTAGTCGCTGTACGCAAGATCAAGTGTGGTGTTTTCTGTATTTGGTCAAACTGGTGTTAATGATGCGTTGTAGGTTCGTAAGTTCCGTCTTCGTCCAGCTTATTATGCCAAAGGAGTATGTAAGGACGGGGATCGCATAGGTATTTATTGCTTTGATAGTATTTTTGGAGTGCAATTGTGTTTAGAATGGATTTAAGTCTGTGTTTAAATTGTTGTGTAAGTTTATTTTTTATTGCCTTATGTTTAATTTGCTTCGCTTGAATATATCCTAAGTATTTGTATGTTCCATTTTCATCCAAGGAATCTATGTTTTCACCTGACTGTGTGGTATATGAATGTTTGTATGTTTGACCTACCCTGACTGAATTAATTTTACACTTATCAATTCCAAAATCCATTCCTATATCACTCGAAAATTTATTTGTGGCATTGGCGAGTTCATTCAAGTCTTCTGGTGGCGCAGCGTACAATTTTATGTCGTCCATGTAGAGCAGGTGGTTAATTTTACAGTCGTGTCTGTCCGTCCATGTCATCTATTGCGTCATCATAATTGAGTTTATATCCTGGCATTAGTGAATTTAATTTATTTGATAAGGGGTTTAAGGCAAGGTAAAACCATAGTGGGCTAAGCGAGTCACCTTGGAATATGCCTCGTTGGATCTTGATAGATTCTGACTCAACAATTCCTGTAGATGTCGTAAGATGTAAACGTGTTGTCCATTGTGTAATTGTGTTATTCAAAAAGGCAATGATTTGAGGGTTCATCTTATATATATGTAAAATTTCAATTAGCCATGTGTACGTGACAGAATCGTACGCTTTTTTGTAGTCTATATACATAGTATATAGATATTTTTTATTTCTCTGGGCCTGTTTGAGAATAACCGAGTCTATTGTAAGTTGTTCCTTGCAGCCCTGACTAAATTTTCGACAGCCTTTTTGTTCTTCGGCTAATATCGAATTTGATTCAAGGTATTTGTAAATGAGTGATGTTATTATTTTATATATAGTTTGTAGGCATGTTATTGGTCTGTATTTTGCTGGGTTGGCGCTATCGTTACTGTATTTTGGTATCATATACGTAATTCCTTCCGCTATGTATGTAGGCATGTTGGTTTTGTAATGAAGCTGTTAATGTAATTATATAGATATGGGTGAGTGTATGTTAATTTTTTGTACCAAAAGTTGTGTATGTAGTCAGAACCGGGTGCTTTCCAGTTGTGTAATTTTTGAAGCACGTCGTGTAATGTCTCTATCGGAACTTCTTCGAACTCCATTTGTTCAGTGTGCATATGGTTTTCTGTCTCTATTTTAACCCACTCAGCTTCAGTATTATGACATATTGGCCTTTCCCAAATTCTTGACCAAAATTGTTGAAGTTCGTCTACAGACGAAACAAAAAAAATATTATTTTTATTATTTAGCTATGGTTTGTGTTGTTTTCGTTACTACTGGGTGCCGTTTGGTTTGTGGTCGAATTTTTTAATGATCGATAAAACTGTTTTTCGTTGTTCCTAAATTTATTATTTTGAATTTTGCGAAGTGTACAATTATTGTACCTGTTTAATCTACTATTTACAAGAGTGAGTTTCTGTTTTAGCGTATCTAAGAAATGTGTGAGTTGTGTGTTCGGTTCTTCATAAGTTGAATGCATTCTATAGTTTTCTAGTATTGTGTGTACCTCCCTAACAAGCCTCCAACCTCTGTTTCCTTGTATGTACGCTGTAAGTCTTCCGATTTTCGTTCTTAAGTCTTTAATTCTTATTTCTAATCTTTTCTGCCATTTCGGTTTATTATTTTTCTGATAAGTGTAAGTTGTACTTTCGGGGGTGATATGTGAAAGTTTATTTCCATTTGTTTTAGCAGCTGTCTAGGCAGCAGTATATATTACTATCTGCAGGGTTTCGTAGTCTGTATCTGCATTGACATATTTTGGAAGGATGACGTTATTAATGTAACTTACTATTTGTGCTAATTTTTTTGATGGTTTTTGTTAAGGTATATAATTTCTTTTTGTCGGATGAATGTTTGTAAAATGATGTAGTGTATGTGAGAATGTTTCGTCTAGTTCTTGACTTATTTCCCAATTTGTGGTATTATGTTCTGTGTTTATAATGATGGATGTCAAGGCTCCTAAGTCAATGCAATTCAAGAAATTGGGCTACTTCGGTTTCTTGTGTATGTGTTTGATTATTATTAACGTATACAGTTTCTATGTTATTATTTGTGGATTTTTGTGTTGGAATATTGTCTGGAGGTATAAGTGAATTGTGATATTCTGTTTGCCTATAAGGATTCGCTTGGTTTAGTGTATTCTCTGCATCCGTTTTCAGTCCTTGAAGTCGTGCTTCTGTTATAATTTTGTTATTTAGAACGACCCTTTTTTGATCTGATATTGTCTGCTCCGATAAATGTGATAATTGTGGATAGAACTCAATGAACATTTCTCTTAATTTTTTCCTCCAGACAGTCATATCTGTTTCCATTTTCGTAGTGATGAAATAGCATTTTATTAGAGTTTCGTTCATATCGTTAGACCACCTCATTCTACTTTTTGATCCCGATTCTAAAGATGTGTTGCTTTGATCTGTATTTACCTGTGACGGTGTCCTAATGTGTGTATCTAAGTTAGTGGTGTCTGTTTGTAGTTCTCTGCTTACTTCTAATCTAATTTTCTCAAGTGAAGTGGCCGAAAGTATTTTTTTCGGAACTATTGCTCTTCGTTGATCTCCAACTCTTTGCTTCGAGACATTCATTTGCGGAAATCTGTTAATGAATTGTTGGTGCAATGATGTAAGATATGAATTTGTTTCAATATCTAAATTGGTGAGAATTAAATAGGTACGCCAAATGAATTGGTTCATGTCTTTGCTCCATTTTTTACGCGTTTTTGTTGTGGCAGTAGCGGGTGACGGATTTATGGCAGTACTAGCCTCCGACACAACGTCTACTGACATTGGTGACGATGATGATGATCTTAATGAGCGTGATAAATATGAAGGTGGTGATGACACGATTGATGAAAAGATGGACCTCGGAGAGGATGATGATGAAACCGGTGATGTTTAACTAACTCTACCGGCACAAACCTATTGTTCATTGAAGCACGCAAGCCCCACCACGACGTCAACGTAGAGATACGACGGTGGGGTTATTATTATTATTATGTCGTTTATTCATTTACTTTTCTTATTTTAGTACATTTTTAAATATACATATAAAAAAATAGTGATCCACCAAGCTACAAGCTACCGGTGGTTGGGGGGCTTCAGAGATAGAAACCTCCTCACAATACGAGCCGTATCGAGGAGTACTGCCTTCTGAATCAGGCCCTTGATCCAACCGCTTAACGAGAGCCTCGATAGATGTTGATCGAGGCTTTCGGCCATCAGGCCATTGGCCGATACGACAATCGGCACAATGATAGTCGAGCTCACATTCCACATGTCAACAACCTCGTGTGCTAAGTCAAGATATTTGATTTGTTTATCTTTTTCAGCTTTCACGAGGTTCCCGTCATGTGGAATGGTAACATCGACAATCATTGCGCGGCGTACTAATCGATCTACGAGTATCACCACTATATCAGGTTTGTTGGCGACAACAGTCCTGTCAGTGATGATAGATCGATCCCAGTACAACGTGACCTGGTCATTTTCGAGAACTGGGTCGGGCACATACTTGTAATATGGTACCTCAGAGTCGACAAGCACTCGCTGTTAGCCAGACGAGAACAACCAGAGATAATATGTCTGATGGACTCACCCGGACGGTGGCATGCCCGACACACGTCAACCGTCCCGTCCTTCATAATATATATCTCCGGTAGTTATTCGTCAAGATAACTTCATCCATAATTGCACAAACAAAACCTTCAGTTTCTCGCTAAGAAATCTACACCGGGCTCATGAAGAGCCCGATAGAAGCGCCCGTGAAGCTTCTTGCTTTGCCATACCTTCTTGCGGTCATCGATAGTAAGCACTACAGGTTTGCGCCAGTTCTCTTTCGCCATGGAGAGCGGGGTGAGCCCCTTGTTATTATATTATTATTATTATTATGTAGCGACTGCCCATCTGACATCCACAACCAAGTTACTGTGTAATAACACCCCTTGGTAAGACTTGTGGTCAGACTTTCTGGCTTCTGACGACCCGTAACGACTCTCAAAGTTCCACGAACGACAGCCGGGACCAATGGTTTAACGTGCTTTCCGAGGACGGAGGGCTCTTGGTACGTGAAGATGGTCGCCCATCTTCGGACCAACCGCGGAAAGCATAGCTTAACCGATCGACCCGTGCGGCTTTTTTACTTAGCCACAAGCCCATCAATATTAATATTATAAGTTTGAATGTAGATAGGTAACCGGTCAAACGGGCTGTGTCCGCAACTCCACGTCAAAAAAGCGCGCATTTTGCGTACGAGTTTAAATATATTATTGACCGGAGCTTGCTAGTGTCCAAATGTAGGTCAGTAGATACTGGGAAGGCTGGTCAATCTATATTCCCGGTACCTTGTTGTTTGACTAGCTTCCAAGAAAAGCTCTTTGAATACATGAATGACCAATGTAGTGTACTTTAGCTATTTTCATAATGTAATGTCGTACGGTATTCTATTGTGGGGAAATTCCGCTGATATTCAGACTATCTTTGTTTTGCAGAAGCAATCGAGCGAGCGTATCTTTGTTTTGCTGTTCGATCAATTTATAAATTAAGTCCGAGACACTCGCTCAGAGACAAATTTAAAGAGAATAATGTTATGACTGTGCCTTCTCAGTATATTTATGAAAATCTTTTATATGCCCATAAAAATATAAAATTGTTTAAAAAATACAGTGACATCCATGATATAAATACTAGGAACAAACACAAATTTGTTGTACCTATAACAAGGCTCAAGAAAATAGGTGGCTCGTTCAGATGCCAATGTATACGCTTTTACAATAAAGTTCCAAGACCCGTTCAAGATCTAAGCCTTAATAAATTCAAATCATTCATTAAACGTCAGTTGTGCCAGAAAGGCTTTTATACCGTTAAGGATTATATCGAGGACAAAAAGGCTTGGGATTAAGGTGCTTCCAATTTTTTACATATTGAATGTTTTTATTTTTATTATTTTTTTCTGTCTTGTTGTTGTTTTTTTTTTATTATATACACTTTGACATTCATGAATTTTATATACTATGACATTTGCTTACTTTATAAAGTATTCTATTATTTTAATTATTGTGAATGTGAAGACTATGTGGGTCATTTTATTTATATTATTTTTAATTTTTCTCTCTGTTCTGTTAGTTTTTGTCATGGTCTGGCAGTTTGAGTAATTAATGTGGCCTACCCAAATGTCCTTTCTTTGGTATTGTTCGTCGAATCGTCGAGCTCCTTAAGTTTTGAGTTGAGCTGCACGATTTCTGACAAATGCCTGCACTGGCTGGACAGGTCCTCTCAATCTGTGTGGTTCTTTCCTCAAAAAACCATCTCAGACATCGATCTACATGGTCTTCATATGATCTGACCAAGATTATCTCTGGACTCTAAAAGAGACTGCGACCTCTGATTTTGTTTCGGCCTTTCTTCTCAGACTAGTCAGATAGGAAACGCCGACCTCATCTAGTTTTAAAATAATATGATTGACGTGTAAAAGTGTTTGTACAAACCTACTTACAAAAATAAAATCATTTATCATTTATCAATGTTACAAATGGACAGCAGAGCGAATTTGTAACATTTTTTTTTAACTTTGTGTATATGTGAAAGGCGAATCTCTGGAACCACAGCTCTTATTTGAAAAGTTATTTCACCATTTGAATGGAACATTACTCTAGATGGACATAGGCTATAATATTATGTAAATGTGTACAAAAAGAACTAATTCCGTACCTCAAAAGGAAAAACGGAACCGTTACAAGATCACTTCGTTGTCCTTCTGTCCGTCCGTCTGTCAAAACCCTGTTCTTCTTAGGATTACGTTATTTTGCGATTTGCGTTCGTTTTAGGTCACAATCATGAAATTTGGCAAGCAGCATGTAGCAGAAGTAAAGGAAAATATCAGAAAACCGTTTTGTAGTTACATACCTACGTAAGGAATCCTCGGTGCGCGAGTCCGACTCGCACTTGACCGGTTTTTTTAATACTAATGAAATACTATATTCATGCAAGCCTAGAACTTTTTACCTAGTGTTTATTCTTAGAAAAACGTTTGGAAAACAATCGCGGCGGGGTTTTATCGCGCACTGGATTTTCAACTCTCGGTGTTGAGGTGAGCATTGAGGATCCAAACGAGCGCTTCGCAGCGGCGGCGTGTCTAAAAACGAGCAGCATTTCATTCATCCATCCAGCCATCCATCCCTCCATCCATCCATCCATCCATCCATCCATCTATCCATCCATCCATCCAGTGTGATAAATAAAAACGCCTGTTTAAATAAGGAAAAAAAAACATATATATATTTATTAGGTACCTATATATGTATATTACTAGCTGACCCGGCAAACGTTGTTTTGCCATATAAATTATTTCTAGCTGCCCGGCGCTACTTCGTTCGCGTGGTGTCCTACCCCTACCCTACCCTACTCCTACCCTACTCCTACACTTCTCCTACCCTACTCCTACCATACTCCTACCCTACTCCTACCCCACTCCTACCCTACTCCTACCCTAGTCCTACAGTACTCCTACCCTACTCCTACCCTACTCCTACACTAACTCCTACCCTACTCCTACCCTACTCCTACCCTACTCCTACACTACTCCTACCCTACTCCTACCCTACTCCTACCCTACTCCTACACTACTCCTACCCTACTCCTACCCTACTACTACCCTACTCCTACCCTACTCCTACCCTACTCCTACCCTACTCCTACCCTACTCCTACCCTACTCCTACCCTACTCCTACCCTACTCCTACCCTACTCCTACCCTACTCCTACCCTACTCCTACCCTACTCCTACCCTACTCCTACCCTACTCCTACCCTACTCCTACCCTACTCCTACCCTACTCCTACCCTACTCCTACCCTACTCCTACCCTACTCCTACCCTACTCCTACCCTACTCCTACCCTACTCCTACCCTACTCCTACCCTACTCCTACCCTACTCCTACCCTACTCCTACCCTACTCCTACCCTACTCCTACCCTATTCCTACCCTACTCCTACCCTACTCCTACCCTACTCCTACCCTACTCCTACCCTACTCCTACCCTACTCCTACCCTACTCCTACCCTACTCCTACCCTACTCCTACCCTACTCCTACCCTACTCCTACCCTATTCCTACCCTACTCCTACCCTACTCCTACCCTATTCCTACCCTACTCCTACCCTACTCCTACCCTACTCCTACCCTACTCCTACCCTACTCCTACCCTACTCCTACCCTACTCCTACCCTACTCCTACCCTACTCCTACCCTACTCCTTTTTCCATATTTTCTGACCGTTTAAACCTTCCCTGGACTACGACAAACATTTCAAAACCAAAATTAGCTAAATCGGCCCAGCCGTTCTCGAGTTTTAGCTAGACTAACGAACAGCAATTGATTTTTATATATATAGATAATCTTCACTTATAATTCTCGATAATTCAATCAAACACTTCAGAAGATAATTATGGAACGCTTAGATCAAGAGGGATGCACCCAAAATATAACGTCCACCGAGCACGTGGTTGCATGCGCACTTTACCGTGAACCGAACTGCTCGTTTTACAAGATGGCTGCCTCACCAGAGCTAGGTGTTCGTTTTTGACATTGACATTTGTATAAGAAGTCAATTGACAGTCTAGAAAAGCGGAGGCGCCGACAAATAATATTATTCTATTTATAATAATTTTTACAATAATTAAAGCTCTCTGTGTCTGCAGACACGTAATCATTCGTAGCACTTTTCCGACAAACTGTTTTGCAGCTGATAGGCATATATAAAAGCGGGCGATTTTGAACGAGTATGAACGAAACCGATTTTCAACATCATAAAGTCAAGCCCCGCTGCCTGCATTTTCATGACAGCCGTCAATACGGCCATTACGTGGCGGCCATCGCTATTCTAGGCCTTACTAACAAATTCCTGGAAAGTTCAAAATTATTCTACATACGCTATTGCGATTTCATAGGACCATTTTTGTTTTTTTTACAGCGACATAGAGCAACAGGCTATTGGTGTCAGCTGTTGCTTCGCTTAAACCGAAAATATTGCGCGAAACGCTTACAGTGGTGTCGACTGCATGCTGTATTTTCAGAGCTGTGTCAGCAACAGATTTAACGATGTTTGGAATACTTAATTGACCTGGAAAATCTTGTTTTAAAACCATTTTAATGTTGTTAAACTTGATTCATATCAGCGTCTGTATTCTAGAATGTTGAAGTGTCTTTTATTTGCTTAAGTATTTTTCAGGGCTAATTAACATTAGCTGACAAGTAAGTAACATTATTCAAACAACCCACAGTTTTACTGTCGCAAAACTTAATAACACATAGTGCGGTGCGTCGTGCTCGACGGATCAATCTCATCTAGTAGATTGACCGAGAAAAACAGGTTTTGCTGAGAATCTGTTGCTTTGTTTTTAATTTTTTATTTTTATTTGTATTTGTAATGATATGTACGTGATTACTAGTTTATTTATTTATAAGTATGTATTAGGTATGTTGAAACTGTGTGTACTCCCCGTCATTTTTCCTTATAGGAGAAAACCAGCGTCAGACAGCATCGGCCTGGCATTAATGCTGAAAAGAACCTATTTGGCGCAGCCGTGAGGCACACACTATTGTTGTCTGAAACATTATTTTTTATTTTATTAATTTTTGTATTTTGTGTTTCACGAACTTCGTTCAAATAAACGTTTTTCTTTCTTTCTTCCTTTCTTTAGCTGCACGGTTCGATAGATCAGATTAAACTACGCTTTCCGCGGTCGGTCCGTAGATGGGTGACCAATGACCATCTTTACAAACAGAGTCCAAGCCGTGCCTCGGAAAACACGTTAAGCCTTTGGTCCTGGTTGTCATTCGTGGAGCTTTTACATTCATTACGGGGTCGTTTGAAACCAGTGGCGTGCATTGCATAAAGGCATATAAGCAGTGCCTACTTCGAAAAATCACCATAATCCTGTCTATTACATTTTAGTGTGCACAATTAGGAAACTCACTAAATTATCATACCTAACAATAAACAAAATCTTCATACAAACACGCGCGGCAGAAGGCAGTCGCCAGACGGCCTACTCGGCTCCCGTACTATTCGCACATTGTCATTGGTCTTTACTCGTGCAAGTTAATACGATGAAATTAAATTCCTGCCTACCTATTCTGAAAACCAATGCACGCCACTGTTAGAAACCCGAAAGTCTGGCAAACAGGGGGTATCGTTTGACCTAGTAAATGGTTTGTGGAGGTCTGATAGGGAATCGCTCCATGTAAAATACTGGTATCCCCAGCTGCATCCGGTTAGACTGGAACACGATATCGGTTTAGTTTTAGTTACTTAGATTCAATTTTGACGTAAATACAATGAACGTAACGCAATATCGACCATCGCAATGAAAGGTGGCGGGGGCAAAACACAATACTATTTTACTTTTTTTTTTGTTACTAATTGTATTTTGTGTCCCGAACAATGTCTAAATAAAAGTTATTCTTTCTTTCAATATCGTAGTAATTTGGAGTTTTGACTGATAACTCTGTTCAAAGCTACTTCAACAAAATTGGTCTGTATTTTCAAATAATATACAAGCTAACAGACTTTAAATGATATTTTATGTAAAACAAAACTAGCGTAAAAAACCATAGGGCATAAAAAAATTCGGCCGCATCGCTGTCAAAAATAAAAATGTCCAAATGGAGGGAAGCATAGCCACATAGAGTTAGTTAAAATATGATTATTTCATCCTCCCAAACGTAGTAACAACAAACTTCCTAGAAATAGAAATTCCTATTCCGTTTTAAAATAATAATATGTGCAAGTATTTAAAAAGGACGGGAAATAATCAAAGGGCATAAAAAAATTCGTCCGCATCGCTGTTAATAGGAAACGTGGCCAAAGGCTGCATTGCCACGTTGTATGGCAATTTAATTAAATTAAATTGCCAATTAAATTAATTTTTTTTATGGTATTGAATAAAAGCGTGCCCGAAAAGCAACAATTTTCTCAAATACACACAGTGAAGGCTGCCATAAAAATAATTATTTTTATGACAGGAACTCAAACTCCGCTGCGATTGCAGCGGAGTTTGTTTCAGTAACGTTATTCGCTGGGAAAGGAGGATGGCGAGTTTGGAACCACTTTATTTTTAAATTATCGAAGTGTCATTCACTTGCAAGTTCATATTTACTATAATTAAGAGTTTGTAAGGGGATTATATAAAAAATATTGAGTCACTAGATGATGGGAATTAAAAGATAGAAGAGATTTTTATTTACTTAAAAATAAGTCCTCATGCAGTCTTTAAACGCACCGTGTTTCGTATTACATTCCAACCTACTCATTAGGTACATGATTTACGTTCTTACACTTGTAGACGTTTACGCTTGTCATTTTTTTTTTTAAACAAATCTTGTAAAGTATAAGAAAAACATACAAAAGTTAATATTATAAAGGCATTCACATTTTTATACAAGAATGTACAATAATAGAATTATTACGATTATTTGTGATAACTTAGAATGGAACGTTATGCTGTCAATTGGAGTTGGCTGTCAGTGTCAAAACCAATTAGTGTTATTCCATTGTTTATTTTCAACGGCTAACGTGGGATATCCGCTACCGCTATTATTTCCTATGTGATTTTGTAATTCTTGACCACTTGGCCTTTACCTTTATTTATTTATTTAATTCGGGAAAACAAACAGTTACACAAATATCGTAATAAACATGTAGTAGGAAAAAAAGACGTTACATATTATGTGTAGCTCACGACGTTATCCACATCTTAAATACTACAAAATGATTATGGAACCATTTTCACATTTGCTTTGGACTGACTATTCTACATACCGACTTACACAACGTTAATTTCATATCTCGTTTTGTTTTAACCAAGTCACTATACTTAGTTCCTAGCTCCCAGACGTATTTTTTATTTTGAGTAGGTAATTTACCTTTATTTGGACAGAGACATGCAGAAACACGATGGTAGTGTTCGTAAATATTTCTATTCTGTTTGATCACCTTTTTGAAACTACATAATACATAAAAAAGATATTGTATTATTAAATGCACGATTAGATTCGTTTTAGGTTATAATCTTTTACATTGCATATCTTTTTTCTCCCAGCCTCTACAACTTACTGCCCATTTGCTTTTGTGCTAGTTTTATATAGTTCTACAACTATTTATAAGTTTCCACACTGTACAATACTCATAATAGTGTGTCCCATTGTACATGCAACCTCGCCATCCTCCTTTCAGTCGCTGTATGGCGCTCTCCGGTCTTCTAGGAAACGTATATAGGCTAAAGCGAATTGGGGCAGGTCACTCCGTACCGCAGAGCAGTACAAAAATACTTCTCCGTATATTTTTATTCATTAATTATTGTGAATCTACTGTTACATAATAAAAATGTTGATTTTATTGTTGTTACTCTCAATCGCGCAAAAGTTTTTAGCTGTAAGTTTTCCAAAAACTGTAAAATAAATAAATAAATAAATAAATAAAATGTTGTCGCTTAAGTATAAGACAATCAGCCTATAACGTTCCCACTGCTGGGACACAGGTCTTCTCCCTGTGTGAGGCAATGGGCCGTAATTCCACCACGCGGGCCCAGTGCGGGTTGGTAGATGTCACATGTCTTCGAATGGCGGCCTACTTGGGTACGAAGTCTATTTAAGATTTTCCAAGTAGGGCACGGTAACTTGTAGAATAGTTATTAAGATTAAATGATTACAAATTATTATATCATTTATTAATAACTAGATGCGCCACGCGGTTTTACCCGCTTAAGTTTTGATCCCGTGGGAATATCGGGATAAAAAGTATAAAGCACAGACTTGGTTTCACTAGGCTTTCTTCCCCATTTTTGGAGCCATAGTTCTATTTTATTAATTTGTGTTTGCAAGTTTTGTGTGGCAACGTCCGGGTCTTTGTCTCTCGCAAGGCATGCAGTGTCATCCGCATAGGTTGCTGTCGTAACCTTTTCAGTGTTTGGCAGATCTGATGTATATAAGGAGTATAGTACTGGGCCAAGCACTGATCCATGCAGGTCTTCGTCTTCACATTTCACTTGAAACTTTCTTTGGTACAGGTATGATTTCATGATCATGAAGAACGAGTTAGGTATAGTTTTTTTAGTTTAAAGAGTAATCCCTTGTGCCACACTCTGTCAAACGCCTGTTGAATATCTAGGAACACCGCTGAGCAATATTCTTTTTTCTCTAAGGACTGCCTGATTTTGTGCGCCACTCTATGTATTTGTTCCACTGTGGCATGATTCTCTCTAAACCCGAATTGGTGGTCGGGAATTATTTTCTCCTCTTCTAATATTGGTTCTAGTCTTCGTAGGAATATCTTCTCAAACAAATTGGATAAAGTTGGGAAAAGACTTATGGGTCTATACGAACTAGAATCAGTTGGAGGCTTTCCTGGTTTGGCCATCATGCATATCTACGATATTTTCCTAAAACTTAATCCAATTTGTTTGAGAAGATATATTCCTTCGAAGACTAAAACCAATATTAGAAGAGGAGAAAATAATTCCCAACCACCAATTCGGGTATAATCGGCCCTAATCTACTGAAACCACATCTAATTATGTTTAGATATCAGATTGCAGATTACATTTAAAATAGATATATATATATATATATATAACTAGTTAGTTAATCTCCTATTTTATTAAATGTTGTATGGGTTTCTAAAGCAAATAATAGCAGTAACTTCCACAGAATTAGTTCGATCGTTAGTTTCACTGAAGTCAGGCGGGCGCTTTTCATCTGACAACGGCATTGTTCATATTTGAACGCTGATTTTCGTTGCGGAGCGATGAATCAAACTTGATAGTATAACGGTTCCCTAATTAGATACGGGTACATATTCATTTAAATTCCGTTCCATTACAAAGATGCTATCAGAGGGGCAATTCCCTTAATTTTAGAATGTTCACAGTCTGATCTCAGTCTTAATCTGTCAAAAATACCTCTAATTTCCCTATATTTTGACAAGTTTTTGACATTTGTTTGTCGCCGAGATGAGACTGCGACTAGATTATGAACGTTTTAAATTACTAGAATTAGCCTACCGATTGTGAACGTCCTTAAAATTACGAGAATGGCCTTTCAGATGTCACTTATTTTATTTATTAATTTTATTTATTTATTTATTTAAAAAAAATTACAAGTTCCATAACTTAAACAAAGCACACAATTAGACCTCTGGGGTCTGTCTTAGCATGCCATGGCCTGAGATTTGATCAACGCGCTATTAACAGCTAAGTTTTAATCGAATTAATGTAATGTTCTTTTAGCTTACGCTTTATGTTTTTACTATTCATTGATTCTCTAATGTCTACAGGTATCTGGTTTAGTAAATTGGGTATTGTGAAGGAAGCGGTACGCCTGCCATAAAAGTTATTTTTGCGTGGCACTTGAAATGATTTTGATTTGGCTTGTCGTGTATTCACGTCATATTTAACTGGAATTTGGATATCACTGTTATCAAAATGTTCTATGAGGAACATATACTCCACACGCGCTAGAACAGGTAATACTTTGCAGTGCTTAAATAACCCTGTGTAATTGTCTAGGTATTTCTTTTTGACATAGTTTGGTACTACAAGTTTCAACAAGCGTGTTTGCAAATTATGTATTTTATTTAGGTGAGTTTTAAATGTGCGGCCATAACTGGTGAGTCCATAGGATATTATCGATTCAGCAAGAGCTGTGTAGGTACATTTGAAGTTCTGTACGGTATATTGCGCTTTATAATGGAAAATTTGGTAAGTATCGCACGCAACCTGCCGCAAACCGATTCCACTTGGTAACTCCAGTTGAATCGGTTATCAATTATTAATCCCAAATAGGTATGATATGGGACTTGCTCTATAGGCGAGCAGTGGCAGTCTGGCACGTTTTTATGCAGACAATCATGACTATGCGCTACGATTTGAAAGGGATGAGAGGTACTTATGTAACTTGAATGTACGTGTATAACTTTAGTTTTTTGTAGATTCAGAACAATTCCCATATCATGAGCCCACTTAGCCATAGAAGTAAAATCTTTTTGCAAACATTCTACAGCCAAGTTGAGGTTTAAGTTAGCAGATAGTATACAGGTGTCATCAGCGTATTGATAAAGGGAACAGGATGTTATAATATTTTCTAGGTCATTGACGTATGCCAGATAGTGGAGTGGACCAGACACTGAACCTTGGGCTGTGCCTTTCGTCACGTTTACAGGTCTGCTAAGACTAGGACCAACTTTGACGCGGTAACTTCGGCTACGAAGGTATTCTTTGCACCAGTCGAGCAGTTTCCCTCTTATACCCGAGTTTTCGAGTGTTTTTAATAGTGTATTGTGCCCGAGTGTGTCAAAGGCCTTGCTGAAGTCAATGAATATGAATATTACATGCTGCTTGTCATCTAGGTAGTTTCATCAATAAAATTGGAAAGTAGCTGAGCTGTAGATTTCTTACTTTGGAAGCCATACTGTGATTTGGAAATTATGTCATTGTCCCGATAAAAAGTGTGTATTTGGTCGCATATAAATTTTTCAACTATTTTATTTATGGCAGGCAATATCGTTATGGGTCTGTAGTTTGCCAAATCATTGAATTTACCTTTTTTATGAATGGGCCTAACTATACCTGTTATTAATTCTGACGGATATTTGCCTTGTTGAATACTCGCATTAATTAACCTTACTATTGCGTTCACAATTTTATCTCCTATCATTTTGATGTCCATGATTCTTATTGAGTCATATCCAGCTGATTTATTAATATTTAAGTTTTTAATGATTCTATTAATTTTAAGAGGTGTAGCTTTTTAAAAAAATATTGATTTATCTTGGGATTTCATAAATTCGCATTCACTCAACAAGGGTCTGTCACATCTGGGCACAATATCAGACACACTGGTTTCAAACTCCATTGCAAAGTCATTAGCGATACTCAACTCATTATTTGATTCATTTAAAAAAGCGTTCGTTAACACCTCATCTACAGACTTTACTATTTTACCCGTAAGTTTGTTTAATATTTCCCACAGTTTTTTGGGATTATTTTTGTTTCCTGCTATTTCTTCTCTGTAATAATTATTTCTAGTGTTTAGTATTATTTTATTAACTTTATTTCTAGTTTTATTGTATTCTAACTTAAGTGTTTTATTATCTAGGTCATTTTTCCATTTTATAAATAGTTTGTCTCTTTTGGAACAAATTATTCTTATTTTATTGCTAACCCATTTTTCACAATTTCTTTTGCTCGAGTTATTTATCTTTTTAGTGTATTTGCATTCATTGTAGCACTTTATAAAGTTTTCTTTTATGTACTTATATATATCATTGGCGCAGTTTAACTCATCTATTGTTTCCCAATCAGTGCAAGCTAAGAGTGTTTTCATTTTTTTATTATCAATACAATCAATGAACCTTGAAACCCTATCTTTAGGTATAGACGCAAGTGTGACAATCGTCATTCGATGATCTGCTAAGACAGTCCCGAGAGCAGCTGAGTAAAGGTCATCAAGGCGAGATCTCACGAAAATGTGGTCAATACAAGTTTTTGTGACTATATTACCTTTGGTTTCAACTCGCGTGAAGTCTGAGATCGCACATTCAAGTCCTAACTCAGCAAGTTTATTAAGATAATAACTGTTTACATTATTGGTAGTTTTAAGGTCCATATTTATATCTCCTAATAAAATAAGATCACTTCTCTTTACATAATTAACATTAATCACACTGGACAGTTCATTAACAAACAGGTGCTTGCTTTCTTTTGGAGGTCATACTGCACAGACATAGATATTATGATTTTGCTGCGTTGTTAATTTACCTAGTATACATTCACAATGTCTAGTTTGAGTCTAAGTCGGCTGAAACTTATGCTTATTGTTAACGTATATAATAATGCCACCACCTTTCCTGCTTTTACGCAAGATACTATACAGTGTAAAGCCATCGAGTTGATACATACATACAATTTGTTCAGATATCCCCACTTCCGTGAGAACTACAATGTCAATTCGTGATTTAAGAATAGAATAGAATAGAATACTCTTTATTGTACACCATAAAAGTTACAGAACATAAATAAAATATATAAAATTTTACAAAGGGTGACACAATGGGCGGTCTTATCGCTAAGAGCGATCTTTTAAAGACAACCTTTGGATGGATTAAAAAATTAAGGAGATGCAAATATAGTAGGTAGTATGTGGTGTAGGTACCATTTACACTATACTATTAATACATACATAAAGTATATTTTACTCATCTAAATAAATATATACATATAATAATAAACATGAACAAGAGCAAAGAAAAAAAAAAAAAAAAAAAAATAGAATAATAATAAATAATAATGATGATGGTTAAGGAGAGAGGAAGTGCTTTTTTATCATAATTTTGAAAGCGGACAACGATTGAGCACGCCTTACCGACACGGGCAAGTCATTCCATAGCCGTACTGCTTGAACGGTAAAAGATTTGTCAAAGAAACTGGTGGAATGCATCGGCATCTCTAGTCTCAGGTTTTCCGATGACCTCAGATATCTATTATGTGTGTCATGAAGGAACTTGAAACGTTCTTTAAGATAAGAGGGGGTTTTAGGATTAAACAAAATACTGTAGAGCTGAAATAAGATATAAGAATTCCGGCGAAGACGTATGGGAAGCCACTTGAGCTTTGTACGAAATTCAGAAATATGATAAAAAAAAATGTGAAAAATGTGTGTGTGTGTGTGATGTGAAGGTGAAATGTGATGTGTGTGATGTGATGTGTGTGTGTGGTGTGTTTTTGTGCAGGCCAAAAATGAATCTTATGCAAAAGATTTAACCGAGATTAAACAGTTTAAAAGAGTAGCGAAATTTCTTATCAACGACCGAATGTTAACATGCACTATATTTAAGTTATTTGTGTTTCTTGGTAGTTTACTAATGTAGGAAGATAAATCAATGCAATCAAAGATTTCCTTAATATTACTGAATACAGCCATGATACCTATTAAAATGCATGAAGAAGATTTTGTGCTTGATTTTATTTTTAGTTATTCGATTTATTTTTAAGAATTTTGTATGTCATCCTCACATCGAATGATGAATATCTTGTCTTTTCCAGTACTGTCGACCTCACCTTTCTTCACCAGCACTTTTCCATTTTGAAACCATATATATTTAAAATCTTGTTTCAATTGTTGTTTAGCCATCCACATAAGTTTTCTGTTTACTTGTGATAACGCGAATCGCACGTATATTTTTGCAGGCACTTCATCACTAGATACGTTGGACAATATATCAGCTGATGTCCAATTATATTGCTTAGCGGAACGTATCCAACGTTCCACGTCCTTAGTGTTCCCTAGTTCTAACTGTAGAACACCTAGGTTCTGGTGCGTGTTCGAACGTTTTACGCTTTTTATCACAGACTTATCTACGCTCATTTTTTCAGCAATATTACTTGAGATTTGTCTTGGAACTTGGAAAGCTGCCACGACCAATGGGCCAATTTTACGACCCAATAGGTCCCTTTCAATGGCAAGCGACATCGCCGCAGGCCCAGATGGAGATGGCGGGATGAGCTAGACTCTTTTAACAATAACTGGTCCTTAGCAGCTTTAAACAGTGAAAATTGGAAAGAAAGTAGGGAGGCATTTGCCTGCAGTGGGACAACATAGACTTTTAATCAATAATAATTAATTTAATAAACATTTATCGTAATTCATGGAAAATAAATGTGATTTTTTTCTTGTCCAATCGTAACTAAAGCGAAAAAACTAAAGACGGCGCGCCTGTTTTGTTTGCGCCTCGGTTTGGCAGACTTTTCGAATCTCCACGCTGACATACATTGTTTGCATGCGTGTGCATGAACTTGCACACATATCCCGCGTACTACATATTTAAAGTCTCTCCGCGATCATCGCAAGAATATGCTATGGATGTCACTTTTGTGTCCACGTTGCGGCACCGTGTGTCATAACGGGTCGGACGTACTTGGAGACGACCTTAGTCTTCAAACTTTGCGGAATAGACAACGAGAAGACTTGGCAAAGTTTCCCAAACGGTGCTTAGTCCTTCAAACTGGATCCTTCGGTCGGCTTCTTTCTCAAGGTTGTGTCTACCGAGCTGGATGACATGCCCGGTAAACATAGGTAAACACCCAATTATTTATTTCTAAATTAAATTGGATCAAAATAATACAATCATTTCAAATCGTTTGGCCATCATGCATATCTACTATATTTTCCACAGCTTAGGAAAATAGTGAATTCTAAATAAAAAGTAGCATTCCTGTTTTCAATGATCAGGTCTTTCAGTTCTCTAGATATCCTATTAAATTCTCTTCTGTCGCGATTTGATCTGCTCGCATGAAGCCGCCTCGTTGTTTTACGTTTTTGCTCGAGTATACGGCGTATTTCAAGAGGTATGTTATATTTATTCGGGAGTTCCAGAGTCGGAGTAGCACGCCATGACGCCACCTGTATAAGGTTTGTGATATAGAATGCTGCATCGTCTATTTCTGCCTCTGTTTTAAGACTCCGGTTTGTTTCCTCTTGTAGGTATTCTGTAAATGAATTCCAGTCTATTTTATGATTGCTTAACTTATATCTTTGTTCTTTTTGTATTATTGTTACACTATGTGTTAGCAGTACAGGTGAGTGATCCGATAAGGTGTCAAGAGACGATTCTATATTTAGTTGTATGTTTGATAGCCCCTTTGTTATAAAGAAATCGAGTAGATCTGGAGTTCGGTAAGGGTCTGTTGGCCAATAGGTTGGTTCGCCTGTAGAGAGGGTTATTAATATGTGATTATCGACAGATTTCTTTAGCACCCGTCCTCTGGTCGTTGTCAAGTCTGTGTGCTATTCCAATCACCGCCGCAGACATACCTGTGGCCCAGAGTGTCAAAGTACTTAGAAAGCATGCCCTGCTTAAGTGTATGCTGGGGTGGACAGTAAACAGAGCTTACGTTGACAGGACCTTTATCCTCTGTTCTGACAGTAGTAGCTTGTAGCCAGTCTTCCTTAAATTCGCCATAAAAGTAATGTCTAATATTATTCTTTACAATTACCGCTGTCCCTCCATGCGATGTATCTTTGTGCAATATACAGTTAATAATCAATAGTTGTATTAGTTAATAGTGGTTAATTTTGAATGTCTTTCGGTTATTGAGATGAGTCTCCGAGATTAACGCTATATCTATTTTGTTTGTTTCCTGGTGAGGATTTCCTTATAGTTTTTACAATCCTTGTAACTGGCAGGATGGCTTCCAGAGCATAGAGCACAAACTGCCAGTGTGTTCTGATCTATAGTACACTTTGTGGTGTTGTGCGACCCTGCACACTTCACACACTTGTATGGTCCGATACAGTAGTTTTTGTGTGTCCATATTGCTGACATCTGGTACATTGGACTATTGTGGTTTTCCTTCTTGGGTTTTCAATTATAACCTTTTGGTTGTATATTTAATTTCTTTAACATACTCGTACTTGTTGTTATCATGTGGGAGTATGTTAAGAAAGAAAATATTTGTAGGCTGCTTGGTGCCGCTTTTACGAGCGGTTACTATTTCTCCTTTCACTTGATTTCCTGTTCCTGTTTCTTATTTGTTTCCTGGTGTGATAGCTTCCACAATTGCCTCTTTGGGTGTGCTATAGTGTAGATGCTTGATCACAATTTTCATAAATTTTTCATCTTTTTGAGTAAATGTGTAGCCTATTAATCCTTTGCTTCGGACGTGTTCTACGAGAGTTTTGTATTTTTCGACAGACTGAGAACGGATTATTAATTTGTTTCTAGACACCACTTTATACGTATAGTCAATCTTTTCCTTAGCTACTTCAATAAAACTCGTTAATTTTTGAAGGTCATCTATACCATACAGTATAATTAATGGGTGGAGGTTTCGAGGGTTTCTTTGGTCTTTTGTCTGGAGTAGAATTTGGTCTTGACAATCAGCACTTAAAAGATTAAAACTATTCGATGTGTGTGTTGCTGGTGGTGAAAAGGGTTTTTTGTGATGATGCCTCTACGATCACTCAAGATTTGTTCTCTTAGCAAGGTTCTTTTGGTAATTTTTGATGATGCTCCCTTTCCTTGACCGATCAGTACCTTTTTTGCCTTTGTTCAGGAGCTCTTGCTCCTGGAGCCCCTGGTTTGAGGTGGGATGATTGCTCTCTTGCTCCATTCTTAACGTATGACTAAGAGGCACTCTTTGCCAAGAAGGAGGAGCAGGTGTAACATCCTCTGCACTGGGGATCTCCATTCTTTCTGGTTCTGTTTCTGTAGCAACATTTGTGGGGATATTTCCTACATATGAAGATCTGTGTCTTGATATAAACAAGCTCGGGTGGAATGCTTGCTGGACAAATTTTTTGTTAGTGCTGCCAGGAGCATTTACTGACACAGAGAGGAGTCTTCAGTAACAAATTTCACACTCGCTGGCCCGGATACCTGCGAGCGCCGGGGGTTAGCCGGAGCGCATGACAAAACACTCTCATTATTCGACATTTGCATACATGCATTTGCATATTTGCCACGTTGAATGGCAATGCTAATTCTTTTGCCAAAGAACGACCCAGCCCTCTGGTCACGTGAAGTATCGTTTAGCCAGAGAGATTTTTTTTTAAAAAGGAGACGCACACTTGGTCCCCATGTCCCGAGCATTTCGACCCCAAACGGCTCAAAGCTGTAGTTACCCATAAGGTTACAATATATGCGCCGCTTGAGGGTCTTAGCAGCCGCAGCAGCGGCGCCAGCACAGCCCGCCGTGCCAACATGAACATGAGATGGCGCAAGGGTATCGACACAGATTGCGTCCCATACCAGAAGCCTTTACCCACCTTCCAAGGCGACAACGTCATGCCGTCTCGTGTCTTCCCATCGTCACGTACCAAACCGTTTGGTTCTAATACCGCTGGTACGGCGGCGGTGACAAGGGCTCGAAGAATAATATCGTGATACTGGCGTGCCGTGCTATGCGACCTGCGCTCCTGCAGCAAGGCATGGTGCCCAACACTATCGACAGCTTCACCGCAGTGACACCGATGCGGAGCAACACAAGGTACACCCAAGCGGCGACACGTAGCGAGCAAAAACAATGAGTCATCCATCATAGTGCCTATGGTGGATGACGGGAGCACCTGAAATAAAAAAATATATATAAGTTTTCTTACCTTCAATTGTACAAAAACCACGTATCTCAACATTAAGCTTTACAACTAGGGAAACAAAGTGTTTTCGATGAGCTCTGGCACCCAATGTAAGATTTTACATTATTATGTAGCAGTAGTTACAAGACGAGCACAGTACGTCATCATTAAATTACAAGCTAATGTCCTAATTATATGTAGATATGTATGTGTGTGTGTGTTTGTGTGTGTAAGGGGGAGATAAATATTGTGAAAACTTGTGTTTATGTAAGTCTGTTTAAAAAAAATATTATGAAGCCACAAGCCTAACTCCCACTCTCACAGAACCAGCAGACGGACACGCACAGCGCGCAGCGCGCAGTATTACGTGACGTGTTTACAAGGGTATTACGTATAATTCTGCAGAGCGGCACGTCCCACCGTGGAAATGGATATCTTTGCCGAACATGGGCGGTATAACGCACACCTACCGCACTATAATTATGACGACGTCTGTACAGTCCGATCCACTAAGTCTCGCAGACGCTGCGCTACAGGCATCCGACATAAATCTTTATTTATTTATATATTCTAAACCAGTCTTATTCATAAAACTTTAATCAATTGCTAAGCAACTGATTAGCAAAATTCTTATTCATAATAGCTATTTAACGCTAAGAGGATGCTAAGCAATTGATTAGTAGCTGTCAAAATTAAACACCACCGGACCACTGCTAAGAGGATGCTAAGAGATGGCGGATTTTATTTGAATCAGCTGATCGGCTTCGAGGTTATTTTGTTCATAGTATCGAGTAGTGCGTAAATATGGATTTCGACAATCTTTTACTGGATTTCCAAAACGATGTAGCAGAGTTAAATACACAAGCTTAACACAGATAGTGATTATTCAATGTGTTGTCCCCTGTGCCCATGTGTTATCTTATGACGCCAGTTCTATGGTACAGAACTAAAGAAAAGCCACGTCGTGGCAGTCACACACAAATAATAAGAGACATTTTTTAGAAATAATTTATTTAGATACGTAATAAAACTACGTTTTTGTTCTATATATTCATTATTTTTGTTTTCCAATACTCTTCCTCCGAAGACATGGGTGCCATTCTTTACTCATGCCACTCTCATTCCTCATCTTTTTCACGTAGCATGGTCTCCTCCATCGCCGTCTCTGCGAGGTTGAACAGTATAGGTGCTAGGTATTAATAGTAGTTTACATAGCAGCAGTCAAACTTGTATCTGTAAACAATTATAATAATTTGTTATTAAAAGACACGGAAACCCCGTTGCAAAAACAGTAGGAAGTAAGAAGTATATAGACACAAGTACCTACTTAAATTTCTAAAAGAGCAAATTCATGTTAACGAGCATAAAGGGCATGAAAATACACAGGTAGTTATTATCGGGTACTGCTGTCACATTCATTTGGTCAGTTTTTAGTAGTAAGTAGATATAAATTCAATGATAAATACCTTTTCCTGTTTACTCCAATTATTGGAGCTTATTATTTTCATTGCTACCATCGCAAACACAATGATTTAGCATAATAAATTATTTTATTCATATTCAAATTATCCGATGAAAATTTCTGACTTTGACCATAGGTTGCAAAATCTCGTCACAGTACTGTTCCGCATTTAAAATTGCCTCTTATCAAAAAGAGGCCTGGCATGTGAACCCAAGCGAGTTCTAGCTCACATCATAATAATTATGTAGTAGCGCCCTTCTTCTTAGTGTGTCGATAGCAATCTAAATGGACTCGGCCCACAATTCGGCTACTTATTGCCCATCACCAGCGTCCATCAGTTCCTGTCACGTGCAGCTGACAGGTCAGTCCTGCGTATCCTGTCAATATTAAGTGCTCCATCGTTTGTGAAACAGCACCACATTTACACTCCAAGGCGGAGTCGTCTATGATTCTCCACTTGAACAACCTGGGTCCGGAGTCGGTTTAAAGACTTCCAGGTTATCCAAGGTAACTCATGTCAAGGTGGGAGGTCTTCAGCGGGTGGAACAAATGGATTGGGTAAGGAAGCACTGTATCTCTGTGTCAGGAGTTGCGCCCTGGTACGGGTGGTCTCCTTCGGATTCTGGAATCGGCCAATATGCACTCTTCTTGATTCAAGTTGAAATCAAACCCGAAAAAAAAAACCAAGCCCACTGAGTTTTGGAACCAACACTCAGTGGTCTCGTATTCTTTTTTCTAGTCCTAATGTGCGTTAGTTACAATAGTTGGTCAGTGTCGTGATGACCACTTGGTGCTGAGACTGGAGTCTTCTTACCAGCTGGTGATCGCTAATATGAGGCTGTCTCCTCGCAGGATTTTGCAGAAAGCTTGTCTCTGAGTAGTGACCCTGTATCTCCTGTAGCCCTAAAACGCGCCCATAGTCGGCAAATTACGCTTCGCTGCGTGTTAACACCGGCGGCAGTTTAAAGTTGACTGCACCCTGCTTCCAGCATACAAACAGTCTTCACCATAACTTCGCGCGTTAAAAAACGACGTGGCATAACGCTCTAGAGCCACAAAAATTCCACAAGAGCAACGAAAATGTTTCCACAAGAAAAAAAATATTATGGACAGTAATCACAGCATCTCTAAATTATGAAGTTTCAAAACGCCGTACGCTGCGACCAAGTAAAGTATTTCCCTCCTTATTTCAAAATGCTTTTGCTTCTAGGTTAACATTTTTTTAAAGACAATTCCTGAAAATGGCGTCTTTTTTTATCACGAGGCCATCAACCAAATCTTGTTTTTCTAGTATAGAATAGTGTAAAAAAACTAAACTTATTTGACATGCATATCTCTAAACTCGGTCCGAAATGAGATATAAGAGTTTCAAGTTTGGGTTGACGGCGCGTTTTGTTCCACGCGCGCCTCATAGAGATGTCAGCACGAACTGACGGGGTCCGCTAGGGCCGATGCCTGCCAGGGCCGCGGGTTGTTCGAAAGAGATACCGTGGCCCCTGGCACCACAGGCAACTGAAGGAATACGGGTGGGTTTTAGTTAGTAAAACTCTGACACGCCCTTCCGCTCAGCCCAGAGCAGGAGAGATCACTAGAGGATTTCCCATCCAAAAAAAAAAAAAAAGAGTTGTAGTTTGTATGTATTTATTAGCTTTGTAGGAAATTTTTGAGTCCTAGGTGCAAGGTTAGCGATAAGTTAACATAAAATAGATAGCTGCTAAATGTTATTGGACATTTAAATATTCGGTACACCCCTCCCGTACGTTACGCACTCTTCACACATTGTCAGGTCGGAGAGAGTATGATGACATTTATCTTACTTTTAGTCCAAAAACAGGTTAGCAATCTGAGTCTATGAACCCAGATTGCTAAAAAAAGCCGAATCATTGCACAGGGACGTTATCAGTATTCAGAGTCCATAACACAAAAGCAACAAAAGCGAGTAATCATTAATACAGATTCAATCAACATTTACAAACTTTTGTGGCCAGTACTTCTTCTAAAGAGTTTTCATGAATATGTTGTAACAGTATATCTGGCCCCGCGAAGTTTTCACTTGTTCTGCGAGTTTGCCGCGCTCGCGTTTGTTCGGCTGAGCTCGGCCCAAGACCTTATTATCTTGGAACCGAAAACAGGGGAAAGGTTAAGGGGACGGAGAAAATACGTCCAACCACTTGTAGCGTCCTACAGCTCACACCCCACACATTACATCGCTTCTTTCTTTTCTTGAGTTACGTCGATTTACAAGCTTCTAATATGTTTTAACTACGAGTATATGTACGAGTATGTATGTTAGATTGTTTAGTTAAAATCTTGCAAGCTGAATTCAAACCACTTCCTCTTATCCTACGGAGTTTTGCATGTTGATTCTGTTTCGAGTTTCATTTTCATGACGCAAGACCTGATTTTACACCCAGGATTGACTCCAGTCGAGGAAACTCCTCAACGGTCAACAGTACAGACAAGAAATGTTATATACGCATTTAATTATGATATTCCGTTCTAAAGGCCAACATGACCTGGCAGCTGCACCTAGGATTGGCTCTAGACGAGAGAACTCCTCAACGGTCAACAGTACAGACACCACTGGCACAGATAGGTATAAACGATAGTACGCCTTGGTTGGCTTCATACTATGACTATGAAAGCTCCAAAATTTAATCCGGAACTGTGTTTCGTTAGGCACAAGTAAGCTTCAAGCTGAAATACGTGCCGTGTACCTCCAAAGACCCAAGTCAAGGTGAGGCCGTGCCGAGGACTGAGCGGCATCAGGGTTTCAAACATGATGTCATGAACGTACCACCTCAGGGCACCGGGGTGGACCCTGTTCTATATTAATTCGAGCTCTGGCAAGGGTCGACAGATATTTCTTTGATACTTGGGAACAACTTGGGAAAAACTGAAACATCAACACAAAGGAAGAGAAGGTTAGATATGATAGATAGATAGATAACTCTCAAAAAGCTCTCGGAAAGGTCTTAACGAGCTTAAGCACTTTCCGAGAGCGTAACTCTCAAATTAGAGCAAATGAGACTGCTGAACAGCGAGAAGCTCACTTAAGCACTTTCTGAGAGTATAACTATCACATTAGTCAGACTAGACTGCTGAACAGCGAGAAACTTGTTGAAGCGCTGTACGACAGATTATCTCAAGTACGAACAGCAGAAAAGTCACAAATAGAAACTTTTAACAAAAACGTAAATACATTCTGTGACTGGTGAGTTCTGTATTAAAAGTTGTTCTCTAAATCAAGTCACGATTCAGAATGTGAATAGAAGTCGTGATTCATACCTAGCTGGAGAATCAACAAGCAAAGCAACTACGAGTATATTGCTATGTTGCAATAAACACCTTTTTTTTTTGTGGATTTGAAATCATCAAATGACCCCTCCCGCTCTGGGTGGAGCGGAAGGGAGTGTCAGACTCTTACCGACTAAAACCCACCCGTGTTCCTTCCTTAGCCCTTTCTGTTCCAGGGCAGCGGTAACCCTTTCGGATGATCCCGCCGCCCTGGCAGGCTTCGGCCCAATCGGGCCCCGTCCTCTGCTGACATCTCTTTGAGGCGCGCGTGGAACACAACGCGCCGTCCGGCACGGGCCTGGTCCTGATCGGACGGTGAACTACCCATTACTCACCGCCCGCAGGCCCGCGCCTACGGTGGCCGGGAGTCCTCACGCGGCTCCCGACGCCCGGAGCGTCTCCCGCGGCGGCTGAGGCGTGAGGTGTTTTCCCTCAGCCTCCCCGCCACCTGCAATAAACACCTTAACAGCAAGAAAACTTCAGGGCCAAGCAAAGCGTGAGAAACCGGGAATGAAAAAGGAAAACGGTTAAAAGAAAATTAGGAAAGACAATCTCTATGAATTTCAAATGGGAGATAAAATATTGTCAAAAATGAGATGAACTAAGTAACATATAGGTTATGTTACTTAGTTTAAATTACGAAAATCAAGAAGATCTGCGTCTAAGTTAAATTAATCGTTTGGCCAACGAAAGTCAAGAAGACTACGATCATCGTGTAACTTCAATCCGCAATCGATTAGCTGAGTGGAGTAAAGAAGATTACGATACAAAAAAATAACGAAATCGAACCAGAAATTAGATGAAAAAGTAGAGTTTAAATTTTGAGCAGATTTATACACTCTGTAGAATAGGAAAACTAGGTCAATGATTCAATGAACTTGCATCCTTGAACAATGAAAAGCGACGTTGCCACGCAGTGCAAACCATCACGACGCTATTACGTAAGTACTATCGCCAAAACCTATATATGTATATCTGACCATTTTGAAAACAAAATCTCGTTCACATGATGACCACAGCCTGCTGCGTCCGTAAGTAAGGATCATATGCGCTGCAAGCAAGAATAGTTCTTAAGATGGTCAGATACAGATTTTGGCGATAGTACATAACGTCGCTGCGCTTTCCATAATCGCTATGTGTTTTTACACACTTTACAGGAGACGCCAAAAACTGATTTTCTCAAAAAATACCCAGAGTAAGTATTCAAATAATTTACTTTTACTTTAATACATATAACAAATTGACGTATTTTTATTAGATTACTTTTGAATAGATAACATTATTAATAAAGCGGAAATTAAACATGATAGGCAAATTTGACACATAGAGATATTTATTTGAGTCGTAAATACAAGCCATGTTTATATAACGCATAACTACTTTATATTTCTATGGAATCTTATTGAAACTGGCTGTACGATGTCAAATAAATAATTATATGTATATTTGAAAAACCAAACTTGACCAAAAAGCTCGCTATGTGCAGTGAAGCACATATCGGGCGCAATTTTTGCTTTCGCTTATTAGTCAACTTATTTTGGCTATGTGAAATATAACACTTAGCGTGTTTATATGGAATTTTCGATGTATGTATGTCACTTAGCTACTTCCGTAACTCTTTAAATATTGCATTTATCACATAGCTGTTTTTACAGTATGTGTGTATTGAAATAACTATTCCAACTGCATAAAAAACCTAAAATCACGAAATAACACATAGCGTTTTTTGTACGCGCAACGACGATAATCTACTTATTTGCCTAGAAAAAACCCCCATGCATGCCGCCCGCCTGAATTGTTGCCGCTCTTCGCTCCTGGGGTGAAGGTACGTTGTCTAAGCCGATTATTCACTATAACTGTATTTATTTTGATGTTTATTTTATTTGAAAATGTAGCTTTTTGTATTTACGGTTTTTAATTAAATATGTAATGTTGCTATACTTCTGTGGATTAGTATTACTATATAGAAGGATTCAGTTGGGTTGGGCAGCATTTGGTAAACTATAAAAGCTAAATAAAAATGAAGCAGGAAAAAAAACATTTCCCTGTACGATTTTACTAATTTTCAATAGATAACCGTTTTTAATTTAATTTAATATTAGCGCCTATTACTAAGTAAGTTACTTATAGTAAACAGGAGTTTACTATAAGTAATTGTCGTGATGTAATTAAATTTTACAAATGTATTATGTCACAGAAATCAAATAAAAATAAAATAATAATGTGTTTACGCGCTGTCACCTACAGCGATATGACCGCATTATATCTACTTAAAATACTCAAGCATCGCATGTATTGTTCAGTAATTATTTCAAAATAAATACTATAGATAGGTACTTGCTCGAAATATAATTAAAATAAATAAATCGTTTATTAACCAAATAGTATTCTTACATTTTCTTATAACTAAAGTACAATAAAGTAATCATAAAATACATTATTTATTACGAATACGATCATGATTTCGAAAAGTAAGAGATGCACGCCATGCTGCGGTCATATCATAATATCTGCATACAATCAGTGCTTATTTAATAATTATACCAATTGCTGGCAGAAATTAATGCGATCTTTTGTTCCACTGTTCAGCTCGACGCCGCGCCGTAGAATGAAACACAATATTCAATCTGCAACGCAAATTGAAGAATAGCATATAATTGCCCAATTATAAAAGTATATAATTGACCAATTATAATAATAAAGCCCGCTAGTGATAAAAGGTAACAATATAGAATACGTCAGCGAATACATCTACCTGGGGAAGCAAATCAAAATCAAAAGTCATTTACTCAAATTAGGCTGAGAATCAGCACTTTTTGAACGTCAATCTCAAAATCAAAATTACAAAAGACAGTCCCCCAAAAACGCCCGCCCTTCACCACTTCCTAGTGCTATCGCTGGGAAGAAGAAGTGGCGCAACAAACTCCCCAGCAGCACAGCTGTCTGTTCAATTAAAAGAAAATACGTGATTGGATACAATACTAGGTTACCTAGATGTTCGGTAATTAACATTACAAAACAGAACATAAAATTAAATTATTTGCCATAATATGTCAGCTAGCCACGCCAATATACCAAGAAATATAATAAAAACTATACGTACTCAAGCTAAAAAATAATTAATTAAAATGTAAATAAAAAAAAACTTACTACCCAAATAAAAGCCTCCAGGCATAAAGGGCGTGACAGCTTACACATTTATGCATTGCTGGGTTCTAAGACCTGGCAGTAAGCTAATTCTGGAGAAGGAACATAAACATTGTCTTGCGTTAAACTAGGGTGACCAACTATTCTTATCGTCTAAGTAGTCGTTGATGGAATAGTATGCCTTTGAACAAAGGTTGGATTTTAGTTAAGCTTTAAACGCATTAAAAGGCAAGTCTAGAAAAGAAGAGGGTATCTTGTTATAAAAGGTTATACCAAGCCCAACAAATGAGTTATGAACCTTATGAAGCCGGTGAAAGGGGGCACGTAGTTTGTCCTTATTTCTAGTGTTAACACTGTGAATATCACTATTTTTAGTGTACAAGTGTAAATTTTGCCTAATATATAAAATGTTGGCAAGGATGAATTGTGATGCAACCGTGAGTATACGGTTGCATCACAGATCTTTAAAGAAATCTCTTAGAGAAACTCTGGCACCTAGCTGGTAAATTGCTCGAACAGCTCGCTTTTGAAGGACAAATATATTTTGTATATCAGCGGCTTTGCCCCACAGCAGAATACCGTAGGACATAACGCTGTGAAAATAACTAAAATAGACTAAACGAGCTGTATCAACGTCAGTGTATTGTCTTACTTTCCTGACGGCGTAGGCAGCCGAACTGAGCCTTCCTGCTAGACTTGATATATGAGGTCCCCACTGAAGTTTGGCATCTACTGTTAGTCCTAGAAAAATTGCCGAGCCTACAGTTTCAAGCACCTCTTTATCTAAGACGATGTTGGGTCCTAGGTTTCTAACATTCGGTAAGGCGAACTTTACACATTTGGTTTTCTTGGCATTGAGAACTAAGTTATTTGACGTAAACCAATCTGTAACTATTGAGAGTGCACTGTTTACGTCGTCAAAATCTTGTCTATTCCTGTCTACTTTAAAAATAAGAGAGGTATCATCTGCAAACAGTACAACATCACAGATGCCCGTCAAATGGAATGGTAAATCATTAATGTAAACTAAGAACAAGAATGGACCCAGTATTGAGCCTTGCGGAACACCTAACTGAACTGGTAGCCCGGATGACTTCACACCATTAACATCTACACATTGGACCCTATTATGTAAATACGAAATAATTACGTTGAGAGCTTCGTTTTGGACACCGTAATGACGTAATTTACGCAAAAGCGTGTCATGGTGCACGCAATCAAAGGCTTTGGAGAGATCACAGAAAACTCCAATAGCATTCTGTGATTTCTCCCATGCGTCAAATATGTGTCTCAACAGAGCAACACCCGCATCTGTAGTTGAACGACCTTTTGTAAAGCCATATTGCTCATTATGGAGGAGGCTATTTAAATTAAATCTCATTTAAAACGTCAAGCAACGAGGAGGAAGTAACAAGAAGAATCAACACAACTTGGAAGAAATTCTGGGCATTAATCTAAAAGGGAACTACAGCTTGCACATGAAAAGGACAATATTTGATACATGCCTATTACCCTGCTTGCTGTATGGTTGCCAAACTTGGATATTTACAAATAAAATAAAACACAAAATCAAATGCAGTCAAACAGCAATGGAAAGGAGCATGTTGAAAATTAGAAGAATACATAAAATTAAGAGCGAAAACATTCGTCAAAAAACTAAACTCACCGATGCTCTCAGGCACGCACACTCACTTAAGTGGACACATCTCACGATACCCAGACAGAAGATGGACTACTGAAGCCACACGATGGAAAGGACCAATGGGGAAAAGGAATGTTGGTCGAAAATTAAGACGGTGGGCTGATGACATTATACTCGTCGCTGGAAACGACTGGATAAGGTCAGGCAAGGACAGGGAGTCATGGAAAAGGATGGAGGAGGCCTTTACCCAAACAGGGGTCCAAATCTCTTAAATAATACTAACAATAATTATAAGTAACCTTTCTTAAATTTAAGCAACAACTAACAAACATTGTAATATATATCAAGAGTGAGATTTGGAATAAACGGCTTTATTATTATTATTATTAATAATAATAAAGCCGTATAAAATTAATTTGTAACAGTTGGTAACTCTACGGGACAATTTAACAATTTGAGTATTAATGGAGTGACAATTTATCGGTTGAGAAACCTCTTCATGATCATATTTTGCATGCCTAACAATAGCAATGCACATAAGACACACCTTGATCAAATTTACGCAATCCAACTACGTATATTAAAAGCAATTGTCCCGCATAACAATAAAAAGAAATACAAAAATGATTACCACAAATTATTTTAATTCTGCAAGAATGATAATATGAATACATGAAAAAACAAAATTTGCACTGCTTAGGTAAACAAATATTTTAATGAAAATCTAAAGAAAACTAAAAAAGTAAATAGTAACGAAATTAGGACTCGTAGCGTCATCAAGCTCAGCTGTTACTTCCAAAGTACACGAATTTACACGGCGAGAGATCGTTAAAGTATATTAATACCTTATTAATCAATCACCTATATCGTTGAGGGACAAATTATCTCGGAAAAACATAAAATACATATTAAAGCAACATTTTTTACAAAATAAAACCTAATACAATATATACATTGATAAAAATATATTATTTAATTCATTATAGATTAATAATTTAAGACAATATTAATATCATGACACAAATAAAATTTAAAGTAAACTATTACTAAAAACATATAGGTAATTTTAGGAACAACCTGCAGTCCGATTCTGTAACCATCTCACCGTGAAAACTTAGGTGAAGTGAGCGTGGAGTGAGCTGTCATTCCAAATAATAAAATAAAAATAAAATACATTCATTTTTTTTTTGAGTAACATTAACTCATATTTGGAGTACACACAAATATACCAATACAAATACAGACAACATACAAAGGCTAATAAAAATAAATAAAATAAAATAAAAAGGCAACATCTAACGGGCCCTGCTGACGGCAACATGCCTATCACAGCAGTGCCGTATGTATGGGCAGTCCATCCGGTCCGCGATCATCGCCAGTACAGCATTGGGGCTGCCCCACACTCTACGCACCGGGGTCGCGGCACGCTTGCGCATGGTCGCATAAAAGCAATCCGTGCGCGCCTCAGCGAACATGCTTGAAGCGCTGCAGTAGCGAGGCAGCCCCAATACTGCACTGAGCGCGTTGTTGCACTGGACGCGGAGGGCCCCGTATGATGCTCGCGTGTACTTCGCCCACAAGCTGCACGTGTAAATGGACGTGCAGTACGCCCTGAAGAGCGTAATCTTCACCTCCCTCGAACAGCGCGCAAACCTACGCGCGAGCATGTTGGTCCTCACCAACAAGGCCATGTCAGCATTGTCCTTGAGGTCGGTCGTAATTAAATGCCCTAGGTACTTAAACTGATCCACCCTTTTGAGTGGAACACCGTTTAGAAAAACGGGTGGACAAGTTTGCAAACGTTTCGTACCGGCCTCAAAGACCATGCATTGACTTTTGGTCTCATTGTATTTCCCCATGACCAAGGGCATACTCCTCACAGGTCCGCACCAGCTTTCTGAGGCCACAGATCGACACGCTCAGCAGCACCATGTACCACCATGTACCAGCATGTCGTCTGCGTAACTAAAATTGTTGACACAGATTCCACCGACACGGTAGCCGACATGCCGGTTACAGGCATTTCAACATCGAGCACCGTCTCCGCCGGTCCCCGTGGGGATAGTACACGGAAATGGTCCCTGAAAATATCAGCAACCTCCCTAGGGTCACTCACACCCCCAACACTCACCGGTAGTCCCGTTTACTTTGTTGGTGCCCTTCCAAAAACTACAAAAATGTCCCTTCGTATGTTTTTCAGCAAGGGCATCCATTTTGATTTGGTCCTGATGGTTTTGGCACCATTTAAGTCTGGACTTGATTATTTTGCGACTTTGGTACATTTCGTCATATACACACCCAGACTTTGGCTTACCACACATCGCCCACTCTAGAAACTTCGACCTAGCCACCCGGTGGGCCCCGCTAACATGCTTATTTCACCCCACAATGCGTGGGCCATTCCTACCTCTCCCCCCGTGACTGCCCCCCCGAGCTGTCGATGCCGCCAATGCCGCCCCTCGTAAGGCAATCACAATGCCAGAATAAAGCCCATCCAGAATACGCCCATGGTCCGAGTTATTACAGTGCTTATGTCCACAGCTTGTAAACTCCGTAGGAAAATCAGCCTACTATGACATTCTTTCGCATATAACGGCAATCTGCTCATTATTTCTGTCCCCCCACAACACATCGTTGCTTAGTACGCTTTTACCACGTAGCTTTGGTGTTAACAAGTTTAAATTACACTCTATAATGAGCGTAATGGTCAGACCAAAATGTGTTATAGTCTACATAATGCTAAGGGATTGACAGCTCACTTCACCTAACTTTTCATGGTGAGATTTTTACAGAATCGATCGGCTGAAATGCGATTCTGTAACCATACCAACTTAGGTTAAAAGCATGGAATTATTATGTACTACGTAGTAGATACGTACGTGGAATGAGCTGTCATTCCAACTAATGCTAGGGATCGACACTATTGCTCACTCTAAGCTCACTTCACTTAGCTTTTCACTGTGAGATTTTTACAGAATCGATCGGCTGTATCAATTCAAAAAGTCTCCACCACTTTTGTTGAAAACATAAAACTGCAAACGATAGGTTCCCTTTGTTTATTATTCGTCCACCCCGCATCGATGAAACGGTATAAAAGCACGGGCTTTTAGTCCGTTTTCGCTCAGCATCCTTTCTGACTATTTGGTTTTTGCTCCGCTTTTAAGGGCCCTAGAGTGATGTTAGTATCTTCAGCCTTTCGCAATAACTGGACTATCCAATGCAAAAATATTTTTCAAATCCGACTGGTAGTTCCAGAGATTAGAGCGTCCAAACCATCAAACAAACAAACTCTTCAGCTTTATTATCCCTAGTATAGATTGGCGCACTCACTTTTAGTCCTGCATAAAAGGTAACTTCTATAAACACCGGAGGAGCTGTTTACCCCACAATAAGCTATAATCAAGTATTCCAAATGAAGGTATCACAGCGGTTTAATAGAATTATACTTATTTACTCACAAGTCATTTATACGTTTGTTTAATACAGTTGTCAATCCAGTTGCCAATAATAATTGTGCGCAATTTTCTGCCAATCCCATCAGAAAATAAGTTTTTCAAGTAGGTCAGGTTATGATGACTCCGAAAGGTCGGCGCTCTCACACAGTAAGATAAGTACACCATCTTTGTGCATCTTATAGTGTGCACTAGCGCCTATTAACTTCTGGTATGATACAGATGCGTAAAAACTAAGTGTACTCAGCACCTAAACTGTGAATAGAAGATTGTGGTAAGTGTAGTGTAATGAAAGATAAGTCTGGATGACAACTGCTTGTCTTAATTAAACATAGACAATCCAAAACACCTTCCCCTTAAATAAGATAAAATAATATTAAGAACAAACTTAAGATCTATTAATTTCACTTATAATAAGATAAACTAAAAATAACAAACAAACTTAAAATAAATCAATCAATCACTCAAGTATGAGGTGGCGAGTAAGATGACGATACATTTATTTTACATCTTGGCGCAAATCCGAAAAAGACTCATCATCAATATCAGACAAAATATTGTCTGCAGGATCCTTTACAGATGTCGACGATTACGGCGATATATAACCTTTTTTGTTTTTTAACAATATAAGAACGTGATGTCGACGCTTTTCCCATTATTTTGCAACGACTTCTTTTATTTGTGTTTTCTATCATTATAACTTCGTCGCCCACATTCAACTCAAGTAACAGTATACAATGCTGAACATATAAACTTTTAGTTTTTATTTGTTTTTCCAACATTTTTTTATGCTGTAAGTTATCACAATTATCAACTGTGCAGGAGAATTCTAATATTCCCGCAATGAATCGGTGTATAGTCCTGTAACTTAGCAACTTTAAATAAAATCGGATTTACTGTCTCCTGATTTTTTCAATGAATTTTTAATGGTTTGAACTGCTATTTCACTTTTGCCATTAGATTGAGGACAATACGGAGATGAAGTGACGTGTTTAAAACCCCATTCTAAAGAAAATGTAATAAAATTACGACATAAATATTGTGGACCATTGTCACTGATGACCGTATCAGGTATACCATACCGTGCCAAATTTTCTTTCATAATACATATTACTGAGTTTGACGTTATGTCTCTTAAATATGCGAACTCAATTCTATAAACACCACAAATTATAATATTCCATAAGTATGTGACCCCTACACTTTTGAATAATATCGACTGGCTAAGAAAAGATGATAGTGGAATTAGTAAGCGAACACTAAAGATTAAATTAAAAACTGAACTGCTTAATGAAATGGTCGCGGCTTGTGGCGGTAATTAATAACTAGCAACTAGTTGTTATTTGTTGTCTCGTGTTGCAGCGGCTTCATTGAGCGGTACAGCTGCTGTAATTATAATCTTCTTACCGTCCATTTGATGTATCTGTGTCTATCTACTTAGATGTTTGACCAGATTGTGTATTATACCAAATGTTTTAAAACAAGCGCTAATCCTGGCGACAAACTGTCACGCAGTTTGGCAGGTTTATGAAATGTGTTTATGTATTTGGTTAAAAATAAATTATTTATTATTATTATCCCTTATTTCAGTGTAAACATATTATGAATTATATTTTTAAATATTAGAATATAAAAAGTATAAAAGCATTTAAAAATATATCGGGAACAGGGTCCAAGCTACCGGCGGTCAGGGCTCCAGAGAGAGGAACCTCCTGACAATGCGAGCCGTGTCCAGAAGTACCGCTTTCTGAATCAAACCCTTGATCCAGCTGCCTAACGAGAGCCTCCTCAGGTGTTGGTCGAAGCTCTTGGCTATTAAGCCATTGGCTGTTACGACTATCGGCACAATGATCGCTGAGTCCACATCCCACATGTCGACAACCTCGTGAGCCAAGTCAAGATACTTGATTTGTTTATCTTTCTCGGCTTTCACGAGGTTCTCATCATGCGGGACGGTTATGTCAACAATCATTGCGCGCCGCTCTGATCGATCCACCACCACTATATCAGTCTTATTGGCAACAATAGTCCTGTCAGTGATGATGGATCGATCCCAGTAAAATGTGATATTTCCATTTTCGAGAACTGGGTCGGGCACATACCTGTATTACGGCACCTCAGATTCTACAAGGCTGTATTTCAAAGCAAGTTGCATTATCCTGGCTACAAGGTTGTGTCTATGCAAGTACTCTCCGTTAGCTAGACGAGATCACCCGGAGATAATATTGATTTTCCCGGCCGGTAGCATGCCCGACAGATGTCAACCGTGCCGTCTTTCACAATAAATCTCCGGTAATTGTTCGTCATCATTACTTCGTCCATAATTGCACAGACAAAACCTTCGGTTTCTCGAAAGAGGTCACTGAAACGCAGCCAGGCTACGGACGCTAGTAGATCTACATCGGGTCCATGTAGGGCCCGGTAAAAGCGTCCGTGAAGCTCCTTACTCTGCCATACTTCCATGCGATCATTGGTGTCAAGCACAACTGGCTTGCGCCAGTTCTCTTTAACCAAGGAGAGCGGGGTGAGGCCCTTGTCCACCGCAACTACATCTTGATGCATCCCCACGTCGGTTTCTAGGAAATTTTCCCTGAGACTGCATATCTCGCGATTGTGGAGGGTCTTAGCGTTTAAAAAGCCTCGACCTCCACACTTTCGTGGGATATACAGCCTCATTACCGATGACCGTGTGTGATGCATTAGATTTGCACTTTGCAGTCAGCAGCGTCCGGACCCTCCTATCCAAGGCGTCTAGTTCGGTTTTAGTCCATTTGAGTATGCCGAAAGAGTACATCAAAACCGGCATGACCCAACTGTTGAAGGCACGGCACACACCTTGTTTCCGCCTGATAGAAGACTGTTAAGTACTTTTTTCAGGCGGTCAAAGAAGCGCTCCTTCTTGAATGATTGCTTCATGTCAGTAACATTGATGCCTAACGCTTCCGACATACCCACATACTTATAGGTTTCGGATGCGGAGAGGGCTCTAAGGTTTGTAAAATCCGAGAGTTGGGTTCCCACCGATTCCACAATCTCCCCTCGCTTTACATGCATGACCGCACATTTGTCCACACTAAATTCCATCCTGATGGCGCTACTGAAATTTTGAGTTACTTTCAGTAGCTCCATCAGTTGCAAATTGTTTGGAGCAAAGAGTTTCAGGTCATCCATGTAGAGGAGGTGCGATATAACCTGACCACCTCTCCTCAGCCGATAGGTAGCGGATGGACTGCACGAGCTACATCTTCGGGGCAGATGGTAATAGCCTCCATTTCTGGTATTGGATCACAGGCTCGCTCGACTTCCCGAGCCCAATCACCTTCGGTGTGACTGACAGGCGCCGACCAGATACTACGCCAAAAGGAACACATGGCATCATCATCCGGCAGGCACGTGTCAGTCACACCTTGGTCCGGTCGCTCCCAACCCCTATAAACCCACCTTTCATCGCTCTGGAAGGTGCGATTCTGAATGTATCGCTCTACTCGCCGCTTATACCGACGGATACGGTTCGCCCATGCATACACTTTCTGCTTCAGGAAGTCGATGCGCTCTGTGACACAAGACATATAGTCTTGAGGACTGGTATCAGTCCCTGAGAACGCCCGTCTCACAAAGCGCATCACTCTAGGGCGAGTATTGCCCTCCCTGAAGCAGATTAGTTTGCCGATGAGCGCCCTGGCCCCACCAATACGACGTTCAATCCTGCAACGCTGTCAAGCTGGTACGGTTGGTTTCGGTCGTGTAGCTCTAGAGTCATTGGCAAATTTGACATGAGCTACACGACATGCCGCTACAGCCGCACAATACAGGATTGAATGAGGTCTTCGCAGGTATCAAAATATAAAAAATAGTTTGACAACTGCGAATCCAGGACCGCCACCAGCGCCCTATTTTTGTTATGCATGGGCAAACGAGGTAAACGTGGCCTAAGTTCAGGCGACATGAACCGATATTCCTGAATAGCACCTTCCAAAGCACTCCTCAATTCCTCATTGCACTGGGAACTTACGTTTGTAGCCCTCTCCCGTCAGCATGATTTGTGTTGGACTGCGGTAGCACTACAGCAGTCTGCGACTGGGGGGCGATGACATGGCTACTCTGCATTTCATCTCGCAGGCGATCAAGTACAGTGTCATCTAGCATTTGATTACGCTGGATGACCCGCGCCTGATCCGACAGTCGTTGTGCCGTAACGTTGACAGCTGGCTCAAGCACCTGAAAAAGAGGGAGCATCCGAACACGGTACGTGGTCAGATTGTTTCCCCCCTCTGTAGCCCCATAGTATGAGCGCATGACCTTTTCATTGATGGATCGTGTCCATCTCATGCGCTGCACACTTCCGCCGGGAGCTGGGACCCTATCAGAGGCCGGTGGGCCTCGAGGTCCTAAGCCGTCCGGCGGCGGCCAGCGTCCTCCCCGTCGACGAGCAGGTGGTGGCGTCGTGGGCGGAGAAAAATACTCGTCGCTCGAGCTCGACGCAACTGCCGCGGCCGGTGTCGTCACAGCACTCACAGTGGGGCTGGGTACCGGCGGCGGCGGCGAGGCGGAGCTGAGCGAAGAGTCCGGTGGTGGTGGCTGCTCTTGTCAACATTTTTGCATTCTGATATTATGATATTTCTTGTGTTTTATCGGAGGTAACATATGCCATGACAGATGTCACCTCCGGTTCGGCAGTTTTTGGTGAAAGTTTATTGCATTATTGTTCATTGTATTTTTTTAAAAGGAAAATTGGTTGGAGTATTCAGGTTTTGGTTGGTGATTCACAATAACTAGGTATAAAAACTGCTTCTGAAAATGTATTTGAGTAAAATATTAAAATATCTGGACGTTGACTTCTTGACGTTGGTGTTGCAACTTTTATTATTATTATTTCTGAGATTGCTGGCTAACTATTACTTAAGATATATTGTATACTGATGCCGTTAAGTATTTTTATAAATAAAAAAAACAACAAAAAAAAATGCTCAGATAATCCGCGGAACTACACTCGAGGTAGACAGATTATTCACTATCTGGATCATATTATCTATCTACGTCCTACAATATCGGATAAAAACTTTACGGCAAAACGGAAAGGAAAGAGTAGCTACTGCTGTCTCTGCATACTGCCGGCGCGGTGATTTCGTGATCTGTGGTGAGTCGAAGCTAGCAATATTGTCATAAGCTGCTGGCCACATTATAGGGCCAAAAAAACTACTTAAGGCCACTTCTTATATTTTAAAGGGCCAACACTTCCCATGACCACTCAGATGTTCCTTGCACTTCCATAGATAAAGTGGTTCAAATTCATGAAAAAGTTCTCATGATTGAATTTCTCAGTATTCCCGTTAGACGAAGTATAATTATTACTACCACTGTAATCAACCGAAAAGGGGTTTGAGTAACTTTGTATGGACTTGTGGCGTCATTTTTTTTTTCAGCGGCCACCATAAATCATGTTACTTTGTTCTGCTGTGTTAAGTATACATATATGTTCAATTATTTTTATCCTAAGTGATATCGAAGCTGAGATATTTGCATTTGAAGATTTTAAAAATGTAGTCTCTATAAATACTGCAATTACCGTCCTGCGTGAAAAAAATCTTAGTTATGTTTTTAGAAGATTGATATTAGATATTGGCTTTACTGTTTAACGACCGTCTGTCAATGTGACGTTAGTATTGGGCCTTAGGAAATAATAAAAACACATTATTATACTTTATTGCATTTATTACATGATAAGTAAAAACACATTTATTAACTTTCTTCGTCAATTTCGTTTTCAATGTCATGTCGAATAATGGCATCTAAAAATTGTGCCGGCGGTGTCAGATTATTTTGATATCTGCCCCATCCCATGTACCATATAATGGACATTACATGCGAACAGCAGCCTAAGGTCGGTTTCCCGATTATACATGAGCAATAGTGGCCCAACATTGCATCCAGCCCTTGTGCATCTTGCCCTTCCAGTCTTTCTAAGAGAATATAAACGTAATATGTCCGTCTAGATGAATGTCTGGATTGGATCCTGCCTCTAAGAAGCCACGGATCAATCCAGTTATAGGTTTCCGCCGAAAAGTCATTAATATTGGGTTCTCTGCATACTTCAATCACATATGAACCGTCACTTTTTACATGTTCTCCGTAGTAGCTACGAGCTTGTTGTACTTGATACGTTCCAAGTGCATAGAGAAATAAATCATCTTCACTTAAAATAGGAAAGTCATCCAGCCCAGGAACTTCAGCATTCATAGATTCAAAATCAGCCCTTCTTCTATTCAGATTATCCGCAATGACATACTCGCCTAGTTGATTCCGTGGACTATGGTGAGGTATACGATTTATTATTTCCTGTGTCAGCCTATGATCAGTCAGTGGTACCCCAAACGCATTTAATAATGCTGCAGCTATTCTTATTTCTTCAAATAGATGACTTGCAGTTGCATTAAAATCCGAAGCTGACGGAACTGATTTTTTAACCTGCCATTATTGGTTTCGACCACCCAACGGCACATGGTTACTTTTTACAGACACTGGGCGCCCGTTCCATTCATCTACGTCACTGTATTTGATTTATTTTATTTAGAATTCTTAAAAAAATACGGCAGAAACCTAAAAGAGTGCAATAACATATAATAACTTCTTCGATTTCAATTACCAATACAAAACCAAATATCTCCGTTCCGATATGGTTTAGAGAAATGTGTCCATAATAGCTTTTGATCGCTTTATTCTATTCTTTCATAATATTTAAGTTTCATTACTGGCCGCTCAACTTCAAAACGACGCCAACTTTACCCAAACCCCTTTAGCAAAAAAGTAGTGTTGCTGTCGCTCCCATGTGAGCATCGTCCAAATCTCGGCGAGGAGACAGCGACAGAGAGATATAAAAGATGCTGGGCAACTAAGTTGCTCGTGGGTGCCCTCCCTAAGATAAGATTCTCATGCCTAGACGAGATCAGGAGACAGCGCAGTAACTTTACGAACATCGAAATAAGTATTATAAGCTTTTCCTATATATTTTTAGGGCAACAGCTAGGTTTCCAAATAAAACCTAGCTTTAAGCTCAATACTCAATTCTCAGTACTTTATTGCATTCCATAATGTGTCGTAATGTGTCGTGATGTGCTACATCATGCATATGCAATATGCGAAAGTCAAATAAAGACATCAAACGTCACTTTGTAAGCTTGTACCGGCGCAATATGGGCACAGGGGTGATACATCGCATCGATACATCGCTAGGGTTGCCGCAACCGTTCTTGAGTTATAAATGGTGTGACTAACACGACTTTCTTTTATATATATAGATTGTCATAGTACCTACCCAGCTAGTTCGGTACCTGCTTGAAAATTGTAATAATATAGGTACTTATTGCATTATTGTTCATTGTATTTTTTTAAAAGTAAAATTCGTTGGAGTATTCAGTTTTTGGTTGGTGATTCACAATAACTAGGTTTTTATACCTAGTTATTGTGAATCACCAACCAAAAACTGCTTCTGAAAATGTATTTAAGTAAAATATTAAAATATCTGGACGTTGACTTGTTGACGTTGGTGTTGCCATTTATTATTATTATTATTAATAAAACCAGAATAATAATCAATTAATATTAAATAACTTTGGTTTCCATACTCGAATAAATCTGTTCCAATTTTATTCCATGGTAATTCTGGTATAGCTACTGGAATTATAGGTTTCCCTACATGATTTGTTTGCCGTTTCCTGACATATTTTATATCTTCTCACATAATCCCCAATATCTCTTGTTATACCACCAGTGCGATTCTGTAACCATCTCACCGTGAAAACTTAGGTGAAGTGAGCGTGGAATGGGCTGTCATTCCAACTAATACTAGGGATTGACACTATTGACAGCTCACAGCTCACTCTAAGCTCACTTCACCTAATTTTTCACGGTGAGATTTTTACAGAATCAATCGGCAGGCCAAACTATCTCTCTTCACGAGCACGTCTCTTACAGCGATCAATCCCTAAATGCCCTTCGTGACTACGCTTTAACATGTCCCTTTGCATACTCATAGAATGTGGTATCAAAACCTGTTTGCCTTTAAATATGACACCATCTACACAGTACAGTTAATCTCTTATCGACCAATAGTATCTTAAATCATTGTGTATGGTATTAAACTTATCTGGCCACTTTGATTAATATATTTTAGCAACAATTTTAAACACTCATCCTTACTAGTTTCCTGCTTGACAAGGGTAAACTTATTCTGCGACATGAGTATATTATTGACTACCATTTTAATGTGGCATAGTACAGTCAACAGCAAAAGTAGATGATCAAAATCAGAAATTCAATACTAATTAACGGAGTTCGCGTCAGAACTGTGTGGCGTCGAAGTGATTCAAAAGTATGACACTGAGTCTGACATACTTTTGAATCACTTCGACGCCACACAGTTCTGACGCGAACTCCGTTAATTAGTATTAAATTTCTGATTTTGATCATCTACTTTTGCTGTTGACTGTACCTACAGCTCTGCTAATTTTATCGTCATAAAAATCCGGAATCCAGATACTTTGTCGCGGACGAGGTGCCCGCGACAAAGGTATGGTATGTATGTATATCAGGTATGTAGGTACATATATTTCCCAGGCTTATAAGTGACCACCAACTTATGAGTTGGTGTACCTGGACCTTTAATGGCTCCGAAGCATAATACCAGATTCGCTAAATACCAGATATTCGCAAATTACCAGACTCGCAGAACACCGGATTCGCCAGCTACCAGATATGCAAAATACCACAAACGCAAAATACCAAAAGTACGGTCCTAAGCAATTGAGTTCTGTTTATAGACTGTCCTGTATTAAAAAATCACTGGCCCGAGGGGCCCTTGTTGACAGCTAACAGCAGATTCCAAAAGGTTGTCCCGATAGAGTAATTTAGAAGGGTGTCTGTAACATTGCCAAATGAAACTATAAATTTGGGGAATTTCTTTTCTAGTTTCTGCCAGTAAGGTGGGCATTTTAACAGAATTGAAGGCGCGGAGGCTGAGGGCGCGGGGAGCACGCACACCGCTAGTGGCGGGTGGTACGGGTCGACCGGAACGAGCGCCTCGTCCGCCAACACCCGTACTCAGAACCAAATCCAGGTGTCGGCTTAAGACATTTGGTACCATGTTACCTTGAGTGAACTCGCAATATGACATAAAGCATTCATAATAATTGCTAATATTTACCGGACAAGAATGTAAATTAAAATCTCCAATAACAATCGTTTGTCTATTACACATATTTTCTATTACCCTAAACAAAATCATATAATCGTTCTCCGAACTCCCAGGTGGAATATAAACAACGCAACATAAAAACAAAAATCTATTCTTTATATGAACCGCTGCACAAACAATTTCAAATACGCAGGCGTCCACAGCCGCGTCCGAGACAAGTACAGCAGCTCGAAGCGGTGTGTGACCACGAGAAACGCTCCGCCCTGCTTACGCCCATCCACTCGATCACAACGTATTATTTTATATCCTTGTGGGATAATTTCTGCATCTTGAAAGGATTCATTGCAGCCTGATTCCGTTATAATAATAATAATAATAATAAACCTTTATTTCAGAATCAAGTTCCATAGTTTGTTAGTACCAGTATAATAAAATGCCTTATAGCGTATAAGTCAGAATTAAATCTAATATATAAAATTCTCGTGTCACAGTTTTCGTTGCCATACTCCTACGAAACGGCTTGACCGATTTTGATGAAATTTTTTATGCATATCCAGTGAGTCTGAGAATCGGCTACTATATACTTTTTTTTTTTTTTTCAAACCCTTAAGTTATAAGGGATGTCCACCCTAGGGTAGGAGTAGGGTAGGAGTAGGGTAGGAGTAGTGTAGGAGTAGGGTAGGAGTAGGGTAGGAGTAGTGTAGGAGTAGGGTAGGAGTAGGGTAGGAGTAGGGTAGGAGTAGAGTAGGAGTAGGGTAGGGGGTAGGACACCACGCGAACGAAGTAGCGCCGGGCAGCTAGAAATAATTTATATATGGCAAAACAACGTTTGCCGGGTCAGCTAGTGATAATATGTTATTTCTAAAGTTTTCTAATTTTGTACGAAGCCCTCTTGCATTTTGATAATACATTTCAATGTTGCTGTTATGGCTATAATATGTTTGATTTTGTTCTATTTGAGTTCCGAAACCATATCCACTCACTGAACTCTGCATTCAATGGCCAGATTTCGGCCTGGTTCAACTTATCAAAACACTTTTCTGGTACTCCAACAACAAACGACGAATAATCTCTCACGATTTTGTGTTTGATTTTGTCCACCTTTATTGGAACATCTAGTCCGCATACATTTTTCACGTGATCGGCTATTGCTTCAAGAGTGGTATCCGGATGCAGTCGCCAAACATGTAGATATTTTTTATGATCACTAACTTGAATCGCCTTCAACTCTGTATTTGTACCCACTCTGACCTCTTTAGGTTGCCGGTTATTTTATTTTTTGTTTCGAACAGTCACCCATCCCGATTCGATCTTCTCCTCTTCATCGTTAGGTGGTTCAATAGTCACCAGTGAGCTACACAAAGCTTTTTCCGGTAAAATTTCGACCGATTTCGTGGCGCCACATTTGTTTACCGATTGAGTTTCGACGTAGGTATGCAGCGATTTCTTGGAAACGATAGAATTATTCTGCTGACTTACGACCTCAGCAAAAGAAAATGGAGAAGGAGGATTTCGGGGAACATCAGCTGCTATTTCGTGGGCTTGGTTGTACTGAGTTAGTTTAGTTAACTGAGCTTCTACTTTTTCCTCGAGTACCCCCATCATTTTAATTATGTTGGCCAACTCAGTTTTTGTTTGGGAATATTGATTAAGTAGAAGCGATATCGCATTTGCCTGACTGTCCATACGAGCTATCACGTCAGCTTTAAACTCTCTCAATTCTTGGAGTAGTACGCAATCAGAATCCATAGTTCTGGGTGAATAATGAGTCCGACTTCCGCGCTGACTGCTTACATTGTTTACCGGTGTGGTGGCATTAGGGTTTGATACGTTAATGCGGACCGGGGTTTCACTGTTGCGTACTTTTGGCTTAGCACAGATACATTCCGGACATAACCATTTCTTTATTATATGTCTGGGTGTACGCCTTAAACGCCTCTTTGTTTATTTCGAGACAGGCTATTTCATACCTCTTCATGCATTTATCATTGGCACATTCCATGTAATCATCAATTATGGCTGAAGCACAAGCGCCACAATTATTAGACATTTTTATTATTAGTATAGGTATCGCGAACAACAATTCAAATATTGGAATTTAATTACGGAGTTCCTATGGCCACCTTCCAGCTCCATCCTCAAACCCTGGTTACCATGTAATATCAACGTACTCGTCAAGACGAATTAAACGAGCCCAAACTCGATGGGGTTGCGTCGTTTAATTATAGAGTTCCTATGGCCACCTTCCAGCTCCATCATCAGACCCTGGTTACCATGTAGTATCAACGTACTCGTCAAGACGAATTAAACGAGCCCAAACTCGATGGGGTTGCGTCGTTTAATTATAGAGTTCCTATGGCCACCTTCCAGCTCCATCATCAGACCCTGGTTACCATGTAGTATCAACGTACTCGTCAAGACAAATTAAACGAGCCCAAACTCGATGGGGTTGCGTCGTTTAATTATAGAGTTCCTATGGCCACCTTCCAGCTCCATCATCAGACCCTGGTTACCATGTAGTATCAAAGCACTCGTTAAGACGAATTAAAAGAGCCCAAACTCGATGGGGTTGCGTCGTTTAATTATAGAGTTCCTATGGCCACCTTCCAGCTCCATCATCAGACCCTGGTTACCATGTAGTATCAAAGCACTCGTTAAGACGAATTAAACGAGCCCAAACTCGATGGGGTTGCGTCGTTTAATTATAGAGTTCCTATGGCCACCTTCCAGCTCCATCATCAGACCCTGGTTACCATGTAGTATCAAAGCACTCGTTAAGACGAATTAAAAGAGCCCAAACTCGATGGGGTTGCGTCGTTTAATTATAGAGTTCCTATGGCCACCTTCCAGCTCCATCATCAGACCCTGGTTACCATGTAGTATCAAAGCACTCGTTAAGACGAATTAAACGAGCCCAAACTCGATGGGGTTGCGTCGTTTAATTATAGAGTTCCTATGGCCACCTTCCAGCTCCATCATCAGACCCTGGTTACCATGTAGTATCAAAGCACTCGTTAAGACGAATTAAAAGAGCCCAAACTCGATGGGGTTGCGTCGTTTAAATAAGGAGTCCTATGGCCACCTTCCAGCTCCATCATCGGACCCTGGTTACCATGTAGTATCAAAGTACTCGTCAAGACGAATCAAACGAGCCCAAACTCGATGGGGTTGCGTCGTTTAATTATAGAGTTCCTATGGCCACCTTCCAGCTCCATCATCAGACCCTGGTTACTATGTAGTATCAAAGTACTCGTCAAGAAGAATCAAACGAGCCCAAACTCGATGGGGTTGCGTCAATTAATTACGGAGTACCTATGGCCACTTTCCAGCTCCATCATCAGACCCTGGTTACCATGTAGTATCAAAGTACTCGTTAAGACGAATTAAAAGAGCCCAGACTCGATGGGGTTGCGTGGTTTAATTTCGGAGTTCCTATGGCCACCTTCCAGCTCCATCATCAGACCCTGGTTACCATGTAGTATCAAATTAATCGTCAAGACGAATCAAACGAGCCCAAACTCGATGGGGTTGCGTCGTTTAATTACGGAGTTCCTATGGCCACCTTCCAGCTCCATCATCAGAACAGCTCTATGTCGTAATAATATTGTATTGTCATCCGATTTATACATGCATACAAAATTTCAGCTCAATTGGAAACCGGGAAGTGGATCAAATTTAACTTGCAAGATATGATTACAGACAGACAAAAGCTTGTAAAATTACTCACAATCATCTTCTTCATTGCCTTTTGCTACAATTGAACCTACATCGTACATTTTTTTAACTTGCACATTCTAGCAAAATGTCCATGATTTTTGCACAGATAACAATGTACTAAAATAGCCGGACATAGACTGGGTTCATTGCGTTGGCCTCCGCACCGGAGACAATTTCCGGACTCGCTAAAATGAACAAATCTTCGCAATGTGTTGGAACCAGCAGCAACACTGGCCACACCGCGCCCTTGTCGACGTCCGCTGCCGCGCCAGCCGCCGCGCCCACCGCGGCCGCCTACACCGCGCACGCTAACTGCATCAACCTGCACCAATCCTGAAGGACCATCAACACGCGTCTCCAATAAACCTCGATAATCTATTGAAATTTGATCAACCTGAACAATTTTAATAGCTTTTTTCAAAGTTAAAGGTCCTCTGTTCTTAATAATCGGATCTCTCGCTCCAGTACTCTGGATCCCACATACAATACGGTCAAGAATAAATTCCTCTTAAAAAATTTTGAAGTTACAATTTTGCTCAATAACGTAAAGCCGTAACCAATCAATTTGACTCTCCGATTTCCTGACTCCTTGTAAAAAAAATGTACCTTGCTAATGTTATATTCAAGTTGACTCCAAAGTATTCATCAAATTTAATAAGCAATAGATTGACAGCATCCTTATCGCTCTCCTTGTCAAAAGAAAATGTCTCAAAGACTTCGAATCCTTCAAGTCCGATTAAATTTATCATTAAGCTCACTTGAATACCAGTTTCTCCTATAAGCACCTCCGATGCTTTAAAAAAAAACATAAATGCCATGCGTCAGCCCGGCTGACGGAGCTGCCCTCCAAACACAATTCTGTTGGTGATCGCGCGTGTTCCGCTCTTGAATCGGCCCTGACGATTCTAAAGTCCACAACGTGCTTTTATAACCGACTTAAACCATTTAAATCGAATAAAATTTTCACCGCTGTCACCATGTAGTGTAATGAAAGATAAGTCTGGGTGACAACTGCTTTAATGTCATAATTAAACAAGACTTACGAGTTCTAGGTAGTAGGTTCGAACCCAGACAGACGCTTTACTTTGTGCAAATTATTTCTAGGATAAAATGAAGGCAAAAGCTTATTGCATGTATTCGGCTGCTTAAATAATAAAAAGGATCCGAACCTCACGTTTTTCTCACTTCCAAAGGACATCGAAAGGTAAAGAAATACACGTCTACATATACCTAATTAGTAATTAGGTAGGTACGTACCAAAAACTGTAGATAGACTACTCATAAATACAATAAAAGTATAAAAGGTATGAACCGTATTTTATTTTTCTAGGGCTGCCCTAATACTCGGCCAAGCGGCGTAGGTAGGATGTTGCACACGTTAAAGGACACAAAATAATAACAACTCTCAAAGGTACTCGTAGCTTGCGCGTTGGCGGGGGTGTGTTTTTTAGGCTAGGTTATAAAAGCGGCTTTTTTCAAGATCAAAGGAATGCATCTTCTGTACGTTAGTACTATTAGTTATTCTGTGGCATTAATTAATTTGTGTTAGTACCTATTTTGCCTGCGGTCATTTGGAAGGCGACGAGGTGCCGACCGCAACTCGTAGAGGACATTTTTTTTTTTTAATTAACGTATACAGTTCCACTGCTGAACAAAGGGATTTAATGGAAGATTAAATGCTTCCTGGTATCCTTTTCGAGAGCGAATACCACACGAAATATTTCTGTATATGTATAAAGTCGTATTGTGCTGACAATATCGGCTTTGTGACTGCAGTGATACTTTTCATTTCCAGAAATATTTCCATTGTATGCCAGTCAGTCCCTACAATGGAATTTTGAAAAACAGAAGCCTTGATCAACGTAGACACACGTCACAGTTGGAATAGTGCAGCAACAGGGTTCAACTAACAATGGTTCATCATTGTTCGCGAAAATATTTGCACAGATTGAATTTCCATGTCATTTATCAGTGTATGTTACTGTTGTGTGACCACATTTATACATTTTCCAAGTAGAGATGTGAAAATTTTGCTGTACCTCATTGTCAGTTGCTGGATTAATTTTAAAGTCCTAACTTTACATATATCGACGCCACATTATAATTTGTTAATGGTGTTTGTTAGGTTATGATATTATATCCAACATTTTGTTTTTGGGTATATTTCTGAGCGAATCATAGCTCAATCATGTACGACTAATAAGGCGGGGTAATGCATGGGGGCCAGAAATTAAATGGACACCGTATCATAGTTGCGAGAAACAAATACGCAACAAATGTGCGGGCGAAATGATGAAATATTGACTATCAGTGGCGCGACAGCACATCAGAGGGGTGAGTCTCGTACCTTTAAGAACGTTCAGTCTGATCTGACTCTCAATTTGTCAAAAATACCTCTGATTTCGTAACTTGTCAAAAATTTTTGAATATTTTTGACAATTTTTTGATATTGATTGTCGCTCAGATGAGATTGCGACTACATTTTGAACGTTTTTAATTACGGGAATTGGCCTTCAGCTCGACGTACGTTAGTGCAACGTAGTTATTGTGTTCTGGAAAACCGACAGAACGACGCAACTTTTGATTGACGAACGATAGCGCGACACAACTTTCGCTCGACAAACATTTATATATTTTATAAGTTTGCTACTTTGAGCAGTCTGTGCTGACAGGCCACCCCGTCGGTGACGTGCTAACAAAGGCCCTTTATCCTAAGTGTGTTCGAGTACTCAGAACAGACTGTGACCTTTACGCGCGACCTAGCCGTGTTACTTCTACATATATATAATGATTAATGTCATATAACCTCATGCCCTCTTCCCATGGGGGTAGGCAGTAACCACAGAACGCCGCCTGCTACGATCCTTACATAATCCTTTTGTCTCGTTGTACGTATACATCTTCGGGGTAATTGCGTAACACACTATCAATAGCAATAGATTTCATTTTGACAGTTCAACAACATTCATTGCGTTATTTACGTTTTTGAGCAGACACATTTTTAGAACATATAAAGCAATGGATTAGCAATATCCTTCAAAATTATTCAAATTGAGATTGATAGTATGTTACGCGATAAGAGTGCTCGTCATACACCCACGCGGGTGCGAGTACTACTTAAGAACCTTTCTTAAGAACATCAACGCATACTTTTACATATTTAATACATATTTAATTATATTTTCGTCCGCCATTGTAGGTATATGCTACTAACACAATAATGTTTATTCGGTAAACCGTAATGTAATCATTTTATTGCTTTTGCGAAGATAAAATTGGGTAGGTAATGTGTGAAGGCAAGGTAGGCTGGGGGAAGAGTGTGAAATATATTTTCCGCAATTCCGCTCTCTTCTCACTAAATACAAAGCCACACTTTGTATGAGTGAGAAGAGGACTTGCATAGAGGCCGATTACTGGTTGGGGGCTGGGTTTTTTTTACCATAGAATATAGAAGTTTATGGTACCGTTGAATGTACAATGAAAGGGAAGAGGAGAAAGTCACTGGAAAGATGTCTTGTAGACTTATTTTGTTCTGACTCGTTTCGAAGAATTTCTTTATTTACTTAAGAAGGTTTATCATGTGGCCATCTCATTTATTTATTTATCAGTATTTTTTGTCTATTTATACATATTCGTTACTGTTTTTATCGGACAAAAATTTTGTTTATTTTTATTTTTTTTTTGAAAAACGTTGCCCCACACTAGCAATTACTCCTGTATCGTGGTTGCGTTCACAAACATTTAAACTCACATACACAAACAGCCAGACCCGAAACCACTTCCTGCAGGCAATACAAATATTTGTTCCGTACGGAAATCGAACCCGCACCCGAAATTTATTTTATGTATTTATTTAAGTATGCATACACGTCACGTTGCAATATAACACTGATTAACATCCGTCAGCTCACACATCGTCCAGTTGAAAACCAGCGTCATTATGTCTGGCATTTTTGCCGAACCTTTTTGGCGCAGCCAGCATCGGACACAGTTTTTATTTGATTTGTGTTTTGTCTGATGTCTGTAACCGGTGTATTACGTGTCTTTTTATCTGTGATAAATAAATGTATTTTCTTTCTATCTGCATCAGAATTTTCTGTAAGATGGCTAAAAAAACGGTCCCCTATCCGCCCTTGGCTCAAGCCTACTTATTCTACTAAGCCAGCTGCTGAATCCGCCACTGTGTGTGACATTTCCATTAATTACACAAGAAATTGGTTCATTGAGCAGACGAATTTTTCAAACCTATGAAGAAATGGATTACGAATTTCCTTCGTATTGTGATTGAAAGTGTGTTGCGCTATAGGGTGCTGGAATTAATAATGTCTGTGTCTGTACCTAGTTCTTTCCCAACCATGAATAATCGCAAACATCCCCATGTATGTTAAGGGATTTTTTTTTTTCAAAACTCTCTAAACTATTTATTTCAAATTTGGTTTAATTGAAATAAATTATTTATTTCAATTAAACGAATTACAGGCACTTTTGAATTATCAAGGGGTCGGTCAGTCAGAAAATGAAGCTAGTCGCCCATTCCAAAGCGTAGTAAGGTACCTATGGAGAAGAACGGGCAAGAAACTCCAATAGCGTGTCTATTGGAGTTTCTTGCCCGTTCTTCTCCATTTTAAATCAAAATAATATGGTTACAAATTATTGGTTACATCATTCATGTTAGAAATTATGCATGTGAGAACGATGCAGAACGTTAAAATTATTATATATTTCGGACAACCCTTGGCAAGAGGATTTAAATAATCGTTTTGGTGTATGTTTTTAAAATTCGACCTGAATGCAGCAATTCAACGAAGTGATCGAAGTGGATTTTACTACCCGACTACGGCAAAGCCAAAAGGTAGGGCTATGATTCTAGTAGTATATGTGTATATATATAGTATATGTAGGTATGTTTGTATATACGTATGTTCCAACGTAGCGCATACACTACAGAACCGATTTTGATGAAAGAGGTATCACTAGATTCGTAATAATGGTGTTAGAATGGCTCTAATCGTGCTGTCTTACTTTTATAAACTTAAGTTTTAATTAGTTTTTACTTTAGGTATACTGATTCTTAATTTATTACATTAAGTATAATTTATTTATTTTCACTTTCTAGCCTGAAGCTCAAGTTCAACTATAGTTCAGACAAATCAGCAACTATGTTCTATTCTAATTGCTCTTTTATAAATAAACGATTTTATTATTTATTATTATTCGATATACAAACAGGTCCCAGGTATAACCATAGCGCCGTTTATTTCGACGACAACAGCATATATCGAGCTTCGATGAAATCTATAATATTAATATTTCACTGTACTTGGTTTCCTTTAAATACTAAAAAATATTCTTATCATTATTATTTATTTTAACTTAACTGAAATACATAAAATAAAATTGTAAAATATATCCACAAGTTAAATCGCAATCATCTTTAAATTCAATAGAACCTTTAAAATGATTTACATTAAGAGTGACATTACAATAATTAGTATAATTTTAATCGTGCTTTTTATTGTTTATTAGGCATTAATTGTACAGCATTGACATTAAATATTATGACAATAAAAATAATGTGACTTGCTATGATAATATTATTTGACATCTGTATAATTTTATTTTAATTAGGTCCAATATTTTAATTTAATTTAAGTATTTGATTTTTATGTCTTTTTTTTTTCTTTTTACAAAACGATTATAATAATTTTAAAATATTATTTATTAAACACTTAAATATTTGCACACCTTATTAGGTAATGGTACTTTATACCTATTTATATGTAACATCTTTTTTAACCCTGTATTAAGCAAACAAATAATTTGATTGTATTATATTAGATTTAAAAGCTGCCCCATACAATAATAATTAAATGCAGTTTAAATAACTGTAACCCGACTACGAAAAATCTAAGTGAGCAAAAATGAGTGTAAAACTTGTCAAAAATCTAGGGATTACAATGCGAACACGTTCTTAAAAATACGAGAAATCGCCCCCCCCCCCCCCCCCCTAACTCACAAAGGCACACTAAAAGCTTTCACAATGTATCGTTGTCGGCACAGTGCGGGGCGAAGCAGTTCGCGGGAGAGTGACATGGGCAGACCAGACGACACAATATAAACTCGAAATGTCCTGGCTCATTCGGAAAAACTTATAAAACATGTTACTTCGCGATCGCGCACACAGTATATCAAAGATAATGTCAACCCAAAAGATTATTTTACGATATCGGTTTTTTCGCCGTAAATATAAAAGATAAAGCAAATGTAACTTGTTCACTGCTGCCATTATTACCTCGAATATACTATTACACTTTTGGAATCGCGCAGCGATCTAAGCTTTTTTTGGCGTAACGCGACTATTCGAGACTGCTGTGGCATACCGCATGACAATAAGCTATTGGTTACATCGGGTCCATAAATATAGGATGGAAGGAGATATGCCCTGTAGTTGAAAATGTATCAGAACTCCTGTCGTTCAGACGATCCCACTACCGCGCCACTACTACACATGTAGTTCAGTAAAAGCAATAGATACAAAGTCGCGCACACACTTGCAATTCATAAATCAGAACGTGCTACACAAGCCTTAACACATCAAACATAGCGTGCATTTACCATGCACCGTACAACTTACGCACACAAAAACATCTGTCGCTATCGTTGTGCTGTGCAAAAGCCCTTTATTTTACATATTACGCTAGTGATTGACTAAATCGGAAAGTTATCGATTCTCCCATTTATTATTGTAGGTACTAAAAAAATTTGGGGTTCCGAAAATAAAATAAATAAAAAACGATATGTCCAGAAAATATTTATATTATAAATCAATAAAAAACAGCAAAACAATTATTCTTTTTCAGAATATTTTTTTTTACATTATATCACATCTTCTCAAGGGTCTTCCAACCGAATTTAAACGTCATCTTCTTAGGTCTTCCAACTGGATTAAAACGTTTGACAAATTGTAAAATTAACTATACAGGGTGGAAACTTTCAGCGGGGCTGTAAGGGGAAGTACCTTATCCGTTGCAGCTACACGAAAATGGTCTTAGGAGACTATCCATAATTTTTTATGGAATTTTGATCTCCATTCACAGATTTTCAAAAAAATTACAGTTAGCAAGATAATAGCCCTTTTACACAAAAACTGTCCTGTTTCTAATACTGATCAAAAACTTCTATGGGACCAACCATCGTTGGAGTACTCAAAAAGTCACAAATTGCAAAAAACTTTTCCCGTACATTTTGTATGAAAATTTTACGCAAAAGCTTTTTTTAGTGACGGTTGAGATCTTTTTGTTGACTGAATAAAACGGTACGTAAACGTAATAAGGAATTATTAAATTAAAGAATTTTACATTATGTGCATAATTAGACAGCTGCAGCAACAGCAAGAGAAAAATGATCTCCAATTTAGAACGTTTAGACTTGCTAGAAGCATATTACGTAAATAATAAAAATACATCAGCTGCGTTAGAATGGTATAGGATCAAATATCCAAATCGTCATGTGCCAACCAGAAAGGTTATTACAAATATTTTAAGAAATCTTGCACAAGGTGCCTCTTTCAAGAAGAAATCTGTACGCCACCCATTTATACTAGATGAAAATTTGATCATTTCTGTTCTCACACTTGTCGAAGCTTATCCCGAAATATCATCAAGAGCTGTCGCTGAAGAAGTAGGTGTCTCATATCGTTTCGTACTAAAGATATGGAAGAAGTATGGTTATAAAATGTTACCGACAGGGGCGACTAGTTCAAGCCTTACATTCAGGGGATGCCGCTCGAAGACTTACTTTTTGCAGGTGGTTAAGAAGAAAAATAAGCAGAGATTACCATTTTCTGAATTTCATATTATGGTCTGATGAAACAAATTTTTCTAATAATGGAATGAACAACCGGCGAAATCACCATTATTGGTGTAGAGAAAATCCTCTCAGGTTTCGCGAAACACATAATCAAGTGCGATTTTCTTTTAGTTGTTGGTGTGGTATAATGTGGAACCGAGTGGTAATGGTGGAATTTCATGGAGGCACCTTGAATTCCAACATTTAGAACAACAGAATATTAGAGAATCTTGAAAACCTCGTCGATGATTTACCACTGTCGGAATCAAGAAGAATGTTTTTTCAACTCACAACAGCCGCAGTACGCGTTCGACTTTGAGCCGACAGTTAGGTGATCAATGGATAGGAACACATGGTCCTATTTCTTGGTCAGCGCGTAGTCCAGATCTGACACCTCTGGATTTCTTTTTATGGGGCTACCTGAAAACTGAGGTTTACAAAAAGCAATACGATAGTGTTCAAGAACTTAAAGACTCACTAACCACAATTTTGTATGGAATTCATACAAATAAATTGTCAGCAGCCACAGGTCGGTACAGAAACGAATCAATTTATGTATTCGCCAAAATGGCGGTCACTTCGAGCACTTGATATCGTAGGGCAAGAAACAGCAAGATATTAAATAAGAATAACATCATCAAGTTATGTTAGTTAATAAAAAAAGAGAATTAATACGCCTTCTTTTTGATATGTGTACAATTCTACGTGATCATTTGTCTTTTATTTTTTGTATTTCAGTTACACGAATTCTTTACAAAATGTAAGGCAAAAGTATTTATTTATTTATTTATTAGGGATAAGTATTCTGCAATTTGTGACTTTTTCAGTACTCCAACGATGGTTGGTCCCATAGAAGTTTTTCAAAAACTCCTAAAACTTCAAAAACTTCAAAAACAAAAACTCAAAAACAAAAACTCCAAAACTTCAAAAACTCAAAAACAAAAACCCTCAAAAACTTCTATGGGATTGGCATCAAAACATGTTTTGTGTAAAATGGCTATTTTCTTGCTAACTGTAATTTTTGTTGAAAATCTGTGAATGGGGATCAAAATTCCATAAAAAAATATAGATAGTCTCCTAAGACCATTTTTGCGTAGCTGCAACGGATAAGGTACTTCTCCTTACAGCCCCGCTGAAAGTTTCCACCCTGTATATTCCTTGGGTAATCGACATTGTTGTCGATAGCCTACGTTAATGGATCTGCACAGCCACATCACTAGGTAGCCGCAAGAAGCAGCGGCTGTACCATGCGATGCACCGCATAAATAAAGTATCGTTTGGTGAGTTTTACATTGCTAGTCTATAGTCACTTAGTGACATAGTTAGGCAGTGGTTAAGGAGCAATGTATACCTATACCAATGTATAATACAGTCGTAGCGTTATTTGAAAACCAAATTAACGTAGTAAGAGCAAGAAATATTTTACACTTTGTAGTTTTTCATGATTTTAAAGACAAATATAGTAAAATAATTATACAATGTGTTAATGAAATAACCCAAAACCTGAAACTAGTTTATTTAGAATCGGCAGCAAAATCGAATACAATAATTTTTAATCTAGGTTATATTTTTCCAAAAATATATTATTTGTCGTGCCGCCTCTAATATTTTTTAACGACGCTGCACTGTACTGTCCAACGCGATTTAAACAAACAGCGCGGGCGAGGGTGAGGAGAGGGGTGCTAGAGCTGGCGCCAAAGCCGGGAGACGCGCCGGCGCCCGCGCCACCCCGGCTACCCTCCGTAGTTACCCTAGCGCCACAGAGTAGGTACATTATAATATGTAGCGCAGCGGCGCGTGCGCCACGTGTCAACACGGAGTAGGACGAGCGCGTGCTATCTACGTCTCTCGGTATTTGAAGTAGTGAGAAGTGACACTACAGCGCTAAGTTCTTTGAAAAGTAATTTACGAAAACGTGCTTTAACGTGTATTCAAAAAGGTGGTAGACATTTCAAGGCATTGCTGTGACAAACAATGAACGAACTTTCAGTAAGTGCTTAACTGTATTATTGTTGTATATAGGTAGGTTGATTTATTTCAAATAATTATTGTAAATATGGTGATTCAAATCTTTTAAACACGCCAAGTTTTGTTTACCACCACCGGCTTTTTGATTTTTCTTTCAACTAGCCTTCGCTTATTTTTAAACGTGGTAGGTTTACATGCAGCCAGTCCAAAGCCTGGAAAAATTTGAGTCACTTTTCTATTTCAAAGCAAAACATACGCATTATTTAATAACAAAAGGAGGGGATTAACCTCAAACGATAGTGCTCCCGTGTCAACGAACGTTTGACAGCGGCGCGGCGATAGAGCTACGAATCTGTACTTGAAGTAGCGCGACAACAACATTTACAAATATCTTTTACTATAATTTATGAAAATAAATAATTATACGTCATATCAATTTATTAATATAAAAATCGGTTGGGATGGGCTAAGTAATAACAGCCGCACGGGTCGATCGATCAGGGTTAAGCTACGCTTGCCGCGGTTGGTCCGTGGATGGGTGACCATTTTCACATACCAAGACACCTCCGTGCCTCGGAAAGCACGTTAAGCCGTTGGTCCCGGCTGTCATTCGTAGATCTTTGACAGTCGTTACGGGTCGTCAGTAGCCCGAAAGTCTGACAACCAGTCTTACCAAGGGGTATCGTATTACCCAGTAACTGGGTTGTGGAGGTCAGATAGGCAGTCGCTTCATGTAAAATTCTGGTATTCAGCTGCATCCAGTTAGACTGGAAGCCGACCTCAACATAGTTGGGAAAAGGCTAGGCATATGATGAAAAATCGGTTGGGATGTCCGAGGTTTTGGGTTATTTCATTAACACATTGTATATGGTAAGTGATTCCATGATTTACAAAGTTTTGGTTTTGTCTTCAGTTTTTACAAGTAACCACTGAACAACACGGCATTCTTATATTTTTTCACGATCACGGTCGAAAGCGCACTAGTTCGCGGAGACGGCAATTTGCCTAGTGCATGGTCATTTCGGGCATGCCGTGACGACACAGACACGCCTCCTTGCCACTTCTCCTGTTTTTTACATTTCTATGATCGGGTCACATGCCGATATCGTCTCAATATCTTCTGATGATATCATTGTCGTCCGAGCTGAAGATATTATATAGACGTGACGTGATAATTAAAGCAAGACACACATCCTGCGTTTTCAATTTAGTTTCCATAGATGTAAATAAATTAGGATAAGGGCAAGAATGGTGATAATAACGAGATTTAAATAAACATTGATTTCTTTTCTTATTTATTTATTCTTTAGAAAGCTCACAGTCTAGTATCTAGGTAAATAATATATATGTACAATTAGTTACAGTTGCCAATTACAAGCTTCCATAAATTAAAAAGTATACCTACACCTATGTTAAAAGAAAAAAAAATTAAAAATGTTTTAATAAATTAAAAAAATGAAAGAAAGAAAGAAAGAAAATACATTAAAAAAAAATGTGTGTGTGTTTTAAAATGTGTTTTTGGAAAAATATTTTTAATTCCCACACATAAAGTTCACTACGTTCAGTTCTATACGTGCGCTGCCATCTTCCGCTAACCTAAAAGTCGATTTCATTTAGTATCCCGCCGCGTGCTTTGCTACACGCTTGAGGATTTGCCTCGGGCAGCGGCGGGCACCGCCACGCTTCCCGCCCCGCATCTCTATGAACAACGTCTTATATTGCCATACGTTTGTGTTTACGCGTGCGATGATAAGTGCCGCTTGACGCGCCGCCGCTCCGTAAACAGAAAAATCGTACGACGCACCGTGAGACACCACGCAGCACGAGACGCGCGACGCCCCGCGCCTCCGCAAATGAGGCCTTAGGCCTTATTAACTCCGCTTTTGTACCTTGTTGTGCGAAAAGTTTAAATAAATATATTCACTTGTCCATGCGCAAGCCTCAACTTATCATTACTAACCCTCATCTACCGGCTGACTTTGTAACCGTCTGGACAAAAGCAGGGTGTAAAAAATCAACGGAGCACTTATGCGGTTTTCTAATTAATGCCTATAACTGACAAATGAACATCGGAATGTAAGATAATAATTATGTTCAGGTAAATAAATACGTTTAAAATAGTAGCCCACCAGCATTGGAAACAGATTCATGGACATACAATAATATTGAATAATATACCTACTTGTACACAGCGGTGGTTCGTCAGATTATTTTGCGTATACTTACTAATAAGATTCACATTCAAATACCAAGATATGCGCCGGCGAGATTCTGCTGGCGGGAAAGGACTGTGTTTTGTTTTTGTCGTGTTTTATGAGAGGGGTAGAGGTGCGGCTGTCCTGGATTGTTGCGCCACATATCTGAACCAATTTGCACAGTCTAGCCTTTTTGCAGGGCATTCGTTCAGGTGGGGTGGCGGGAGGACGTGGACGGAGCTTATGTCAATGTACTTTTAGGAGCTGTCAGTTTCTAAATTCGATTTTCCATCCGTTCGAATGTCAAAGCCCTTCGACTAAAAATGTGTATTCCGTGTACCGCTAAGCAATATTAAAGTTGCAATGAAATTAATTAAAGGGCCTCGTTTAGATGTATGGGGAGTGTCCCCATACATGCAAACAAGGATGAATAAGTACCTATAAGGGATAAAAAAACAAACAATGAACTTAAGCGTGTGTTATCCTATAGGTAAATTAAAATATTATGATGTTTTTATGTGTCTGTGATTTATGTCTATCATTCATGAGATATGGGAATTTTTCGGTTACAATCACAGAAATAACTTGGTTATGCATAATTATTTTTTATTTTATACTATGTAATACAAACTCATTTTTTCGGCCGGCTAAATGAATACTGTGGTTGCATGAATATCCATCACAATTACGGAATTCTACACTGTGCGTGGTCCGACCCGCACATCGCCGGTTTTTTTTTAATATTCAGTACCCAACCCACCCTTTAATAGTAACATTTTATACACCGTTGCAATATCAAATGTTAGTATTGAAGGCTGGGCCCAGACCCCATACATTTGTGTCCCACTGTCCATTTTGTTCCCTCACATTTTCACCTTATTATATAAATGGCCTAAGCGTCAGTCAGCCATTTCATTAAATATTGTAATAAACGCATTAGCTCAACATCATTCAGGCCGCTAGTTGAACGGCGCCGTTTAGCTAAACGGCTAGGCAGTTAACTGAATGGCTAATTAAGCTAGTTGGTGGCGACACATACAACAAAAGTATCTTTAAAAAAATATGGCTTATTTTATGTCGGATCATAATCCGACATCAAATTTGCCATATTTTTTTAGTAGGTACTTCATTTAAGCTGCACATAGAAATAGAGAAACGGGACAAACTTATGACAGCAAACAACTAAAATAAAACATTACTCTCGTCGTAAAGAATGTGACTATCTGTCACTTGCTCCTATTTAATAACAAAATATTATTTATTTATTTAAATGCCTTAAAACTATCATTACAGGTCTTTCTTAACCTAATGCGATAGCCAAGTCACACACACAAAATTAAAAATAAGTCATACACTACACACTACATCTCAATATTATAAAGATCATTCATTATATTCATTTTAAAATCGGCGTAGCACATAAATTCTCTATTTAATGGGAGGCAATATAGGGCCAATTACGGACGGTTCGAATGCAATAATTCTACGAATTCCAAAGAATCTTGTGAAATATTCTATTTCTTTAAAATAGTAAAACAATATTGAAACTCTTACAAACCCATTTCATTTATACTTTATGAGAAATAGACCGGCATTTATGGCCAGTCATCAATAGAAAGCGATATTTTACGTCACTTAAGATGATATTTTGTACGTATTCTAAGAACGCCGAGACACTAACATGCAATGGACAATACGAGGCAGGCATCTGGTTACCATTAGTTGGGTCCGTAGGCTGTGGGAATGAATCCTCGAAACAATTGTATATATTGTGTAATCTGAATTCGTGGTGATTGATCCAGGAACACCTCCCATCTAGAACTATCCCAAGAAAAGTCATACTATCTGATTGTTGTATTTGTTTATCTTTATAAGTGATTAGCCGTACCGCGTATTCCATATTTATCACATTTTTTTAGTACTTGTTCATGCGATACAAAGTTAAAGGCTTTTGACATATCAAAAATACAACAGTTGTTTTATTTTATTTGTTAGGGACAACAAACAGTTACCAACATGCCAGGCTTAACTAAAAATTCTTAAATTAGCACAGTACTAGGAATACAGTTACATAATCTATTCTATATTTGTGTTACTACACATGTAACCCACACCATTGTCCACGAATTCACAAAAAAGAAGTTAAAAGAAAACAGACACACAGTATGCATCATAAAATACTGTTAAGAAGAGAAATAAAAAATAGGAAGAATACACTTAGGTTAGTAACTCTATTGCTTTCGCCATGAAACAATGTTTGGAAAGAGCAAACATGTCAAGCTCCATAAAGTGAGCGTTATAAGCATCAACAAGGCGACGAAGAGGCACGCGCTCGCCAGCGTTAGTCCTGCACGAGTTTGTGTGGAATAGTCGAGGCGCACGCACCCCACGAAGCATGACAGATCTAGGTAGGTACTATATAATGTAGACTATTGGATAAAGGAATGCAAATGCAAAGTTGTCGGGATTTTATGGTCAATATTTTTAGTAACTAGGTTAATTAAGTTAAATGCCGCTGTGATTGTCGATTTCATATAATATTTATTAGATTAGAGATAAAATTTATGAATCGCTTGTGCATGACCTCCTAGTAAATTTTCGCTAAAATAGGCAATATATCGGTCTGTAATTATCAACTAGTTTTTTATTACCTTTTTTACATTTTCAATTTCTCAGGAAACACTCCCGTGAATAATGATAAGTCTATTAGATGTACGAGTAGGTACCGGAGTAATAATAGGGCCTATGTATTTTATAATTTTTGTAGGTATTTGATCATATCCTGTTGAATTTGTATCCCTGAGTGATTTTATTACTTTTTGTATTTCGCCATCATTAGTGGGCATTACAAACATACTAGAATTAATAGAATCAATGTCATAATAATATTATTAGTGTTAATGTCAAAATCGTTGTTCGTCAAATTAATATAATAGTCATTTACATAATTGGCAATGTCCGTGGGGCTTATTAGTGGTCCGGTTTCAGTGTCTATCTCCTTAATGTTTGTTTCCTGAATTTGATTAATTATGTAATTAGGCCCTAGTTGTGTAATTAGTATTATGGTTTTTTTTTTGCTTTTTGTATACATTTTTTAAGTAATTTATTATAGTTAAAGTATTTTAATTTACTGTTTTTGTCAGATGAGATGTATTTAAAACGCAGGTTGCCTTTTGCCTTTTGGCCTTTTGGTTTTAGTTGATTTTTTAATACCTTTGGAAATCCATTTCGTATAATATTTCTTCGGTTGATTTTGATCTGGATTTTAGGGAAGCACAAATCAAAGAACAGGACAAATGTATCGTGAACGTGATCAAACGCACTGTTAGCTTCCTGATTAGAAAAAATGTCCGTCCATTTTAAACTTGACATGTAGCTAAAGAAATTTTCTTTATTTTCGGCGCTAAAATCATGCTTATGAATTGTGCGAAATCGTAGAGGTGGAACTTGATTGTCTATTTGTATGGATATAATTTGAGCCGTTTCGTGATGTGAGAGTCCCAGTGGCATAACCTCACATGTTGCATCCTTACAGTTACCTACTTATTATTTGGTCTAGACATGAATTTCTTCTTGTTGGTTGTTTTACATGTAGTGTTAAGCCGAAACTATTTACAATCCTAGTTAATTCGTATATGCATTTTTTATTTCTATCGATTTTTTTGCTCAAAATATCAATGTTAAAATCACCTACTATCACTAATCGATTTTTAATAAAATAAAATAATATAAGGCTATTATTATAATGTTATATTGTGTGAGTTCAATTCCGCAACACCCAAACTCATTATCAGACGCATATTTTTTTCAATTGTTTTAGTATTTTGTACTCAATGTTATTTATGCAGAATATACCAACACCGCCTCGCTTTTTATTCTTTCTTGAGTACCAGTCTCCTAATTTGTAGTTATTAAGGATAACGCTGCTCTCTTCACCCGCTTTGATAAAAGTCTCCGTCAAGCATAAGTACTACATCAATACTTAACCCTTCATTTATAAATGAGGCGATCGCAATTTCTAAAAGTTCTTTTTTACTTCATAAGCCTGCAATATTTTGATGGAGAACATTTAATGAGAGGCAATTACGCCTTATCCTACCAACAGTTCCGTCAATGGAATTTACGTCTTTAACCTTACTTAATTCATTATCATACAGGTTTTTTAATGGGTGATCGCAGAGCGTTTTAGTGGTAGGTAAAGTATTACTAGTATTTGCGAAAAAAAATTTGTCTTTGTAGTGTCTGTGTTTTGCATCCCATAAAATATGCTCTGAATGAAAATGTTCTATGAACTTTCATTCTAATTCGTTATTCCACATTTTATACTTTTTATAGCATTGACGTGGCACAAACCTCCCAACATGTAATAGCTTGGCGATCACAGACAGTAGATAGTATTTATTTTAACTAGAAATGTAGGTACCTAAACAACAACACACAATCAATGCCACGGTCGCACTGAGACCGAACGAACAAGAATGTGATCAGTCGCGCGCGAGACGCCGTATTGTTTGCGCGTTAGACAAGCGAGCGTTGTTTTGTGCGGTTAGTTTATTTATTTTTCGTGTACCCTACATATATTTTATTTGTTTTATTCTATCATGTTTATTTTCAATAATAGATGATATACGAGCCAGAATTAGTAGTTCAAGTGAAGATGATATAGTTGATGACATAGTTGAGGAGATAGATAAGATGAGTGAGCAACAAGTTGAGAAAATCATTGAGAGAAGAGAGGAAAGCGGATTGAAGGAGCAAGCAGGGCAGATACTTACCCCTGAGAAGAGGCTTAGACAGGACAGTGAGGAAATTATAGAGGAGGACGATGGATTTATTACTGTGAGGAAAAACAACAAAAGAATGGCGATGAATAAACCAAGAGAAATTAGTAATAACTCAAATAAAACAGATTTCGAAATGATTAATAGCATCACATATTATATAGTATGCATTACAGGAAAAGATACATTACCAAAACAATTCGGTATGGCTAAGCTAATGAGATCCGAGAATATTAAAAAAATCTCAAGAATTCAATTCAAATTTCAAATTATAAAAACCCTTACAAAAATTATGTTTACTTCGAGGATAGACAGGAAGCTGAGAAGTCAGTTAATTCTAAAAAATTCAGACAGTTAGACTACAACTGTCGGTTAATGGATGAAATCACGATTTCCTATGGTATTGTGAGATACGTGGATTTGGACATGACTGAAGAAGAAATTCGCGACAATTTGACATGTGATTATGATGTTATTTCTATTAAAAGGTTAAAGAAACAAACTGAGAGAGGAGAATGGATAGATAGTGAGACTATTCGCTTAGGGTTTAAGGGTTCAACTTTACCCCCGTGTATTCGTGGATACGGGTCCCAGTTTAAAGTGGAACCGTATGTACTCCCAGTCACGCAATGTTCCAGTTGTTGGAAGTTTGGCCACCTAAGTCGGTCGTGTCCAACAAAGAAAGTAATTTGCCCAAAATGTGCTGGAAATCATCAAAATTGCGAAACGCTGATATATACATGTACAAATTGTAAAGGGAAACATATGGCATTGGACAAGATAAAGTGCCCATTATTTAAAAAAATATATTTATATTTATTTTTATTTAAAAGAGAAACAGATTAGGAACATAATGTCTGAACTGAATTTCACGTATAAAAAGGCCCTTGAGATTTATTTGTCACACTATATCATTCCAAGTAAAAATAGCATTACAAAAGAAACAGAGGAATCAAAGAATAACGAAGAATCACAAACACCTAAAAAATTACAAAGTTATAACAGTAAGAACACATTTAGTGATTTAGTTACAGAAGTTTTAGTACACACAAACAATTCAAATTATGAGGAAACCAATGAACAAATAACTGAAGAGAATAATGCGGATTTTTCAATGACATCTCCAATTTTAGGAAGGAATACAAGGAATAAACATGCCACAAAAAATAACTCACAAAAACAAAAGAAAGAGCTAAATGAAGTGACTTCCGAACAAGATCAAGAGACTATACCTGAAGAAAAATCAAAATGTTTATACTACAAACGATTTTTAGAAAAATTGGAGAATGTGTATTTTTCTGAATCCAGCTTTATTGAAACTTAAAATGGTATGCAACTTTATTTTTGATGAGCTTGTAAGTTACATTGTTAAAGTAATTAAGGACGTAGATATTTTGAAGAAAATAGTAACTTAACTTATTTAAATATGGCTAATTCTAAGAATTTTGTATTAAATTTAATGCAGTGGAAAGCACAGAGCTTAAAACCTAAATTGCAAGAATTTCAACTTTTATTATCACAAGAACGAGTACATGTTGCGCTAATTTATGAAACGTGGCTAAACCCTGAATTAATGCTTAATATAAGTCAATATAACATTTATAGACAAGATAGAGAGGACTCATATGGAGGTCTCGCTATTATTTCACATAAATCAATTAAGGCGCAGGAGATACCGATTAGTTTTAGTAATTCTGGAATCGAAACTTTATGTATTAGGTTAATTAATTGCGGCAGTATCGAGCATATCCTTTTGGTTTACTGTCCTAGTTCTGTACATACTACGCAAAGGGATTGGGACAGTATATTCTCTAAATTTCATAAAAAATATTTCTTATTAAGTTTCAAATTACTTTGCGCAATCTATAAGATTTTTATTATGTACTTCCAAATTCCGTCCAAAATAAATCAAATTAACCAAATAGACAAATAATTTATCGTATGTAAGTCCAGACATGGCAATTGTCATTAGTCGAGAGAATGCACTTGGGCTAATTTTTAATCCCATAGGTAACCGTGTCATTTGATATTGGCCTGAAGGCGTAGTGAATGCTGTATACTTTCTGCTGTCTGGGTTTAATTTTGCCTGATAATAAGCTTGTGATAAATCTAATTGCGGAAAATACATGGAACCGGATAAGGAGTCTAAAATATCGTTTATATTTGGGAGTGGAAATTTATCGTCTGTAATTCTAGTATTTACGAAAATCTATAACCATCCTCCATTTCTTAGAAGCATCATCCGATTTTTTGGGTACCAACAAAATAGGGCTTGACCACTCACTTTTTGCGGGTTCAATTATATTTTCAGAAAGCATTTTCTTAACTTGTGTTTCAATTTCCTGACGTTGTGAAAAGGGCAACCTGTACTGTCTGGTATAAACTGGTTCAGCGTTTGGTCTTAACTGTATACCTTGTTCGTAAAAGTTAGTAGTAGATAATTTATCATTTGGAAGATGAAACACATCTGAATATTTTGCGCATATGTTTTCGATTGATGACCTTTCTTAATTGTTTAGATGACTTAATTTTAAATGAGAAAACATAGTGCGTACTCTCTCTCCATCAATTTTACTATCTCGTTCAAAGTTACAAATGTCGTAGTCTGATAATAAATAATAATATAATAATAATATGGGGTGAAAGAGATATCTCTCAAATTAATGATTATTCCAATTTTTGTAATTCTAAATTAAAATTAATAGATTTTCCAGATGATTTTCGGTATTGCGCTCATAAAATGTGTTCTAACGCTAATCACGTGCAAATATTGGATACAATGTATACCAGTTTGGTTAGCATTTTGAAGGAAGGTGCCGACCGTACTTATTTATGTAAACAAATGCGTCACAATAGCAAAAGATACATTCCTGGTTGGAACAAGTATGTGCGTGACGCTCACAGGGAGGCTCGACTGTGTTACCAAACATGGTTGTTGTATAGTAAACCTGCCAGTGGTTATGTTTACAATAAAATGTGTCAATCTAGAAAAACTTTTAAGACCAATCTGAAATACTGTCAAGATAACCAACAGCAGATTAAAATGGATATTTTAGCTAAACATCACACAAAAAAGAAATTTGGATCATTTTGGAAATCAACGAATAGTTTGAATCCAAGGTTGAGTCCCCCTGTGAGCGTGGCGGGCGTTCACGAGCCGGCTGATATAGCCAATGCATTCCGGCGTCATTTCCAGGTTGAGTCACCTCTTACTAGACCTGTACAGGTGGTTGATGCTGGGGCCAACTCTGGGGACGTTTCTATTGTTTTTACGGCAAAAGAAATTTCAGCCATTATAAAGAAAATGGAGAGGGGTAAATCCCCGGGTCATGATGGCCTCAGCATCGAGCACCTGAGGTACGCGGGGGGACACTTGCCGCGTGTACTCGCTTTGTTTTTTAACATGTGCGTTACTCACGGATACTTACCGGATGACCTAATGTATACAATGGTAGTGCCTATTGTGAAAAATAAAACCGGGAATGTCTCTGACATTTCCAACTACAGGCCCATTTCTCTGGCCACTGTCATAGCAAAGGTTATGGACAGTCTGCTTGACAAGCAATTGGCTAAACACCTCGAGCTACATGATGCCCAGTTTGGTTTTAGGCCTGGGCTGTCAACCGAGAGTGCAATCATGTGCCTCAAGCAGACTGTTCAATACTACACAGACAGGAAGACTCCTATTTTTGCCTGTTTTCTCGATCTGTCAAGGGCATTCGATCTCGTTTGTTACGATGTTTTGTGGCGTAAACTGGAATGTGAGACTACGATACCACCTGAAATAGTGTCAATATTCAAGTACTGGTATGGTAGTCAAAGCAATAGCGTGAAGTGGGTTGGGTCGCACTCGGACGTGTATCGGTTGGAGTGCGGGGTGAGGCAGGGGGGGCTCAGCTCACCCAGGCTCTTCAACCTATACATGAACCAGCTGATCCTTGAGCTCAGCAGCACTAAAGTCGGATGTCATATTGACGGGGTATGCATTAACAATATTAGTTATGCTGACGATATGGTGTTGCTGAGCCCATCGATCGGTGCTCTGAGGCGACTGGTCGCTATATGCGAAGAATATGCGGTGACTCATGGGCTCAGATATAACGTCTGCAAGAGCGAACTAATGGTTTTTAAAGCAGGCAGGGTGACATATTCGTGTATTCCTCATGTTGCACTGTGTGGAGAACCCCTGCGAAGGGTGGATAAATTTAAGTATCTGGGCCACTGGGTCACTGAAGATCTAAAAGACAATTGCGACATTGAAAGGGAACGTAGGTCGCTGGCTGTCCGTTGTAACATGCTGGCCCGCAGGTTTGCACGATGTACGAAGGCAGTCAAAGTTACGCTGTTCAAAGCTTACTGTCAGTCCTTCTACACGTGCAGCCTGTGGGTCAACTTCACTCAGCGGGCATACAGCGACCTACGCGTTCAATATAATAATGCACTGAGAGTACTGTTGAGGTTGCCGTGGCGTTGCAGTGCGTCAGGGATGTTTGCGGATAATAATATTAATGGTTTTGCCGCCATTATTAGGAGTAGATGCGCATCCCTGATGACGCGTATTCGCGGCAGCACTAACAGTATTCTCAGTGTGTTCGCAGATCGGTGGGATTCCCCGATGTTGCGGAGGTGGATGCAGCTCCACGCTGAATTTAATTGTATGTAGATTTGTGTCTGTAACCTACTAACACTAGAAGTTAAGTAAAATTGTTACTAACCTTATGGACTCCTGTCTGAAATAAAAGTTTTCTATTCTATTCTATAAATGTATTTCCGGTTTAAAATAATTAATATCTACTTGCGATTCGCGAGTATTTAATATTTGTATACTAATTTGTCCATTGTTTGGTTTACAAATACTTCCGGCTATAAAAACTCCGTCGCATAATTGATTCGGTAAAATTACGCATTCCTCGTTAAGATTATATATGTCTAACATAAATATTTTCTCACATCTCGGTGGGATGCTTAAAAAGCAGGTTTTATTTTGTGAACTATTAATCACGGGCAGGGTCAAATTGTTGGCATTTTTCTTTAAAGTTATCGTATTATTTTCATAATTCAAAATAGCGTTATATTTGGTCATACAATCTCTGCCAATTATACCATGTTGTAGACCAAGTATGGTGCGCATGATGTAAAATTTGTGTACAAATTCCTGTCCATTTGCGATCATCGTAACATAAACATAGCCTGATGTCAATACTTTGCCAAACGGAACGCATGTACATAAATGGCATTGGCCATTTATGTACATGCGTTCCGTTTGGATTGGAATGTTCCAGCCTGCCACTGTTTCGTATTTCAATACTGATAGTGATGCCCCTGTATCTATAAGCAATCCATATTTGGCACCTTGTATTAAGAATTCCACCGAGCTGTTATTGTTACAAGCAAATATAAAATGACTATCGAAAAAACTGCAATGGTTCAGTAATGTGTCTTTCTGTAGATTGGGTCCGATTCTGGTCATTTATATCGATATTATTTATGCCATTTTCTATAGCACGCACATTACCACAGCGCGTAAAAATTCGTCCAGGCCTACCACGAGATGACCCCCGCATGTGTCTACGATTATTGTTGAACTGTTGGTGGGTTCTTAGGTTTCATTTTGCCTATGATAGTGAAAAGACCCTCTACTATTTCCTCTCTGTGTAAATCGATTGTTGTTCGAACGAGTTGGACGTCTATTGTTATGGTAACTATATCCGCGATTTCTAAATGAGCTGCCTTGGTATCCGACGTACACAGAGGCGTCTGAACTTTGCCGACTGTATGACAAGTCCTCATCTTTTGCTGCTCTTATAGTATCTTTCAAGGTGTCATAATTACGCGCGGTTAAAATAGTGCGGATTTCGCGGTTTCGCAAGCCATCAATGAAACTTCTTATCGCAATCTTTTCGTATTGAGGGCGTAATATTTTATATGCAGTTTGGTCCTCACCTGCTTGCGCGATCGTCAAATCCACAAAAAGTTGCTCGACCTTGGACCCGTATTTTTCTATAGAAGACCCATTTTGGTTGATTTGTGTCAACTCCTTGTGTATTGCCGTACTTGACTTCTTTGTAAGAAGGTGTTGACGCATTTCAATAATAAGCGACTCACAACTATCATAAGTGGTATATAATCTTAATTTAGCGTTTTCGTTTAATCTGCTTTTTAATATAAATTTAACTAGCATTTTGTTACCTTCTTCAGTAAGTGAAGAACTGTATAAGTCTATGGCATCTATTAAACTTTTCGTGACATTTTCATCACCATTCATTACTGGTAATAGTGCCACGGCAGTCCTATAATTAAAAGCCTCCATATTGTCTACTTCGGTTCTAGTCTCGACCGTACACTGAGTACTGAGACCGTACCGTAGTTTGAGAACTGTACGTTTTGGTGCAAAAAGTTTCTATTTGGGTAAAACTCTTTTCAAATAAATCGCAGCATGACTGTATTTCCTGTAAAACACTCGTACTAAATTGTTTCTTTTCAATCTGTATCGATATGTTTTCTATAGATTCATCAAATTGTTGTTTTAACAATGTTGCTTCCTGTAACTTTTGCTTTAGTAAAGTTTCAGTCCTCTTAGGATAACTTAGCTTTTTCAAATTATGTTCAATATATTGTAATTGGTCACATAACAATCCAAGGTCATTTGCCATTACCAATAAAAATAAATATCTATATGTGCAATAATTATTCTATAATTACGTGACAATACATAATGAAAAAAAAAATTATAATAATCTAATAGAAATTCGTCCAATAACCGCTGCGTAACTTTTCATGTTTCACTTTACGTTAGAACACAACTCACTACACTTTTCACTATCTTTATCCACTTACTGCGGTTTCTGGCCTCTGATACCCGTCTCCTGACGTGCCTCCTGGCGCTGCTGGCGGCACTCGTAACAGACACGAGCCTCCGGGTTTGGTCGACGAAACGAGCGTGATAGGTTTTGTGCGAGTACCTCATTCCTTATCCACGCCTGATGGCAATTTCGGTACAGTTTATATACTGCGTAAAGTCCGGCGATTCCAAGTAAGGTGCAAATGATAAACGTCCTCTTTTTCTATATTAGACCGGCACATTTCGACCAAAATAAAAATTACCACTTTTAAAGACTTAAGAATATAACTTGTACCATAGTCCATTAATGTCTCTCAATACATTAAGTCACGCGACCTAACTCGGCACTCGTCTCAGATGGCAGGGTCGCCATGTAAGGTTGTCAGTCCGGGAAGATGAGTAAAACAAGTGACTCCATTGGTATCTCGTGTATTACTGATCAATCATAGAGTACTATCCTTATTAAACATATTGAGTCTTAATATTAGAATACAAGAGCACACATACATCAGTCTTACACACTACAAGGTCAATTTTAGTTTGAACAGTGTATATGCCGACCGATTCGTTTGAGAATTTGACTGAGTTTACTGAGTGGTTGAGGGAATTAAATGCTATAATGGAGACAGTAGGTACTCTCAGTATGTGGAAACCGTATTTATGCTTGAGGACTTCGACGCCAAAATTTGATCAAAATACATCAATAATACGTGATGGTATACGTTCCCGCCAAAAAGTACTCCTCTCCAATGACGTCTGACGACGTATTCAAAATCATACAGGCAAAAGTCTCGAAACCATTCTGTCATGTGTACAACAATCTTCGGTGCGCTAATGTAAATCCCTTTGTAAAGCTTAGTTTACACAAGTTTTGCCTATTTTACTTAAGTTGCTAACAATACACGTCATGATGTCGAGATAAATCATAGTTTACGATACTTCGCGCAGCGCAGTGGCGCCGCGTCGGCGAGACTTCTTTTGTGAGACGAACTTTAGTCTCCTTGCTTCAACTGTCTTCCATACTGGCTGAAAAAGCTCAAACTATGCGCACAAATTCTGTCACAAAACAGAATCGAATTAAATCTGACAGTATCAAGAATCCATGTAAAATTTTACTCCTTTGATAAATCTTAGCAACTGAAAAATTATAAGTAAAAACAAATGTAGATAAAACAAGATGGAAACAATAAATCGGATCACGACCACATTTGAAAATGTTAGAACCAACCTAAAGAAAAACTCTTCTGAGCGCCTACAAAACTTGAAGAAAGATATTCAAATCCTCTCTAATGAATTGATAGTCCTGGGTAAGGAGAACCACGATCAATATATAAGGTCCTTGGCGATGGAGGGCTACCTGGCCCTTCTTTCCGCTAAAACTATGCCTTTGTCCGTAATCGAAAAAAGAAACATGCTCCAAGTTTCATTTGAAAAATTAAAACAGTTTCCCCTGAGGGACGAATGTCTCTTTATATTATTAAGAATACAGAATCTTCTATGCTATTACATGATCCAACTAGACCAGACCACTGAAGCCCGCGAAATCCTTGAAAGCATGGAAGACTTGTATGACCAGATCAGCAAGTCTGAGCCTGACAAGTTCCTGGACGCCGAGGATTTGTTCACGGCAGAGCCGGTGAGCAATATCAAGCGTGTGAATCCTGAAAAAGTAGACAAAGTCATCACCAACAACGTTCAGATGCAGGCTTTCTTGTACAATAAAATGAACTTGCCTCAGAAATACACTTTATACAACCATACAGCTCTTCGGAGGCAATTGGAAATGAAGGAAGGCACACCACAAGACTGGGCTTTGAGGACGGCACGACTGGGAAATTATTTTACGTATCTTAACCAGATTGGCAATGCACGCCATCACCTGTGCGCTGCCTATCACGTGTTGAGGACCTGCCACGACAACTGCAAACTCATGCCTGAAGAATTTGTATTACAGAAAGCAGATTTCGAAATCCACTTCTTAGAGTTGAGCCATCACTGGGTTAAATTCGGATTGACGCTTTTTAAAATGTCCAAAAAGAAGATTCTGAACAAATACTTCACGCAACCAGCGTCGGGAGCAGATCTGTGGAAGACCGTGGACTTGTTGGAAGACAGGCTGGACAGCTCTGAAAACTTGGAAGATGAAAACTTGAAAGACCTGGGTGCGGAAAAGTCTGGAAAGGGAGATTGCGGCACCCCAGAGAAATTGTTCACTTTTCCGTCTCTGGATTTGAAAGAGATGGAGGTCAAAGTGCCTTTAGAAAGCGTTTGTAGCGTTGAGGAAGCAAGGAAGCTGTTCGCATTCACATATAAATGGCTAATGAGGGCGAAACACTACTACGACTTCGAGCACCATTCGGCCCAGTACATATCCTGCTCATTGCAGCTGGCAGAGCTTTATGAGCACTTGGCCTTCTTCGAACGAAATATAGACAATCAGTACAGTATTCAGAAGAGACGTGCTAACGTGCTGGAGACGCTAAACTCCTTACTAAAGACGTGTGACAACGTGATGTCTGTGCAGATCGACGTGATCAGGGAGCTTTCTCAGGTCCAGTTGGAGTTGATGGCGCTGAATTTGCAGAAGCTGTGGCGCGAGGAGTCTCATACCAATATATTCAATCTGGACACGGATGCAGACTCAATCATTAATTCTTTGGGTTCAGAATCCAACAAGACATTGACGGAGAAAACTCTGAACACGTCCAGTAAAAATATGTTTTTGAGGAAAATGGAAGCAGCGACTGCGATCAACGGCAAGCTGTTCCGGCTAAGCGGACAGCTGGTTGCTCGGACCCCTTCGCAGCTAAGTTTCGGCGGAATCCTCAAAAACTGAGTGAAATTAGACTCACTGTCGGTCCCATATAAATATGACTGCAAATATTGGAGACAAAGAAATGTTTATATGGGGAGGAAATGTCTTTACAAAATGAACATTCAAATTATTGTATATCGAATAATAAAATGAAATTATTTTGTACTCTATTGGTTTTATTGTTTAGGTTTAAGTTCTTTGATGCACAATCAGCTTGACTGGAATTGCCAGAAGCACTTAGTCGAATATTATTTGTTTACTATAGGCATAATGAATAGATATTGATTTAGATTCGGCACGATTGGCGCAGTGGTTAAGCGATTGACTGCTGCGCTGCGTATCGCGGGTTCGATTCCCGCACAGAACAAATATTTGTATGACCTACTAGTAGTTGTTCTGGGTCTGGCTGTTTGTGTATGTGAGTTTTAAATGTTTGTGAACGCACCCATGATACAGGAGAAATTCCTAGTGTGGGGCAACGTTTTAAAAAAAAGAAAGAAAGAAAAGAAAGATTCGATGTCCAATATTAATTCCAATGTTGCCTGTTTGCCAATAACTGATATTTGAAGTAGGTAGATCCACATAAATGACTGAAATACTCTGTGAAAATATGATGTGGTAAAACAGGCGGTCTATTCCGAAGTGCAAAGTGCGAATGTTCGGATCGGACCGACACATGGCCGAACCGAATATTATTGAAAAATGCGAATAAAGTTCGGATCGGCTCAGTTGGGTCAGGACCATAGTCAATATTTGAAAGAGTGTCGGAGTGTAGGATCAGAACCGACCGAACCAAATAGTAACTTCGTAGCAGGAAACGGCCGAACATTCGGCCGATACTACTTCGGAGTAGACCCCCAGATTCTAATGGTTTGGCTATGGTTATTCTTTTTTAATTCACAGGCATCGAAGTTGTGACATGTTATTTTTAACCCTTGACAAAAACACGAGGGGTGTTATAAGTAACGTGTGTATTTAATGACTTACCTACTTTGGAGAGCACATCTGCCGCCTTCTTTACTGAATAAAGGTCTGGTCTGGGACTTCCTTGAAGTATTAATGATGATGTGTGTTAGTTGAATGCTGTGTGTCTGTCTACGACTCTACGCCATCTTAGCTCCCAGACGGCTTAACATTATTATTATTTTTTACAATCTTTGCTACACATTTTTTTAACGGTTTCTTGTTCTGCCATAGTTAGGTATTGTATTTACTCGGCATTGGATTTTTTAAACTCATTGCATTCCTTATGATGTTTGTCGAAGGACCGATGGCCGGTGGAGCACATGAGTCCTGGAGTGGAGACCGCGTATCGGCAAGCGTAGTGTGGGACGGCCCCAGCTAGATGGACGGACAACCTAAAGAAGGTTGCTGGGACGGACGGACTGGATGCGGAAGGCGGAGGACAGGGTATTGTGGCGCAGCCTGGGAGAGGCTTATGTCCAGCAGTGGACTGCGATAGACTGAGTTGATTGATTCCTTATGATGCAAGCTTTCTTTGATTGAGATTTTTTTCTCAGCAGATTTTCGTTTGATATGAGACGACATCTAAAATTATTTTGCTATTCTCAACTTCATATAAAATTTTAACCACACATATTAGAGGGGCTTGTGGCTAAGTAATAACAGCCGCACTGGTCGATCGATCAGGTTAAGCTACGCTTGCCACGGTTGGTCCGTGGATGGGTGACCATTTTCACATACCAAGACCCCTCCGTGCCTCGGAAAGCACGTTAAGCCGTTGGTCCCGGCTGTCATTCGTGGATCTTTGACAGTCGTCAGTAGCCCGAAAGTCTGACAACCAGTCTTACCAAGGGGTATCGTATTACCCAGTAACTGGGTTGTGGAGATCAGATAGGCAGTCGCTTCATGTAAAATACTGGTATTCAGCTGCATCCGATTACACTGGCCGACCCCGGAAAAAGGCTAGGCAGAGGATATGCAATTTTAACCATCATTTGGCAAACATTTTTGTGGCTTCCCTTTAGTTCCTAGAAATGCTGTGTCAACGACACAGTACAGAATAGTGGGTCACGCGCATGCGTCCTCGCGGTCTGGCATCATTGGAAAATTAAATCCTGCTTCAAAATCGGGTTAAAACACTATCTACTATTTGAATGCTCAATAGTTCGAGAGCTCATGACCTAAATTTTTGCTTTAGCGTTTTACGACCAAAACCGTATAAAATAGGTAGATTTGGTTATTCAGAATCCAAGAATCCTAATTTCAGAAAGGTTTACGCGTCATGGCTGACCCATAGCTTTCTTATATCTATGGTCTGACCTGCACCCTAATTGCGTAACACACAATCAATGTCAATCTGAATCATTTTGAAGGATATTGCTAATCCATTGCTTCATATGTTCAAAAAATGTGTCATATTGTGTCTGCTCAACAACGTAAATAACGCAATGAATGTTGTTGAACTGTCAAAATGAAACCGATTCCAATTGATCGTGTGTTACGCAATTAGGGTGCTGACCGCGCGGGCCTGCGGGCGGTGAGTAATGGGTAGCTAACCGTCCGATCAGGACCGGGCCCGTGTCGGACGGCGCGTTGTGTTCCACGCGCGCCTCAAAGAGATGTCAGCAAATGGAGGGGCCCGATAGGGCCGAAGCCTGCCAGGGTAGTGGGATAGTCCGAAAGGGTTACCGCTGCCCTGGAACAGAAAAAAAAAAAAAGGGTGCTGACCGCATTTTCAAAATAATCGACAGCAAAAAAACTTTTACATAGCAATCTGTCTGATAAGACAGTGTCTGTCTGACTTTCAGAATGTAGTTGAACAATAGATTTATGTACTGAAAACACAATTTCCAGACACCAGTAGCGTCACACGTACCCAGGAGACCATTTGAGGAAATTAAAAATGACAAAGAATCTATAGCAAACCGTCTGAAAATCATGTCTTCAGGTGAACATGGTCGCTGCGAATAATTATTTTTTTCAGAAGTCAGAAGAAAGTGTAGGCATCAGGTATGTGATGAAATCATTTGGAACGTAAAGAAAAATTGTACCGATAGGTAACATAGTAAAGCGCCTATCTGGGTTCGAACCCACCACTTACAACTCGTAAGTCGGGGCCTTTACCACTGTGCCACTGCTCCAAGACGGTGAAGGAAAACATCGATCAAACTCATTATGCGTATTATGCGAGGTATCATAGCATTCTATCTAAAAACTGTTGGAAATTATGAAAAAGGTTTCCTAAATTTGCCTAATCTGTATCAGACAAATGAAGTGTTGTAATCATACCACTTTTCTGTCTTCTTTTTCCTAGCGTTTCGATGGCAGAAAGTAAAAAAAAAAACTTGGCTCAACATTCAGATGCGCGAACTCCGCTCACTGATGCAGTCTTATGATCATCAAGTGCACAGGTGACAGGGCATGCAGAATGGACGCGACTTATGAGTTCTAGGTTCGACCCCATACAGGCGCTTTACTGTCCAGTTTTTTTTAGTAACTGTCGCAGCGTACTTACATAATGTATGTGGTGTAAGGTAAGAGCTACTGGAATTATCAGATCTTGAGTGCTCGTAGTAAACACCCAGGTTTCAAAACTCGCAACATCGCATTTGGTGTTCGATACGACCTAAAACGCAAGTGTGATCGCCTGGTTATAAAATACAATCATAAAAATCAAATGTCCATTTGCATAGCCCTAATTACTGCAATAGATAACCAAACTTAATTATAACGGCCACCCTTCCTCATACCTATACCCTATTATCGATTTCAAGACCCAATTTTCTCCCCGCACTATTGCCCCAATAACCGAAACATTCCACTTGGGAACTAGTCCCGCCATCTAGCAACAGAACTTCGAAACATCACATTTAAATCACTGCCATCTACATCAGGGTGTAGGCAAACTTGAGACCCGCAGTTTTTACTATGATCATCCTTCTTTTGTATTAAATAAAATGAGATTGCTAGATAATCTAGTATACAAAAATTTGAAAATGAAAATCTAAATGCAAAATGGTTTATTATTTTAACAATTAAACCTTAACAACTAGTGTTTGGAACCTTTTTTTTTTTTTTTTAAACCTAATAATAGTCTTAATACAGGTTCATGTCTGTTATGTACCATTAAACCAGAGATGGTTTGCATTGGTACTCACATTCGCTAAAACAACACTGCTTAGTCACAACTAAACAAATATAAGTAAAAATGTAGGTGCAGACTGAGCACATCAAGCTACTACAATCTGTCAAATTTCTTTAATAGATTTTCAACTTTATCGCTCAAGCATTAAGGTTCAAGGTTGATTGGATAATTTTGACAGTTTCGGGTAGCTTGACCTGCTGGCGTCTGTACATGAAAAATATTTTGCACATAACTATTTTAGCCGTACCTAAACATCTCTATCAGTAAGTACGCGAGTCACAGGTAATCTTTTGAATCTGAGTTGCTTGCTATTGGGCCGCTCATTAGAAAGCCGGTTCTATTCGACGTATATAGGTACAGGTTGCTACGTTTTTTTTATTATTATGTTTGTGTTTTGCACAGTATTCCCTTAAACTAAGTTGTCTATGTATTTGTAATAGTATTTCTTGTAGTTTTGCTTAAAGTTTTTCACATTTATTTCTTTTTTTATGGATTTTGGTATTTCGTTGATTATTAGAATAGAATAGAAAACTTTTATTTCAGACAGGAGTCCATAGGGTTAGTAAAAAATTTTTTTTTTTTTTTTTATTATTGTTGGAATAAGAATTTTTACTGTTCGCCTGCCATAATAATTTCTAGTCTGAGGTACTATTAATTTATTCTTGGTTATACTTCTTGTTATTATTTTATGTGAAATGGGAGTTTGAGTGCTTTTGTTATTAAATTGCTCAATTAAGAGGGCCATTTCGAGTCTAGGCTGCACTGGCAAAATTTTACAATATTTAAATAATTCGATGACCTTATCTTTACATTGGTGCTTTATTTTTCTGGGTATGATGAGTTTTAAAAGTCTAACTTGCAGTTAACCTCCTTTTAAGCATCGTTTTATACCAATATACACAGTTTACATGGAAAATAGTTGGAGTTTCCTTTGTGTAAAGAACTACGACTATACAGCTATACATTTCACTTCGTTGGCGCGCTGTCGGAGCAAAACAAAAGACTCATGATCAGGTTTCCGTATTTACGTTATTATGCTGGCGTCTGTACTCTCGCAATGAAGTTTAGCTGTCCTTTAGGGACACTGCATCCTATGATATCTCCTATCTTGCCAATGATTGCGACCAGATATTCTGAGTTGGTTGATGGAACACCCTTAATTTGTAAGTTGTTAATTCTTGATTTTTGCTCAGTTTCGCGATCTAGATCTTCAATTTTGTAGCATCGATCTTGTAATACCGCCATCTCCTCCTTAGTTTTCTTAAGGCAGTGCACTTCACTCTCCAACCCCGACACTTTGTTGGCTAATTAATGTCTCCACCGAATGGTCCAGAAACTCGACATCTGTTTTAAGACTGGAATACTCACATCTGATCGACTGACTTAAATGCGTTTACAACATACGGCATTTCATACAAACTATCAAGTCCTTGTTTTTCGAAATGCATGAACCGATTTTAATGAAACTTCCTACACATAAGCAGGATATATAATATGTAGGTCTAAAAAGTTAATGGAAAACATTTTCGAAAAATAGTGTTACAGTTAAATTCGACTGATTTTAAATTTTCAATAGCAACAGAGATTTCCAACTATCTTTTTTTAAATAAGTAAGTTCTTCATCTGGGAGGGCCTTCAGTTCTGACATCCTAATAGAATCCATGTCAGCTGTTACGGGTGTAGCTGCAGCTGCAGTTGTGGGGCGAGGGCTGGATGCTGCCGAGGATTTGCAATTAGGTACTGCACTTCCATGTGTTCTTGCGATCCCACAATTTCCTCCATCCTCTTTCACTTATGCCAGCGCAGAGAAAATCAAACTATCCCAGGTGTGACTGTTCCTAAATTACCCTAGGCTGATAAAATTTTCGTTTTTCCTAATTATGTGAAATATTACAGTTAAGATCAGCTCTCCCTGTGGGAGAGGGAACACGCCCCAATCCACCGCGTGCTCCTGTAGGGCCCGGCACCAGATTTGGGCACCCTCACACCGTTATAAGAAACGAATTCCTATGAACTAATGTCCCTTGTCCCGACTTAGAAAGCTTGGGGACTAGGAGTGGATACAAGGTGATGTTAATAATGGGAATTCACAGTTAGGAAACTTCACATTTCCCTACTCATCCCCATCTAGAAGGACGCATACATCCTAATAACGTGTTTCGATAAATAGTTTCGATTCAGTAATTGGCCTAAACAGAATAGCCGGGGGTGGGTTTTATCGAGACACGGTCCCTAGCGTTCTTAAAACGACTACCAAACCAGTTTGGGGTCAAAATCAAAAATCATTTATTCAAATTAGGCTGAGAATCAGCACTTTTTGAACGTCAAAATTACAAATATAGTCCCCCAAAAACGCCCGCCCTTCACCACTTCCTTAGTGCTATCGCTGGGAAGAAGAGGTGGCGCAACAAAATTAAAAAAAATACTTGATTGTATACAATACTAGGTACCTATGTTCGGTAATTAACATTACAAAACAGAACATAAAATTTAATTATTTGCCATAATATGTCAGCTAGCCACGCCAGTATACCAACAAATATAATAAAAAGTATACGTACTCAACTACAAAAAAATAATTAATTAAAATGTAAATAAAAAAACTTACTACCCAAATAAAAGCCTCCAGGCATAAAGCGCGTGACAGCTTACATATTTATGCATTGCTGTGTTCTGTTCACATAGCTGTCACTTGAAGTCACAAAAAGATAAACTAAGACCATCAAAGTAAAATAAGTTAATAACAATAACCTGTCAGTAAGCTGATTCTGGAGAAAGAACATAAACATTGTCTTGTGTTAAACTAGGGTGACCAACTATTCTTATCGTCTAAGTAGTCGTTGATGGAATAGTATGCCTTTGAACAAAGGTTGGATTTTAGTTAAGCTTTAAACGCATTAAAAGGCAAGTTTAGAAAAGAAGAGGGTATCTTGTTATAAAAGGTTATACCAAGCCCAACAAATGAGTTATGAACCTTATGAGCCCGGTGAAAGGGGGCACGTAGTTTGTCCTTATTTCTAGTGTTAACACTGTGAATATCACTATTTACTGTACAAGTGTAAATTTTGCCTAATATATAAAATGTTGGCAGGGATGAACATTTTGCGGCTTTCACACTGTGCTGCGGCGCCGCATCGCTTCGTTGATGCTCCGTACGCGTGGGAGCGCCAACTCCACACCAACCAACAGGTGTGCCGGGTGGAGTAATTAATATTTTTAAATATTGGTATGACCACCAAACTAACCAGGTCAAATGGCTTGGCGAGCTTTCGGACAAGTACAGGTTGGAGTGTGGAGTGAGGCAGGGGGGTTAACCTCTCCCACGTACAAGTTGAAGAGTGAACTCTTCAACTTGTACGTGAACGGGCTTATTGATGTGCTGAGGGACACCGGAGTAGGATGCTCGAATGATGGTCATTGTATCAACAGCATTAGTTACGCCGATGATATGGTGTTGCTCAGCCCATCAATGGCCGCGCTCAGAAGGCTGATAGGCGTATGTGAGGAGTATGCGAGGTTAGACGGTCTACTGTATGATGTAAGCAAAAGTGAGCTCCTGGTATTTCAAGCCAGGGGTCGTAAACTGGAGGATGTGGTACCCGTGCTGCTTAACACTGTCGCTCTTCGAAGAGTGAGAGAGTTTAAATACCTCGGACATGTGGTCACCGAGCATTTAAAAGACGATGGGGATATTGAAAGGGAGAGGAGGGCGATGACGGTCCGCTGTAACATGTTGGCACGCAGATTTGTCAGGTGTAGTTTAGAGGTAAAGATAACTCTGTTTAAAGCATTCTGCCAAACTCTACTAGCGGGCCATCAACGCACTCCGAATACAATATAATAACGCGTTCAGGGTGCTGGTGGGGCTCCCCCGCTGCTGTAGTGCGTTTGCGATGTTTGCGCACGCGCATACTTCGCGGCTTTTACAGCTTTTTGCGGCTTTCACACTGTGCTGCGGCTTTTTTTCTTTGAGGCGCGCGTGGAACACAATGCGCCGTCCGGCACGGGCCTGGTCCTGATCGGGCGGTGAGCTATCCATTACGCGGAGAGTGTGCGCGGTGAGTGCGGTACGATGCGCGGTCGAGTACGGTCGCGTTTGCGCTGCACAGTACGAATATTTTATTCGCGAATTGCGCGGCTATAGCCGCTGCCCGTTTTCCGTTATGAGTTCCCAAACTCTCATAGCCAACGAAGTATTGGCATTCATTAAACATGCCACTGACTACATGGACGAGATCAGCATCTTGCAGATCTGCAAGTCATCGTACAAGGAGGAAGAGATTAGCGGTGCCAAGTTGCTGCTGTTCACAACGCTCGGCAAAGTCAGCCAGATGCCGTCTCGTCGAAGGGACGGTACACAGAAGAGTATCCAGGACATCATAACGCTGATGAAGGAGACCGACCCGGACGACGTGCCTGAATTCGTGGCGAAGGATCTGCACAAGCTGATGCCTCCCGTCACGTTCGACCACGTAGACGTCACCAGGCTGCTGAAGGACATTACATTTCTGAAGCAAAGCCAGGTCGAGATGCAGTATAAGCTGGAGGTGTCCAACAATACCATCAGTGATCTACGGGCAGAAGTAGTGCTCTTGCGCAACGCAATTTCTGTAACTAGGTCACCTACCGACGCTGACGCTGCAAATGCGAACGCGCGTCGCGGGGCACAAAACGCCTCCATCTGCAGTTTCGAGTCGGCGGGCTCGAATGCGTCACCAACTGCCGAGAATGCATGCGTTGCAACGCGTGCCGTGGCCGTCCCTGCCTCGACACAGGTGGAGACAACGACGACGTGTGTAGGTTCGTCGACCCCCAAACGAGCCTACGCAGCAATAGTAGCCGCTAACAAGCCTGCTGAGTCGCAAAACTCGCAGGTAAAACTAGCGGAAAAACAAAAAGGGGGTAAACGGAGCCGGTCGAAACCCAACAAGGTTTTGAAAAGGCAGGGTCTAGAGAAGGACACGTGCGACCAGGATGGTTTCATCAAGGTGGAGAAGAAGAAGCCTCCTTGTCAGAACCAGTGCGGCACCGCGCTGGCAGGACCCAACATGCTGCTGCGACCAGCAATGCCAACGACGCAGCTGTACGTGTCCAGACTGCACCACTCCACGAAGGTTGAGGAGATCGTGGAATACATGCGTGTGAAGACCAACTGGACTTTGAGGGTCGAGAAGTTGGAGTCGCGTCACAACACGAACTTCAAGTCGTTCGTGGTGCGTGTTCCGACACATCATCTCGAGAAGTTCCTCAAGGAAGAGTTCTGGCCGAAGGGTGTTGTGTACCGCCGGTTTCGTGGCCTGCTACATGACACCAGTCAGCGAAACACGACGCAGACACTTCGTGTGACTTAGTTAGTTTTTAGTGTAATTATAATGTTGTATGTATTTATAGTATTTTTAAGTTATATTAATATTGTTTTGTATGTGTTTTATATGGGCCTTGATGCCTGAAAATAAATGGATAGATAGATAGATAGATTACTCTCCGCCCGCAGGCCCGCGCCTACGGTGGCCGGGAGTCGTCACGTGGCTCCCGACGCCCGGAGCGTCTCCCGCGGCGGCTGAGGCGTGACGTGTTCTCCCTCAGCCTTCCCGCCACCTCCTTCGCTAGCATGACTGCTTCGCAGAAGGAGGTGACTGCCTCCCACTTCATCATGCATGGACACGAGAATTTGCTAAATATACCAGATTAAAAGCTCGCTGCTTGCTATGCAAGACGAGATAAGAAACGAGGAGCCTGCATTTTATTAGTAAACAAATCGTTTGAATATATAGAACTTCGAAATGTATCGAGATGTTCAATAACAGGAGTAATTGAATGTTGTGCTGTTGAACTTGTTAAACAACAATTGAATATCATATGTGTTTACAGGCCACCAAAATTGAGTAATTTACATGTTTTTTATGACAATTTAAATGTAATTTTAAAATCGTCATGTGCAAACCCTAAATAAAATTGTTATATGCGGAGACTTCAACATTGACCGGTTAAAGAGAAATAATATTAGTTTGGACTTCGAATACTTTCTCCTGTGTCACAATCTCAACCTTAGAGCTTGATCAACCTACTCGACTGTCTACCAATAGCGGTTTAGATAACATTGCAAATAACTCTAAATCTAAATGTAAATGCGACGTGATTGACTTTGCCTTATCTGATCACACCGCACAAATATTTGAAATAAAAGTTAACAGTGCTTGTAGACTGAAATCATGGCGTGTAAAAAAACGGGACCTTTCATTGAGAAACTTAAATAATCTCAACAATTATCTGAAATGCCTTTCCTTTTCGGAAATATATGAGACGGAAAATGTTGATGAAGCATATGACATTATTTATGGAAAATTTTAGCTTGTTTATATAACAAGCTAAAATTTTATGTTTGCTTCCCATACAGGTTTGTTACCATAAAATCGAATAAAAAATAAAATGGATTTCTAGGGGTATACGCGTTTGTAGTAAGAAGCAACGACATCTTTTATGGGAACACAGGCGCAGACCCTACAATTGAAAACAAAATAAAATTTAAAACTCAAAATAATTATTTCATCAAAACGTCACTTAACAAGTCTATGGCATCTTGGGAGGTCATTAATAATAAAATAAGTGATAATGAGCCCATTTCCCAGATCAAAGTACACAATGCAATTATAAAAAACCCCAAATAAATTGCAGACGCATTCAACAATTATTTTATTGACCAAGTTAAAAAGTCTTCTAAAGCAACATTCAAAACAAGTGGTTTACTTGAAACCCCAAGCACAATGTTTTTACCTTCAGTAATCCACCATGACGTACCTACATAAGGCAATAAAATCATTGAAAAATAAAAACAGCGTAGTATACATATGTTGAAATTAAGTTTGTTGCCAATAATATCATCGGACATCGTACCCACATTGTTAACTTAGCCATCAGCTCTGGCGTGTTTCCACACGGCTTAAAAACAGTAATAGTCAAACGAGAAAAAAAAAGATCGCGTGACATACAGAAAATCTTACCACAATTTAAGACAATCTAGAATGAGCACGAACGAGCGCAACTTTTAGCACTCTGCCTTGTTTAAATACTAATCAATCGTCTTACACAGAAAAGTTTTATCACCAATCAAACAAGCCAGGGGCGCCAGCGCTGTGGTAAAAAAAAATAAAGGAAATCGTGTAGCCTTTACACTGATAGGCGTCGAAAGGGACGGGACAGAAGACAGAAGGACAATTATTTATTCTCGTACTTACAAAACGTTGTCAAACGTGTCAAAAACTTGTCGAAAATGTATGTAATACTGCACTATCTTCCCGTGGTAGTGCAGAATGCATGAGCATTTCTCCACGATAAAAAAAAGCCCCGAGTATGGATTTGTGCTCGGATTAGAGATAAATTGTATAGGTAGTATTTTTGACAGATTGCGGCTGTGATACAAAATATACTGAAAACAGATTTCGCAATAACGCACCCCATATTATCGACAGATAATAACGCGCCTGTGGGGGGGTGCTTTTATTCCCCCTAGGTCCGGCTGGCTGGCTGTGTTATACATGTAAAACATAGACTAAGTGTTTTTATCAATCATCAGACCCTAAGAAAGTGGTACGAAATTGCGTAAAAGTGCAAATTGAAACTATTCTTAGCTAAAACATTATCTAGTAAAATATTCATTGCTTATTATTCTAGATTATAATCAATTACTAGGAACTTTATACTTTAACGTTCTTATTAATACAAAAAAAAAACGTCAAAACGGTACATATATTTGAAAACCTAAATAATGCACAAATAAGCACAAATTTTCTACTGATTTACTACTATTGCTACTGATTTACGTTTATTCTGCAGACGCACAATAATTGGTTTCCGAGAAAAAGCATCTGCATAACGTCACTCCTGCACACGACCTATAAACCCCACTCCTGACCCATTGACCCAGAGATGTAAATCGATGCATGGACCCAGATACGCCCCGATGTTTCACTTGGGGGCTAGTCGCGCTATCTAGCGGCACAATATCTAAACATCACAGGTAGTACGAGAGCCCACGACCAAACTGTTGGGTTATTTATAATTGAAATCACTGCCATCTACCAACAGCTCTTTGCAACTAAGACCCGGAAATTAAAAAGTCCCTATAATATTGAGAAACGAGGCTGCAAGCTGAAGTTCTTACATAGGGCTACCTAATAATATACGTACTTTTGAATAGTTATTTTCAATGCTTCTATTATAGCCTCTACGCCAAACAGTTGAGAGGACAAACAAATATGTCGACGATTGACTACCTGACCCACCGTCTATACGACTGCTGTCATTTGCCTCGTTCAAATCTTGAAAGGTGCAGGTGGTTAAGGGCAGGATACGAGGTGAGGCATATCCTGTGAGAAGGTGAGGCAATATCCTATGAAGGGGATCCGCATTGAAACTGTTTGGGATACGTTGGTGATACGCCATTTGGCCGGACTGTTTCTACAGCGAATAACGGCCCACCTGAGGCTGGAAACGGTTTAGAGTATTCCAGACTGCCGGAGTGATGAAAAGTGGAGGCGTGTTATCCCACAATTCGCATCTTTCGTCTGCCGCACCGTATTCTGAAGAAAGGTAACATTTGGGTTTGAGGTCGCCTACTCGACTAATGAACTGCAACACAGTACTCAGGAGAGATATAAATAAAAAAATATGGGTACTTAAATGATATATTTTTTACACAATAAGTAGTATGACAATATCAAAAGCCAACCGTCTTACACTGGTACAATAGTTCTACAATCAGCTTACGAAAACGTTGATCACTTTTTATGATAACTTAGCCATTCTACACTCTGATTTTTAATTTGCTATACCAAAATGGCCGCTAATCTAAACTAAAAGTCATGTTGACAAAAAAGGTCGATCGCAGCTGTCATTGTAGTCTAGCAAATAAAAAATCAGAGTTTAGTAATTTTTTACTTCGCCATGTGCATCTTAGTAAGACAGGCTATGGTCAGAATTTTCATAAACTGACTGTGCACAAGTCATCTCATTCAACTGGTTCGAACGACTATAATAATATATTCTTATTCTGTAGTAGCTCGACCCTGTTGTGGTGAGCACACATCGAGGGTAGTTTTGCAAATTTCCAGAGAAAAGAACTAGATTAAAATGCTAAATAGAGTTAGCAAATAGATGGTTGCCATTTCAACACTTATTTTTATTACGATAATCTCACGAAAATCTCAAGATTTTTTTCCTGTCTGTCTTTCAAGATGAACGACAAAAATGGCGATTGCAAACTACCCTCATAATTTAAATAAAGTGACTATATTTTCCACACTAAAAAGCTTTTGCTGTCGGCATTGAAAACGTTTTTAGAGGTTCATTGAGATCAGCGATAGCAACAATGTGTGGTCTGTAAAATACTTTAATTATTAATCCCACGCAATACTCCGTCCCAAGGTGAGCGGTGACCACCACATGCGGCCGTAATGTCCAAATACACAGCGTTTTTGACACCATAATCAAATGTCAAATGCTGGTGAAAATGGCAGATTTTCTTGACGTCCGTTATAAACATCACGGTCTCACGGAACACTTACAGGAAACCGAAGCTTCACAGTAGCCGTTGGCATGTATTGTCACTCTCTACTAATGACTACAGATGCTAGTGTCATGATACCTGCGTTCAGTAGGACACCTCTCACGCCTTGACTAAAATATGGTCCAAAAGCAATGCTAGTATGCACCGAACACACAGATTTTGTAAAGCTAGGTAGAAGACTGTCCAACTCATATTGGCTGAAATAAATAACAGCCGCCACACCACATTGTATTTTAAATTAGGTACATTAGTGTTAAACAGCTTTTGCAGAAACTGGGTGAGAATGATTTCATAATTTTGTGCAGCGCCATCTAGCGGTAGTATCGTTAAGCAGTGTAGTCACTAGAATTTAAAATGTTTAAAATGCCCAACGTTTTCAACACAAACAGCAGTACATATAGCAGTTCTTTATCTAAATAACAATTATAATAAATTATTATTACAAAGTAAAGTCTTACAATCGCCAACACAATTCACATTTTCTTTGGAATATACATATTTTATTTAGATTTAACGGGCATCGTGAAATATGTTTTTGTAAAACAAGCATTGCCTATATATAAAAAAAAAACGTAGAAAATAGGAAACATAGAGCGTCGTGGAATGGTTTACTGAGCTGTGTCGGCGATTACAACAGGAAAACATTTACTTAATAAATGCTAAAACACATAAGTCCCTACATTCTGCTACGTATAAAAATGGTCAATACAGATAATATGTACTCGGTTCTTAATTTCAAGACGATCTCCTTAAAAATCTTTTATCAAATGAACTTAGGTACTTATTTACAGACTTTTTAGATTAAATCCCGGTTTTTGAAAGCCTGCGGTAATTGTGTAACACAGTATCAATAGTATCAATAGTATTGGCTATCATTTTGACAGTATAACCACATTCATTACGTTATCTACATCTGTTGAGCAGACAATTTTTCGAACATAGTAAGCAATGGTTTAGCAATATCCTTCAAAATGATTCAGATTGAGAATGATAGTGTGTTACGCAATTAGGGTGCAGATTCTGACATTATGAAGTTTTTATAAAAAGGGTTGAAGTTAGTCTTTACTTTTAACTTACACAACGTATATTTTTATACTTACAAACCCCTTTATGATTCAGCCTTTCAGCCAATTTCGTTGAACTGTGTACTAACGCAATTTCTCTTTTCATAAACAAATTCCGGGCGCAGTGCGTTAATGCCATTGGTTTGATCTTGAGAGTCACCTATGGTTCTAAATCAAACCATCAAAAATGTTATTTTAGAATATTACATTTTCCGCATTTTATTACACTTTATGCAGTGGCAAATTTTAATGGCGTAATTTTACGGTTTTCATTTTAGTGAATGCAATAAAAATCATTTTAAACTCGAGTTACAGAAAGGCTAATGTTTAATTATACCTATATATAGCTATTGAAATATGAAAAGTCTCGATTTTTTATCTTTACTTATAATAAAAGTCGATTTCGTTTGAAATTCGCCTTTCTTCGATAGTCATAGTATTACAATTCTTTAAATATACAATGTTTGCTAAACCACATAGCATTATTGGCAGTGTACAATGGACATTTTAGACTGTATTTTATTAATCAAAGGCACCAAATACTATAAGATATATGTCATTTTAAACAGTATTTAATTTTTTTTTTTTTGTTTACAGGGATTTCATAAATGCTTCTGTCGGCTACTTTGAAACCCGAACTCAGGTTAAATAATAATGCTGTTAAACTCATTTAGTGCATCTAATTCGAAGCGAATATTATAGCAATATTGTCTACACGTACACCCGGTTTTTGAGCTGAGAATTTGAAGTGAAGAGAACTTGTCAAACATTAAAATTTCTTAGCAAAAAAAATTAAGAAGGTAGCCCGCGACATTCAAATTTACTTATTTTTTGCAATTTGCAAGTCAGTATCAGGTTGTATGTTGATTAGAATATGATTCGGGCTACCCTGACGCTTTCGCCTTTAGTGCTCAATTAAAGTTTGCCAAGTGCTCAACTTTAATGTCTCAATTCTGAAACGGGTGTTAGTCTAACGACAAAGTCTAGTAGGATAAAGGATTGCGACAAACACCCGGGTAATCAACACAGATGACATGAGTTTGACACTCTGTTACTTGTAGTAAGTGTTCAGAAACCGGGTGATAGGCAAACTTTTGGTTAGATTTTAAATCATGTTCTAATCGTCAATATCATAATCATGTATTAACTACTAAATTGAAGTTGGGACTTACAGAACTACGGCTTGCGGTCGGCGAGAGGACGCGATCCTGACGCCTGTCAGTTTCATACAAACGAATACGTGTTTTTGCAAATTTGATCTTTATTAACTACTAGACTTGACAGTTTTTTCTTTTCTCCGCACGTTTTCTTATATCACATTTGACATCGACACCATTGCCATAGAGAAAAATAGAAGACTAGTTCTCGCACTGACAGGTGTCAGAAACGCATTCTCTCGACGGCCGAACTATAGGTATCTATACTTCACACAATTACACTAAGCAACAGTTAGGAATGTCATTATTAGGAAAACTTGTTAAAGGTGAAACTTGGGAACCAAGTCCATGGACTTAATTAACCTTCGGGGTATTTAAACTACTGACAAGTATCTTAAGGACTTTTTAGAATACAAAATAAACATGCTTCACCTAATGTCATCCGAAGTTCGTGAATGACAGAAGGAATTGTAAAATGGCTACACTTTAATGGTAAAATCGGCCGGTGCGGTGTGTCCGTCGGCGTCAATTTAAGCCCATATGATAGGTACTTGTTAGTGATTTTGGGGCAGTCAGACACACAGACATCCTTTGGCGCTCGAATGACGTTTGGGAGGAGCGCTGTTGGTAAATATTTGTGCAATTGTTTTGTCATATGCTTTAGATAAAACAAGATGGCGTCGTTAGTGCCAGCTTTAGCCACGCGCCAAAAGATCCCCGCACAGCCATGTGTAAAACAATCTTTACTCAGTTAGAAAAGGGCTTTGAAGGTTCGAGGCATAAGTACCTACCTGTCCGCCATGTTTTTTTTTCAAAATGGCGGACTTTTAGTGTGCTAGGCATCATATAAAAATCTTCAATCCCTCTAGTTAAAAATTTAGTTTAGTAAGGAACGGGACTTTCATGCCAAATATTATAACAATTATGTTCTAACACACACTTATTAAGGATTAAAATTAACATGTACATAAAGCAATTTCAAATGTGTTACTATAATTATATTATATTTGTACTATACCTAAATAATTTTGAGGGAAATTGGAATGTAGATTACAACCACAAATGGCAGATTCGACTTATTGCATTTACTTACAAAATCAATCAATTTCATATATATTTTATTATTTTTTTGTAAGTAAAAGCCACATAATACTCTGTTACCAAGCAATACAAATTGTAAACGTTATTTATATAAAATTTTATAAAATTAGTCACATTAAACTTTCTTAACACGTAATGTATAATTTTAAGAGAATTTGGAGTATAAAATTAGAACCGCATTTTTATAATCTATTTCTTGTCGTGTAAGAAAAATAATTTCATATCATTAGGTACATCACTATCACACGTCATGTAACAAAAAACAAACAAAAAATCCAACAATTAAAAAATATTACATGATTTTTTAAAACGTATACCTCCTAATTTAATAGTGTTGTCTTAGTAAGTATAAAAATATCAATATATTAAAAATACATTTTCCATAGAACGCGTTGTTTCATCATACAGAGTTCCGATCAGTTGCTATGGCTATGGTAAAAAAACTACATTAATAGTAAAAACAAATGTGTTTCAGAGATTGTAGCGACATAGCGCTAGTTACAATGTGGTTGTAATGTGGTCGCCGCAAGTCTTGGGTCTATATACAGAACATTCGATATCATTTGCTTTTTTGCTACGGTCACATCACTAGTCACTACAATATTAATCATTATTTTCACATACAGGGTGGCAGGGACATCACATAAACAGGATGCGCGTCAATGGCCCTGCCACCCTGTAGAACAAGTGATTACAGTGCTGTATCGCTACCATGGTTTATATTATATTTCACAGCAACGAGAATCGTTTAATTTTACCTAACGCCTAGGTATATCTTCGAATAATTACGATAACTTTACAAAAACTTTTGATTATTTTTGTTAAATTCTGTATAGAACGCACCTGTTCTCGATCAAGTAACATTATCATTAATCTCACTTTGTTTAAACATTTAAAACACTGTCTCTGTCAATTTCTTCTGTTTAGAGGACTGTATGGTTAAACACACAAACAGCCATTCGCGCTAAGTTTGGCGGTCCATGGAATGCGCGTCCCCTCCCCCCAACCCCCTACCGCACATCTGAGTCGCCCTCTCAGTACCGTAAGCAACGTCGTCGCAAGTGTGATTATTACTTATTCATCATCACCAGCCTTTACCCAACTATGTTGGGGCGCTAGACGATTCGTGAGGATTCTTGAAAATAACTTATATACGTGGCTAAGGAGCGAAATGGGTCTGTATGAAGGGTCTCATCACCCTTCTTAATTCCAATCGCTTTCTCTATAGAGCGTGTATTGGAGCGTTGGAGGTCGCGTCGTACCGATGTTCTAATATTTTTGTTGAGTGCCCGTTGTTCTGACGAAGTGACAGGTGGGCTTTCACGTCGTTCAGTCATAAGTAAAGTTTGGACTTAGCAGTCCAAACTTTCGGAAGAGACTCTGGAGCTTAAGACTACACTCTAAGAGCTGGAAACGCAAAAAAAAATGTAGTTTGCACTAAAATCCATTGCTCCATTAGTTTAGTCTGCTCGACAACAAGATCAACGCAATGTATATTCTATCTTGGTCAGCCGGTATATCCTGTAAAAATCTCGCCGCGAAAACTTAGGTGAAGTGAGCAGTCATTCCACCTAATCCTAGGGATTGACACTATTGACAGCTCACTTCAAGCTCACTTCACCTAAGTTTTCAAGGTGAGAAGTTCACAGAATATCACTACTGGTAATTTTTAGTCATGGCTGTATTTTTGCTATGGATGGACTGCGTGAAAGATTTTATGGCAAGTTCCTACAACTGATAGAGAAGTATGGAAGAAAGACATGTTGCGCCGACCCCAAATAAATTGGGATAATGGCAGGAGAATGATGATGATGGCTGTGTTTACCAAGAAAGATTATATTATTTCTCACAAGACGGTATTCTTTTTGGTGAATTTAATTATAGGAGAGACATGAGATGGTCTCATGTTTCTATAGCAGAACATATCTGCTAAGTGCTTATACAAACAAGCGAGACGCGTCAACGGTCAAGGCAACTGAAGCCGCTGACGCGTGTCGACGACTACAGTTGACTTTGTCGTTGAAACGTTCCGCTCGTGGTGTGTAGCCCACTAATGGCCGAATCCAATAACCTAGTTTCAATTCAAGACAGATCGCTACTGATGGTAGCCTGAATAATTATTAACTACCAGTATAATATAATCATACAGATCGCTACTGATGGTAGCCAGAATAATTATTAACTGCCAGTATAGTATAATCATACAGATCGCTACTGATGGTAGCCAGAATAATTATTAACTGCCAGTATAATTTAATCATACAGATGGCTTCTGATGGTAGCCAGAATAATTATTAACTGCCAGTATAATATAATCATACAGATCGCTACTGATGGTAGCCAGAATAATTATTAACTGCCAGTATAATATAATCATACAGATCGCTACTGACGGTAGCCAGAATAATTATTAACTGCCAGTATAATATAATCATACAAATCGCTACTGATGGTAGCCAGAATAATTATTAACTTCCAGTATAATATAATCATACAGATCGCTACTGATGGTAGCCAGAATAATTATTAACTGCCAGTATAATATAATCATACATATCGCTACTGATGGTAGCCAGAATAATTATTAACTGCCAGTATAATATAATCATACAAATCGCTACTGATGGTAGCCAGAATAATTATTAACTGCCAGTAGGTATAATATAATCATACAAATCGCTACTGATGGTAGCCAGAATAATTATTAACTTCCAGTATAATATAATCATACAGGTCGCTACTGATGGTAGCCAGAATAATTATTAACTTCCGGTATAATATAATCATACAGATCGCTACTGATGGTAGCCAGAATAATTATTAACTGCCAGTATAATATAATCATACAGATCACTACTGATGGTAGCCAGAATAATTATTAACTGCCAGTATAATAACAGATCGCTACTGATATATATTATTGGGACGTTAAAACCAGAAATAGGTAGGTTTATCTACCTCCAGTATGCCAAAACTGGTGATAGACAGGTAATTGGGTTCGGCCGTTAGTGGTTGGGCACTTAATTAATTAATTTACAGGTAGAACATTAATTGTGCGTTATCTCTTCTAATGTTCTTACGATATAACTAGGCAACCATTTACTTGCTACTAATTGCGTAACACTACCAGTAGCAATAGGTTTCATTTTGACAGTTCAACAGTATTCATTGCGTTATTTACGTTGTTGAGCAGACAATATTATCTAAAATATGAAGCTATGGAATAACAATATCTTTCAAAATGATTCAAATTCTGATTGAAAGTGTGTTACGTAATTAACACCAAGCCTGTTTTTATTGTGATGGATTTTGTTTGCTTTAAATTTGTATTTTTTTAATACTTTTCGGTGTCATGCAACGTATTTTTTGTTTTAAGATTTCGAAAAATTTTGCAAAAACCGCTACCGTTTTGTATTTGTTAGCTGGGCACTGTTATGAAAAAAAGTATCTAGGTCTAGCTAGGTCAACTAGGTACATGCTTAGTCAATACGTCGTACAAATTCTATGATTTACATTTATTTTAATACTAAAGTTCTCATTAAAAGTCAGGCACTCATTTACACTCAGATTTCAACTTGGCCTCGTCGCTTTGTTTCAAAGTCTATAAATATTTGTTTCAATACATACGGTCTTGCTTTTTGTTCTGTGTAGTCCATTCATTGCGACTCCCGTTGCGCCATCTCTTAGAATTAGCAGGAACTACAAATAAAGCAAGAAACATTCTCATAAATATTGTATATTAGCTGCAATAGAACCTTTTTACGACTATGTAAAGTCAGGAATTCATTTTTAAGTAAATTGACTACCAATTTAAATTATCCGTATATTCAAATCACCACTGTCATTCTTTGACAGTTGTATGAAATGGCTATATCTCGGAAAAGTAACGTAAGCTGTCAGTTCGCTTAGCAAATTATTTTCATATTAGTGCATGAGTTTCTAATGGGATGTGGAATTCCTACTACTAACAAATTAAAATATCGTAACCCGTTGGATGCGAGAAGCACAGAACCGCTCAAAGTGGAGGTGCTTAGGGCCTATGTTTAGCAGTGGACGTCTTTGGGCTGAAATAATGATGATAGTGATCAAATTAGCCCTATTTTGTCAGCAAATCGCTTTTTAATTGGCAAGGTTAGTTAGTGCATTGTATCTTTCTATACTTTTGTAATGTTAGAAAAAGTTAGCTAGCGCGTTTTAAGCCTGTGTGGATCTAATACGCTAGTGATCCATTTCTTTATAGGAAAATATGTACACTTAATTGTTAAGCAAATCGACACCTATCGTCAATTTGTCGTGTTTTTAACACTTGTCAAAGAATGGCAGTTGTAATTAGAATGTCCTTGATTTAACCAAATACATAGTAATAAAGGATGCTAGTCACTTGAAATTTATCTTAATCGAAACTTAGTTTTCATTCTCATATGGCTGATTTTTCAATCTACAAATAATTTTGATTCGTGGAATAAAATCTGACAGATTTTGTATGGAAGAACTGTCAAAAATTCCTGGGATAAAATACCATAGTCATTAGTCATTTATCTTTTGTCCGTGGAATTAAAGTGACTTCACAGTTCTTGTAAGGAAAAACTGTCAAAAACTCAAAATTTATTCTCAAGATAAATTATTCTTTGTATTAAAGTTTGATGGAATGCGCAGTAAGTCTTATTTCTCGTATTTAGGGCTGATTTTTCCAACGCCAGATAATTTTATCCGAGGAATAATTTTGAATTTTTTACAGTTCTTTCATACAAAAACTGTCAGACATCAATTTTATTCCGCGAACAATAATTATCTGTCGATTGAATCAGCCCTAAATCTGATTCTTTGAGCGTGTGTGTTCAACCATAAAGCCGTTTATTGTCTTTGTAAAATTATGTAATAAGCCACAAACTTCAGTACTATCACGTCCTTAGTTAATACGGTTGGTGTATCAGTTTATAAAGCTAACATCAGTCTATTATTTGTCCATGCACTTACTCTATTTGTCTTACTGTTACCTGCTGTATGCAAAAAATTGAAGGTGTAATGTAGAAAGTACATGGTACAGGTAAATGGGTAAAAATGTATCTTCAGTGGACGCATATAACTGAGTTTCTACAAGGGGGATGCGAATCCTTGACAATTTAAAAGTGCCTGTAATTGGTTATATGAGATTTAGCAGATGATAAACTGGGGATATTTTTGCGTTGTCTTTCTTTGCATATAACCGACCATTGATAATATTTTATACTTTCAATTAATTGATATATTTTGTTGGATGATTTAGTTTGAGTTGAACAATGGACTGATTTAGAAGTGATTGATAATAAAAAAAGCAAAAGGACTGTTGTAGAACTATAGAAGTATGTATTTGAAGGATTTGGCAATTAATAATTTAAATTATAAATATAGAATATCAGAACGACATTTCCAGTATTGTAATTTATTTAAAGTAACTGTCATCTCTACTATTATATAAATCTAAACTAATATTATAAAGAGAAAAGATTTATTTTTTTGTATGTTTGTTTGTTACGCTTTCACGCTAAAACGGCTGAACGGATTCCGATGTAATTTGGCACATGGGTAGACCATGACCTGGATTAGAACATAGGTTACTTTTTATCCCGATATTCCTACGGGATCGAGAGTTATGCGGGTGAAACCTCGGGCTGCAGCGAGTCTAATGCATAGAGCAAAGGTAGGTAAGGTTAAGGAGCAAAGGTAGTTCATAGACAGAAATGATGGTGGTGGTAAGTAAAAGTTAAGTGGTATCCCGATGGTTAAAACCACAGAGCACGGACTGCCTTTGGACTTGGTTCGGTAGGACCAAGGAGGGATCAAGTAACGTATCTTCCCCTATTAAGTTATTGTTTTATTAAAACGGATGTAAAAAGACACTTAACGAAGCCAAGACTCACTTGTACAAAAAATATCACAATGACGGGGAGTCATTGTGATATTTTTTTTGTACTAGACCATACCATCTGGTTACGGAGATATTAAAGGTCAAACTTTAACTCAACGACGTCGTCGTCTTTCGTTTTCAACTTTTACTGACGTTTTTTTAACGCCCCCCTTTAACCCAGTGGTCGTGGCCCCTGTATCGTTGCATGCACCCATAAGCACAATTTTTTGAGTGTGTTACATCGCACTAAGACCGCAAACAGAAAATTATCACACCAAAAATAAGACACATAAAAGTTATTTCCCAGCAATTATTTTTGTGCAATAGTACTTAGTTTCATGTACTGCCGTGCGATTCTGTAACCATCACACCGTGAAAACTTAGGTGAAGTGAGCTTGGAGTGAGCTGTCATTCCAACTAATGCTAGGGATTGACAGTATTGACAACTCTAAGCTCACTTCACCTAACTTTTCACGGTGAGATTTTTACAGAATCGATCGGCTGAATGCATAGTTGCCGGCTATGTGATAGCCCTTTTTACACCCTGCATAGTATGGGTCTTTTTATACCCTGTATAGTATCTTAGACTAAAATCGAGTTTTTTACGGGCCTTACAGAAGGTAATCTTATTTTACCATTTATGTTTATTTAACTGAAATCTATTGAAGATATTTAATTTCAGTGTGACCTCAAAATGGCGAAGTAAAAACAGACGTAGGATGAAAAAAAAATTATACTTCTGCATTCGCGACATATTCGCCAAAAATGTAAACAAATAAGAGTTTACGGAAAAATAACTTTGATTCTTACACACTAAAGTTCAGTTTACGCAAAAACTTTAATCATTTTTATAACTTTTTCAATAGCGCTAGTCACTCCGAAATCAGCTTAATTTTCATTAAAATAAAGTTGATATTTGTTTAACTTGAAATAACGTCAATTTGAAACGTAAATAAAATTTGAATATACATAGAGTAGATGGTAAAAGGTCGAATACACTATATCGTTCACATGCATTCGGTTATGTATGGAACTCGGGCGACGACCAAATGTAAGAAAAAAGATGACTGACACAGGATTGTATGAATTCGTACAAAAATACGTGTAATACCTACTCTGCTAGCTCTTTCATAACTTTTATTGTGTAGTTTACATGAGTGCCGACGCGATGGGAATGTGTACGATTTTCATAGGAATAACAGCTTCTGATACCGCTTTACCAAGTACACAGTTGTTTTAGTTCCTCGCGGTGAGTACCTTCCGTAATTGGATTTTGACAATTTTTGTAATTCATTGTTCAATAAATCGCAAACAAACTTGTTTAAATAATTAAAGAAAAAATAAAAAAGTTGCCCGAATTAATACTGAAAAACCTTTACGGTAATTGCATGACGAAGATGCCTCACTGCGATACCTCGCGATCGCGCTTTAGCTCGCAAACTCGATGTCACCTCCATGTAAAACAAATGCACGCTAATAGACACGCACGCAAATGCCGAAGGATATCTCATTGCGATACATCGCGGGCTGCATTGGGGTTTATTTTGATACCTGGCATGTGCGTGCGAGTCTGTTAGCAGGCATTTGTTTTACTTGGAGGTGTCATCGTGGTTGCGAGGTAAACCGCGACAGCGAGGTATCGCACTGAAGCATCTTCGGCATGTAATAATTACCCTTCGGTTTTCTACCAGTAGGTAGTGGACTGTCGCTTTTGTTCTCTATTTATATCTGTGAGGGCCAACAAAGCAGCCTTTTTAAGTTATATATGAGAATAACATGTCATTACAATCGACCCAAATAAAAAAAATAAAAAATGCTCATAAGTAATGAAAATCGTACTAACTCCCGACAAATCAAGCTAGAACTAATCGGAACTCTCGCTACCTCGGATCTACCTACCGTCTCTACGCTGCAGCACTTCAAATAGTACCACATTGCTGTCGAAGTCACTTTCCTCGCTCGCCGGCCACGCTTGTTCTTCCAGCAGCGGCTGACCATGCTCCCCCTTCACCTTAGAAGTCCGTCGGATGGACTCGAAGTCTTTGATGGCGTCGAAGTCTTGGTCGATGGCGTGGACCGTGCCGGCCACAGACTGGATGAACAGGACCTTGTGGATGATGTGGCCGATGATGCCGAGGAGACAGACGCCCAGGCCGACAACGTTGATCGGTGAGAGAACGTCCCCGCTTACTTCTACGGCCAGGACTAGGATGCACATTTCCTAAAAAAATTTAAATGAGATGTTTTTGATAATATACAGGTGAAATTGAAAATTTGTGATAAACCGATATAGGCGGTGCAGTATCAATTACATAATCATTATAAATTGTCATTTCCCAAATCTAAATTCTTGAAAAGATTGTGTAATTATCGTCTCTGCACATTAAGTTATTCTGAGAGAGAGAGAGAATTAAAATAACTTAATAACACAGACTTAAAATATGTATTACTAATAATATGTACACGTATATAAAAAAGCGGTAAAAGAATCATAGGTCATCAAAACATTGTTTTAGTAACTGTCGCGGTCTAGTGACAAAAGGGATCGGGCTCGATTCCTGGCTGAGGAACGAACTTTTTCAAAAACAAGTAATGCAGTATTAGTTTCATCATAGTTATGATGTACAAAAATCATGTTCAGCTGACTATTTTTTTGGGTTGAAGGATCGCAAAGATCGCTAAATTCCCTAAAGGATATGGCGCTTCAGTATAAAATTAACTTGTTTTTGTTTTTTTTTTTTACAACTTCAATATACTATAACGTTGGAATCTCCCACTTTTGGAGCAGCTGATGCTCAGATCCCTAATATACTCCATCTGCCTAACCTTTTCCCAACTATGTTGGGGTCGGCTACCAGTCTAACCGGACGCAGTTGAATACCAGTATTTTTACATGGAACGACGGCCTATCTGACCTCAACAACCCAGTTACTGGGTAATACGATACCCCTTGGGAAGACTGGTTGTCAGACCTTCGGGCTTCTGACTACCCGTAACGACTGTCAAAGATCCACGAATGACAGCCGAGACCAACCGCTTAACGTGCTTTCCGAGGCACGGAGGGGTATCGCTATGTAAAGATGGTCACCTATCCACAGACCAACAGCGGCAAGTGTACCTTAACCTGATCGATCAACCTGTGCGGCTGTTATTATTCATCCACGGGCAGATCCCTAATGCACTAAGGGAAAACCGTTATGCATCTTTCTTCAAACTAATATTGATTAATTAATAAAAACAGCGAAATATTTGACAGCTAGGTATTTACGACTTTGCCAAATTTCAGTATACACAGCTTTACGATAACTGATAAAATATTGGTGTACTGGTGTGTAGGCAGAGGTCTACTGCCTACCTCCTCGCGGAAAGGCAGGCGTGATGTTAAGTTACCAATAAGCAGTTCTCATACCTTAAATATACCAGAGATGGACAGAGTAAGACTTGAAGTGTAGGTGACAACCAGGAACTCGCTGATCTCCATCGCGAAAGCTATGGTGGCGCCGACGGAAACCTTCAGGATTGTGGGCACCAGCTTCTCTGCTGACATCCTCTGCAGGTGGTCGTAGCACGCAAAACCTGGAATTGACAAGGATGCTTCTTGTATCATGTGTTTTTTCAAAAAAATATTTTTAAAGGTTGAAGCGGTCAAAATCTTTTTTTAGAAGGTTGGCTAAAGATCCCTACAACCCTACCCAGTGATGTTATATCCACTAATGACCGTGTTTGTGTATTGCAGTTATTGAGTAACCAATGACTTGATACTTAGGTCACCACAAAACTTTTATACATAGAGTAAGTCTTATACTGAGAACAAATTTTGAATTATTGACATTTTTTTCATATGAGTACTAGGACTGAAACGAGAAGACGTCCATTTTATTCCACGGATATAAAATATCTGACTTTGGTAAAATCAGCCCTTAGCCGTACAAACACGTTTACACGTCACATCATATTTTAAAAACTAAATGAGGGCGGCGTTTCCTATCTGACTACTCTGAGAAGAAAGACCGAAACAAACTCGTAACCTGTTACTTTGCCTTTACCATCCATCCCTGAAATTTAATTTTTTCGTGATAAGACCCTTCCCGTCATAAATGTAAACAAGTCATATCCAGCCGCAAATTACAAAGTGACACGATTTGAAAGTCCCGCTAATAGAGATTTACAACAAGTGTCCAAGAGATGGCATGCCTTCCACGTCGGTCGCGTAGTGTTGCTAACTTATTGGAATTTCCAATACAACTGGTTGCTTGGACACCCGCATAAGAATCTAGATCGAGTGTCTTGATCGACAACCATCTCTCTCTTGGATGGGACGTACTACGTCTACAGGGCGTAAGTAGCAATATTTTTGCATCGGTCAAGTCAGTTATCTCGATCTCACTGTGGCACAACTAGATAAACTTAGCGACTTCAAAACTTTTGCATAAGATGCCTGCGCGTTTCTGAATTTCGTACAAAGCACAAGTGGCTTCCCATACGACTTTAGCGGGATTCTCAGATCTTGTTTCAGCCCTACAGTATTCTGTTCAATCCTACAACCCCCTCTTATCTTAAAGAATGTATCATACATCATACATAATAGATATCTGAGGTCATCGGAAAACTTGAGACTAGAGATGCCGATGCATTCCACCAGCCTTTATGACAAACATTTAACCGTTCAAGTAGTACGTTTATGGAATGCCTTGCCCGTGTCGGTAATGCGTGCTGAATCTTGGTCCACTTCCTCTCTCCTTAACCTTCTTCATTATTTATAGTTATTTGCTCTATTATATGTATAGATAAGTAAGTAGGTACATGCCTTATGTATGTATTTATTTGATTATTATATAAATGGTATAGCACCGACTAACTGCAGAATTGTGTCTCTCCTTCTCTTAAATCCATCGAAGGTTGTCTTTAAAAAATCGCTTTCAGCGATGAGACTGCCATTGCATCACCCTATGTCAAATTCCTACATTTTTGTCTGTAATTCGTATGATGTACCTACATACCAGGAATATTCTATACAAGAATTATGAAAAAAAAAAAGAAAATACATTTCACAAAAAAAGAATAAACACACCAAAAAAAAATAACAAGTAATCTTAAATCTTCAAATGGACCTTCAAAACAGCGATGGACGTCCATTATAGCTGATTCTAGTGAATTTCTAGTGGTTGGAAATATCACCGCTAGTGGGCTCGGGGAAAAAGTAGGCAACACTGAAATTGACATTTGCGGCACCTCACCTCATGTTATTGATTGATGTTGTTATTATTATTGTTCTCGTGTCATTCTGTGCTCGCATATTGGTATCAGCCGTGTTTCTATTCATAATTTCGTGTTATGTTGTGAACATTTGCATCGGTAAGTGGAGGAATGGTTTGTAGATTTTCGTAACTTGTTTTTTGAGCGAACATATTTGACGAAGTAATAATTTCGCTATTGTTATTGTTTGTTCGACCATTTTACAGGGAATTACTCTCTGTAATATAATAACGCAAAAGCGACTACTTTCTTATATTACAGGCGTTTTTCTACAACGTTATTTAAAAATACCTTTTAATACTTAATACTTCTTAATCGAGAACGTCGTATTTTTTGTCAGTAGAGTTTCGAAAAGTTTCGCAATGTTCGCGTTCTATTTATAAGTTTTTAATTGGTTTTCTAGTTCGTAAGTTTTTCGTTTATGAATTTGATATAAGTTTAGTATACCTGCTATATCTGCTATAACGTAAACGAATGTTGATAAAATGATTGCCGTTTTATGTTATTATTTATGTACTAATAATATAAAGTGGTAAAATTTAAATCTTACAGGTTTACCATTCCCCCCTTTCAAAATGCCACAACGCAATGGCGTTTTGGGGACTTGAGCAACATTTTCAACTTTGGCAAGGACTTGAGAGAGATTAAATATATTTGCAAAGAAGACAGTGACGGAGAGGAAGCATGTGATGTAAAGGAAGTGTACATGAATGCCGAGATGTTGGATTACAATGACATTGGGGTGGTGGATCACGTTGATTCCAAGGAAGCTACCATGAAAAACGACTGTGATTCCGAGGTAAACACTTCGTTACTTTTATTCAGAATCTTAGACCCACTCAACATCGAAAGTCATTTATTAAAATAAGGCTGAGAATCATCAGTTTTTGATCTTCAAAATTACATAAGACAGTCCCCCAAAACGACCGCCCTTCACCACTTCCTAGTCCTTTTGCTGGGAACCAGAAGTGGCGCAACAAACTCCCCACTCCTCACTCCCGGTAATGTGAATATTTATAGGGTAGGTCAAGATGTATAACGAAGTGTAAAGTTAGTTGCTTCCAGTAACTACATACTTATTATAATCTATCTCTTTTAATTTTTCAGAATGCTGGTTCCTCCTCTGCACTCCCTGGGAAGAATACTGAGGAGGGAGAGGAGATCCCACTGAGCATGACGTGACTAATGAAATATATAATGAATAGCGTCATTTTTTAATGAATTGTTTTGGATTCATAATATTTATCCATCCATAAAATACGTTACAAGGTCACACGTCACATGGTAAGGCCCCGTACGGGCCTTACCGTGTGACGTATTTTATGGTTGACAAGCAAGGGGCTCGTGGCCAAATAATATTAACGGCCGCAAGTATCGATCGAAGCTTAAGCTACGCTGGCCGAGGTCGGTCCATGGATGGGTGACCATTCATTACAAATCGAGACCCCTCCGTGCCTCGGAAAGCACGTTAAATCGTTGGTCACGGCTTTCGTAGAAGTCGTCATTTGTAGAAGTTGAAAGTCGTTACGGGTAGTTAGGAGCCCTGAAACTGGGTTCTGGATGTTAGATAGGCAATCGCTCCATGTAAATTACGGGTATTCAGCTGCATCCGGTTAGACTGGAAGCCGACCCGAATGTAATTGGGAAAAAGCTAGGCAGATCATGACCTAATAACTAATAACGAAATTCCTTTATTTGGTAGGTCGAGTCAGACACGCGATAAGCTTTCGCCTGCTTTCGTGAAGCCGCTGCCGCTGCCTGAGCATATGATGCAACCGTAAGTTATACAACGTGTCATCACCTTTTTAGTTATTAGTCTTAGGCGTCGTTCGTCATTTACTTATGTATGTATGTACGTATTCAGCTGCATCCGGTTAGACTGGAAGTTTCGACTTCCAGTGTAACCGGATGCAGCTGAATAGTAGCCCTATAGTTGGGAAAAGGCTGGGTAAACGTTAAACGACTTACCTACTGTCAAATATATACAGGGTGGAATTTTGTAATGCCACCTGAAGGGAAAGTACTCTTAATACTATAGATAGACAATTTTACTCAAAGACAACATTCCTTTATTTTTTAACAGAAAGAAAACTGCATTCAAAGATTTTCAAAAATTCGCTTGCCACAGCCGGGAATCGAACCGACTAAAATCTGTAAAAATTACAGCCTGTACTTTTATTGCATTGATCGTTAGGATCAATTATAAGGATGAAATCTCTCTAACAAACTTGATAAATAAAATGATAGGAAAACTATAAAATCTTAAATTATTTTAATTATTTACAAAAAATTGTAAATTAGCATGTCATGGTCATTTAAACACTGTCAAGTATCTTGAAATATTGGATCTCTTAAGAAATGAGTTAAATGGTTTCCCCGAGCAAGAGCGAAACCAAATAATTCTACAGCAAGATGGTGCTCCAGCCCATAACAGCAGAATCACTACTGCCTACATTAATAACCATTTTAATACCTGGATTGGTACAAACGGCACAATCAGATGTCCTGCGAGATCACCAGATGTCACCCCTTTAGATTTTTTTTTTTTGGGGATATGTGAAAAATCTAATTTACATTAAATCTTATGCGAATGTAAACGAGTTGAGAGTTGAAGTTCAGAATACGATTTATAACATTCACCACAACACGTTATTAAAGGTTACTAGAAATGAATTCGTTAGAAGAATACATTTGTGTATCCAAGAAAATGGAGCCCATTTCGTGCAAAAAATTTAAGATTTTATAGTTTTCCTATCATTTTATTTATCAAGTTTGTTAGAGAGATTTCATCCTTATAATTGATCCTAACGATCAATGCAATAAAAGTACAGGGTGTAATTTTTACAGATTTTAGTCGGTTCGATTCCCGGGTGTGGCAAGCAAATTTTCGAAAATCTTTGAATGCAGTTTTCTTTCTGTTCAAAAATAAAGGAATGTTTTCTTTGAGTAAAATTTTCTATCTACAGTATTAAGAGTACTTTCCCTTCAGGTGGCATTACAAAATTCCACCCTGTATATAAAAAAAGACTTTTACCTTGCCCTCGTGATTTACTCATATATATGTAGAATTATAGTCACCATTCTTTTATTTAGGACATGAACAAAGTGTTGATATTATTACTTAATATTAACGAACGTGGAAATTGCATCAATACTAGTTTAAGCTTTAAAATAATTATCACGTAAAAAATTTAGTTAGATTAAAACTGACTAATAGATTTTTATGCTACATTTTTATTAATCATTAAGAACCTGGATAACATAATAAAGGATACTTTGTTGTCTTAGGCGTGGTGTCGTCGTTAAAGTCAAGGATTCCCCGTCGAGCGCCTCCCACGACTTCACCGTGGAAAAGAACAGTTTCTATTTGGCTGACGAACACCAAGTGTTTCAGCATCCAAATGGAAGGCCAGAGAAACCACAGCAATCGCAGCGTGGAAAATTTAGGGGGCGACCGCGAGGAGGTGGGCAGAGGCACGAAACGGATGGTCAGAAATGGGTGAGAGCAGATAGATTGATAGATGTGACTGACGACGACGTGCCCAATGAGTTGAGAGAGATGGTCATGCGAGTGGTTGCTGCAAGGGAAGCAGCAAAAGAACGTGCTGTGTGGCTCAAATGGTCCTCCATGCGTGACTATTTACGCGAGATGGAGAAATATCTGCCTAAACGAACAGAGAAGGATGATGCAGCTGATAAAGCATATGCGGCTTACAGGCAGTACTGGGAACGCGGCCTCTTGCAACATATGGGGATGGAGACGAAAGGGCATTACCCGAGCGTTGATAGTTGGTCTGCTTGCTACGCCCAGGAATGGCCAGACATAACTATTGACGATATTTTAGGCCCTCTGGATGCAGCTCGACATTATCGAAACCACTACCACGAACTGCAGTTATTGCCTGAGGTCAGCCAAATGGAAAGATGTTCTCCCGCAACCGTTACGACAATCTTGCGCTCGCAACTTTAATGATAACCTTCAAAGACCGACTATATAACTCTAATAACTGCTAGTTTTATGTCTAGCCAATTTTAGATAATCTTGATTCCCTTTTCTTGGAAGCCTATATCCCATCCCAAAATATTTAACTTGACGAATCCTTGACTTTGTAGAAAGGTCCCGTATCCTTCAACAATAATGAAGTCTCATAAAATTAACCTTCCAATGCAACTTTCTTCCTTGCAACTTTAATAGAAACTAGAAAACGAAGTATACCTATGAGACCTCAATACCAGCCTGGATTCTGTAAAAATCTCACCGTGAAAAGTTAGGTGAAGTGAGCTTAGAGTGAGCTGTCAATAGTGTCAATCCCTAGCATTAGTTGGAATGACAGCTCACTCCACGCTAACTTCACCTAAGTTTTCACGGTGAGATGGTTACAGAATCGCACTGCAGAATATATTATGCACGGGACATTTCTTTTTAATAAAAGAAATGTTATTTGTATGGCCCTGTAATCTTTAATAAAATACCTGACCAAATTAAAAACTTACCGTTGCAAAAATTCAAAAAACGTTTCACAGAATTACTTGTAGATAATTTTTATTATTCTGTGCAAGATTTCTTAAATGATTTTTTGTTTGTAATATCTTTAATATCATCTACTTTGTATTACATGTGCATGCTATATTAAGGCAGAATTTACAGACGCCATCCAGCAGGCCAAGCTACCCGAAACTGTCAAATTTTCCCAATCAACCTTGAACGTTAATGCTACAGCGATAAAGTTGAAAATCTATTAAAGAAATTTGACAGATTGTAGTAGCTTGATATGCTGGCGTCTGTACATGGATCCTACTATATAATTTAGCAACTAATTTTTCTATGTACCTACATTCTAAACAAATTTCCTTTTTTTTTATAAAAACAACACGTTGCCCCACACTAGGAATTACTCCTGTATCGTGGGTGCGTTCACAAATATTTAAACTCACATACACAAACAGCCAGACCCGGAACAACTACTTGTAGGCCATACAAATATTTGTTCCGTGCGGGAATCGAACCCGCGACACGCAGCGCAGCAGTCAATCGCTTAACCACTGCGCCAACCGTGCCGTCAACAAGAATAAACTAAAACTATTGTAACAAGAATATACGAAGATAGCCGGGTTCGGAGTTAATACAGTAATTAATAACAATAAGTCATCTTGACTCCAGTTCAGTCCAGTCAAATCAAGACCTTCCAGGGGAAAAACAATGTAACCGAGAATCAATAATGTTAATAAGAATGTGTACACTAATATTGTAAAGAGGTAAAATTTGTTTGTATGTATGTAGGGGGTAATTTGGAACTACCAGTCGGATTTGAAAAACTCTTTTTGAATGTGATAGCCCAATTCTTGAGGAATCCTATAGGTTATTTAACATCACGCTTAGACTCTTAGGAGCCGAGCAAAAAGAAAAAACTCAGAAAGGACGCTAAGCGAAAGCGGAGTGATGCGATGCGATGCGGGTGGGTCGGGAGAACAAGAAATTTCACGCAGATAACGTCGTGGACAGAAGCTAGTATAGTATATTTGTCCCCAACGAGATTCTATTACCTATACTTAATTTCTCGTAAATTTTAAGATACACAAGTGCTTCTAAATGATTTGACTGCAAGGAGCAAGGAATAGTATTAAATACTAATTCATGTTTTTGCCTGACTTTCTTGTGATTTAGTATTAAGAACTATTTAAAAAATATATTACTGTATGTTTAATTCATTAATTAGGTGTAAGTTGTTATTTATGAATAGGTACATTTTAATTATGAATAAACTGTATTAGTAATGTAGAATTCATTTAATTGTTCTTATTTTCCTTACTGAACTGATTTTCGAACACTTACTAGTTTTTTTTTAAGTTTAGTATATAATATACTAGCTGACCCGGCAAACGTTGTTTTGCCACATAAATTATTTCTAGCTGCCCGGCGCTACTTCGTTCGCGGGGTGTCCTACCCCCTACCCTACCCAACTCCTACACTACTCCTACCCTACTCCTACCCTACTCCTACCCTACTCCTACCCTACTCCTACCCTACTCCTACCCTACTCCTACCCTACTACTACCCTACTCCTACCCTACTCCTACCCTACTCCTACCCTACTCCTACCCTACTACTACCCTACTCCTACCCTACTCCTACCCTACTCCTACCCTACTCCTACCCTACTCCTACACCACTCCTACCCTACTCCTACCCTACTCCTACCCTTCTCCTACCCTACTACTACCACCCTACTCCTACCCTACTACTACCACCCTACTCCTACCCTACTCCTACCGATGTTAACCATTTGTCATTATTTCTGAACGCACGCATAAATATTTGAGGAACTTCTATTCAAATCTGCTTAATACACTTTTCAACCTTTTTAATTGATTAAAAAAAATACAGACAAAAGTTTATTCACCCTTTTTAAATAGTTTACACAAAATACATTTCTGAACGCATGCATAAATGTCAATCACAGTATTTGACAGGATGACAGGAGGAAAACAAATGTTTGACAGGTACGAAACAAAGGAACATAATTAAATGGAAAATGATTCATTTTCATAATTATGTATTCGTCAAGTTTTCATTGTTTTTAAAATGTATTCTGCTATTCAGGGCGGAGACAAATCCAACGAAACAAAACCATGAAAATTGATCCAGCCGATCTCGAGTTATAAGTGTTGTAACAAACCCGACTTTGTTTTATATATATAGATAGATAGATACCTACATATATACCTAAATAAAACAAAGTCGGGTTAGTTACATTACAACATTTATAACTCTGGACCGATTTTTATGATCTTTGATTTGTTGTATTTGTCTCCGCCCCGAATAGCAGAGTAACTATTAAAACATGAACAAAATTCACGAGATAAAAAAATAATGATGATAATCTGAGGCGATACGAAATTCGCCGGGTCAGCTAGTCTATCTTCTTCTATCTTCTATAATATAAAAATGAATAGCTGAATGTGTTGCTAAGCGCAAATCTCGAGAACAGCTGAACCGATTTCGCTAATTCTTTTTTAGAATATGCCTTGAAGTACGAGGATGGTTCTTACGAAAAAAAAAAATGTAAGAAAGTTGCTTCACGCGGACGAAGTCGCGGGCAAAAGCTAGTTGTTAATAACTACTTTTTGTTCGGTGAGCCGAAATGCGTGGTCACGCCGATAGAGGGCGGCCTCCGGTTTTCCGAACGAAAAGTGACAGGAATATGAACGCGGAGATTGCGTATTCACGCGACGATCGCTTTCTATTAGGATGCGGGGTAGGTCTTATCCTGGGAATACATTTTGCCTGGGTCGTTGGTGTCGCAAGTGTGGACGAGGCACTCTAAATATCAATTCGAGCTGAGAGACTCCGCACGATGAGGCCTACACTGCGACCTACGCAGCTCCAAGCCTCTCTAGGATCCGAAAAGTTCCAACTGGAACTTCAAAATCGATTCGCCTTGTTGGATACCACAGGCACTATCCACGAGAATGCTGACGAGGTGGTCAAAGCACTACGCGACGTATCCCGCAGACTTTCCTCGTCGCAGCGAAAAAGTAAGGTGTCAAAACATTTAAGAAAATTTCGCGAGTTACATTATCAGCTCCCCCTTATACGATGAAGGCATATAACAAAAAGTACTGGGACAAAATAAAACGTGACTACACAGTTGACAGGCTGGGCTGTATACATTATGAAGATTATGTAAATTGCCGTCGTAAGTTCGCCAAGTGTGTTCTGAAAGACGACGCGGGCGGGCAGTGAGGTGAAAAACTGAAAACATGAGGACGTCACTACGGATAATGAGAACCTTTCAGACGCACAGTAAGCAACACTAGTCACTCTCAGCACACCCTATACTTCCATACATCATCACCTGTCTAGCCTTTTCCAAACTATGTTGGGGTCGGCTTCCAATCTAACCGGATGCAGCTGAATTACAGTATTTTACATGGAGCGACTGCCTATCTGACCTACTGGGTACTGAGTTACTGGGTAATACGATACCCCTTGGTAAGACTGGTTGTCAAAACTTGACTACCCGTAACGGCTGTCAAAGATCCACGAATGACAGCCGGGACCAACGGCTAACGTCCTTTCCGAGGCACGCAGGGGTCTCGGTATGTAAAGTTTTACTTGTATCGGTATTCGATGAATGTGAATATTTTCGTGTACATTCCTCTGATCCCTTGGAGATGTTTTCATTAGATGTGTGGGTAACCAGTATTAAAATAGATGAAATTATTGTATGTAACTTAGAGAGTGTAACAAAAATCATTAAATTTTGCTTCTCTAAAAATTGAAATTAACAAAGAAATACACGATAAATACTTGCATTAAAATAAATATTTCACGGATTTAAGTAAGGATGGTTTGGGAGCAGCGTTTTACGACGTTGATAGAAAAAAATCTGCTATTTACAAAGTAAATACTAATGTGTCTATTATGACGATGGAACTCATTGCAATCTACGAAGCTATTAACTCTGCTTATAACTCGTGAGATCGGTATTTTGTGATTTTCACAGACAGTAAGAGTGGTCTGCAGCATTTACCTCGTTGTGCCTCTAGCTTCAGAGGTATTTCGATAGCTTACTCCATTTTAAGTAAGATTTTAGATGCTACAAACAATGGTATAGTGATAAGATTGCAATGGGTTCCATCTTATATAGGTTTGAAAGGTAACGGCGGGGCTGATACACTAGCAAAATTAGCGGTCATTCTTGAATGACCGCTAAATTAAAAATAAAAAATAAAAATTAAAAATAAGGATAGGTACATAATTCTTGACCTTGGTCAAGAATTTTGTATCCTTATTTTTAATTTTTTGAGCAATTATGTTATTGCAAAACAATTTGTTATGATAGGTTTAAGGAGTACTTTGATGAACGAAGTAGGAAAAAGGGTATCTGGTATAAAACTAAACAATATCAGCCTCCTCGAATACCGTGGTTTGCTACTCGTATCAAAGAAATGAATCATATTGTTCTGCTTCACAGATTACGCTCTGGGCACTACCCATCCCGCAAGTTTGGTTATTTAATGAATAAAGTGAGTTCTCCCAATTGTGAAACATGCGGAACGGTTGAAGATGTTCACCATCTACTTATGGAATGTACTAAAAGAAGGAAAGACAGAAACTGTTCAGTAGAATAAAAGTAAACGACTATGACATTGGTCCTTATGTTAAAATTTTTGCGCAACCTTCACCTGAGATAGCAAACCTACTTGCTGATTTGTTCCGACATTAATAACGTGTATTATATTATTGTAGAGGTAGTTTAGAATAGTTTAAGTTATGATGAGGCGGACATACCACTGTGGATAAAAGCCTCTAATAAAAAAAATAAAAAAAGGAAAGAGGAGAGGAGGCTCACCCATCCACAGTGCAACCGCGGCAAGCGTAGCTTAACCTGATCGATCGACTTGTGCCGCTGTTATTATTTAGCCACGGGCCCCTTTATACTTCCATACTTAATATTATAAATTCGAAGTAACTCTGTCTGTCACTTTTTCACGCCTTAACGGCTGAACAGATTACGATGAAAGGAAAATGCCCATGGATGTATGGATGTCTGCATCAAAGTCAAACTTTGTTTTTTATAGACTACACTTATCTTATTAACTCCTATAAAATTTCTTTTTGTACAAAAAACCCGGATCTCGGAGATTTAAAAAAAAGTCTGTATAACCTGAAAACTAGGTACTTTTTTTTTACTTTGACATGTCATGCACAAACGGCCATTATTTCTGTAAAAAAATGATAATCGTTTAAATAAAACTTCTATTCTATTATACTCTAGTTATTTTTAATGAATGTAGAATCGGCAAAGTATAATTTTTTGGAAGACGAGATCATGACACTTTTAAAGTTCAAGGTTATATTAATCATATCATTGGAAACTGAACGTCATATACATACTTACTCGTAAAGGAAATAAAACAATATCAACACTTTTTTACTTTAAATTAAATTCTCTGTTCAAAAATCAAATCCCCGAGGCGTAATGTCGTAAAAATGAAAGAATGAAATGCACCGATCCCAGCGTGGTTAAACCAGACTCGATTAATCGAATGAACCCCAAGATTCGCACTAGCTCCAGTAGCCTCATGTTCATGGTGCTACAGCGACCATTGCATTTCAAGGAGTAGACCGGGGGGCGCGGTAATTATAAGGAAGACGTGCCCGTAGGAAAGGGTAGGATTTAAGAGGCTACCGCATATGCATCCTAGAGTAAGCATTGGACAAGTGGAGAGATGGGTGATATTTGTCTATGGATGGGCATCTTTTAACGACGTCGCGGCCAGGTGCTTCAGGTCGAGCTTCACCTGTGAATCGTTTAGCGGGGTTTCAACTGCTTTCTCGGCTCTTTTCTATGTCCTTGCTCTGCTGTGTTAAATGTTGCTGTTTTCAATGTCAGCGTTTTACTGCCAGTGTTTTTGTAAATTTCACTAGCAGGTTTCTTGATCTTATTTCTGTGTCCCGCTGTATCCCTCCAAAACCGACGCGTAATGTCGTAAAAAATTATGAAAATCATTTCTATAATATTTTGATCTTGATGCATGAGACTTTTTGGCACGACTTTTGGTCATCCTCCTTTGGCGCCATACCATAACCTGGGTTAGGATATATTTTTACCGAGACAACGAGACATTATGTGGAATACACAAGATGGAATGAGATAGATGTACATTGTCAACTCCACGGTCATGTTTTAAGTTGAATGAACTTTCGTATCGCTTCTCGTTGGCCGTATTTTAGTTTACTCACGCGACGCGGTCTCGCGGTGGTTTTCACTATTTACCATGGCCCATGACTGTTACCGTGCAAGTGACGGTACCACAGGCAGCCCACTGCGTAAATAATTAAAAGTGATCGTCTGGAACGACCCTTAAGTTGTTTTTATTTACACAAGTGTTTTTAAAAAGGTGAGGTGGTTAAGGTGAACGTAGGACGGGAACGTTCTATAGGTAAAACGAATCTACAGAGATATACATATATTAATGAAGCCTATTTTTTTTTTTATTAAACAGGTGTCATTATTTTCCTTGTGCCTTTTGGCCTCGTATAGGACTTTAACTTTTTTTTTATATAATATGTTTTTTTTTTTCTGTAAGTAGTTTGTGATCTTCGTGTTCGATTGGCAATAAATACTTTTTCTTTCTATCTATTTTACCCTTCGTTTTACCGACTTATTAAATTCATAAGCTGATGTGACTGAATTTCTCGTGCGACTTGATTCATTAACTTTTTAAGTTCATATTTATTTAACCATTTAAGTATCTACACCGTCAAGTATATTTGAATTTACTTTGCTAAGTAAAGTGTCTCATGTTAATATGAACTTTAATCTCATAAGATTGTTTGCTCAACACAAACTCAATGTCGTACATGACAAAGTGTAAATTCCATTGTATTGCAACTGATAAAGTAGGACTTTTTACTTCAAACAAGGGTCAATCAACAATCAACATAGAGTACATCATAACGCTTAAGTAGATAGGTAGTAGCTGATTAAGGCGTAACCATCAGGGTGTAGCACGCGAAGCTCAAATTTTCTTACGTTTTTGGCAATTTGCAGGTCAATATCAGAGAGCCAATTCCCGTAATTAAAAACGTACAAAATCTAGTCGCAATCTCATCTCAGTGATGTTTAGATCGACATACACCTGAAGGACAATTTTCGTAATTTTAAGAACGTTCACAGTCTGTGGGTCAATGACCAATGGTCAATGGGCCTTATTAGAAGGCTTTAAGTCACCCAAAAGGAAATTGACAGGGCTATGCTTGGAGTTTCTCTGCGTGATCGAATCAGAAATGAAGAAATCCATAGCCATACCAAGGTAACCAACATAGCCCGCAGAATTGCCAAACTTAAGTGGCAGTGGACAGGGCACATTTCTCGCAGAACAGATGGCCGATGGGGCCGAAAGATTCTGGAATGGCGACCACGTACCGACGTGGAGACGTTGCGTTTGAAGGCCTCCCAAAAAGTGGACCTTGTTAAAGCCGCAGGAACCCGTTGGATGCGAGAAGCACGGAACCGGTCGAAGTGAAGGTGCTTGGGGGAGGCCTAGGTATGTCCAGCAGTGGACGTCTTTCGGCTGAAATGATGATGATAATCACAGCCTGAACGCCAATTCTCGTAATTTAAAACGTTCAAAATCTAGTCGGTCGCAGTCTCATCTCAGCGACAAACAAATGTCAAAAACTTGTCCTAACGTAGGGAAATTTGAAGTATTTTTTGACAGATTGAGACTGAGATCAGACTGTGAACGTTCTTAAAATTACGAGAATTATCCCTTTTTTTTTTTTGAGGATGGGAAATCATCAAATGACCCCTCCCGCTCTGGGTGGAGCGGAAGGGAGTGTCAGACTCTCACTGACTAAAACCCACCCGTGTTACTTCCTTAGCCATTTCTGTTCCAGGGCAGCGGTATCCCTTTCGGACGATACCGCCGCCCTGGCAGGCTTCGGCCCTATCAGGCCCCGTCATCTGCTGACATCTCTTTGAGGCGCGCGTGGAACACAACACACAACGCGCCGTCCGGCACGTGCCTGGTCCTGTTCGGGCGGTGAGCTACCCATTACTCTCCGCCCGCGAGAATTACCCCTCTGATCTTATTCAGAATCTATTAAAATTATCTCGAATTTCCTACATTTGTGACATGTTTTTGACATTGATTGTCGTTGCGACTCGATTTTGAATGTTTTTAATTGCGGCAATAAAATTGGCCTACTGTCAGTGACTTTGTATTAAGTAGATGTAACATACTCTATCCTTAACTTTACGAACTAGTTCTAATAGGTTATAGCGGTTCTAAAACTGTTCAACAATTTTGTGAAGTGCGAAGTTGTCGGTTAAAAGTTTACCTTCATACTTTGCAGCGCTGTTTGCGGCTTAATGGAGCCAGTAAGTGCTTAAGTAGACAGGTGCGATGTATCTTCTAGAGCAGGGATGGCAAAACAAATGTAACAAAACAATTTGGGCACGGCAGCATTCCAGGTATTGAGGTACCTTAGTCATTTAGGATTTAAATTTCAATGATGATGCCAAATGACGTCGCGGTATGCCTAAGGATACCGTGGCATCGTTGCCGTTGAAATTTCAATTTTAATGCCTTACTTTTAAATTATATTGTCTATCCTTTGTAGTGCCATGACACCACCGCCAGTGGTCGCCGGCCCTTAGTATGCAACAGCAGAAGTCGCACTAGTTTTATTCTAATCTTAACTAATATTATAAACTAGCGGACCCGGCAGACGTCGTCCTGCCCGAAAAAGCCGCGCACCTCCCAGGTCCAATTATTATTGTGTATACAAAACTTATCCTGACAATAACCTGTTACCTTTTCACGCTTAAACCACTGAACCGATCTAAATTTTGCAAATCCGTTGTCAGGGGCATAGAAACGGACATAATTATGTACAGCGCTTTTTTTCTGGATGAAAGGTACCCTACCTTTCATCCAGAAAAAAAGCGCTGTTCTCGAGAAAAAGAACAATAACTTCCAACGGTCTAATTGCTTTAGGACGCTAGATGGCGCTACGTGTCTTTCGAATCATGGTTGAATTATATTATTAGAAACTTTACAAGTGTTTTAAGATGATTTAAAAAAATATATAAATTATACATTTTGTGAGTCATGTGAAATTTAATTCCTTCTAAAAACCGCAATAGTGCGACGTGATTTTTATCAGTGATAGGCCTCGTTACGAGCCATATTTCTGTACAAGTAACAAATTCGCCCTTTTGAGTTTTTAGGGAGAAGAAAAAACGAAAATCTGAAAAAAAAAATATTAGTTACTCGGTATCTGGAGTCGATTTTGCAAAAATAGGTAGGTAGGTACACTGTGAGACGCCATGGCTATTTTCAATATCTATTTGTAAAAAATGGAACATATAGAGGTGTGCCATCCCTGTTCAAGCTTGTACTTACTCACATGACCGCTCGAAAGCCAAAATAAAACTCGCCTGATTTTTTTCGATCGCAACTCGCAAGCCAAAACGATGAAAAGAATTGGTAATTTTAAGAACTAGTCCTTTTGCGAATAAGCCGTTATAAGAATTAGTCCTTTAGCGAATCAGCCATTTGCCGAATTAGGCATTTGTAGAATGCTAGGCATTTAAGTAATTGGGCATTTAGTGACTAAGCCTAATACAGTGTAGGTATGTGTAAATTCCTTTAACAATTAAGGGCGGTGTAAACTTAAATTACACAAAGTTAGTTTTTGCCCGGCTGGTGGCGATAGGCTGGTTCCCTATTACATGGGACTTCAAACATAACTGACGTAATAAGGGTGTAAGTACCCTACTGAATCAGCAATAGGTTGCAAAAAATCCCTACCCGGACAAAGTGCGCCAAAATAAAATGCCTACACCTAATGCTCTTGTAAAAATACATTTTATAAGTGACATGTAATACAAAATTATCTCAACCAATGAAATAAACATCGATTCTATCTATTCTACCTACTGAAGGTACCTCTCTGTCTGGAGTGATGTAGCGGTATCTACAACGCCACATGAGAACAACGCGTCATACTGACGTCACGCAAATCCTGCATCTCGCAAGCAGAGTTTACCGCGCAATTAGCATTTATACATATATGTACAAACTTCCCAACATCAATCGTTCGCAATTGCCCGCCAGACACAACACCGGTCTGGTCGGAGGATCCTCCCTTTTCTATGGAGGATGAGTGAACTTTACACCCTGTTCCTCATACCTCCAAACTAGTATAAAACGGATTTACATCCGTCACCTCACACATCAGGTCCAGTTGAAAACTAGCGTCAGGTACTAAGTTGTCTGGCATATTTGCTGAACTGGGCCTTTTTGGCGCAGCCGTGAGGCACACTTTCCTGCTAATTTCTTACATCGGACTTAACTCTTTTTATTTGAACTTTTTTTTTTGTTTTTACCAATGATGAGGGGCAATTCTCGTAATTTTAAGAACGTTGACAGTCTGATCTCAGTCTCAATCTGTCAAAAATACCTCTGATTTACCTACATTTTGACAAGTTTTTGACATTTGCTTGTCGCCGAGATGAGACTGCGACTACATTTTGAACGTTTTAAATTACGAGAATTGGCCTTCAGATGTACGTATTGTCTTTTAGTCTGTGCTAAATAAATGTGTTTTCTTTCTATCTTTCTGAGAACACAGGCGTGATGTTAATTTATGTGTTATGTTTAATAACACACGGGGTTATTTCTTATGATCCCAACAACCGCGATAATAAATTAAAACCAGATTGGTGTAAATTACGTGGTATATAATTCGTGGGAAGCATTCAAATCACTAAAATATTGACATATGAAATTAACTCAGTAAGAACCTATGTTCTTACTGAGTTAATTAAACAGCACAGCCTGTTGGAATCTAACTTTTTCTAACCTGTAATACCTATGTATTTCAGGTTAGAAAACGTTAGATTCCAACAGGCTGTGCTAAATTAATGTATTTTCTTTCTTCTTGCAATAGGTTGGAGTTGAGTTTTTATGAAACCGATTACCTATTAATGTAATAGTTTCTCATAATATGAATATTTCAGTGCGTTTTTGCGATTTCCAGGTTGTATGTTGATCAAAATATGATTCACGGTGGTAACAAATGTGTATTTCCAGAATTATAATAATTAAAATCATCAACTCCCTAAAAACGTAAGAAATTTACCCTTTGCGGGGGCGGCTAATCTTTCGCCTTCATATTATAGAACATCTTTTTAAAGCCTTTTTATTGTTATTGTCGAAACGGTGCATACTGTCATGACGGCTTAAGTGACGTTATTATTTTCATTCTGTCATTTATGTTCTACCTTAATAATGGGTATATTCTTACTGTCAACTAGCCTAAACACAAAGACACCTTACCTTCGAACATGATGGTGAACGGCAGCAGCGAGATGAACATCCAGGGTTGCACGTGGAACACCATGTCCACTGGGTTGTGGAGCCCTAGCTTGGACTTCTGCATGAGCATCTGTGCGAAGGTCCACCGCAACCCGGCTGCGAAGGACGCGATGAGGAGGAAGTTAAAGCCCAGGAGGTTGAACTGCGTCGCTTTGTACGTGAACATGATGAGGCCGGCCGCGATCATGAAGACTATGAAGACCAGCGACCACGACTGTGGAACAAATGTTTTGGGATTAGGGTTACCCTTCATAAAATCTATACAAATAAAACGAAGTCGGGATAGTTACACCATTTACAACTCAGGAACGGCTGGAATGATTTTAATGATCTGTGATTTTATAAATTTGTCTCCGTCCCAGCAGCAGAATAACTATTAAAACATGGAATAATTCAGCTGAAGTGGAACAATACCTGGTTAGGGTACCTGTTTGTGCAATTTATTTCATCACCACTGTTCTCAAAACGGTGAAGAAATTTACATAGGGAGGAAACCAAAGTCCTAGAAATTAAAATTTAAAGATCTGTGTCATCCACTATGGTGGATTACCCACTATCTCACCGAGAAGGTCTGTCTTAGTGGAATTACTTTAAGTAAAGGAACATTATTTTGTGTTATTCAGAAAGACGCGGGCGGGAGAGGGGTTTGTGGCTAAGTAATAACAGCAGCACGGGAAGCACGTTAAGCGGTTGGTCCCGGCTGTCATTCGTGGATCCTTGACAGTCGTTACAGATCGTCAGAAGCCCGAAAGTCTGACAACCAGTCGCTCCATGTAAAATACTGGTATTCAGCTGCATCCAGTTAGACTGGAAGCAGTGGAAGCCGACCCCAACTTAGTTGGGTAAAGACTAGGCAAATGATGATGATTCAGAAAGACGCGGGTCAGGTTTGTGAATATCTGATCCGTCCACCACAGCCTCTACGCATTATGGTAACCGAAAACACATTCATGGCAATAATTAAGTCTAGTCACAGAGCTGCGCAGTCATCTATTTCTGATAATATGTAACAAAATACCCTGGAATGTTTGTTAGCGTCGTGTAGACAATGCTGACATGTGGCGTGTTTTATTAAAACCAGCATGATGTACTCTAGACTACCTCTACATTATACGTGTGTTACCATGCCCACTACATACTATGGATTATATCTAAGTATACAGGGTGGCAGGGACATCGACGCGCAAACTGTAACCATGGATTCAGCACATGATTTTAGACCCCATAACGTCGAAATTTTTCGTCGGTTATAAAAAAAAAATCTTCTGTTTCATAGAAAAGTGCAGTACCTACCTACCTACGCGGTCAAACGTATGGAACAGCAATATTTCTTTTTATCATGTGCTGAATCCATGGTTACAGTTTGCGCGTCGATGTCCCTGCCAGTCTGTATATAAATAAAACTATGTTGGAACGGCTGGACCGATCTTTGATTGGTTGGATTTGTCTCCGTCCCGAATAGTAGAATAACTATTAAAATATGGGAAAATTTAACGAAATAAAATATAATGAAGATAATTCAGTTTCTGATACATTTTATATGGAAGGGCTTTTGTATTTATTGATTTTGAGGCCAGATTTAAATAATTTTAAGTGAGGAAACAATATTTTGAGGACATGTAACATCAACCAATTGGGCTCGAGGGGTGGATGTGGTGGTGTCCTCTCCCAGAGAGAAGCACTATGTCCTAACAGTTGGAACATTACGGGCTGATTATGCTTAGGATCTTCCCTATATCTCAATTATTCTGCCAAGCCTTTTCCCAACTTGTCTTGTGTTGGGTTGGTTTCCAGTCTAACCGGATGCAGCTGTATTTTACATGGTGCGACTGCCTATCTAACCTCCACAACCCAGTTTCTGGGTAACACGATACCCCACGGTAAGACTGCACCCTAATTGCGTAACACACAATCAATCTCAATCTGAATCATTTTGAAAGATATTGCTAATCCATTGCTTCATATGATCATAAAATGTGCCATGTGTGTCTGCTCAACAACGTAAATAACGCAATGAATGTTGTTGAACTGTCAAAATGAAACCGATTCCGATTGATCGTGTGTTACGCAATTAGGGTGCTGATTGTTCGGGCTTCTGACTACCCGCAACGGCTGCCAAAGATCTACGAATGACAGCCAGGACCAACGACTTATGAACGTGCTTACCGAGGCATGGAGAGGTCGATATGTTATAAATGGTAACCCATCCACGGACCGACCTCGGTAAGCGCAGCGTAACCTTCGATCGACCGTGCGGCTGTTATTATTTACCCCGACGCGCCGACACAAGGAAAAGCCAAGTGAAAAAATGGTGTTAAAACTTAGTAGGTAGGTAAAGTAAATAAGGAATACATTGCTTTGTGTTAATAATTTCATCACCACTGCTCTCAAAAGGGTGAAGGAAAACATTGTGAGGAAACCGGCATGTTCTAGAACCAAAAATTCAAAGACATGTGACATCTACCCACCCGCACTGGGCCCGCGTGTTGGATTACGGCCCTCTCCCTCTCACCGAGAGGAGGCTTGTATCCGAGCAGTGGGAATATTATAGGTTGAGTTCCATTCAACATTTCCTGCGGGTGACAAAGTGAAACCCACAAAAGTAAACTTCACCCTTCCCAGAGCGAAACCTTAAAACAAGTTGAGGCAAGTAATTGCGTCAACGCCGCCATCACAAGCCATGGTTACTAACTAAACTTCAACTCGGTTAAATGTTTTGTTTTTTTTTTTTGTGATGTAATCATAAAACATTCGCGGAGAGTTACCAAGGAAATTTTAATTCTAATATTTTAAATGCAAAAGTAAGTTTGTTTGTTTGTAACGCTTGCACGCTAACATGGCTGAAGGGATTTGGATGACATTTGGCACATGGGTAGACCATGACCTGGAGAAGAACATAGGTTACTTTTCATCCTGGATCGTGGACGAAGTCGCGGGCAACTTAGTTCAGAACTTTAGTGGTTGGCTACCATAGGCATACAACGTATCAATTGAATCTTGCTTTAGTGAAACTTAATACTATACACTTAGGGCCGGTTTTTCAATATTCAGGTAAGTCGAACGATTTTCGATACAAACAAATTCGGGGGATTTCGTTTGTATGGAAAATCTTATTCATCATCATTCAAAAATCTTATTCACTATCATTTCACCCTCTTAGGGGTGGATTTTCGAAAAACCCTTTCTTAGTGGATACCTACTCTTTATTAAGAACACACCCTCCATATTTCATGTCTCTAGGACCAGCGGTTTAGGCTATGCGTTGATGTATCAGTCAGTCAGTCAGTCAGGACTTAGAATTTTATATATATAGACGAAGATAACAAACATCCTGTCATCCTCAAATACTTTCGCGTTTATAACAATATTTTTAGCAAGGCAGCGTTAAAACATGAAACAATCGCAATGCAATTTATTCCGACAGACTCTCGCAAAGGCGCAAGTTTGAGCTTATGCAGAAGTTTTCGACCTTTGAAGAGTTACTAATTATTATTACACTAATTATTTGCTTTCGCATTTAAATTACTATAATTACTTTAACTTTAAAAAAAACCTTTACCTATATAAGATATCTTAACACATTAAGCCCTTTGTACACGACACGGTTTCTTTACGGTACGGCGTATAAACCGCGGCGTAGAAATAACGTGTCCGTCAACAAGCTTCCATGGTGGTCCATACAACACTGACAACCGTGACTACACACGGCGAATAAACCGTAGTTTTTCACAGCAAGAAAAACGTGTGTATAGAAAGGGCGTTAACCTCCACTAGTCGCTGTGGCTAAAGCTGAAATTCGCCAGCATTTTCTAACATTAGGTAATATTATTTATTTAAGGCCGGTTATTTTAAAGGGTTGGTTAACGTAACATATGTACGTACGTTAAATAGTAACGATTACGTAATCGTTAATAAATAAATAAAAATCAGCTGTTCCCTACATTTTGACGAGTTAACCGGACATAAATGTAGGGAACAGCTGTTTTTTTTCGCGATTTCAGGTTTGGTCCCATAGTAAAAGTTGTTCATAATGACGAGTACAATGACCTCTTAAGAGGTTGTTGTTGTTTTTCCAATAACCCTGTATATAATACTATTATATGTATAATACTATTACTATTAAAAATAATAAATTAATCAATACACACGAACAACCGTACATTGAAACTTGAAAACATCACTTTACAAAACAATACACCCACGTCGTTACAATTAGATAAGTCATACCGCGACGGTGGAAGGAGGGGGTCTCGATACCTACAACTGATAACAAATAACAACAGCCTTACGTTGCTATCAGACATCTAGACAAAAGACGTGTGTAGGCAACTGATGAATGGAGACTGTGATTAGAAAACCACACACGCAGGTGACGTGAGGTGTCAAAGGGATATATATGAGAGTTTAACGTAAACACTTTGTATTACACACCTAAAGTTATATTATCAACAAAAAACTGTATGTTTGTTTGTTACACTTTCATGCTAAAACGGCTGAACGGATTTGGATAAAATTTGGTACAAGGGTAGACATGGATTAGGACACAAGACACTGTCTCCCAATCAAGACTTATGCGGCGGAAGCCGCTGGGCGCAGCTAGTACATACATAAACTCCCCATGGGAGAAGGCAGAATCTACAGAAAACTAGGTAGTGTGCTGCGATCCTTACATCATCATGTTGCTTCGTTTATGTTCATATCAGCGGGGTAATTGCGTAACACACTCAGTAGCAACGGGTTTCATTTTGACAGTTCAACAACATTCATTGCGTTATTTACGTTGTTGAGCAGACACTATTTTCGAACATATGAAGCAATGGATTAGCAATATCCTTCGAAATGATTCAGATTGAGATTTATAGTGTGGTACGCATGTAGGGTGCTGCCACAGACTACAATATAATAGGTGCTGGTCATACACGCACGCCGGATGCGAGTACTACGCACCTGAATTTTCTGAACAACATCACGACTAAGGTAACCTTATGCCCTTCTAGGGCGTCCCCTCAAGTCTGCCTTCTAAATATCATTTATTAGTTGCCTTTCATTCATCTTTTCAACATGACCAAACCATCTAATATCGCGACATATTCGTCAAAAATGTAAACAAATATGAGTTTATGGAAAAATCACTTTAAATCTTACAAACTAAAGTTCAGTTTACGCTACAACTACAAACATTTTTATAATTTTGTCAATAGTGCTAGTCACTCTGAAATCAACTTAAGTAACATTAAAATAAAGTTGATATTTGATTAACTTGAAATAACGTCAATTTGAAACATAAATAAAATTTGAATATTGATAATTTTTTTACATTTATGTCACTACATATTTATGTTATACTTAATATCTTTAGTATTAGATGTACCAGTCGGGCGAGGAATACCTTGACCATACTTAGAATTAAAATCACTCTACAATAACGATAGCCCATCGATTCTGTAAAAATCTTACCGTGAAAAGTTAGGTGAAGTGAGCTTAGAGTGAGCTGTCAATAGTGTAGCATTAGTTGGAATGACAACTCACTTCACGCTCACTTCACCTAAGTTTTCACGATCAATCAATCAATCTTTATTTGTAAACATAGGTTACAACAGTACAGATGTTACAGTACACGGGGAGATGTTTACAGAATCGCACTGCAGGTACCTAATTAGCAAGAATATTTAAATGTTTAAATGGTAAGCCGTCCCCCCTATTGCTGCCCCAGATACAGGCTTGCCCAGTTTGGGGACATTGTCAAATCTTTGTAAACTATTGAGCAATAAAGTTTTTATTATATTATTATTTAATGTGGCAGAGTCCAAGACTATCAGTCTTTGTAGGTTGATTGTACTCCATCATAAGGAGGTACGTCGTTCAATGAGACCAAATCAAACTGGTGGCTAGTTTCACTGTAAAATTTATTATTTGTATGACATTGATTTACATTCTGTGATTATTTTAACTCGTACAATGACTTATTACTTGTAAAAAAAAAATTGTCGTATATGTTTATAATGTTTGTAAATATGCGAGCACCATGTATCTATAATATAATTAATTTATCTGTCGTTGCTTCATGTTTAACTCTTTTACCTATCGTTTCCACGATGGTAATTTTATTCCAGGTGCATCGTTTTTACATACCTATAATTTAATGTACTCGTATACTTACACTCTACTACAAAATATTGTAAAAGAGTAACGGTAGAATTTCTTGCACATTCTTCTCCATACGAAACTACCTTTTAGAATGGGGCGACTAGAATCAATTCTATTTGATTCAACAATAACAATTTGTTTCCTATATAGCAGTTGCCGTATCTTTTGTCACTCAACCCGACAGCGTTTAGCTTTTTAAAAGCTTTAATTTATTTTCACTTATTGAAAACATCAAAAAGCCCGACTGCGACTAAAAAGTTCAAAACAAGGTCCCTTCCCTTTTCCAGCAGTCTGATGCAGTTCATCAAACCGGAGATTAAATAAAATAACCGCCACGAACTGCATCAGACTGATTGCAAAGGGAGCTTGATTAAAACTTTTGCCCACGACGACAGTCTTAAGGCGAAAGCGTCTCGGGTTGTACGTTAATCTAAATATGATTCGCGGCCGTATCAAATATTTATTTTTAGAATTACTTACTTATAATTATCTTACAAAAAGTTAATTTGAATTTCGCAGGCTACCTTAGCGCATCAAGTAGGTAAGTGATTTCAGACATCGTTTTGAATTATGTTAGCAAAATCAAAAGAGACTGAAAAATCGAGAAAAAGTCGCTCAAACTTTTCTTTCCTGAACCTGTAGTAGTCGTATAATAATAGCACACACATGTTTACGTAATATGGCAAATTGGCCACCGATGGTGTTGAAAAAACGAAAGAAAAATAAATAAGGAATAAAAACTGACAAATGGAAGTGTTTCATGAGAGCTAAAGCTACAGTCAATGGAACATCAGTGGTAAGAAATGTACGGTAAAACAGGGTGAATAGGGATGCAGGGGTGAATCGGGACGAAACTTTAAAATTGATTTGTACTTTAAAATAATATAGTTTGTTGCTAACAAGGACATTTAATCTTTAATTAAAAAACAGAAAACACATTAGAGTCTTTTCTGGCAACAAACCATATTATTACAAAGTTAAAATCCATTTTAAAGTTTCGTTCCTATTCACCCCTGCATCCCTATTCACCCCATTTTACTAGCCATTTCACTGTCAGAGTCAAAAAATGAAAGAAAGAGAAGAAAAAGTATTTATTGCGAAACGAACAGGAAGATCACAATTAAATTAAACACAGTTCAAAATAAAAAAAAGAATGACAGTTGTGATTTGATAATACGGACAATTTAAATTGGTAGACAATTTGCTTAACGATTATTTTCCGTGACTTATCGCACACACGGCACACATCATTAGGCATTCATGTAAAGGCATATATATTACTTAGCGAGGTTATTGCTTACAGTAGCAACGGCTTTAGTTTTGACAGTTCAACAACATTAATGTTGCTGAGCAGACAAAGTTTTCAAACATTATGAAGCAATGGATTAGCAATATCCTCCATCTAACTTTAACGTACAGTTACTGTTCATTAATTTTCAAAACGTAATTACAGAAGCAAAGTCCCGCTTTGACGTAGTTATTACCTTACAGAGTTGAGGAAAAAGACGATCAGGAAAAAACTTACGCAAAGGAAAGTTTTCTTCTTTTTTGATTCACTGCTTTAAACGATTTTTCTAAACTGGCTTACCTTGGTGTAATTTCAATTTCATGGCACAACCTGACTAGGTCAATGTATTCTGCGAGGTTCTTTCCTCAAACGGCCATTTCAGACAATAATCTACACTAACCAAGACTGTCTCTGATCTAATCAGGACTTTAAAAGAGATTTTGACCCCTAAGTTTGTTTCGCCATTTCTTCTCAGGGGTAGTCAGGCAGGAAATGTCGACTCCATCTTTTTTTTTATTTTTATTATGTCAGCACAAGGAGAGGTGGAAGAATATGGGGAAGGCCTTTGCCCAACAGTGGGCCAATATAGGCTAATGAAAAAAAAATTGTCGTGTAATAGTTATTCCGATATCCTATTTGCAGAGTTAACAATTTCATTATCGATATAGGATCGATTCTTTAGTCTAAAAATGTATCATTTTTGTCATTCTATTTCTGTGCACATACTGAGTAGTAGGTACAGTAGACGGTAGACCGCTCGTCAGTGATAACTTTGACTTTGGGCAAGCCTAGCGTAGTACGGAGTTTCAGTAGTAAGCGAGGTCAGTCTATACGCCGAGTGAGAGGAAGCGACAATAGCATCCTGAAGGTATTTTCTGAAAAGTTAGAAGGGATCGGAGGGATCGGAACGGATAGATTTATCAAGCTGCATGGCAGACATGGGGCTTGATAAACATTCCTGTAACTGAATGCTATATAATATGTTTCTTAAAATGTTTTAATATTGTATTTATTTGTGTGCCTAATTTGTTATCTACTACTAAGTTACTTGTAGTTGTAATACTAACACGTTATGGGCCTACGATGCCTGCCAATGAAAGATTTTTATTTTTATTATTTATACTGGTTTTGCTCGTTTTGTACACAAAGAAGTTCCCCTAGGACGCGAGCGAAACTGCAGGCAAAAGCTATTCAATTATAAAACTATCAGGCAATTTTACTTCAATCCAGCTTGAACCATCGGAAGTCTTCCGCAGCCTCAGAGGCAATTTAACTTTTTATTGCCAATCAATTGATGTTCAGGGAACAAAAAATGGATGTTTTTCTTTTTATAGTAACCGCAGACTCCTGAAGCGTAAATTGAAGGCTAAGAGATGCTGTCATTGATTATATTCACGCTATTTGAACTCGCAAGGTGAGCTGGACTCAAGGTTATTATGTAGAACGACGACTTACTGATCAAACATAAGAAACAAATGTGTTAAAATAAAATTTAAGGGACTGTGGTTCTAAGGTTGCCGCACTGGTGGTCGTTTTAATTCTGTTTGTACTTTCAATATGAGTTTATATTGTCATGTAGTTTTAATATGATTTGAAACGCTATATAGCGTCGATCGATTAGCTCGTTTTGGGATAAATAAAAGTGGACTGTATAAATATAGGCTTTCTGTATTGCCGATTAAATTTACAATATTAGAACTGTCCCGGACAAACATAGAGCGTTATGGCGTTTTAGAGTGTATAGATCATGCTGACACGAGGGAAGAACCACGTACTTATTTAGAAGGCAGATGTGAGTGGAAACGCCGAGAGGAGACGCCCTAGAAAGACATAATGATGATGACCTTATTAGTGATGATCTTCGGAAAAGTGCTTACGGCTGCGGCTTCGGCCCCGTGTAGGTCAAAAGTAATCTCATGCGAATGCCGAACGTATTACTGGGACCAAAATTATCCTTAGATATCCTAACCCAGGTAATAATCTACCTGTGTGCCTTTCATCGAATTCCTTTAGACGTTAAGGCGTGAAAAGGTAACAGGCAAATAGTTACTTATCAGTACGGATAAAGATACCTACTTGTCAATACAATAAATAGTAGTGGCAATAATGGTAGGTATGTAGCAGGCCGCGTCCTTATCAAAGTCGTACGTCGCGCGAACACGTTCATTTTTTTCGGCGAACCCAAACCCGCCGACAGAGGACGCCTTCCGGTATCCGAGCAAAAACTGACATATGAACGTAATTAGTGTATATTGTTCCCACTGCTGGGTCACAGGGCTCCTCTCAATGAGAGGGAGTGGGCCGTAATCCACCACCCGGGCCCAGTGCAGCACACTAATTGCGTAACACACGATCAATCGGAATCGGTTTCATTTTGACAGTTCAACAACATTCATTGCGTTATTTACGTTGCTGAGCAGACACATGACACATTTTTTGAACGTTTGAAGCAATGGATTAGCAATATCCTTCAAAATGATTCAGATTGAGATTGATTGTGTGTTACGCAATTAGGGTGCGGGTTGGTAGATGTCACATGAACATATGAACGCGATGATCGCGTATTCGCGCGAATGATCATTTTGGTTAGAACGCGGGGGCAGACTTGCTTGCTTATAATTAGCGCGAAAAACGTGGAGGACTCTCAATAAGTGGACTTCCTTTTCCTTTCCTAGAGATTAAATATTATCATAACAACTAATTCTGTCTCAAAGGTCAATAAATATTTCCGATACTTATATTTATTAATATCTTTATGATAATAGTTGTTGTTATGATTCGGTTTTGTTTTCATAAATATGACCATGGTGCCGATTCCCTTGTTCACAAACGAAACTAAATTTAAGTGCAGTGCATCTTTTTCTTTCTATTTCATTAAGGAAAAGGACAGAAGATAAATATTTAGTTTACTCCTGTCAAATTAGTCAGCGCCTGACTTAAATTGACGTATTTTTAGTAGCCATGTTTTTAATCACGTTCACGTCTAAACTGTCTATAGAGTATCTTTATTTGACAGGACTTTATCATTGATTAGCAATGATATTAAATCATTAGATATTCACCGGTCAAATTAACTATTAGTTAAAAAAATAACCATTAGATAAACTAACTATTGATCAAAAAACATATTTTGCCAATGTTTAACCATTAGTTAGAAAGTATATACTTACGGTACTTATAACAAAAAACCTATTTGTCCGTCTGTTTGTTCCGGCTAATCTCAGAAACGGCTGGACCGATTTTAACAGGAGTTTCATTGGCAGATGAAACCCGTACCCGAACCCGTGATGTTACTCGTATTCGTATAAGAAGTACCTAAGGCTACATATATTTTAGAAAAAAGGATTAGGGTTCCGCGCAAAAAAAATTAAAACCCATGAAATCTAATTTGATTTCCGACTTGCACGCGAACGAAGTCACGGGTACAGCTAGTCTTATATGTATAATATGCTAAGAGTATACCTACAAAAGAAAATTGGATACAAAATAAAAATATATTAATAACTAAGTAAGTATAAGGTTATCAATACAACGACAAACAGTAAACATCTTCGGGGATTCCCATTTTTTAACGAGCTGACGTAAGAGTTTATAATTATTAATTACTAGCTGACTCGACAGACGTTGTCTTGTCCAATAATCCATACAAAAACCCCACTTTCAGCTTTACCCGAATTTAAAAAAAAAATCAGGAAACTTTACCAATTTTCCTTTCTATAGAAACCTAATTTGACTATTACGAACATTTTATAACGAAATTTATAGCCAAATCGGTCCTGCCATTCTCAGTTGATGCGCTTACCAACGAACTTCAACATTTCATTCATTTCATTTTTAGGGTTCCGTCAACGAGGAACCCTTATAGTTTCGTCATGTCCATTCGTCTCTTTGTCTGTCCGCGGTTTAGCTCAGAGACTCTTAGTAGTACTAGAAAGCTGTAATTTGGCATAGGTATACATATTATTATTAATCGCACCGAAAAAGTGATGCAATAAAACCTTAATAAAAAAGATTTGAACGCGTAAAGTGGGGATAATTATAACGAAGTTAAAAGGAAAACTATCACAGTTAAGTAGGCTTTACAAGTTAACGATTAGTAGTCGACCAATATACATTTGCATTTGGAAGGTATGGGAGAACATATTATTTTGAACAACAATGTTAATTTTGTTCTTGGGATAAATTCATCCCAACTACGGAACCCTTCATTGTGCGTGTATTGATACGCAGTTGGCCGGTTTTATTTATACTATGGATGATCATCAATCAATGTCAAAAACTTGTCAAAAATGTAGGGAAATTAGAGGTATTTTTGTCAGATTGAGACTGAGATCAAACTGCACTGTGAACGTTCTTAAAATTACGAGAATTGTCCCTCAGATCAACGACTAGCACTCAACAGGAGTTAATTATAATAATAATATCCCTGGACATTTCACACAGCACCATTTGTCCCAAGCTAAGCAACCTAATGCTTGTGTTATGGTAACAAGATGGCTGATAAACTACTTATATACGATTTTTTTTTTTGTAAATACTTACATATTATAGATATAAAAACACCCAGACTCGGAACAAATACATGTAGGTCATACAAATATTTGTTCCGTGCGGGATTCGAACCCGCGACACGCAGCGCAGCAGTCAATCGCTTAATCACTGCGCCAACCGTGCCGTCAATTATGAAGTCATAATTATAACCTAAAACATAATAAACATACAATATGCTATTGTATTATTAACCTTGATGAATCATCGCCAACGTGGAACGGCTTATCGACGCATTTTAAAAACTAAGTTTTGAATATCTCATTGTTTTATTATTGCCTGATATGATCGATGATAAGCAGTATGAGCCATGTTTTAATTAAAGGAATCAAAAATAAAACATATCATCGTCTGAATAGCCTTTTCCCAACTATGTTGTGGTCGGTTTCCAGTCTAACCGGATGCAGCTGAGTACCAGTATTTTACATGGAGCGACTGCCTATTTGACCCCCACAACCCAGTTACTGGGTAATACGAAGCCCCTTGATAAGACTGGTTGGCAGATATTTGGGCTTTTAATGACCCGTAACGACTGTCAAAGATCCACGAACGACAGCCGTGACAAATGGCTTATCGTGGTAACATTTCCGAGGCACGGAAAGGGAAGAAGGATCTCCAACAAAAGATGTACCTACCCAATACATGACACATAACTAACTAACAAACGCATTTTCTATTTTATAAACCGATGAAAAATTTCAATAAATCTATGGTAAAAGGTTGCGCTTCGATGTCCCTGCCACCCACTAAACTAAAGTAATCCAATCGTGTTGAGACATGATATAATACAATATCATCTATCTCAACACGATTGGATAACTTTCCAGGAATTAATTATAAGATTAAAGACTACGTTGAAGACAAGGGGGCCTAAAAAGGCCACTTTGGCAGAATCATAATAGGATAACAATATGGATCATATTAAAAATCGTAAAATGGTCACAAACTGACAATTCCTAATAATAATATGATCTGTGTGCAATTCATATCACGCAATTTACCTGTTTGACAGTTTTGTAGTTTGTATGGCAATTCTTAAAATGGTCCACCAATTTTTACACCAAATATAATTGATAAGAAATGAATTGTAGGTGATTAAACTGTTGATGTGTAACTATTTAATGAAAATTAGAGGAATTGCTAATGATCTGCTGGGAATTCAGGAAATTAATAGCTTTTAGAGGTATTGCTTAAAGTGGCCTTTTTATGCCCCAAGGTAGTTTGGCAATGAATTTTTCTGCACATCGGGCTTCCCTGGCACCTTATTAACGGCATAACTACGTAAATATGTATTATCTGCTCTCAAATTACGATGTTTATTTATGTTTTACATACTTCTTCGACATAATCTTTTTATTATTTGACATTATATACAGACAACTCTAGTTTCAACTCTTTATTTATGTTGTTGTAATGGCAATCATGCCACTTGGTTTTAATAGGTTTTTATACAGAGTGGCGATTAGGTTATCAACTTATCACATTAAATAGTACAGCGGTCATTACAAGTTGTTAAAAGTCTGTTAAAACAATAAAATTTTAATTTTACTAAAAATAGAAAAATAAAATAATAAAAGTAAAAATTGTCATGAAATAAACCACCCTTGATAATAAGTCACTAGACACGCGTGAAGCAATGGTATCAAGAATTCAACACAAACTTTATGTTATTGTTACTAAGTAAACACAAATTAAGTTTAATGTTGCTAAGTAAATAAATAGGTACTGAAACGAAAAAAAGGTCCCACGCACGACTATATACGTTATGTAGAATACGTGGTTTCAATTCATGTGATAACCTAATCGCCACACTGTATATTATCTGTCCTTTTGATGGATTCTTCTATATTTTGTAAATGTGAGGACTTTGTAGGCCTTGTATACTTAAATCTGTAGACCATTTTTCATTGTATCAAGTACCTGGTACTTGTTGACAGGCCTACGCTGTCTTCCCATAGGTACCTACTGTAATTTGAATACATTATAAAAGCCAATTATTTTTAAAAGAGTAACCGTGGAGTTTCTTGCCGGCTATTCTCCATAGCGAAACGACCAATTGGAACCGTGCACCTAGCTACTAACGTTTCATAAGTGCCCATGTGATTTTGATTATGAATCTATCTCTGTATCAGTAAATTGAGGCCCAAAACATTCATATAGCTACTAGCGGACCCGGCAGACGTCGTCGCCCGACCGGGTCCAATTGTGTTTTCAAACCATCTAGGAACCCATTGAAATATACCCACATAATTTTATCCAAATCGGTCCAGCCGTTTAGTTAGGTAGCCGGAGGAGTTAGGTGACAAACACACGTGCAGACGAATTATATATATTATTAAGAACATACCAAGGCATAAGCATACTATATGGGCCGCTCTTTGAAAACATTATAAAAAGTTTTTCTTATGAAATAAAAATAGAGGTGAAGAGACTGCAACATTCAATAGGACTCGAGGCCGGCATCGCTGAAAGCTAGTACCAACATATGTACGCTAGGGCGACACATGACGCGGAAACGGTGGCCTGATGGGGGTAGGGTTGCAACTGCACAGAAAACATGTATGGCTTTGTTTAAATCTTTCCATCTGCACAGAAAACATGTAGGTACTTATGGCTTTATTTAAATGGTCTTCAAATGAGTCTTCATATGGGTTTTCGACGGTTCTTCTCTATAAAGAGCCTGCTATTCAAACTAAAACTTGTGTTTGCGCTTTTATAGTGACAGAAAGAAATTACTTTTTGAAATAATATGAATAGGCCAGTGGAAGTGGAGCAGTGATGGCCTAGTAGAAAAGGCCGCGACTTACGAGTTGAAGGTCGTAGGTTCGAACCCAGGCACGCACTTTATTAAGTACCTGTGTTCGAACCTACGACAACTAGGTACGTGTGTAAATTATTTTATTACCACCAGCAACCCGCACTGACCCAGTGTGGTGGATTTCGGCCCCCTCCCTCTCACTGAGAGGAGTGGACTGTGAGTCTGTGACCCAGCAGACTTTATAGGCTCATTATATCACTGGGCCTTATAGAACTCCACGTGCTGTACCACAAATAAAATAACCTCTAAAGAGAGAAAATGAAAGCAACCATAGATACCCGTGAAAGCAACCAATTTTCTAAATTGAAGCCGGCTAAGAGAAAAGTACCTCGTTCCTCCTACTGCATTGATTATATTACTTGCACATAGCGAGTATAGTAGCTAAACAGTGATAACTAGCTTCATTGAGAGTCGGGGGAGGGGTTGCTCCCTCCCCTCAAATATGGCGAGGGGGTAACAGCTGATCTTTGCGTTATGCTCGTGAACTGGGCGTCTCGCTGACCATAGTTTTGGTATTGTTATACTGTTTATTTATTTTAGGCCCGCGGCTAAATAATAACAGCCGCACAGGTCAATCAATCAGGTTAAGCTACGCTTGCCGCGGTTGGTCTGTGAATGGGTGACCATTTTATAAGTACATTACATACCGAGACCCTTCCGTGTCTCGGAAAGCACGTTAAGCCATTGATCCCGGAGGGCATCGTAACGGTTAGTCAGAAGCCCAAAAGTCTAAAACCAGTCTTACCAGGGGGTATAGTATTACCCAGTAACTGGGTTGTGGAGGTCAGATAGGCAGTCGCTGCATGTAAAGTACTGGTATTCAGCTGCATCCGGTTAGACTGGAAGCCGACCCCAACATAGTTGGGAAAAGGCTAGGCAGATGATACTGCTTATTTATTTTACTTCGATGGTGGTAGTTTATTATTTATGACTTCGAGTGACAGCTAGGTGAACATAACCCAGCAGTGCATATGTAAGCTGTCAGTCTGTCGCGCCCTTTATGCTTGGAGGCTTTAATTTAAGTATTAGGTTTTTTTGAAATTTTTAATTTATAGTTGTAATTTTTTGCATCAGTACTTATAGTTTTAATTGTACTTGTTGGTATATTTTCGTGGCTAATAATTTAATTTAATGTTCTGTGACTCGTAATGTTAACTACTTTGCATACTATTGTATAGAATCAAGGTTTTTCTAACTGAACAGACAGCTGTGTTGCTGGGGAAATTTTTGCGCCTCTTCTTCTCAGCGAAATCACTAGGAAATGGAGAAGGGCGGATTTTGACGTTCGAAAAGTGCTGATTCTCAGCCAAATTTGAATAAACGACCTTTATCACATGCCCACATTTCCTCACAACTTTTCCGTCCCAGGTGACACTTCTAGACTCCCCATCATGTCTGCGGAGTTTTTTTAGTATGCTATTTTGGCAACCCTATGTGTGTACAATAGTACGGAAGGCAATTAGATAAAGCATCACGCGCCAACCATACGAGCGGATGCTGCACTGCACCGCAGTTCAGTAGCAGGCGATTCGAAACATTCACATGTATTAGCATGTGAAATGTTTCACTTTTATTGTAACATAGTACTAGAATAATCGCGTTAGATTACCACTCAATATTCAAGAAAGAAAGAAGAAAGAAAATACATTTATTTAGCACAGAGTTAGGGCTGATTTTTCAATCGACAGATAATTTTTATTCGTGGAATAAAAATGACGTCTGACAGTTTTTGTACGGAAGAACTGTCAAAAATTCAAAATTATTCCTCCGATAAAATTATCTGGCGTTGGAAAAAAGACACACAATACACCAGATACATAAAGAAAGAAAGAAAAAGTATTTATTGCGACTCGTACACACGGCTACACGTCAAGCTATGCATTTCCAGTTTTAGCTGACCTCTCATTGTATAGGTTTTTCGTACAATCAGAAGTCAGCTTATACTGGTTATGTATAGCTTGATGTGTAGCCGTGCGTACAGGATCATAAACTAAACACAGTTAAACATAAAAATAAAACAAATTATTTATACTATAAAAAAAAGTTACAAAATGAAACAGAAAGTCCTATACGAGGCCAAAAGGCTCCTATCTCAGCATGATGCTTCGACATTTAAAAAATAAATGTCGCAGCGCTGGTATTCTGATAGGGCCGGCTGTGATGTCACGGGCAATCACAGTAATAAATAAATAATAAAAGAGATATAATTATGTAAAATAAATATTACATCAGATAAAAACCAAAAAAAATAAAGATCAAATAAAAAATCTAGTGTACAACATGGTAATCAGTGGAGATGCAGCGTTTGTGCAGTCCGGGAAATTCATTGCTTAGCAAATTGACACCCTACGTCAATTTACCGTGTTTTACCCATTTCATACAACTGTCAAAGAATTACAGCTGTAATTTGAATAAACGAACAATTTAAGTTGTTAGTCAATTTGCTTAAAATTCAGCTGCATCCGGTTAGACAGGCAGCCGACCGCAACATAGTTGGGAAAAGGCTAGGCAGATGGGTCAATTTGTCTTTATAAAAGTCATTGTTTTTGATCGGAAGCTAATAATAAAAAAGGTTAATTGAATTAAGCTACACTGACACTGAAAAATTGATTGAGATGACTTCTTGATTTTTACATACATACAAACATAGGTATAATATAGTAATGTATTTCAAACTGACACACGTACGTTCACACGCGTATACGCACACACATGCACTTACACACAAACAAGCACACACGCGCGCAATCATGCACATATTACCTCATTCATCCACTGACATATCTGCTTACTCAAGACGTAGACAGTCTGAGCAACATAATTTAATGGGGGGCCTGGAGTTCTAAAGTACAGGCGTAGGCTTAGTTTAGACTCCAGATCTCCCACAAATTACACACTTTGCCAAAATTTCTGTGTCTGACTGTACGTTGATATGTAATTTGTGGAGATAAATAAAGATTTATTATTATTATTTATTATAATGCCGGTTCGATATATTTATGACATGATAAAGGTTTAAGATAAGTAAACGAATTCGGTAATCGCGGGTGTAGTAAAAACTGAAATAATTTGAGGACTAGCTGTTGTCCGCACTTTCATACGCAAACGCATCTTCTTCATGTGCACTCAAGGATTGAAAAAGCGTCTTAGGGCCGGCGCCCTCTGGCGGCACGGACAACACGAATAGCAATATAATTTAAATGTACGACAATAAAATTACATGTTACATTAGTTGGCGCCCTCACGGTCAATTTTTACCCATGATTTATAAACATTACCAGTTTTAATTATAATCAGACAGCTTTGTTGCTGATAAAATACTTACTAGGAAGTGGTGAAGGGCCCTCTATTTGGAAATCGAGTCACTCGAAAGTCTGAGAACTAGGCTCACAAATTCAGAATCAGCATTTTTTTTAAAGGTTTGTAAGGTTAAAAAGGGCTGATTCTCAGCCTAGTCTGATTAATTACTTTTGATTTGATTTGTAATCGACTCGGAATTAATAATTACAAAATGAAATATTATTGTCCCTGCCTTTGAAATTCGTTGGGTTATCGACAGGTAGGTATGCACGGCTACACTGCTACACACCAAGCTATACATAACCAGTATAAGCTGACTTCTGACTGTAAGAAAAACCTATACAATGCGAGATCAGCTAACACTGGAAATGTTTCTGCTTGATGTATCGCCGTGTGTACAAAAATACCTACGTAACATACCCCTTTATTCATAAACGTTGTTAAAGTTAAGCAGTGATTAGCGACTGTTTAACCATACATTTTTGACATTTAAACTTTACTTAACTTTAGTCATCGTTTATGAATAGTTTTGATTAGTATTCTTTTTATCATCAGAGAACAATAATAAAATATAAACTAAGCCTTTATTGCTGTTAGTATTTAAATTTTTTGACAAAACAATTATTTAAAAGTTCAAAAGGAGAGAGTTAAGAAAACTAATTATCTATAACTAAATCATATTCTCGGCATTCGGTTGGTCTGCCCTCATAAACATAAAAGCTTGTCTTTCGACAAAGACAACCTCTAAGGGCCGGCTGTTCAAACGGTTGGTTAACGTACTCGTAACATACGTACGTCGAATAATAACGATGGCGTACTCGTTATTATTTGACATACGGGAAGGCCATAATTTTGTAGTTGTAATTTTAAACAACGCTTTTTTTGGTTTGACAATAGTTAGCGCCATTACACATTTAGCGCCATTACATTATTACGTAATACGTATACACGTGCGTCAAGTGGATGTGAAATAACCCGCCCTAAGACTTTCCACTTGTTTCTGTCCTTTGCCGTGCGTAACCAGCCACGTGTAGGACATTTCGGAATCAGCGGGGTAAATGCGTAACACACTATCAGCAGGAATACTTTTCATTTTGACAGTTCAACAACATTAATTGCGTTATTTACGTTGTTGCACAGACAAATGTTTCGAACAAATGAAGCAATGGATTAGCAATATCCTTCAAAATGATTCAGATTGAGATTGGTGTGTTACGCAATTAGGGTGCGGGTCCGTCGAGCGTTCTAATGATTTTATAATATCAATATTAATTAAATACAACTGTACAGTTAATTTAGTTAAACATTAGTTAGAGTAATAGAGCAATGTCGTTAGCTCACCCTGAGAATCGCTGTATATTCATCATCATCACCATCCACAGCCCGGCTTCACCCTCTGCCGAACATGGGCCTCTCTTTTGTTGTGCCAACCCCCCAAGATCCTATGCCAGCCTCATCCAGGGGATCTACTCTTTAAGTCCGTCAACGAAGATACGACCCCGTCCGAAAGTAGTGAAGCCGCCAAAACGGTTTATTCCGAACCTGACCTGAAATCCTAAACCAGTCGCGGGTTAACTTAGGAACTTGAAAAAAGTTATAATATTTGTTCCGAACGTAACCCTCTTCCTAACCTGAGCCGACATACGGATCGTTCCTATCACAACCAGCACCCTAATTGCGTAACACACAATCAATCTCAATCTGAATCATTTTGAAGGATATTGCTAATCCATTGCTTCATATCATGTTCAAAAAATGTATCATGTGTATGCTTAACAACGTAAATAACGCAATGAATGTTGTTGAACTGTCAAAATGAAACCGATTCCGATTGATCGTGTGTTACGCAATTAGGGTGCCGAATTCCGAGATAGCTGTTCTACAAAGATTTTGGAACATATACATATCGGGATTCTAAGGGACAACTGTTAAATCGTGTTGTCATTCAGTCATAGTTTGGGCCTCAAAATCTAATTATACAGTATGTAACAAAAACCCTGTTGTTCCAAGTAGGGACGTTTTCAGAATCGATATCCGATGGTAATTACGTAAGTCAATTATAAAAATATTGAAAAAAAAAAAATCAAAATTAATATTTTATAATAAATATTTGAAAAGTAACACTGATTGCTCACCCCTGCAAAGAGAAATAGGTAGCAACCGGTCGCTTTGTCGCCGCCCGCCGCGCCGCACACTACCGTACTACACTAAGGTCATGAACTCGTCACGTGTCGTTCACATCACTCAGCTGTTTGACTGATAGATAACACTTTGGGAACGTTAGTTTGAATTTTTCAAAAAGTTGCCTTATCAAGTTTGACGATTGATAATTACAATAAACACATAACCGTCACTCCATGTACTTGCACGTTATAATTACCTACCGCCCGGCCGAGCGGTCCGGGCCGTTTGCGGCCCAAATTCAGTGCTGTGGGATCGCGCGGTGTGAAGCAATCACAACTGTACGTTTGAGTATTTAGGCACATTTTAGCATGCAGCGGTTGCTGACGAGACGGAGTAGGCTTTTATAGCAGTAGTTAATTTTCTACTAAGTGAAGTATCTGTTACGTAGTAACTATTTAGTCATTTGTGGACATAACTAACACTTTAAAATTAATTTGTTTACCCACAAAGCACGTACTTCCGTAGGGTCTTCTTCAAACATCACGAGGATTTCTTCCTCAATGTCATGGTCTCGAGTCCTCGGTTATCCTGCGATACGATGTTGGTCTCGACCGTGCACAGACTCAATGTTGAACGTCCGTATGTGGAGACGTTGGGAAGCCATAGTCGACGCAAAGTTATGTTCGTTGGAGTTGCGAAACGTTCTTGGTACACTACAATATTCCTCATTTGAATAAGACATTTTGGAAAAAACGCACACACAGAATTCACTCACAAAATCACAATAATTTGGTTCTTTTTCTGTCAACGTACGATACATCCGTCCGGACGTAAGTTGCGCGGGCGACTGAGGGACAGTGAGGGGGACAATCGGCTAGTGGCGGTCGTACTCAAAGGGAGTTTGTGCGTGCCGCCTGCTTTGTGTTTTGGCGGTTGGCGCCAACCTGTCTAGCTATCGCGAATCAAAGGGGCCGCCGCCGGCGGCGGCAATCTTTATCGACCGTAGGCTAGGTCCATTAGTACTTGTAAGTTCAGATGTTATAAACATTTTGTAACAATGTATCGAATTTAAAAACTATCTGATTATGGACAATGTTCGGCCACCATTGTTTTTTTTTAAATTATAACTTCAATAATGGTAAGCCTATAGGTATATATATACGCTCCTACAAGGAACAACAGGGTTTTTGTTACATACTGTATGCCTGTAAGTGATACGGCGTAAGAATTGCCCGTAAATTCGGATATCGTGCTAATGGAGTAGACCCCCAGGTTCTACACGCGATAGGAACTGTGTCGTCCGCCCACCTCGCCGCCGGACGACCGACACATGCGTCTTCCAGTCTTTGGACGCCACTCAGTTAAATATTACTTGTCACCAAACAAATATGCATAAATCGAATTTCATGAATCCCGTGCAGAATTAATAACTAATTTATTGAACAAATATTTGTTTCATACGAAGCTTCATACCTTTATCGAATTTTGGACATTAATGAAATATCCAATCAAGAATATTTGCTTACTGTCTGGATTCGCGATGCACACCGGTATTTGCTTATTACTTACTGTTGAGGTTGGAGGCTCGCTTTAAACTCACCCCCGGCGAGACTGGCTGACCAACTGGATGATCTGATTTTAAATTTTTTTCAATGCAGCTTTCAATTCCCTCTTAGTGAGTTGTGTGACCGGGCCGACCCGTAGATATTAATTAATATTGTTTACTTGGTTTGGTTAATATTAATCTCCCTGTAGGTTGGGGAGGTCAGATAAACAGTCGCTCCATGTCAAATACTAGTATTCATCTGCATTCGATTAGACTGGAAACCGATCCCAGTGCAGTTGGAGAAGGCTAGGCAGATGAAGACTCGGTTTAAAAATCATTGTGGTCAGATGACTCTAGTGGGTATAACGAAACTCCAGAACAGGAGTTGATATCTAACTAATAACAACAGATCGTTAATCAGTAACTGGAGTAGCTATCACGTCAATGCCGGCTGCCGCTGAAAACCAGTACTGGGGCTCTGTCTCGTATAGGGTCTTAGTATTATCAGTAACTATTCAGTAATCTGTGGTATTATGCTGAGCGATCGCCGATTTGCGTGAATGTGACGCATGTTTACCCCCAACTTGTTATTTTTTTTTTTTGTGTTTGTTCTTTTTTTATGCGTCATGTTTGCCGCAAATAAATGTATTTATTTCCTTTCTTTCTATTGTTTTCTAGTCTAGACGTAACGCTGAAAAGAATTGACAACATTAGCTAGCAATACGATACCTAGTCTATTCAAACGAATGTTTCAAATTGATGTTATTTCAAGTTAAACAAATATCAACTTTATTTGAAATGGATTTTAAGTTGTTTTGTAACTAGCACTATTGAAAAAGTTATAAAATGTTTGAGAAAAATTAATGTCGAAGTATTATTCTTTGACATTTCTCGGGACCCAGGTATTAATATTATTAATACTTTATTTTAATACCTACATTAGAGGCCCTTGGCTAAATAATAACAGCCGCACAAGTTGATCGACCAGGTTAAGCTACGCCCGCCACGGTTGGTCTGTGGATGGGTGACCATCTTTACATACTGAGAACCCTCCGTGGCTCGGACAGCACGTTAAATCGTCGGTCCCGGCTGTCATTCGTGGATCTTTGACAGTCGTTACGGGTAGTCAGAAGCCCGAAAGTCCGATATCCAGTCTAACCAAGGGTTATCGTATTACCCAGTAACTGGGTTGTGGATGTCAGATAGGCAGTCGCTCCATGTAAAATACAGATACTCAGCTGCATCCGGTTAGACTGGAAGCCAACCCCAACATAGTTGGGAAAAGGCTAGGCAGTCGATGAAACTTTATTTGAATACTTAATTTCCCTTACTTTCAAGTTTCAATATACATTTAAAATTTGATGTTCGAACCGCGACATATGAAACGTACCAAAGCTTCAGTGCATTGACGAATTGAGGACGGATAGATATTTTCAATGCACTCACACACACCATAAACTAACCACAAACTACGACACGAAAATCACGTTGAGCTAAACACGTTGCATGTGCGACGCGGGAAACGTTCATTACGATTCAACGGCCACACGGCTTTCATTGTATGTATGCTGAACTAATCGGACCGAAATCGTCGTAGAAAATCGGTGAATTTATGACATCCCGACCGAGATACGTGACTAATTATGGTATTAGAAGTCGAATGATATGAAGATGCTCCGTTTAATAAGCGCTAAGGCTCAATTTATGTTGCTGTGGAACGGAAAAGACTCGATTTTTTTGTACAAATATTAATGAACTTTATGTCAAAAGTGTAACGCACAAATTAGAAAAACACATACCCACAGGTCGCGCATTTTCTGGAGAATTATCGCGCATTCTCGGGAATTACGGCAGTAATAAGCTCGTATCTAGTTTGTACGTTACACCATTGACATAAAGTTAATTTTGCTATGTACGAACACTCGATTCCGCTCTGTTCCGCTGCAATGCAAATTGACCCTAAGGAATTTCGTAGTCAGCACAAGATCGAAGGAAGACAATAGCATGCTTAATGCAGAAATCTTGAGCACAAAATGATGATGACGGCTACTGGGACTACCTGCTAGAGATGTATGAAAGAAGATATGCTGCGTCGCGTCGGTCACAAACCAATGAAGTTATATAATATGGTACTCGTAGCAAAAAAACAATATTTAAATGTTTTGTCTGTCTGACACTTTGTTCAAGTTAATCTCCGAAACTGCTGGACCGATTATTGACGGGACTTTCACTGGCAGATAGCTAATGTTAATTTGTTATGTGTTGTGTTGTAGGAACTTCGGCTACTTTTATTTTAGAAAAATCATTAGTAAAGAGACACACTATTATGTTCCGACATCAGCGAGCTAAAGCCTCGGATGGTTGAAGTCTCTTTCTTTCCGTTCCTGCAAAGGATGTCTGTAAGAGATCGCGTTGTTTGATAATATGACTGCGCATTGTATATTTCACTAGTTTTAAATATGTTTGTCCTTTTTGATTTATGTGGTGTGCAAAAAGTATTTAATACATACAGTGGCCTCCAAAAGTTACTTGACATTTTTCCACTTCAGCTGTGATGCCACATAATGATTTAAAATAAAAATAATAATCAGGTACTCCTAAGGGTGATTATTTCTTATGATAACTCAAAGGTAGTTGAATTAGTCAATGGAAATGTTATCGCAGTTCGAACATTTGGATCACTAGTTTTTTAAATCATAATGTGGTGTGTCAAAGCTGAAGTGGAAAAAGTCAAATAACTTTTGGAGGCCGTTGTGAATAAATAATGGTTTTATAATTCGCGTCCGAGACTCGTCGTCCGTTAATGAGTGAAACAACCCCTGCCGGTTGTAAAAGTGGGTGTCATCAGCAGAGGTCGGAATTGGGTAGAGTTATTTATGTACTTGCATCGAAATGGTGATATTAATATGGATCTTCCCGGACAATCCCGTGTGGCCATTTCGTTAAGCGGGGAGTGCTCCGCATTTCCGCTATTGTTTTCTTTTGTTTTCAACAGCTATGTTGTGCGAACTACAAAATGTGGCAACATCACGCGTGTGCGCATTGGAATTTTGCAACTTCGGACATCCGATGTCGTTGATGTAAATTTGGCAACGTCCCGCGTGCAGTGGAATAAATATTGTAAAAGTAAATAACTTTTTTATTTAATAAATCACGGGATTTTTCTGCTATTTAAAATTAATCTCGGGATTTGAGGCATATCCACTCTATTCTTTCGCTGTATGAAATCAGTGTAAGTACATAAATAACTCTACCTAATTCCGACCTCTGGTCATCAGCCATAGCTTCGCCACTCACGTCACTAACCTGTCCCCGGCACTCGAGCCACTTTTGCGAACCCTTTGACTTTTCCAGTCCAAAGGTTATGAAGGGGAACGTGCACACTTTCTCTTGGTTTTATTATGCATATACAAGTTTTTTGCTCTCAAAAACGGTGAAGGAAAACGGCATATCTTAGAACCAAAAATTCGAAGACATCTACCAATCCGCACTGGGCCTGCGTGGTAGATTATAGCCCACTCCCTCTCCAAGAAAGGAGGCCAGTGTCCCAGCAGTGGGAACATTATAGGCTGATGATGTTTTTTGCTTATGCCATCAGTATTAATGACCACTACAATGTATGAAATGTATAAAATACCTCGTTAGTAATTCATCGTTAGTTCCACGGTTCCACCGAATTCAACGAAACTTTCCGACCCAAATAATATGGTCGATTTTGATTCCTGCAACATCATAAATATTTGAGGATAAATCTCTGATTTCTGAGAACAACTCTTTGACGTTCAGAGGAGTAAAGGATTTATTCGGAGATACTACGAGCACCCGCTTTCAGAATAGCCACTAGCTAACTTACTTATAAATATTAATTAGATGAGTACAGTCAACAGCAAAAGTAGATGATCAAAATCAGAAATTCAATACTAATTAACGGAGTTCGTGTCTGAACTGTGTGGCGTCGAAGTGATTCAAAAGTATGACACTGAGTCTGACATACTTTTGAATCACTTCGACGCCACACAGTTCTGACGCAAACTCCGTTCATTAGTATAAAATTTCTGATTTTGATCATCTACTTTTGCTGTTGACTGTACCACAAAGGGACTACGAAACGAATTTCAAGTACTTTAATTTAATTGACTGCTTAGTTTGATAATCTTTTACCTCTTTGTGTTGATTAGCCTTTCAGTTTCAGGAACAGGGCGATGCACCTCAAGTGGTTCGACAGGACATCTAGTTGGACGATGAGATGGCCGATGGAGTAAAGCTGTGACCGAATGGTGGGCAAGGTGAGGCAGGGTGAGGTGAGGTGTCAGCTCTAACGCCAGTCCAGTCATGTGTAACTAAGTCGTAACGTCGGAAAACTAAATTTACACTGACATTCGCCACGTCCGGCTCAAATTCCAACGCGCACCCGATAGGCTCCATACTCTTTTTGCTTATATCGATTTTTTAACTTCTGATAGTGAGTTATTCGGATGCCATAGAGGAGTTTTTTTTAACAAACATGAGCGTTTGAAAAATGTCTGTCAGTATTCGTTTTATTTATAACCTTAAAAAGAATGATCACGTTTCTAACTTCCGCAAGATACGCAAGTGGCTTCAATAGGGAGCCACTTCGCAGGAACTAGGTATAGGAAGTTGTGTTTGCTATTTGCCTTCACGGTGCAGACGGATTCGGTTGTGGAATTCACTTCCGCCTGATATCTGAGGGGCAATTCTCGTAATTTTAAGAACATTCAGAGTTTGATCTCAGTCTAAATCTGTCAAAAAATACTTCTAATTTCCCTACATTCTGACAAGTTTTTGACATTTGTTTGTCGCCGAGATGACACTGCAACTAGATTTTGAACGTTTTAAATTACGAGAATTGGCCTTCAGGGACTGCCAAACATTGCAGTATTTAAAAGAAGAGTGAACCTATATGTCTTTATTATATTTTAAATTACATTATAATATACAGGGTGGAATTTTGTAATGCCACCTGAAGGGAAAGTACTCTCTCTCGAAGAGCTTGCCAACCTCGTCGAGCAGCACAATGGGCCGGTATGCGGACGGAGAGCCCGCAGGGCGCCCTGGCTTCTGAATGAGGACCAGCTTCCCTGTCTTCCAACGGAGTGGAAACTGGCCTCTCTCCATGCATGCGCTTAAGAGCGCCTCCAGTCGAGGCCCGAGAGCCGTCGAGGCCAGGACCCAGGCTTTACCCGGCACGCCATCGGGTCCTGGGGCGGTATTTTTGGCCTTCAGCCTGCCTACCGCCGCTCCCAGCTCTACCCCGGTCACTTCGGGTGTGTCGTCGTCGTCGTCCTTGTGGTCCGCTTCGGACACCGCTATTGGCGGAGCCATAGGCGGGGGAGTATGCTCCCCCCGTGAAGGGAACAGAGCGCTCACCACCTCCTCCACCAGCTGTGGGCGGAGACTCTGTGTCCAGGTGCGGAGTTTATTCCGCACCATCTTGTAAGGGCGCCCCCATGGATCTCTGTTCAGAGTCTCCAGCATCTCCTCGCGGGCCAAGTCCTTGGCCCGCTGGACAGCCTCTCGGAGGGCGGTCTTCGCCGCTCTGTACCCCCCGTACAGCTCCGCCTCCGTGGCTGCCGCATCCGGAGGGCGGATGCGGCGCCTGCGGTGCCTGGTGTACCGGTGTCGCGCGTCGACGCACGCCTTGCGTAACGCCGCGATCTCCTGCGACCACCAGTACACCTGACGTCGGGCGCGTCCTGGCCGGACTCGGGGCATTGCCACGTCACAAATCTCGGACATGGCCTCCCGGAACCACTCCGCCTCATCGTCGATATCAGCAGGCCTGTCCGGTGAATACACCCAGGCCTGCACGATCGAGGCTTCCAGGAGAAGCTCCCGGTCCAGCTGCTTCAGCGCCCACCGCGGACCACTCGGGGCCTGTTGGACCAGCGCGCTGGAGGTCTGGGCGGAGACATCGAACCGCCGCGTGACGACTCCCGGCCACCGTAGGCGCGGGCCTGCGGGCGGTGAGTAATGGGTAGCTCACCGTCCGATCAGGACCAGGCCCGTGCCGGACGGCGCGTTGTGTTCCACGCGCGCCTCAAAGAGATGTCAGCAGAGGACGGGGCCGAAAGTACTCTTAATACTGTAGATAGACAATTTTACTCAAAGAAAACATTCCTTTATTTTTTAACGGAAAGAAAACTGCATTCAAAGATTTTCAAAAATTCGCTTGCCACAACCGGGAATCGAACCGACTAAAATCTGTAAAAATTACACCCTGTGCTTTTATTGTATTGATCGTTAGGATCAATTATAAGGATGAAATCTCTCTAACGAACTTGATAAATAAAATGATAGGAAAACTATAAAATCTTAAATTATTTTAATTATTTACAAAAAATTGTAAATTAGCATGTCATGGTCATTTTAACACTGTCAAGTATCTTGAAATATTGGATCTCTTAAGAAATGAGTTAAATGGTTTCCCCGAGCAAGAGCGAAACCAAATAATTCTACAGCAAGATGGTGCTCCAGCCCATAACAGCAGAATCACTACAGCCTACATTAATAACCATTTTAATACCTGGATTGGTACAAACGGCACAATCAGATGGCCTGCGAGATCACCAGATGTCACCCCTTTAGATTTTTTTTTTTTGGGGATATGTGAAAAATCAAATTTACATTAAATCTTATGCGAATGTAAACGAGTTGAGAGTTGAAGTTCAGTATACGATTTATAACATTCACCACAACACGTTATTAAAGGTTACTAGAAATGAATTCGTTAGAAGAATACATTTTGTGTATCCAAGAAAATGGAGCCCATTTCGTGCAAATAATTTAAGATTTTATAGTTTTCCTATCATTTTATTTATCAAGTTTGTTAGAGAGATTTCATCCTTATAATTGATCCTAACGATCAATGCAATAAAAGTACAGGGTGTAATTTTTACAGATTTTAGTCGGTTCGATTCCCGGGTGTGGCAAGCAAATTTTCGAAAATCTTTGAATGCAGTTTTCTTTCTGTTCAAAAATAAAGGAATGTTTTCTTTGAGTAAAATTTTCTATCTACAGTATTAAGAGTACTTTCCCTTCAGGTGGCATTACAAAATTCCACCCTGTATACTGTAGTGATATTTATTTTAGAAGTAGGTATGTAAGTATATTCTCACATTGTATGTTTATATTTAAATATGCGTTCTTTTTATTTTACTTATGTATTCACTTGTATTTGCTCGGCTCCTAAGGGCCGTAGCGTGATTTTAAATAACGTAAACCTTCCTCAAAAATTGGAATATCAAATGCAAAAATATTTTTTCATATCTGACTCGATCTAGCTACAGAGCGCGTTCAAACAAACAAACTTTTCAGCTTTATTGGTTGAACACAGAACATAGAGCAACGGTTTTGGGAATTCAATTTGCTGCACCAATAAGAACTAAAATCCTGGCATTGCTCATGACTGTTTGTTACGCAATACAGCAATTTACAATGAAGCGAAGCGCACCCATTTTAATGGTGTCGTTCGTAATAAACAAAGCGCCAGTGACGTTGTAGTCGTCCGTACTCGCTCTCATGTTGAATTCACGTGCACACGTCTATAATTTTGAAAAGGTCCACTAAAATTCCCGAGTACAGTCACGAGCAAAAGTATGTATACACTCGGCTTTATTCAAACGCGATTTACTCTTTTGTTTTTGAATGAAATATTATGCTGTTACGAGCATAGCATTATCGAGCCCATAGCTTCATGTAATGTATCGTATTTCAACGTTGCATTCGTTATTTCACGAAAAAATCGCATTTGAAAGTTGCCAAGTGTTGACATATTGGTGCTCGTGACTGTACCTACTTCATCGGAACAGCTTAATTTTTATCGAGCCCGTAAAGACCGGGTAAGAACTTAACTACGGCGGGGTAGTTGTGTAACACACTAAAAGTAGGAACGGATTTCATTTTGACAGTTCAGCGACATTCATTGCTTAATTCAGCAGATAAATTTTTCGAACATATGAAGCAATGGATTAGCAATATTTTTCAAAATGATTCAGATAGTGTGTTACGCAATTAAGGTTCAGGTCGTAGCGAAAAAAGCTAAAAGGATCCTTAAGCTCACTTGCAAAGAAAATAAAAGTAGCATTAAAATCTATTTAGAAAAGGTACTTACCTGTTTACAAAGATAAATATTTTATAACTTTCTTTAATTTAGAAACTATCATAAGTCTAAAGTCGCTAGGAGTTATCCAAAATATTAATTTACATTTTCCTTGGCCATGATCGTAATAAACTGTTCAAAGCGGCCTGCACCATTTCATGCTCTGAGCACAGCTAAACTCTCCTTATGAATTGCAGAGAACCATTAAAAAAAAAACACTTTCATTTTTGATTGCCCTAGCTAAAGGTTCCTTTCAGTGTTTTTTTTTTTCTTTCTACGTCTTATAGTTCAGAATATAATTATCATCTATAATATAAAAATGAATCGCTGAATGTGTTGCTAAGCGCAAATCTCGAGAATATTCCTTGAAGTACGAGGATGGTTCTTACGGAATAAAAATAAGAAAGTTGCTTTACGAGGACGAAGTCGCGGGCAGAAGCTAGTACGAAAATAAAATCAGCCTTTATAACTACGGGATTGAAAGGCAGTGGATTTGATTGGAAGTTTCAAATAAAAATAAAGCTTTTGGCATAGGTAGCTATTTGTAAGTATAGATTGAGAACCGTGGTGGCCTAGTGGCATCGATCCCGATTTACGAGTTCTAGGTCGTGAGTTCGAACCCAAGCGGGCACTTTAACTTTGTGCATTTAATTTCATCACAACTTTTCTGGAAACGGTGAAGAAAACCATCGTGAGGAAACTGGCATGTTCTAGAACAGACAGACATGTGACATCCAATGTGAATGTTGGGGTCCGTGGCTTAGGCCCCCAATGGTCGAGGCACCTGTGGCCGACGCCCCCGATTCGATTAATTTCATTCAGAGCAATTTTTGATCAAATGTACTGTCAGGTACAAAAATGTTTTACAAAAATAATAAATGTATTTTGATTGTAAGTATTTATGTATAATATTAAATCATAATTATATTATATTTATAACACAGAAATGCTTTTATATTGGATGTATGTTTTGAAAAATGAAAGTCTTATTTATTTTTCATTATTTATTTATTTATCTTAATAAGAAATCTAGTAAAAAAATTGTATTTATATCACAGTCATTTACTAAGTGAAAAAGCACAAAAAAAAGATATTGAATTAATCGAATCGGGGGCGTCGGCCACAAGTGCCTCGACCACTGGGGGGCCTAAGCCACGGACCCGAATGTTGTTGGACTGTCAAAATGAAAGTTATTGCAACTGTTAGTGTGTTACGCAATTACCCCGCTGCAGCGTAACTATAGCAACGCTCGATTTCAAGAACTGAGGAGCACCATGTTGCGTTCAGTAAACGGGTGCACGGCCTCCGTAGACGTTACCTAGGCACCCGTAACCGAATAATAGAATATAGAGCAAAGACCGTGTCGATGCAGCAATGTTATGCTAAAATGTATGCTAATGCAATTTCCCTGCCACAGTGCACCCGTCAGACGCGACATGATGGTAGGTAAATATGGTCATTTTCTGCTTGCACCCTACAATTTTATTGAGTTAGTTACTGTATGGTGTAAAATTCTAAAGCAGTATAACATCGTATCAAAATGTTACATGATATTTTGTGCGCGAGAATTCCAAGCGTCGAATTCAAAGACAAAAGACGTACCTATGTTATTTCAAGTTAAACAAATATCAACTTTATTTTAATGGCAATTAATTTGATTTCAGAGTGACTAGCATTATTGAAAAAGTTATAAAAATATTTGAAGTTATGGCGTAAACTGAACTTTACTGTGCAGGTATTAAAGTTATTTTTCCATAAACTCATATTTGTTTACATTTTTGGCGAATATGTCCTGGTTGCTGATTAGGGTGGAAATCGAGAACAAAGGCAACGCCTTCAAGTGAGCCAAATAATCCAAACGACCAGCTGCCTAAACAATAAAAAGTTCAGATTTCTTGCTGAAAACTCTTTATAAATGTTGCTTAAAGTTAAGAAACATTTAAACGTCAGAAATCAATCTGCCTAACCTTTTCACAACTATATTGGGGTCGGCTTCCAGTCTAACCGGATGCAGCTAAAAATGTTTGGTTAAATAGCCGCTAAATCATTGCTTAACTTTATGCAACGTTCATAAATCAACCCTATAATGTCTTACCGAACGGTAAGATCTGAATCAGTAACAGAATCTTGTCAAAAATCAAGTTTCCTAACTAACCATCCATCCAGATTGATAGAATACGTCAATTTGAGGTGTTTACCCTAAGTATGTTTTTTTATTAATCTGCAAAAACATAGTGGATAGGTATTTCAAAACATCTGCGGACAAGTTATTCGTCATTTTGAAGAATAATAAGCAAAATAAAGGCCTCAGGAACCCGTTGGATGCATGAAGCACAGAATCGGTCGAGGTGGAGGTGCTTGGGGAAGGCCTTTGTCCAGAAGTGGACGTCTTTCAGCTGAAATGATGATGATGATAAATCATCCTTTACAGGCGTTTAAAAGTCAGGAATAGAACCAGTAAGGCTTTTCAAAAAGTAACGATAGGTATGTAAAACGATCCGTTTCCAGATTCGGCTATCAAACGATCAGAGGGGCAATTCTCGTAATTTTAAGACGGTTCACATCAGAGATCTCAGTCTCAATCTGTCAAAAAATACTTCTAATTTCCCTACATTTTGATAAGTTTTTTACATTTGTTTGTCGCTGAGATGAGACTGCGACTAGATTTTGATCGTTTTAAATTACGAGAATTTGCCTTCAGGTTTTCACTTGGAAATTGGAGATAAGAGATTTAAGGTGTAAAAAATAAAAATTGCCGCCGAATTTTTTTTCGGTACCTAACTAAAAAACTCTATCGTGTGGGGCCTTTGCCCAGGAGTGGGACAGAGTAGGCTATTATAAAAAAAAAACCAGCTGGGTTAGCAGTGCATGTTTCCCGCGGCGATTTTTTTTCATGCATTGTATTTTCAGCGCACTGCTTAGCGTCGAGAGTTGAAAATGCACCAGTGCGTTTTATTTTATTACGCGCTGGGATGCGTTCTGTTGGTTTCTAAACCCTCAGTTCAACACCGAGAGTTGAAAATCCAGTGCCGCGATATTTTTACTTTCGTGAGAAATCGGGTTAAGTCCGTACTGGCACAAACGCCATGGCGTTCATACAGAATACAATGATAAATTATTTTATTTTGTTTGTACAAACACTTTTACGTCAATGATTGACGAAAAACATATTTTTTTAGATTGTTTACATGATTGGAAACTAAATCGCAAACAAACTATAGAAAGGAAACAGAATTACGCTTTCAAATAAATTATTATAATAAAACATACCTTTTTCTCAAGTCCCAGCAGAATCGCAAAGCCGAGAATGAAGATAATGGTGGTAGACTTGGTCATGGTATACAAGGATATTGTGACCAGCTCCAGCCCCCAGTTTGAGAAGCCGACGTCAATCCCGCTGGCCAATCCCGTCGGCCCGACTGACTTGAGGCAAGTCATGAAAGGCAGCAGCAGCTGAGGAGTGCCCGTGATGATGTGGAGGACCAGCCTCACAACGACTGACAGGATCCACTTCACTATGAGGTGGTACATCACCACTGTGAGTGGGAATTTGAAGTCCTGGAAATGAGAAGGAGGGTTAGTTGCATAGCACTTGGCAATATTTATATTGGCGCCGATTCCCTTGTTCACAAACTAAACTAAATTAAAGTGCAGTTTCTTTCTATTTCATTAAGAAAAGGACAGAAGATAAATATTAGTTTAGCCCTGTCAAATTAGTCAGCGCCTGACTTGACGTGAAATTTCGACCACCGACCCACCGCATAGCATCGCATAGCCATTTCACTTAGCGTTGTTCTGTCTTTTTTTGCTTCTGCACAGCTCCTAAGAGTCGTAGCGTGATATTAATTAGCCTATAGTTATTGTCAAGAATTAAGCAATCGAATGTGAAATTAAAATTTATGCCTTTGCAGCTTTGGTAAGAAATAAAGGATTACGTGTTTCAGCGTTTTTTGTAAAATCATCCCCCAAGAGGGTATAATTTTAATTTTTTTATTACTATTTAATATTGACATTATTAAAATTCACATGTTCCGGGTCGTCAGAAGCCCGAAATTCTGACCACCAGTCTTACCAAGAAATATCGTATTACCTAGTAACTGGGTTGTGGAGGTCAGATAGGCAGACGCTCCATGTATAATACTGGTATTCAGCTGCGACCCCAACATAGTTGGGAAAAGGCTCGGCAGATGATGACATGTATTTAGTATTGAACATTTTGTGAATCTCTTTTTAAACGATTTAAGGAATTTGGAATATAGTCTGTCTGTTACTTTTCATGCCTTCTTCACCACATTTATACAAACAAAAAAAAACACTTAATAAATAATTTTTCTTCCTTTCCTTAAAACGGCTGAACGGAATTGAAAGAAAGGCATACGGATAGGCCATGGCCTGGGTTAGTATGTACATAGAATACTCTTATATTCCAGTTGTACGTTCCCGTAGGATCACTTCCGACATTCACGCGGAAGAAGCCACGGGCTAAATCTAGTAAGTGTCCATGAAAAAATCAACCTTATTTCAATGACCCAAAACTCTATTTTAAACGCGATAAAAATGTACTCTCCTCTCCGAGCCGGTCTGTGTGAGCGGACACTACGAATAACTATAATAAATATACCTACATATTATAACATACCGCCCAAAGGCATCTTGTAAAATACTTGTAAGATAATTTTCTTTGCATACTACATAGAATCTAATTAAATTCGAATTATGATAATGAAATTAGTTCAACAAAGAGCTGCATTTGACTTTTTAATTTTCCGCTGTTATGATCACTTTGTACGTAGTGTTCACAAAGAAATTACCATAATCGTAGAAGGCAATATATTTGTTTTTTTACATTCCGTTAATTGGAAACAAAGTTAGAAACCACATCTGTTGTTTATTTTTTTTCCATTTATGATACGGAACTTTATATGTTGCCAGCATCACTGCACAATTCTGTGTTACCTTTGTAGACATTTAAAAGGTATTCCAAAAGGCATATACCTAGGTAGAACTTTTAAATGCATAAAAGTGCTTTTCGATTTATTTCTATAGTTGGAATAACACTGAAACACATTATCTCATTATTATCAATAAATAGCTGACCAGACAGCCGCGAGCCGTCGTCCTGTCCAAGTTTTAATAATTCGTACAAAATCCCATAGAAAAAGCACTTTCGGCTTTCCCGAATTTTCCCATTTTTCGGCAACTTTTGAAATTTTTCTTTCCGTAAGGACCTGATTCGGACTATTACGAACATTTTAAAATAAACATTTGTCAAATTGATGCGCTCAGGTAGAAACGAACAGCAATTTTATTATATGGATTAGCGTTTGCTCGTGACTTAGCCCGAGTGGATGTCGGAAAATATTACACGGGAACATCGTACGATTGTTTTAATATAAGTAACTCTATTGGCAAACGCCAGCAAAGCGCAGTCGGCATCATTTTTTCCGACATCTTTAACAATCATCGTCATACTTCAGCCAATTTATGTACACAAAACCTTAATGAATTATAAACCTAAACCTTCCTGATGAATCACTCCATCTATTGGTGAAAAGGGTACAAACATCCATTCGGTCCTTTTTAAGTTTATCGCGTTCCGACAGACAGACACGGCGGCGGGGGGGACTTTGTTTTATAATATGTAGTAATTATTCGAATACATAGCATAACATTCGCTGAGAAAATGGAAAAGAAAACAAGAATTTAGCATAATCAGCCTGTATCGTTCCCACTACTGGTACACAGGCCTCCTCTACGCGGGCCCAGTGCGGGTTGGTAGATGTCACATTTCTTCCAATTCAAGTCGGCTGTTACCATGGATTCAATAGGTACCTACATGATTCTGGACCCCCATGCGTTGAAATTTTTAGTCGGTAATTAAAAACAAAATTGCTATTATTTTCCTACTAAAGTAAGTTCCCACTACCTTAAGTTTCCTACTACGAGTACCTGCGCGATCAAAATGTATGCAACAGCTTTTTTTTTTTCAAAAACCCTTTTTTTTTACCTGCTCAAACTAACAGTGTGATGTATTGGTTGGGTGGAGGACAGTTCTTTACGATATGTTGGTGCCTCTACCAGTAGGTATCTCCAGTTCCCCAGCTAGTGGGCGGCGGCAGCCATGACACTTTGTTTATTCAGCTGCATCGAGTTATAGCAGTCCAAGCAGAAGAGTGTAGTATTATGTCTTTCTTACAGCTGTTTTAAAGCAATGTCATCGATATAAAAGTATTTATGAAGCACTAGCTTTTGCCCATGGATTCGTCCGCGTCGAGGAAAAAAATTTTCTAACCCAGATCAGGGTCTACCCGCCAAATTCCATCGACATCCGTTCAGTCGTTGAAGGCGTGAAAAGGTAACAGACAGACAGTTATTTTCACATTTTTAATATGTATTAGTATGGATGGTCAACAAATATAATAAAGATAAAAGATTTGATTTTTTGTATCTTTATTTGTAATAGAGAAGCTCAAAAAATATCTAACCGATTAAAAAAAAAAAATTATCTATAGAAAGCAACATTATCAGCGAGTAACAGGCTTCATTTGTTTAGTATATTGTGGTGTCTTACGACTTCTACGCGAACGAAGTCGCAGGCAGAAACTAGTACAGTAGTACGGATTTTTATGTCTTCTACTTACTACTCAATCTACGTAGCCTTTGTCCAACCATGCAGGGATCGGCTTTCAGTCTAAACGGATGCAGCTGAAATCTGAATACCAATATTTTACATGGAGCCATTGCCTGTTTGACCTCCACAACCCAGTTAGGTAAAATGATAGCGCTTAGTAAGACTGGTTGTCAGTAGTGTAATTTTTAAATTTGGTTAGCCCCAAAATTCAGCAACGCGGATACTCTTCGCTGACGCAGCCATAAGGTCTTCACGTGTGCAGGTGACAGGGCATGCGGTGCAAGATGGGAGGTGAGCCATTGTCTGTGGAGAGACACCGCATACACACCGGAGGTCTGAGCCTTCCATGAACCGTCACTTGTGGAGGTTGTTCTTACTGCCGCCTACTTGGGTACGAAGTCTGTTTAAGGTTTTCCAAGTATGCAACGGTAACTTACTATACCCATCGCTAAACCCAAGACATTGATTAGACCAATATTGTTGCTGCCATATTTGTTAATATCTTACAATTAACAAATATGGCAGCAGTCCATTCCAAACTGCTATTAATTAATTGTCACTTATCACTCTGCATAATTATTACATAATTTGTGGCATTCCTCTATGATATTCATTCTATTCCACACAAGGTACCTATGCGGTTTTCAATTTCATAGCTAAAAAACAAATAGCTATGGTCAGTTTTCTCTATTTTATACTATTTTTCCTTATGGCAATTATGCTGGCAACAACTCTGTTTTCCTTCACCGTTTTAAGAGTAGTGGTAATGAAATGATTTACACAAATTAAATCGCCTGATTAGGTTCGATCCTAGAACGTAAGGCGCGACCATTCAAACTGGGCCACCAATGCATCGTGAGGAAATCGGAAAAGCAAAGTGTTGTTAGGCATTTCCCAGTAGTACCGCGGAGTCTGGGGGTCTACTCCGAAGTAGTATCGGCCGAATGTTCGGCCGTTTCCTGCTACGAAGCAGTCGCGTGCATTGGTTTTCAGAATAGGTAGGCTGGGATTTGATTTCGTCGTATTAACTTGAACGAGTAAAGACCAATGACAATGTGCGAATAGTACGGGAGCCGAGTAGGCCGTCTGGCAACAGCCTACTGCCGCGCGTGTTTGTATGAAGATTTTGTTTTTTGTAGGTATGATAGTTTAGTGAGTTTCTTAATTGTGGGGCACACACACTAAAATGTAATTGAAAGGCTTATGGTGATTTATCGAGGTAGGCACTGCTCATATGCCTTTATGCAATACACACCACTGCTACGAAGTTACTATTTGGTTCGGTCGGTCCCGATCCTACACTCCTACACTCTTTCGCATATTGACTATGGTCCCGACCCAACTGAGCCGATCAGAACTTTTTTCGCATTTTTCAATAATATTCGGTTCGGTCATGTGTCGGTCCGATCCGAAAATTAGCACTTTGCACTTCGGAGTAGACCCCCAGGATTGGTGCCCGGTTGAATAGGCTCGGCCCCTATTACATGGCACCTAAACATAACTGGTGAAATGTGGGTGTACTATAGTTACACCTCTGCCAAACCGTTCTAGGGAAACAGGCGTAATGATATGTTTACTGCTAGGATGTTGATAATAATTTAACATGACCAAATGAAATCTACTTATATCTATCTATAGTAATAATAAAGCTGAAGAGTTCGTTTGTTTTTACATGATTGCCCAACAAAAGGAGTGTTGTTATGTTATCAGGGTTCATGTATGTTTGTGAGTTTCTTTATTTCACCATAATTTGTTTGTTTCCGTGGGGTGACTGTCGAGATGGCGGCTAATAGAGGAGTTTGGAAGAAAAAGACATGTTGCGCCGACCCCAAATAATTTGGGATAAGGGCAGGAGAATGATGAATTTGTTTGTTTCCGTGCCTCGGAAAGCACGTTAAGCCGTTGGTGCCGGATGTCATTCACGGATCTTTGACAGTCGTAACCAGTCAGAAGCCCGAAAGTCTGACAACCAGTCTTACAAAGGGGTATCGATGCGATGCGATACTGTGGTACAGGGGAACAAGACATTTTACACGGACGAAGTCGCAGGCAGAAGCTAGTGGGTAATAAAGCACCGAACCACATCAGCTTCACCGCAGCACCGCTAATTTAATAATAATCGACTGAACGTGCCGACACACCAGACGGCTGTACTGTAGGAGGTACCCTACAATCGCTCATCAATTATTTTATTACAAGGCTAAATGAGGAAGTTTCATAGAAATGTGTACATGCAGATAGCGTTCTATCTGATTTATCAAATCGCGGTATGATATGATTTATGCACTGACAGGTTTAATTTTATTAAAACACTTGGAATAAGAGGGGCTTGTAGCTAAGTAATAACAGCCACACGGGTCGATGGATCAGGTTAAGCTACGCTTGCCGCGGTTGGTCCGTGGATGGATGACCATCTTTACATACCAAGACCCCTCCGTGCCTCGGAAAGTACGATAAGCCATTGGTCTTACCCAGGGGTTTCGTATTACCCAGTAACTGGGTTGGGGAGGTCAGATAGGCAGTCGCTCCATGTAAAATACTGGCACTCAGCTGCATCTGGTTAGACTGGAAACCTACCCCAACATAGTTGGGAAAAGGCTAGGCAGATGATGACTTGGAATAGCATTATTGTAAGCAAGCCGTGTGCCCGATGGGATTACCCGTCGGCAAAAAAGGCAAACGGTCATTATCTAATTAACCCCTTTAGGGGGCAAATTTTCTAAAATCCTTTTTAGTGCTGACCTTGGACTATGGAACTCTTTTGCGAGATTTCAAAGTTCTAGACCCTGCGATCTAGGTTGTGCATTGTCTGTCAGTGAACTTAAGATTTTTGGAGGTACACAAGTAAGGACTGGCCGGCACTCGCAAAAGACAGAATTGTATGGAAAAGGGAGGGAGGCCTCTGCCCTGCAGTGGGACAGTACAGGCTAGCTAGGCTGGTGACACATGAAGCTATACATTTCCAGTATAAGCTGATTCTCATTGTACGAAAAGCTTTTACACTCGTACAATGCGAGTTCAGCTAAAACTGGAAATTTATAGCTTTATACGAGTATTAATATGTCGTCGTGTGTATATTATAATGCATAAATATAGCATACTATAGCTTCTGCCCCCAATCCATCGCGTCGCATCACATCACTCGCCCGTGCTACTACTTCGTTTCTTTCTGGCTTTTGTTCCTTTTGGCTCCTAAGGGTCGTAGCGTGATGTTTAATACCCTATAACCATTCTCGAGAATTGGGCTACCAAATACAAAAATACTATTTCAAATCCGATTGGTAGTTCCGGAGATTACCCCCTACAAAAACAATATAATTATATTAACATAACAAGTTTTACTCGTAACAATAAATAGATACTTCTATACTTATATTATAAAGAGGTAAAATTTGTTTGTAGGGGCAAACGAATTTGTATCTACATATTTATTACCTACCCATTCTCAAGAGGTAGACATTATTAACCTATAAATGATGCATATAAGTTTGGTAAAAAAATTTACTCCAAATAATAATCGCTTGTAAAAGATAATTAATAAAAGTGAAACACTGTTATCGTAAATGCCGTTCCAACACTAATTGAAACCCGACTGCCTTGAACGCGCGCACTTCAAATATTTTGCATTCTCAAAGTGACTAAACGTCTGATGACGTATTAGAATTTAGAATAAGCCACTGGTTTCATTTGCTGTGTATTTTGTGCGACGACTCGGAACAAAGAGCGATGAAAAAATCTACCATAGTATTGCTCATAGAAATGTAAAACTATATCTATGGTATTGCTCCATTTGTGATCTAAGGTATTGTGTCGTTGGTCTAGCACGTTTGCTCCCGGCTGTCATTCCTGGATCTTTGACAGTCGTTACATAGTCAGTAGCCCGAAAGTCTAACAACCAGTCTTATCAAGGGGTATCGTATTACCCAGTAACTGGATTGTGGAGGTCAGATAGGCAGTCGCTCCATATAAAATACTGGTATTCAGCTTTATCCTGTTAGACTGGAAACCGACCCGAACATATGTAGTTGGGAAAATACTGGGCAGATGATGATTGTGTCGTTGGTCTTGTCGTCGTAAGCGCTACCGCTGAGCATAAAGTCCTGGGACCGATTACCAGGTTAGGCAGCGTTTTATTAGGATTGTCCATAAAAGAATCTCAATACCAGCCCTTCCGCAATCTGGATCTTTGCCCCCTTGATAGCAATAGGTTTGCCCCCCTATTACTGACGAATTTATTGTGATGTACAATCCCTTCGGGGGTTACAGGCGTGTTGTTATGGTATGTTTGGATATTGTAAGTATCTTGTTTTCTTCCGTCACCGCTGCACTTCTTCGCTGAGTTCTGGTGGAAAGCTAGCCTTGAGGTATATTCCCTCCTGATCAGAAAGTCTAAGTAGCAATAAGCTATTTGTGCATTTGTTTTTTCGGTTTCGAACAGCAAAGATCTGCTGCTTTAAATAGCCTAACCTTAGGAGCAGTAGCAGTGCACCAAAGCTCTTTTTACCGGAGATACAACGCGATCATAGTTCGTAACGCACCTTCTGCCAGATTTCGGAAAGCAGTTAACCGCTTTCGCCACAATCAGCACGGCGATTATTCAATACATGATCCAATCGTTAGGTAAAGGAACAAGAATTGGAAATCTATGGAATCCAAGAAAGTTCTTCCACGAGTAGCACTTTAGCGCGGCGGGCAAAGCCGTAGTGTTATAATATGACATAGAGATGAATTATCTTCGCGAACTTTAGGTAGACAGGTCCATCCCTACTCTTGATACAGACATAGAGTACATTTATAATCTACTGGGGGACGTTAGTAAATTGCATTACAGTCACCAGTGTTCAGTTCATACAGTTGTGGCATCTGCATTAAGTGACAATTTCCTTTGTCTAAGTCTGACTGATAGGCTAACTGATGGTCAGTGCCGTGCCGTGCCGTGGTGCCGTGATAAGGGGAAGGAGGGGGGGGGGCGAAGGGGGCTACCGCGCAGGGCGCCTTAGCTCAAGTTTGCACGGGCCTCTTGCATTTTCTTAATACAATCACAATGACAGCTAAACCTAGTCATCATCTGCCTAGCCTTTTCCAACAATGTCGGGGTCGGCTTTCCACAACCCTGTTACTGGATAATACGATACGCCTTGGTAAGACTGGTTGTCAGACTTTCGGGCTACTGACGACCCGTAAAAACTGTAAAAATTCCACGAATGACAGCCGGAACAAACGGCTTAACGTGCTTTCCGAGGCACGATCATCTTGTGTAGAGGCGCTAGAATGAGGCTTTGCCCCGGATGTAGTTTTATTTCCGCACAGCTCTGATGGTTTTCCTCCAATTAAGTCTACAAGTTTGTTTACGATAGGTATTAAAACGACGAAAGTTACATCCTTGATGAGACTGAGACTTGATGAGTCCTGAAAGGTTCGAACAAAGAAGGCATAAAAAAAGAAGTATTTAACCGAATTTGGAAAAGAAGCAAAGCTCTACCAAAGATTGTACCCGCAAGTTTATAATGACAGTTTGTGCGTCGATGTCCTTTACACCCTAGTATAAGGTCGTGCGTTCGACTTCGTGCATTGTGACATCTATGAAAGGGGTTTCCTTAACGTGCTAAGCTGCTGGGGTAGTTGGAATCTTTTGCGACCACTCGGGCTAACACCTTACTGTTAATGATGTCGTATCGTACCACGAGTTTTTACGAAACCAGTCGTATCTTTCAAAAGGCATGTCAGGTGGACTATACTGAATATGTTTACATTGGATTATTGTTCACATATAAATAATATTGTAACCTCTAGTTCATAGCAAACATTTGAAGGAATTTTACAAAACATAAGGTGTTTTCAAGAAAATTTTCCACATTTTTATGCTTATAAAATACATAAAACATGTTTTTTTTTTCAATGAATAATTCATGACTTGTACATTATTCTCATATTTAATGCTGATATCGGATTTAGATGTCAAGAACAGAATTAGCTGACTTTACAAAAAAAATATAAAATTATTCACTGTGTCTCACAGTCTGTGAGTATGTCCAGCTGGTAAAATATTTAAAAATTATTGCCTGAGTTTGATGAGTTCAGCTGTCTGGTTTGGTTACCTTGTTTATACTACAATAATTTTAATCAGATGATGCATACAGATATGAGATAATAGACAAAATATGTTCCTTATAAACATATTAAAATAATAATAATAAAAATATCATAAATATATTTTCTAAAGAAATATTTAAAACTTATAAAAATAATAAATAAATTCTACATGTTCTAACTTTTGACAGCTGACATTGTCATCATCATCATTATTTCAGCCAAAAGACATCCACTGCTGGACATGAGCCTCCCCCAAGCCATATTTTATTGTGCCAACATAAGCAGTAGATACTTTTTAGTGTGATTAATAAATATTAATAACAGACACTAATTTACAGTTATAAACAATTTTCAAATAAATTGTCATCATAATTATTATATTTATATTTTTTTTACAAAAAAATAGTTTAGTGAAATAATAATAGTAAGATCTAGAGTAGTTAGATAAAACCAGTACTATCTAAGTATATAACATTGGAAAGTAAATAAATATCTTTTAGCTGAAGTTTACAGAGATAACTAAATTTTACAGAATCTATAATTATTTCAATTTTTAATAACTATTATTATTCTGTATTGGAATTGTTTATTGTTTACTATGTAGTTATTGTGTTCTATGAACTAATTACTATGTACCAACCCAAGTAATTTATTTTATTGATAACCCATGACTTATTTGTCTATGAAATGTGTGAATGGGAATAATTGTACTGTAGACTTTAATATAAGAAAGTTGTTCTCATTAGAAAACCAGTAAGAGGAATACCACAGCAAAAATGTTCAGCATACCAAACATAATCAAACAGTTCATCAAATAATAATATTTTTACAGGTTTGTATGTTTCTAATTATTAGTTTATTTATACTTATGTCAAAAACAAAACATTCAGTGACGTAACTAAAACAAGGGGAAATCCAAAATATTGCCATTCAAGATAAACAAGACTACAAATTAGCAAATAATTCTACAACTCTAAAAAGCACATCACAAACATTCATCTTTCTAAATAATACGCCAAAGTACGCACAGCGGCAAACTTAAGTTCGAGCACAGCTAGAAACATAAACACGTCGCAACAAAAAAAGAAAACAGGTAAAATGTTAAGCAAACAGTATGTAACTGATAACAGAAGCCTTACCGTCAGGAGCCATCTCTGGTAGAATGTGAGGCCAATGGACAGCGAGAAGTAGAGGAGAATCAGACCCAAGGACAGCACGCTCTTCTGGACGCACACATCAGACCATTTCGGCTTCGGCTTGGTTGTAAACACGTCCTCATCACCATCTGACTTCAAAGGCAGCTGTTCATATTTTGCGCCTGGCATGGTTAGCGCAGGACGACGAAACCGCTTTCAGAAACTCACTATGGCGCATATCAGCAAAGATTTTCGTTCGCAAGAATTTTAACAACTTTAAAACACGACTTGCTATAAAGTTTCCCGATTCCCGTTTCGTTCGCGATACGCTCTGTCTTACGTTATACCACAGACTAACTATCTATACTATGACGTTTACGAATTTACATTGATAACAATGTTGCTGGTCATAAAAATTAAGTGTCAACTTTGTGCTTTTTTTTCGTGAATCGAATAAATTTTTATCAAATTTTATCAATGTTTCAAATAACTAATTTATATTGGAAACACGGTACATTTGCTGAAACGAGAAATATTTTTAGAATTTTATTGTAACCATAATTCTGATAATAGTTGTCAGTGCAAAAAACACAAGTATTTGTGAAAAATATTCTTGTCTATGCAGTCTATGGGTAGTTTCATCGATTTCTTCAATATTCTCCCCTGTTTTGGTTGAATCTGTTTGAAATAAATTGAATTGAAAAATAAACGCAATAATTAGGTGCTTAAACTTACTTGAAATGTCGTAGTAATTTGATCAACCCTGTAAATTTAACGCGTAGTGTAGTAGTGCAGTATTCTGCTCTAAATCATGTCCAAATTTTTTGTTTTGTTTTGAGGACAAAGGTGATTGTTATTCAAGATGACTGATTCAAGTTCGTTTACGTCTCTATTTGCTTTGGTGGACAGTCATTTATCAAAGTGTAATTTGAACAACAGTCCCAGCGAAGATGGGCGCGTCGGATCGTTGCCAATGCCGATGTTAAATCTCCCTCGGGGATTATCAGACACTAGGCTCACATCTCCACCACAAAGATTACCTATCCCGTCATTCAGTTTGAGTGAGAGCCCCATCACCAATGTCCTCTCAGAGCAGTTGTCCAACATGCTCAAAGCTAAAGAGCTCAAAAAGCAACAAGAGATTGAACAAGAGAAACTGCAAGAGGAGATGAGAAAGATGAAAATCGAGGAGCAAAATTGTGTGATTGATCTGATGAAAGCAGTGCAGAAACCTGGGCAACCTGAACCACAACAACACACACAGGAAGTCATCAGCCCGAGTAGTTCCTTTGATTCACTGGTTTTGGACTACAAAGAGTTTGTTAGCAATTCTCCTAACCGGGCAAGATCGCTAGAATCGATACCACCACCAGAGCCTGAGCCATTACTACCTCTTAAAACAGACATGTCGTACATACTGCAAGAGAAAATCAAGATGGGAAAGTGCTCAGCCTTTGGGAAGGTGTTAACTGCTCGATTGAGACCTGTGGCTGCACCGTACTTGCGTGAAAAAGTCCCTTCAAACATTGTCCGATTTGACTTCAGCACAAAATCTCCGTGTGATTTGATTAAAGAGAAGTTGAAGAGGAAGCCCGTGCACACTTCAAGTAACACATATCATGACTTTTTCTGATTAATGGGTGTTGCTATTGATGACAGTGATTCTGATCAATAGTAACGTTAAACCTAACAAAATTAATTGTTTACTATTGATTGGGGCTACTTTAATCAATAGCACTTCTCATTGAATCATTAACCCTTTGTTTGCCCGAACACAATGGCTTTTTAACTGTTTCTGTAATCACGGCATTCAATCTGTTAAAACATCTAGCCGTAGTTTATCAGATTAAGAGTTCCAGAAGTAAGCTCTATTTTGGTCTTTTGTTACGTAGTATTTTGACGATGAAAGTCAGCATTTAGATTATGATGGAATATTTGTTTCGTAGACTGTCATGCATTGTGCATGGTGTAGCTTTTGATTGTATGAAAAATAATTTATTATTTATATATTTTCTTTATTACTTGACTGTATCACATATCTGTAATAATAATTTCATACAATGCACTATTATGCATTCTCCACATACAAAGATGTTCCGCAGTGTATAGAGAAATCTGATCAATTTATTGTATCTCACTTCGTCACTACTATTTAGACTCGTGTATTAGAACTTAGATGTGTAATAATATTTTGAATAGCCAGAGAATAGGCTAATAGATTTAGAATACTTCTACCTAAGCAAGTAGCTATTATTATCAAATATGTGTACAATAGTCGATCAAAACAGCCACTCGGCTGTAACGGTTACACCTGTGTAGTCTAGTAGACAGTGGCCAAAGACTTGACTAACTTCATTAGGGTGTGCTGGTACACATCCGTACCAAAAGCGGTACCAATTTGTACCAGCTCATCCCTGAGACGAGTGCTTAGTCTTACATTAGTTTTCCAGTATATTCTTACATGTATGTCTAAAATTATTTGTGTAGAATAAGAATGACATTGTATCGAGTATATTAATTCTCAATTTTGTAATAATAATGATAAGTGACTATAATCATAATGATTAGTATCATTAGTATTAATATGATGTAATCTAAAATTGTATTGAATCATAATAATATAATGCAATCTTTAGAAATTCATAATTAAAATAAATTGCTTAAAGGCAAAATGAATATGTGTAAAATGATATGACCACTACATGATGAACAAAATTATTTTTTTATAAATTAATGTCGATGAATAATTAATAATAATAATATCCAAGATATAAAATTTTGGATAAAAAAAAATATTATTGTGACTATACTGCCACTATATATTCACTCCACAGTTGCATTAGCAACTGTTTTCTAAATGTTCAGTCATTACGTTTATGGATGTAAGTAGTTGTGATTTGTTGAGCCACCCAGAGCATTCCTGTGTGCATTACCAGCAAAATATTACCTTACAAAAGGAAACAATGTAACTCATTAGGATATTTGTAAATAAAACACTAATTCATTAACAAGATTTTTATTACTTCAGAAATCGCTTACTATCTACAAAAAATGCTCAAAATGTGTATGGCAAGAAATTTTTAAAACTACTACTATTCAAAAAATTAAACATTCGATTATGGAAACCACTAAATATGGAAAAAATCCCCCTATAGCTAAAAAACATTATATTCAAAGTAGGTAACACAAATGACTGTGTAAATATGAAGACTTACGCTCAAACTGTGCATCACACAAAACGTATGTGCAGCTCGGCCTACGAATATACAGCTTAGGCAAATGGAAGCTTTCACTGCTTTACAGAGGAAGGCATAAATTGACGAAGTCGGTATTACCATAATTACATTTCAAACTTGCTAGTCGGTAGGTACAATAATGTTAGATACTGAATAAATAGAATAAATGACAATGAATAGAATAGAATTTTATTTAGGATTTAATAAACATTAGTTTGTTAATACTACATCAACTATCTGTAGGAAAGCCTATAGATTCCCAATTATACTCCTAAAAAGGCCAATCCACTTCGAAACTCTTGGTAAATTGTTTCATACTTTTGTTAATTCCATCGATCGGAAATTTTTGTCTATTAAATTGGGCCCACAATAGGGACGTGTAATTGTGCATCTAAAGGCATAACCGGAACTATACAATTCAGCTTTAATTATATCTATGTATGTGTTTATAATTAGACTAGGCTATTGCAGCACGCGGCTTGTATAAGCTATGGCGAGGTTATATTTCCCATTCATGAACAATCGAAACGTAATCTGTGATTTACACAAACTTGCTAAATTTTGTCATAAGAACTGAGTGTTGAACTAATAATCCACTTACTTCTAAGACCTAATTTATATGTTATTCTAATTACTTATTTACTTAGCCTATATTTCCAACTTGCCCAACTAGTTCATAAAGGAACGGAAAGTTTTAAAGGAGATGATATTGTTATATATATTTTCTTCATATTATAATATAGGTAGGCAACAGTATAGAGCAGTGGTGGCCCAGCAGTAACGGCCTCGACTATCCATTATATTGTAGGTCATGGGTAAGAACCCAGGCAGACGTTTTACTTTGTGTCTTTGTGTAAATAACTTCATCGCCACTGCTGTCAAAACGGTGAAGGAAACAGTGAGGAAACCAACATGTCCTAGAACCAAAAAATCGAAGACATGTGATATGTACCAACCCGTACTGGGCCCACGTAGTAGATTATACCCCACTCCCTCTCACAGAGAGGAGGCCTGTGGCCCAGCAATGGGAACATTACAGGCTGGTTAATGCTGTTGTCAATTAATTCCTCCACGCGTGGCACCTATTGGGCTTAAGTAATTTGACAAGACGTTAAATACGAATGATGAAGACGAAGAAAACTCAATGAATCCTGCTTAAAAACTAAAGTTATACCAATGACGTATTATAAATAGACGCGTCATGCTTCATGCATGAACATCACGACAGTCGAAAACAGCGTAAATACTGTCGGTAGCTAGATTAGCTACTTAGACGCACGAAGAAAGGGAAAGAAAATTAAATGTCATCTACGGAATTTCTGTTGTTAGAGAACCGCATTCCCCTTAAACTTAAGGGGAAGATATACAAAACCATGGTTAGACCTGCTGTCTTGTATGGATCAGAATGTTGGGCCACAAAAGGGATGAATGAAAGGCAATTGCATGCAGCTGAGATGAGAATGCTGAGAGGGATGTGTGGTGTTACACGAATGGATAGAATAAGAAATGAGTATATAAGAGGAAGTTTGAAAGTGGCACCGGTAATTGAAAAGTTGTGTGGAAACCGGTTGTCATGGTATGGGCATGTATTACGGAGGAATGAGGAAAATGTCGTGAGGAAAGTTTTGAGTATGAATGTCGATGGCTATAAGTGTCGCCGCACACGAGCCACTCGCCACAGCCACAAACGCCGCCACTAGAAGCTTGAAGAAGAAGATTTGAAGCGTGTGGCCGCCACCGGCGCCAACCGTGTGCGGCGAGTCCATATAAAATGTATGAAAAATACAGGAAATATGCCAGTGGCGGCGTTTTGTGGTTGTGGCCGGTGGCCCGTGTGCGGGAGCCCTTAGAGTAGGGGACGACCAAAGAAACGATGGATGGACTGTGTGAATGATGATATGGTTAGAAAGGGGGTGACTACCGAGATGGCGGCTAATAGAGGAGTATGGAAGAAAAAGACATGTTGCGCCGACCCCAAATAATTTGGGATAAGGGCAGGAGAATGATGAGAGAGAGATAAATATATTTCTTTAATTCCGTTGTCATTCTGTGGTGCATGCTCATTTGCCGAGCGCGAACAACGGCGCCAGCCGCCATTATAAGGCATCGAAAAATATAAAATAAAATACATTTTTCTTGATACTTACGCATGACATGATACTTTTTTATCTTTCATAGTTAAAGTATAATTTTTACATGTCTTATAAACACAGGACGGCGTATTTTTTTCGTTGTTTGAGGAAGTTGTACACAAAAGTTATTTTAATGTCACGTACTGCCGCGGCACTGGTTGGTACGCGACTAAATGGAAGTACGGCAATTGTCTTGCATTCATCTTGCCACTACAGAGCGCGGGCAACGTATCTATAGTTTATATATCATTGAGTTATACACATAATACATTTCACACATCGTAGATAAGAACTAGTTGTCGAAATGGTTATCCACGGTGTTTTAGTTGGATTCTAATATCGCTTCCGATTACTAAAAAGGTTAAATAAGGAAGAGTTAGTTTTTATGTTAAGGCAGTATGTAGGTACTCCTATTTCATATCTAATACAAAATTTGTGGTTTCCTACATCCTAATCAAGCACTAATATTAAGATTTTTAGTATCTACAGCATTGGCAAACATTATTTACATAATATTATGAATATCTTTCAACTATAAATACAAAAGTTGAAACAATATGTTCATTTAATGTTATCAAAACAATTTAAAAAACAAACAAGAAATAATTTAAAACTGCACTAATGGTAAAAACATTAAAAAATATTCAAACAAGAACGCTAATTGTAAATATTGCACTTATTATATACTACAGCGAAGTTTATTCAGGGTAGGTAGAGCTAATTATAAACATTATTTTTACATATTTAATATCTTGCTTAAAATATATGTGGATCGTTTTTGAAAAATAATAATCTCTAACAAAATTTAATTTTGGTACAACCCTCGGGTTTCACAACACTAGTGCAAAAGTCGGCCTTTAATTGAATTATTGGCCATTATTATTAATTTTTTATATTATTAAAGCCAATATTTGACCCACATTATTGCCAATTCCACCACACTAGGGATGTGCCTAGACGCGGATAATCCTCAACCGAGATTCCGCATTTTCAGTCTTCTAATCCGAAAGTACAAATACTGTGCACTGCCCAATATAAGAGTAAGAAATCGAAAAAATCTCGCAAATTAATATTAATACTATGTTTCTGCCCTCTACTTGTTTCGAGGTAGATTTGTATTTACGTTGCTTCCTAATGAGCCAATTACTTAAATTGAATTATATCTTAAAGCCTTATAGTGTGATGTAATAATAAATTACAATACTCCGTCTAATAATTAGCCGTAACGCTTACTAAATTTAAAACTAGGCACTGTGGGACGTATCCTAAAATGAAATATGAAACCGATATGAATTAAAGACTAATGTTTAACTCATATCGGTTTCATAGTTCATTTGTTTGTCAATAATTCGTTTGTGTTAGGGCTGATTTTTCCAACGCCAGGTAATCTTATGTTCTTCCTTAAAAAATAAACTGTCAGATGTCAATTTTATTCCACGAATAAAAATTATCTGTATGTTGAAAAATCAGCCCATAAAGTAATTATTGTTAATACCGCTCCGATACTCACTTTTCTCACCTCAATATAAAGATGTTTTCGGGTTCCATATTTACAGATATTTGAGCTGTTTCTAAGAGCTATAATAAATATAATAATATTGCAAACTGATTCTTACATAACTATAATAAAACACAGTAGACATGCAGCTGTAACCAATTTTGGTAAAAACATGAATAGTCTTGCCTTTTTTTGTTTTCTTTTCGTGTGAGAAGATCATTCATAATCATTAATTTTTATTATCATTAATATCGTAATAATTTGAAGTGCGATATGCGTCATAGACCTTAAAGAAAAGTTTTGAAATCTAGATAGATGCTTATTGGCGCCGATTCCCTTGTTCACAAACTAAACTAAATTTAAGTTCACTGCATCTTTTTCTTTCTATTTCATTATGAAAAGGACAGAAGATAAAATGTTAGTTTAGTCCTGTCAAATTATGATACTCCATAGACAGTTTAGACGTGATTTAAAACATGGCAACTAAAAACACGTCAATTTACGTCAGGCGCTGACTAATTTGACAGGACTAAACTAATATTTATCGTCTGTCCTTTTCTTAATGAAATAGAAAGAAAAAGATGCACTGAACTTAAATTTAGTTTAGTTTGTGAACAAGGGAATCGGGGCCATTGACTAAAAATCGCTGGTTTCTGTGTTTATTCCTATAAATACATCTATTTGTAATATAATATTGCAATCTATGACCACTACCCCACGAAAAGGAAAACAAAGTTCGTACAATATATGTAACTCTTGCACACAGCGTCTCAGTGTCTCTTCGTCAGTGTCACATTATACTGGTTTTTATTCAATTATCGCAACAAAAACTTTGCTTTGCTATTTAAACTACCTTATTTACCCCTCAAATATTGAACATTTGTAAAGCAATCGTTATGCATGCAAGTCGCTTCGTGTAAAATACTGGTATTTAGCTGCATCCGGTTAGACTGGAGCCGACCCCAATATTGTTGGTAACAAGCTAGGCAGATGATGCACGTTCAAAATCTTGATACTGCCTAGCCCCAAAGGTGCATCTCTGCAGGGTGTAACCTTCCGTGGCCCAGTTTGAAGTCTCTTAACAGGCCTTGGACACAAGTGGGAAGATGTAAGTCCAACTTGGTAAAGTGGGGCTACCTTGACGGAACCGTAGAAGGGTGTGATTGTGGACTATCTCACAAATCATGCTCCACATCCTATCCTACGCTCTGTGTCCCAAAACACGCAATCAAAGTGACCTCTGCGCTGCCACCGACAACGCCGTGGAAGTGGCAAAGTTTTGGGAAAACAAGGTTCAAAATACAGTCATGCAAGCGACACGAAGATCTTGATACTATAACTTGGTCTTGAAAACCCGGGCACAGTGAAGAGCTGATCAGCATCATTATAATATGTATAAAGGATTTGGGAGACTTTCGCGTATCGGCGCGCTTCTTGTGTAGGTTTTCAAACGATTTGTTTCAAAGCTATTGTTGCAATATTTGTTTGTTTAGTTTTGGCTTAGCTAGTCAGAACAGAGTTCACAAAAGGAGCTAAGAAAATTAGTCAGGGTCGCTGTCGCGGGATACGGTTGAGATTATATTCACACTGTAACTTGAGACAGTGTGCGCAAGGGTCGTAGATGTTTACATGTATTTAAGGTTGGTAGTGTCGTCCTAGGAATTCCTTCTGTTCGCTAGGTTTCCTGGTCGCCTGGTACACGTCGCGCTCCTTGTCCGGGTATTTAGTTGGCAGGTTCGGAGAGTGCAGGTTCATTTTGGCTGCGTATCTGAGGAATGATAACGTTGTGGTTTAGTAATGGAAGTAAAAGCTTATAGTTGGTCAAGTTTAATATTGTGAGCCAGGAATAAGGTTTGGTAATTTAGAAAGATTTCTATCTTTTTAATATCACCTATGCAATTTTTATCGTTGTTTTTGTTCAAAAGAAATACCTGCTGTATTAAAATTCGATATAATGTATTTATTGTGGGCTAGCTTCTGAGATGTCGGAAATTATTCCACGGGAACGTGCTACCGGGACAAAAAGTCTATCTCCTCGCCAAATTCTCGGAATCCGTTGTGGTTTAGGCGTGAACAAGCAACAGACCGACTTACTTTCGATTTTATAATATTAGTATGGATATTAAACGTAACGCCTGTTTAAAACCACACAGTATAGGTTGAATGTAGGTTGTAGAATATAAATAAATATCACTATCAAGCCTAAAAGTGTATGTTTATTTCACTTTCTTACATTCAGCACTTTCTTATCGGTCATAAGTAGGTATTGCAAGGACACATCGCACGAGATAAACTAGGCAACATTTGCATTTAAAACCACTGATAAAGTTATTAATAGAATATGTTTTTAAAATATGTGTCATATTCGCAAATACATGAATACTAATAGTCTTATAGTTTAAATTGTTTAACGCTCGATCGTAAAAAGAGGGGTGTTTTAAGTATAAAAACCTTTGAAACTTTCTGTTGTGAAACAGAATGGGGAAGCAATCGAGAAGCTTATTAAATCCTGAATATTGAATTACATATTTTAATCTGAGGGACAATTCTCGTAATTTTAAGAACGTTGACAGTCTGATCTGTCTCAATCTGTCAAAAATACCTCTAATTTCCCTACATTTTTTTTTACAGCACGGTTGGCGCAGGGGTTAAGCGATTGACTGCTGCGCTGCGTGTCGCGGGTTCGATTCCCGCACGGAACAAATATTTGTATGACCTACATGTATTTTTTCCGAGTCTGGGTGTTTTTCTATCTATAATATGTATGTATTTACAAGAAAAAAATAATAATTATATAAGTAGTTTATCAGCCATCTTGTTACCATAACACAAGCATTAGGTTGCTTAGCTTGGGACAAATGGTGCTGTGTGAAATGTCCAGGGATATTATTATTATTTATGACAAATTTTTGGCTTTTGTTTGTCGCCAAGATGAGATTGTGACTAGATTTTGAACGTTTTAAATTACGAGAATATGCCTTCTGGTCACTCTTCGTCCAGAGCACAGTGGTTGTATGTCTCTGGCATCGTAGCTCCTAAACTAACGGTCCGATATCAATGGAGAAAGGTCGTTGCTGAAAATTAGCGCTGTTGACGATAGGAATGTCCGTAGTCACAGCATTTTGCTGGCACGGCTTAATAATTGTTATTGTTGTTTGTTGCACTTTTCCACTCTGCAATCAGCATTTTGTTTTTGTTTTGATTGTCATTTGTCAGTGTCATAAAATTTACACAATGTATATTATCTTTGGCACCCGACTCCCTGGCTTCTGATATCAATCATAGTTCAAAATTGTCAAACTATGATTGGTTGAATACGAGGCTTTTGGCTGCTTTGTATGTGCGTATTTGTCTTTTTTTTGAATGTGCGTTTTGTTTGAGCAGAATAAAATATGTCTCTTTCTTTAGTAGTGATCGGATTACAAAAATTATTTCACTGATAGAAAGCTACCCTGCTGCAGAGCGCCATAAAATGTGTTATGGTATAGTTGACTTCCACGTGGTCGAAGTCGGGGGCATAATATAGCAACTAAAAACCTGTTTCACGACCTCCAGACCCGAAAATTTTGTCAGTTTCAATTTTGTCACTATTGTTCCGATAGTTATCTGCTGTCGGGGGCAAGGCGAGTTTGTAATTGAAAATGTGTAATTTTCGATGCAACAATCTTAGTCAGCTTGTCGCATCGAAAATTACACATTTGGTTGTGAATAGCTACGAAAGTCACTTTTCGGACCCATTTTACTCGATTATGGAAAAGGAAAGGACTTTTTTCTTGGTTTTATTTTTCTATGTTTAAGAAATTATCTCCCTGTGCGAGTCCCTACATTTCCTTTCTTTCTTTTTAGTGATAAGTTTCCATGTAATCTAACAGTCAATCTCACCTTATACCACCGATATCAATCTCGTAATGCCCACTGAGCACATACTCTGTGCTGATCGGCTGAGGCACTCCCCTCTCGTTCAGTTTCTCGACAAAACCGAGGCATACCTGTATAACAAAGTGACATTTATAATATAGACAAGATAAAACATATTGCTACTGCTTACAGAACATGGGTGGCAGGACCATCAACGCGCAAACTGTAACCATGAATTTTATTAATAATAGAAAAAATTTGATTGATTAATAAAAAAAACTGCTGTTTCATGGAAAAGTGCAGTACCTACGCGGCAGCGTCTAAAGACGGCAGTATGAATTGTAGTGGCGCCGATAGTGCCTTGAATGCAGAACCTCTGTCCAGGCCGCTATCAAAGCCGTCAGTTTCTATGCGTCATTTCTGTCGTAGTGCGAGTAAACGGTGACATGCTTGGATTGTCTGGAAAGTGTTGACAATGCTGCCTCTAGCAGCGACCTCCGAGGAGTCTCCGTGCTCTGTGATTTTCTCATTTACCTGTTTCTTAAACGTGAACCCATAGCTGGTAGTGGTTGTCTGCCCGCAGTAGTTCCCGTCCCTGAATATAGGCTCGCCACCCCACGACCACATGTCCAACTCATGGTCGTGGTCAGTCAGCAGCAGCTGCACGTACTGACGGCAGATACCTTCGTCGCGTTGGCGGAGAAGGGCGTCACGTCCGATGAATTTTATGTCTTTCTGTAACGGTAATTTTGAAGGCATTTTATTATTTATGCATATAGTTACACATTATAATATACAGGGTCTCATTAAATTGCCTAGCGAAACTCAGCGGACGTGATGGGAATCGATAGAACATAAAACAAAAGTGTTCTTCAGCGTTTTTAGCCGTGTGGTACGAAACTTTTCATGTCCCACTCGTACTTGACCGGTTTTTTGTATTCACGTGGAAAAAGAGCCAGGCTGAAGTGGGAGTGGACCGGACACTTCTCGCCAATGCACCCGGAGAGATGGGCAAAGATCGTCATTCACTGAACGCCTGAAGGAGGACAGCGCCGCACGGTGGGCTGAAAATCGGCTTTCATAGACTTAGGGATTTCAAATTGCAAGTGCTTGTTTTTATGCCGGATATCGCTTCTATTAGTCATTACTATGTACAAAAATGACACCCGAGTTAATTCTACCCAAAAACGAAGGAAATATAATTTTTTTACGAAAAATTTGTATGAAGCTAGTATGAAAAATCGAATTATCTCCTAAACGGCATGTTTAACCGTAATATCCTTGGAGATGGTCATAGTGCTAATTATTTATGATTTTTTGGTTGGCGATTGGACAAAAAATTTAATGCCGTTTTTTTTTTAAAAATCGTCAAAATATTTTTATTTATTTTTACATGTAAAACGATCCCTTTTAGTGTCTAAGTTAAAAAGTTCGATATGTTATTAACCCAAATATTAAGAACACACGAAACAAGAAAAATAAAATAAAAAAATTGCTGTTTTTGACACATTTATATTAATTTAAATAAAAAAAGATTTATATTGAAGTAACATATGAAGTTATATTTTATACAAAATAAGTTAATTTAAGGAATTAATACTAAGCATTCGTAAAATAAAGTAAAATAAATAAAAAAAATAAAACATATCATTAAATATTACAAAAAAACCCAAACACACTCAAATACAAATTTACAAATATGTACATATATATCTTTTTTACAAATTTTCCTTATCACTCTCGTTGTCAGACTCCAATTCTGAGTCAGCATCCAGATTGGATATATCCAAAAATTCTAACTCAGTTTCCTGAAATTGAATTAAGTCGAGAGTTTCAGCAAAAAAGCTCTGCTTTTTCTTGGCATCTAACTTAGGCCTTTGTGCACTTAGCAAAGGGTCCGAAGAAACAACAAGCATATTTAAAATGTCTTGATTGGAATCCTGCCTGCTTCTTTTCCGCGAATGATGTTCTCGAAACCTCCTAAAATCTTTGTTTCGAGACTCTGAGGCTTCTTCCGAGAGAGTCCCAATCGGCACAATATTATTTTTCTCGATTATGTCAGCCCCATGGATTAGTAACTTATGAACGGTTGACGACATGTAGTACCAGTCGTATAGTAATACGTACTTTTCTGCTGTTTTGCGAGCATAATCTCTAAATTTTATTATATCGATCTGCTCTCCAGATGTAATTGCTTGTAAAATTACAGCAAATCTTTTGATGAGGTCTTCATCCAAACCGGTTATAGCTGCGGTTTTATTAGGAAACTCAAAGAATTTTCTTGCAGTATTCCCGTCATTGGTGGTTCCCGAGCCTTGTTTTACTATATCAATCAACAGATTGAGCTCATCTTTGAATTTATTTTGAATTATTTTCTTTCTTGTCTGTAGCATTTCTTTGTGCTCATCACTTCTCGCTGCCCACCGTTTGAAGTCCAGTCTGTATGCAATGTGTAACAGACATTCCATACAATTTATACGGGCGTGTAGGGATGACAAGCCAAACTCATACAGGTCCGAACACACAATTTTTGATGTTACAGCATCTAAGCGGTTCATTTCTGTAGGCTTTGCTAAGCACAGGTAGCACGATGCATTTGATCTAGCTTCAGAAAGGTAAGTACAGACTTTAGCGTCGATCATCGTCATCATTAGTTGATGAGTCACCCTATTATTATTATTGCACTCTGTGGGGATAAGGGCCTCAATTTCTTCATCCATTTGTTTTTTCAGCCCAAGGACAACTGCTTCACTCTCCTTTACAAAAGTAAACTGAACTGGACGACAATACAAAACTGAGCATGGTTTTGGGTTCGTCCATAAAATGTTGTCTCCATCTGTCAGTTTTAGTGGCACCAAGGAGGTCATTAAAATGCTTGAATCATCTTCCTCACCCTCAAATTTCTGCTTGTATCGGCTTTGGTTAGAAGCACCGTCAAATCCCCACTTGGATATCAGCTTCAACTGCTTGTTATGCTCTTCGTTAGAAAGGCTTTGAAGGATTCTTGTAACCGTGATATCAAGTAAAGCTTGAAGTGTAATCCTAGCCGATGAATCAGTAACTGTCACTGATTGCTTCGGAGGGTAGCAATCAAGCTTAGTTTGTTGCACTTTATAGTAAGATGGATAAATATCTTTAGCACCTTCTCGAATGGCAGCCTCACGCAACGTAATATATTGCCACTTTGAGAGTTTTAGCGAAAGAAGCAATCCAAGCGCCTTTTCTGGCGTAAATATGATTGTTTTCGCTGGTTTCTTAAGCGTTTCATTTAATTTAGCGGCTGCTTCAGGATTTTTCATCATGTATTCGATGACAGAGGCGATATCTCCATGCCCTTCTTCTTTTAAACGTGCTGCAGCTGCATATGCCAATTCACTGGAACCTTCGCCTGTGTGTTCATCAGATCTTCTCTTTTTTTGTTTACTTCCCAGGTCTTCGAATGGTTTACGGGATCTTTTCGTCATTGTTCCAATGGACGTTGATGTCGACGGTTCTGGAGAGACTGAGGGCGCTCTTGGTATCTCATCAACACTTGGTTCTTGATTAACTAAAGTTTGCACAAAACTCGGCCAATCAATATTTGCTCCCAACCAATTCTCGTACTTTCTCCTGAAATTATCAAGGAATCGGTTGGATTTCTGCCACCTTTGTAAAGCGGCTCGCGTAAATCTCCGACAAAATTCTTTGAGAACAACATAATCTTCGTCAGACAGGCAATCGCCTATGCGGGATACAACTGCACTAAACAATACTTCATGATCAAATGAAGTACTCTCACTTCGTAGAAGAACAAACAAGTCTAAATTGGTGATTAAACTTTCCATTTTAAGATTTTATAGTCGCAGATTTAGTGTTAGCAGTTACACAGTTGTGAACAAATTAAATTATAAAACAAAACTTTAGCCCTTTTATTGCAAAACGACAATAATTAGGTAACTACCCTCATTAGTTATCTCCTCATTAGCTAATGAAAATCTATAATTGTCACTAACTATTCTTAGAACTCATAGCACTGCTAATTAACAAATTAGCTTACTTATCAGGAAATGTTAAATATAATCCATTGTCGTGAGATATTGAAAATCATTAAATCACCTATTAAGACTCATTAGAAGACCTAATCAGTGTAGTTACTTAATCACTTCTTTTTGGACTCATTAGAAGACAATTGATAATTTGGTTGTATGAAAAGTTTTAAAACTCATTTTGTGTTGATAAATATCTAGCTCAAACATAGTTGGCTACGTGTGGGTGTACTATAAACCTCTGCCAACTCCTTCGGAAATATAGGAGTGATGCTATTTTATGTTATGTGTAGTTAAAAGTCCGTGTTCTTCAACATAAACACCAAAAGGAATCGTTTCATACGTAAAAACAAATAAAAATATTTTGACGATTTTTAAAAAAAAAACGGCATTAAAATTTTTGTCCAATCGTCAACCAAAAAATCATAAATAATTAGCACTATGACCATCTCTAAGGATATTACGGTTAAACATGCCGCTTAGGAGATAATTCGATTTTTCATACTAGCTTCATACAAATTTTTCGTAAAAAAATTATATTTCCTTCGGTTTTGAGCAGAATTAACTCGGGTGTCATTTTTGTACATAATAATGACTAATAGAAGCGATATCCGGCATAAAAACAAGCACTTGCAAATTGAAATCCCTAAGTCTATGAAAGCCGATTTTCAGCCCACCGTGCGCCGTCGAGGTAGACCACGGCGAATATGGTGTGACGATGTAACGAGGTTTGCAGGGTCAACATGGCCAGATATAGCTCAAGACAGGGAGGTTTGGAAGGAAACAACTTTTTTACAAAAAAAAAAAAAACAACCGACTTCCATAAAAAAAAAATAACTTTAACTTCGGAAGTCGGTGGCGAAAAACGAAACACAAAAACCAAAGACACCGACTTCCGAAATTAAAGTTATTTTTCACTTTGTAGTGTTTTTATGGAAGTCGGTTGTTTGTCTTTTGTAAAAAAGTTTTTATTTTTCACTTTTTGTTGTGATACATTTTTTGATTTTTCAAAAACCGCTTGTCCGATTTCGATAAAATTTTCATGGGACCTGGGATTTGGGAAGTATACCCTTTCCAACAAAAAAAGAATTTTAGCGCGACAGAGTTATGCGCGAACAAACAAAAACAAAAAAAAAATACAAACATCCGAATTGAGAACCTCCTCCTTTTTTTAGAAGTCGGTTAAAAAGGGGAGGCCTTTGCCCAGCAGTGAGCTTGTTTCTTGACAAACATACTTACATATTTTCCTTTCTTTATTTACCTTTCCAAAATGATATATTATACTTACATCAAACTTGACACGCCAAGTTCGTCCGCACTCGAGCGGCGTGGTCATGGTGTCCAGATCCTGGCCCCAGAACGCGAAGAACTTCTCCACGCGAAGAGCCCGAGACGCGTAATAACCGACGTGGGATATGCCGTACTTCTCACCGATCGTCATCAGACGGTTGTACACGTGGAGGGCGAACTAGAAGGTTTTAGAACGAAATAAATAAAGGTTGCTAGAGAGATAATCAAAGGTAGCCCGCAAAATTCAATTTTACTGACGTTTCTTGCAATTTTCAGGTCAGTATCAGTGTCAGGTCGTATATTGATTAAAATATGATTTGAGACCGCAAAAAAAATATTTATCAATAGAATATTTATTTACTTTAAACTTTTTTCCCCTAATTAGTTATTAATTTTATAGTATAGTGCTTGTGGCACAACGTTCTTACGTTTATGTGGCATGCGGTGTTAACATATAAGAAATTGTTACACTAACCTATGATTTAAAAAAAATATATATGTAATTGAAAATTGTAAACAATAATTTGGTTGACCTCTAAAGAAAAATAAAATAGTACACCCACATTTGGTCAGAAGGAAAATTTCCTTAATTCAAAACGCTATCTCATCTCAGCAACAATCAATGACAAAAATGAATGAAAATTAGACGTAATTATGACGGATTTAGACTGAGACCGTTTGCGTATTATTAAAGACATTTATATATAGACCACCTTCCACCAAAAGGCGGCGATTCTATAGAACTGACCTCATTAGGTATATACAGTACGTAGCCCAGCTCCCCCGTATGCGTCAAATTCATCGCTCTAATCCCATTCGCGAGTCCAACATCGATTTCTTTGAACGTGAAGAACGGGAAATTCGACGGAGCCAAGTCAGTATCCGTTAGTTCGGAGAGCAGGTTTCTTGTGAAGGGTCCCATGATACAGATGGCTGTGTACATAGACGTGACGTCTGAGAGGGTGACCGAGCCGTTGGCGGGGAGGTGACGCTTCAGCCACGCTTTGCAGCGGGTCTGTTGGATTGTTGGAGCTATCATCATGTAGCTGGAAGAGAAGGGGTTCATGTATTATAAGTTATATATGGGCTAGTTATTAGGTAGTAAGTAATTATTAGGCGATCTGTTCCAAAAGTTTTTCGTCGATGATTATTCAATTACAATTTAATCAAGATGATTAAATTGTAATTGAATTTTTAATTCAAACCATTTGGAAAAAGAGGTGAGATATAAAGTTGAAAAATCTTCTTAATACAGATGAATTGTCCCTAATTCCCATAAGCCCAGGTACGCACGGGCGCGTTTTTCCCGAGATGCTTTTTTACGTACTGCTTAGCGCTGGGAGTTAAAACTCCCACAGTGTGTTTTTTTGACGCGCTCTGTTGGATTTTCAACGCTCGGCTCAACACCGAGAGTTGAAAATCCAATGCGCGATAAAATCTCGCCACGACATTTTTACATCCGTGCGAGCGTGGGCTTATTGAGTGATTGCATAAGATTTTCACCTGAACAGGGTTTGTTTACATTTTTACCAGATACTTTTGGAACATACCATAAAAAAATTCACGTATAACGTGAACGGCACTTACAGGTTGTCAGATATCCTGGCGAGACTGCAGTCGTTCTCGTAGCCCCCGCGCTCATTCTGCATGCCCGTGTGTATGATGCTGCCCACGGGCACGTCTACATCGTTCGAGCACAGGTACTGCAGCAGATCCACCACCTCGCGACCTTGGGACTGAATGGGCAACCAGTTAGAATGGTTTTTAAGTGTATTTTTCTCGAGTTTTTTACTCTATAACTGTAGTTTTAAGGTCGTATTCACCTGTATATCGATCTTGGTGAATGACGAGTAGTCGGCCAGGCCCACTCTTTCACGGCACGCCCAATATTCTCGCTGCACTGTCTCGAACCAATGAGGCTTGTTGAATGTCTTCGTGTATGCGACTTTGAACGGACGTGGCTTTTCGCCAGCTTCTTTGGGATCTGAAAAATATATATTTTTAGGTTGGAAACTTTGACTTTTTTATGAGAAAAGGAGTGTTATAAACAGAATAAGAAGAATTATTAAGATTATTATTTACGAGGTACAGTTGGCCGTCGTAAATAAGGCACATTGTGTTTACAGAGTTACATGAACTCCTTCTGGATCTCAGTGTTTCATATTCACTCCCGGGTAGGTAATGGAGTACCTGGTACTTAACGCCTCGCGTCCAACTAATGGTTCGATCAGCCGAGTTCGGCCGTCGACGTACGAGCATAGTTCGGGCGATGACGGATTAGAAGTACGCCTCGCATTACAAGTTTTGTCTTAGTTCTCTCTCGTTTTACTTACCAACTGTTTCGAACCACGTTGGCCTTTCGTAACCCATGACCTGTCCGAACACGGCTCCATTGTCACGCAGCGTCGGGTAGATAGGAGACAGTCTCAGGTTCCGACCAGTTTCAAACTCATGGAACGGGTAGGGAAGCCCGTAGTGTACACCTGGAAATAAGGAATGGCTTGATTTCTTTTGTTTTGAGAAATATTAAAAAATCCAGTTGATTTATCATTGCAATTTATAATCAATATATTTGGGCACGCTAAAGCAATATTTCATAATTTCATTTAGTTATGTTGATTAAAATAATCAAAACATTTAACAGCTATTTTAGCCGACTAACAGATTGCACGCTCTTAAGCGACTGACAAAAAGGAGACTGTCCACCGCATACGAGTAGCGAGCCTTGCTCGACATAATTAATCCAACTAGACCGGTCGGTCATAAGTCTACGATGTCGGGGACAAGGCGATGTGCCTCAAGTGGAGTAGGGCTGGACATCTAGTTAGAGGCGAAGATGGCCGATGGAGTAAAGCTGTGACCGAATGGTGGCCAAGGTTAAGTCAAAGCGACCACGGCCGTCCAAAACCGCGTTGGATTGATGTTATCGTCAAAGTCGTGGGAAACACCTGGATGAGAGATGCACTGTAGCGTTGTGAGGGTCTCAACGGCAAATAGTCGACTGATAATTAGTAAGTTGTAAGTCACTTCACTAGAATCATTGCACAACACTAATTTCCTAAGAACATTGTAATTTTAACATCCGCTTGCTTAGCTAGCAGGAGTGATTCCCTGATCCTCAAGATACTGGTACCCCAAATCTAGGGTGACTTCCTCATTAATTTGGTAATCATACCAGACCGTCTGTACTCTGGATAGCCGTTGTAAATATCTATATATCTACCAATGTATCTATTTGCGTGGTTGTCAATGACAGGTCACAAGGCTAGAAAAGAGTTCCTGGAAGGATTTGGGGGAGGCCTTTGCCCAGCATTAGGACAGTACATGCTAACAAAAAAACAATAGGAATCAAATGCTCACCAGGCACTTCCTTGACCCGATCCCTGAGAAATCTCTTATTGTTATGCAGGCCCAGAAACCTATTGAGGCCCAGTTCGTACATGTCATATTTGGAGTAACCCTCGACTATTTCGTCTGCTGTAGCTTGAGCGACGCCACCAGCGGCGGATATGCCCACAGTCTTCATGCCAGCAGCCACGTGGTAGTTGAACATCTGAAATACAAGGATATCTCGTTTTGATTTTGATGGTTGAAGAATGGAAGAGAAGACAGAGGACTAATGAGCTTGTATAAATTAATATTTTTTATTATTATTAATTTAGTAGCTCCTACGAGTGGCGATGCCTAACCGTATGAATGCCGTAATTACAGAAACAACTACAAAGCCATTCTGTCTCGCGTGGATCCACGTTCAATGTTATCCACGATACGAGGGGTTAAATGAAAGTGCCACGGCGCACTTTGGGCAGTCAACCTTGCCAGCGCTACAAAGCCGCTAAACAATGAATCAGAGAAATAAGCTAACATAGTTAGTAATAAGCGTTAATCTATCTATATATATGCATATAAGGAGAAACTGTTAACTGGAGAAAAGTTCCATTTAAATGGATTTAATTTATGGAGAAGCATTGACAAGGAACTTTATTAAGGCTCTTTTACAATATTTTGTACGATCGCCAAATTCTACAAAAAGGTACACATATACCAAAAGAAAAAAATATACACAAACACATCCATATATTTTGCTAAATATTTATTCTACGAGTACGTACTTAATTAATTTTACCAATTTATTAGACCACTCAAAAAAAATTATAAGCATTTTTAATCTGTGCATGAAATGAACATTTGGAAAGATCCACTACCAAATGTGAAGATGAAAAGTAATACTTGGATTTAAGTTATAATTACATTTCCAAATGAAATATTGGTTGTAGTTTCATTTATTAACACTATTATTTTGAGCATATTCCTTTTTAAACAAACCGTTTTTCTTCCTTAACTCTTCTGTATTTCACGACGTTTGCCCAATCCCGTCAAAACATTCGATGTCACGAATTTAGCTGTTTAATTCTTGCTATAATTCATGAAATTGAATGCTCCGAAGAAAAGGTTTTCTTCTTTCTTCTGGGGTGCATCATAATTATCATTTCAGCCGAAAGACGTCCACTGCAGGACATAGGCCTCCCGCAAGCACCTCCACTTCGACCGGTTCTGTGCTTCAACATCTTTTGGGGTTAGCATTAAAAGATCGAGCTGACATAAGCCATGCCTATCAACCCACGCGTGCGTACGACTGTCACAGATTACTAAATAGTTACTACGTAACAGATACTTCACTCAGAAGAAAATTTCCAATACCTACTGCTATAATAGCCTACTCCGTCGCGTCAGCAACCGCTGCATGCTAAAATGTGCCTAAATGCTAAAACGTACAGTTGTGATTGCTTCGCACCGCGCGATTCCACAGCACTGAATTTGGTCCGCAAACGGCCCGAGACCGCTCGGCCGGGCGCGGGCGGTAGGTAATTATAGCGCGCAAGTACATGGAGTGACGGAAGCCTGCGGCTGTGACGTGTCCTTATCTTTCCACCACTGCATACTTCTTTCTTTTTATTAGTTCTCAATATCAATGATATTGAGAACTTACTGATAAACACATTTTTAATGATAAAAACATCTACATTTGAACAATATATACATATATATATATATAATACTAGGCGATTTTATGAAGTCTGTGAAACAAATCCGGTAAAAACATCTTTTGCCCAGAATTTCTTCAATTTCAGAGCAAGCAGATTATATAATAAAATTAACAAAATTCTTGCAATTGTTAATTTGTCTAGGATAGAATGTAAAAAGAAGCTTACACAGTGGCTTTTGGAACTTGATTATGAAGAAACTGAAAAACTGCTCACAATCTTATCCTAGTCTAGCGTTTTCATAAAATACATACAGCCATCTATTCACGAACACACTCCTATACACATCCACCTTTATACGCACACACAACTACACCATCTTACTCTCACACACACATCCACACACACAACAGCACACCACACACACGACACTTTCCACTTCACACTCACACTTCGCACGCTAACAAACACACACACGCATTTTTATTTATTTTTTTCCTTTTGATTTATTAGTGTTAATTTTTTTCCTTTTGATTTGTTATTGTTTTCTTTTTTTTTCACATGTCCTACGTCCAATTATTTGTGAAAATTCCAGTCTCGGCGAGGGGGGCCAGGAGTCCATAGCACAGGGTATCCTAGTTTGGATTCCTGACTCCCACAAGTCCTAGTACCTACAATATTTTTTGTAACACCTCTATTTTACTGTAATAATTGTACTTTGTGGGATAAATAAATACATTATTATTATTATTATATATTATTAATATAAATTTTATTAAAATAATACAGGGTGACAGGGAAACTCGACGTTTTCCTTAAAATGGGTTAGGTAATAGGTAATAGGTAAAACGGGCTGGTGTCCGCAACTCCACGACAATGCGCGTATTTTGCGTACGGGTTATACTAGAGGTCATTAGTAACACATTTAGTTCAGTCAACTAGGAGCCAAAAGTGATGATGGTTAAAAAAAATTTGCTATTAAAGACCTTTTATTTCTGAGATTATGTAAGTTTTGTACGCATTTTTTTTTTAAATGATCGCTCTTTTTTCTACTTTCAGAAAAGTATCAATTAAATGTTAGGAGTGGAGTAATTTTTTTTTTCATAATTAATTGTTTTTGGTAACAAGTCAGAGAATTTTTAAGAAATCGAAGAACCAATACAGCTCGGTATCATCCAGTTTATAACCCTAGTTAACTGGACTAAAATTGTTGCTAATGACATCTAGTATAACGCCCGTCAAGGAATACGTCGAGTTTCCCTGTCACCCTGTATATACAAATATTATAGAATACTCTTTACTATGTACAATCACCAGCAAAAGTATTTATACACTCGGCTTTATTCCAAAGCGATTTACTCCTTTATTTTTTAATGCAATTTTACGTTGTTACGAACATAGCATTTACGAACCCATAGGTTTATGTAATGTGTCATATTTCAACGTTGCACTCGTTATTTCACGAAAAAATCGCTTTTGAATGTTGCCAAGTGTTGACATATTGGTGCTCGTGACTGTACACGATATAAATACATAGATATAGGTTTAGGCGATAGTACCCGAGGGCCAAGACAAAGTGACACAGTAATAATATCCCTGGACATCAGGGATATTATTACTGTGTCACTTTGTCTACCTACTAGCTACCTAATAGCTTATAAATCCTGTTGAAAGCCGTTGTAGAAATACGAAACGATTAAAGAAAGCGATTGCCACGTGTTTAGACCCTCTGGTATACTATTGGTCGAAACCGACCTTAAACATTACAATGAGAGCAGTGGTGGCCCAGTGGTAATGGCCCCGACTTACTGAAGGTCGTCCCCTCCCACCCTCTTCCCACTTCCCATTCGAGCGCTTTACTTTGTGTAAATATCATGACCACTGCTCTCAAAACGGTGAAGGAAAATATCGTGAGAAAACCGTCATGTCCTAAAACAAAAAAAACGGGCTGCACTCCGGGAATGCCCGCAGAAGTGAAAACTTGAATATTAACGTTGTGCATTTTTGATATTTTGGAATGCGGTCTACGGTCTCCGTCTTACGAATTTTCGATCAGGTCACGTGTCCTGACGCGAGCTCCGTTTTACGAATTTTCGATCAGGGCCACGTGTCCTGACGCGAGTTTAACATTTTTTACCCATCACAACAAAAGTGCACAACGCCGTAAAAGAAGTTTTCACATAAAAAATTTAAGACGTCACATCTACCAACCCGCACCGGGCCTGCTTGGTAGATTATTAGCCCACTCCCTCTCGAAGAGAGGAGGCCTGTAGAAGGCTGTGGAAACATTATAGGCTGATTATGTTATGCTAGATCCCAGATTCTAAATCCCTCCAAACCAACCTACCTCAGGAGCCTCCCCGACGATCCACTTGCAGTCAGGAGAGAAGGCTTCCAGTCCATTACAGAGTTTGTGCAGAACTGCTTGGCTAAGACTTGGCACACGTTTGAGGAGTTGCTGTAGGAGAACGTGGAAGTGGTCCCAGTCTTCGGGAACGCAGCGTTGAGCCATGGATGTGACTGTGGAGTACGAGAGAGAAAGATTGTAGGTCACCTTCGCCTAGCGTTACAACTTCGAAAGAGCTTTGAAGGTCCGCGGAATACTTGTCCACCATTTTGTTTTTTTTTTCAAAATGGCGGCTGCGCTTGATTCTCATATAAATCGATAACTGACATCAATGCAAACAGAAAACCAAATCCCGTAAAGTGTCACGTTTCGAAGATATTAATGTTCAAAGTTGATATTTTATGATCCTTGTTTTAATTACTTATAATCTTTTTTATTTTTTCATTACTCGATACCCCTTTTTTAGTTAAAACAAATCCCTCTGTCGAATATTCCGGACAAATGCCAAAGCCGGACAAATCGAGACGGGTGGTAAACCTACCATTGCCTAAGTGTTATACCAAGACCCGCAGGTGCGGCACACAACGTCTATAATCTACATCACTAGCAAGCCCGTTACCATCCAGTGTCTTAGAACTTACTTTCATCTTCGAACACCGGTTTCGCGATCGGTTCGAAACCACCAGCTAATATGCAGCCGTCTCTCTCTCGCAGATAGATGTAGCCATCGGGATCTCGGATAACTGGAACAATCATCATCATTAACTGCTTAAACGTATAAAATGAGCGTTAAAATCATGTAGTCTCTTCCACACGCATGTTCAACTGCGCTGCTTTCTTGCGAATTGAATCGCGTGGATTTTCGCGTATCGCCTGTCTAACACGGTCAACATACTCATTGGTCCTTGAAAATCTTGGGCGGCCCGGTGGATGCGATGGCAGCGTAGAACCGGCACCCTAATTGCGTAACACACGATCAATCGGAATCGGTTTCATTTTGACAGTATAACAACATTCATTGCGTTATTTACGTTGTTGAGCAGACACGTGACACATTTTTTGAACATAAATGAAGCAATGGATTAGCAATATCCTTCAAAATGATTCAGATTGAGATCGATTGTGTGTTACGCAATTAGTGTGCTGTTTCTTAAAATCTCTTCACCCAATCCTGAATCAATTTATTGCTTGGAGTCTGCCCAATATCATGTAAACGATATTTTTGTCGAAATTTACGATCACGTAAGGTTTATTGTTTTCAAGAAACGCGGTTACAAAAAAAGCACGTTGCTCCCCCGTGAAACGCGACATGGCGACTGAATTTCCACAAATTGGCGTCTCCCTCCGCACCCCGCGTTCCACGCATTTTGTTTTTAGAACACATTCAAATTGTGAGTTTATTCTGAGACACCCAGTAGAAAACATTGTAATTTCAAATTTTATTTACGTTTTAAATTGATGTTATTTCAAGTTAAACCAATATCAACTTTATTTTAATGGTAATTAAGTTGATTTCAGAGTGACCAGCACTATTGAAAAAGTTATAAAAAATGTTTGAAGTTGTAGCGGAAACTGAACTTTATTGTGTATGAATTAAAGTTATTTTTCCATAAACTCATATTTGTTTACATTTTTGGCGAATATGTCGCAATATTATTTGAAGGTGATAAGAAATTTGAATATCGGGATTAAGTATTCAAATAATCAAATCTAGGAACTAAATTTGAAAGTGGCACTACATATTGGCATCCACAGGACGATTTGCTAATAGGACGTTTAGCAATTAGGACCATTTGCGTTAAGACTTTTCGATTCGGAGAGTCCACAGGTTCGATTTCTGATCCATTTGGTTACATTTTCATCAGGTACTTTTGGAAATAGAGTCGCACCGACGGAATCAACGAAACAAAATGGATGACTTGACATTGCGATAAAGAAGAGAGGGAATTGATTCTGTAGTGGCTTCCGCTGGTGTACTGGAATACCTTCTGTTAACTCTTGTACCCTCCGGCGAAGTACTGTATACATACTTTATTATTATTTTAACTTAATTTCTGTTCGTAACTATGTATACAGGGTGGCAGGGACACCGACGCGCAAATTCTGTATGTATTCAGCACATGATTCTAAACACGTTAGCGTAGAAATTTCTCGTATATTATATTTTTTTTAAATCTGCCGTTTCATAGTAAAGTGCGCCTCATCATCTGCGTAGCCTATTCCCAACTATGTTGAGGTCGGCTTCCAGTCTAATCGGATACCGTTGAATAACAGTATTTTACATGGAGCGACTCCGCCTATCTGACCTCCACAACCCAATTACTATGATACCAAAAAGTGCAATACCAACGCCGTCAAAATTAATGGAACCGCAATTTCCATAAGAATCATGTACAGAATCCATGTTAATTGGTTGCGCATCGATGTCGCTGCCAGTCTGTATATTATAAAATCACGCCTGTATGCCCCGAAGGGTAAGGGAGAGGTGTACCTACAGTACACCCACATTCCGTCAGTTACATATGTTTAAGCCCTCCAGGGGGGTTACCCCTATAGGCTCGCGCCTATCGCCATCAACCGGGCACAAATTCAGACTCCGGGCTGCTACTGAGAAATTCCACAATAAAAATAAACCGGCCAAGTGCGAGTCGGACTCGCGCACCGAGGGTTCCGTACAATTTAAAATTATTAAAAATATTTTTATTATAAGTATGATATAACTAAAAATTTACGGTTTTCGGAATTTTTCCTTTATCTGTGCTATAAGACGTTGCTTCGTACCAAATTTCAAGATTCTGAGTTCACGGGAAGTACACTGTCGGTTTTAATTCCCTTGCGAGTGTCGAAAATTTGCGGAAATTTGCGGCATAAACGGCTGTATTTTTTATTGCGTAGGCTTAGAAGCTTGATTTTTTCACAGCGCCAAGGGTCAGTAGACCTGAGTATTTGATATAAATTCCAGCTTGATTCCTCCACGCGTTACTGAGAAAAAGGTTCTTGACAGACAGACGGACGGACAACAAAGTGATCCAATAAGGGTTCCGTTTTTTCTTTTCTAGGTACGGAACCCTAAAAAGGAAGTGTAATATTATAATACATACCAGGGGTCATGGGGTCTAAGTTGTCGATAGGTTTGGTGTGTAGGTAGTAGTGCTCGCAGGGTAGTAGGGGTACTTTAACTTGAGGCCGAGCGAGTTGGCCAACCTGGAACAAACAATTCACTTCAGTAAAACTGTTCGAAAGACCCGCCTGACGGCTGAGGAAAACTGACCTGAAGACATAGTTGGCCATATTTGTGTCCAGAAGTTGGAATATTTGCTAAATAAGAGCAGCAAATTGTCTCGTGATTAACTATCACACAACAGAAAGCCACTAAACATGGAATCATATTTGGGAGTGATTAACTTTGCTCTTCGTGGGAAAGGAGTGAAATCCAAAAAGGGTATTTTTTAATAAGCGAAGGTTTTTACGAAGTTTCGTGACTTTTTTTGCGATAAGCTTTTTCAGCTTAGACGGAAGTGATACCCACATTATTAAAAATCGTAAAAGAAAATACGCAAAAGCCGAAACAACTCCAGAAAAAAGATCAGGAGGCAAAATTGAAAAGTCAAAATAAAAAACATGAAACAATATAACCAAAGCATAGTTATGTAAAATTTAGAAATCGCACAAGGAGGTGGCTTATCGCGAAAAATATTGGATAAAGCCGGATGTCCGGCAGTGTACGGCAACAAGCACAATTGATTGATGAAGGAAGGCACACAAAGCTTGAGAAATTCGCAGAAGTAAGTTTAAAATTAAGAAACAAATGACTATCAGCAGTATAGCGTCCGATATTGATACTTCAGAAGCTGACTTAGAACTAAGCGGGCCTTGGTCGTGACCGCTCTTTTAATGCCTTCGAAAGTTCTACATACATGCAATTACAATTAAATATCAATAGCTATTGCGTCACATTTTATACTTGAAAAGCCCTAAGTTCTTTATAATCGCTGAGCAAACAGGGCGAACTGTATGCATTGGTCTCCTTCACTGCGAAGACGTCATCGCAAGAGCTCCCCTCTACGTGGAGGTCTATATATAATAAATTGTTCAGGCGATATTTTAAGCGTCAACATCAATTGGTCATAACATCCGCGATGCACATCAAGTGGACATGAATAGGAAAATTGCAGCAGCCTGAGTGGCATTGCCGCGCTGCTCTGCGTTATAAAAGGCACACACACATAAAACTTGCATTGTGCACAACATCGCGATTGGCCCCTGGCATAGAAATAGGCTTCGGTCTAGGAATAGTATCTTGTTGTTTACATAGCATGAGAGCAGTGGTAGCCCAGTGGTCTCGTTCCGACTTACGAGTTGTAGGTCGTGAGTTTGAACCCAGACAGGCATTTTACTTTTGTGTATTTCATTTCATCACCACTGCTCTCAAAACGGTGAAGGAAAATATAGTGTCTTAGAACGAACAATTCGAAGACATTGTGATATCTACCAACCAGCACTGGGTCCGAGTGGGGGTTTACGCTCAAATCACACCGAGATTGCAGCGGCCGGCAGCGAAGCGGCGAGCAGTTTCAGTGTCATATAATTTTAAACTTTATCTGCATGATTAAAAGACCAGTTTCGCTTGAAAAGGTCGCGCGGCGACACGAACATCATTATGGTGCATTCTGGCTTCGCTGTAGGCCCCTGCCGTTCCGGTGTGAATCGGCCATTACGCCCCACTCCCTCTCATAGGCCTGTGTCCCAGCAGTGGGACATTATAGGCTGATTATTATTATACATCGCTAGCTTTAGTACGTACTATTATGTAACTGCTTCGCAAGAGTGCAATGGCGACATGTCAAAACATTGACATTTCTTTTTCTTGCTTTATCTAAGTTCCCTCATAAACTTTCAAGACAAATTCGACTTTTTGCTAAGTATTTCGCATCGCTAAAGTACGCGCGCAAGCACAGACGCTCCGAATTTAATTGCTTTTTCACTATTACAAAACATCCTATCATAATGTGAGTACAGACAGTTCTAAGCTCTGGTCAAGCTGAGACGAAACCCGCGCGGGATGCGAGACGAAATTCTCTCTACTAAACTAACTTGTAAGGAAGTGTTTAAGCTGGCACGAATAGTCGCGAGACTTCCTTATCATTAAAACAATCGACGCGCATAGTCACGTCCCGAGCAGGATTCACCTCAATTAGACCAGTCCTGTTTCGCAAGCAAGTCACATTTACAAGTATATTCAAGAAATGTTTCGAACATAGATCAGATCTTTAGCGATAAGACCGCCCATTGTGTCACCCTGTAAAATACCTACCTATATTTATATGTGCAAAGTAAACATATCGATAAAGGTTCCAATGACGTGGTATTTTTCATTAAATGAGACGTATGTGCAAGTCAAACTGTTTACTTAAAAATAACTAACGAGCGACCAGAAACATTGCAGGCAGCTCGTTTTAAACTCGTTATGTTTAATAATTAATAACAAAATGGCCTATATAGGTATACAAAAGAACTGTTGCCGTATTATGACGTTTTAATGCCATCATGCTCCCAGTGAGAGAGACGAAGGTATACATGTCCGATAGCACCATCCCTTTTTCAGACTGAAACATGATAGCAATAATACTTCATAATACGACCCCATGCAGGGTAAGTTCGTAAACTCTCGCACAGCCCAAACCACAAACGATAGAAACTTGAATGTTGAAGATTTGCACGGGGAAACGACTTTGCGGAGATCAACCCTAAAGGGGGTGAAAAGGGGTTCCTTCATACGAAAAATCATATTTCCTAGGGTTTAAACACTTGAAACTTGGTACGAATGCGTGCCTGAGTAAATAAAAAGTTTGACATTGTTCGAAAGGCAAAGTAATATTAGATTATATTGGTAGATGGTAAATAAAATTACATAATAAAAATAAAGAAATGAAGATAGTTATGTATTTATGTTCAAATTTTATTTATGTTTCATACTGACGTCATTTCAAGTCAAACAAATATCAACTTTATTTTTATGTTAATTAAGTTGATTTCAGAGTGACTAGCACTATTGAATAAGTTATAAAAATGTTTGAAGTTGTTGCGTAAACTGAACTTTATTGTGTAGGAATTAAAGTTATTTTTCCATAAACTCATATTTGTTTACATTTTGTGTCGAATATGTCGCGATTCAAATTCAAATAACTTCGAGTAAAATGACAAGGTCATTCTAATTTAAGAAATTGTTTTTCCTTTTTTCTGACGGATAATCCGTCTATCTTCTTTTGTTTATTTTTAAAAGTCTGAAAGTTGCAGTTAAAGTTATTTGTCAAACACAGCGTTCCCGCAAAGACCAGTCAAATTATTTTAATTAAACTAAGCATAATTAGTGCAGATAGCTTATTGTCCCATAAAAAACATACTCCCGGAAAAGAAAATGTTCAGACATATTACAAATATTAAGATGAAAGAGGCGACCCCACTAATTGCACATTAGTTTTCCTTCATCAACGATACCACCATGACCTTACAGAGAAAACCGAAACGGTAAAGCGAAAAAGGGCACCAAAACAAAAATAAAAAAATCTTCATTGATTGTTTATTCGGAGGCGCCTCAAAGTGTGTTACATTAATTAGTTAAAAGACCTACTAGTCGACAGCGATGTGGAGGAATATTTCGACGCAATATTTTATTTTTTAATAGTTTTAATTAGTATAGGAAATTAAATTTTTATTTTAATAATTTGTAGTTTATTTAGTATTAGAAGTTTGTAAATATTATGTTTATTGTTAAAGACCTTAGACAATGTTTTTTCTCAACTTTCCATATTATCAACTTTAGGATCAGTTGGTAATATGGAAAGTTGAGAAAAAAAATTATATTAATATATTTATATTTAATTATACATATACTTACTTCCTATCTAATAAAAAAAACTCTTCAAAATCGGTCTGTAAAAAGTTACGCAAGGGCACACAATAAAATGAACCTACTGCTCTTTATCTTAGATTAAAGCAAAATAATGATAATTAATTTGTAACTTGCCTGCCTTGCCCAAAAGCCAGCGCAGTTGACGAAGTATTCGCACTCGATGGCTCCGTGGTTCGTCTCCACTCCGCACACTCGATCGTTCTTCGAAAGCACAGCGGTCACAGAGCAATCTTCCATCACGCCTACGCCTAAGAAAAAAACAAACGAATTAATAAAACGATTTAAAAAAATACAAATCTACAAATATTTCAGCGGCAAAAATAATTTATACTTACTCTATCATTAATTTATAACCAGAAAACATATTTTTACGAATACAAACAGCGTATCAAAAAAGATGCATGAGATTACTTTAAATCCTCAGATTTTATCAGTACCGCTAAGATACTACCGGACACGTTCGTCCTTAGGCCGTCCTACTAGCCATCTAGCCGAGGGGAGACCAACCAAACCCACCTATATATAATAGCTACGTACTTGTTGTACCTTGTGTCGGCTGCATACATACGCAACTCGGGATCAGATTTGCACAGGGGAAATAACACAGGACCGGAATTGGAGTTTAAAAAAGTATTATTATTACAATCTGCTGCGTCTGCCAGTCGATTTGGAAGAACAATGGCTTTTAACTAGGCAAATATGCGACATTTAAAAGACATCATTAAAGTGTCGAACATTTTATACCCAAAAATTAAAGTGTCCAGACAATAATATGATTTTTGGTACTTTCAAACTCAAATAGCAGCCAGGGGTGTAGTTGTATAATATCTATGTTGTAATAGTTTAAACATGTTCGGGATGTTATAATCAATTAAAAGTTGGTATTTTTTAAACGTTATGCTAAAAGCACTTGTTATAAAAATACTTTTTTGGCATTTTCAATCTCAAATAGCAGCCGTGGGGTTAATTGTAGACTTTCGTTGTAATAGTAAAAAATGCTCAACATGTTATTTCCCATTAAAAAAAAAACAGTTTTTTTATTCTGGCTCCGTCACTTTTATTTTTGGATACGAAATGAATGATGTGCTTGCAACTTGGACTAAGAATCTGAGCTTTTTGAAGGTTCTAAGTTAAAAAAGACAACCCCAAAGCGCCCTTCATCACTTCCTAGTGTTTAAACTGGGAAGAAATGGCGGAAGCAAAAGGAATAAACGCGTCTTCTTCATCTTTATGCTTATTATGAAATACTATCACACCCCAGTATTGCCCGATGGGGAATACAGAGAGCTGTACCTAACATTCTGCTAAGTTATGTTTAAACTCGTGTTTGATGTACTAGGGTGCGAACAACCTTTTTTGTATGATCTGTTTCAACTACTTACAAGAATGCTGTATAATTTTTATAAATAAAGACACATAAACCATAATAATAAAACCTGTAGCCGCTAACAGAACTCAGTCCAGTCTCCTGGCTGGTATTTAAACCAGTACGGCTGAATTTCCCGCGGGACTGAGGTAGTGCACCTCATTTCCCCAGTTACGCGGCAACTACAATTGCGAAATCAAACAAAGCAAAATCAGAAGTAATCACGTACCATTCTCCACGCATTCTCTCATGAGAGACATGCACAGCAAGTAAGGGTCTCCAACACCATCGCCAGGGATCCATAGGCCTCCTAACACGTCATCCACGTTCAACAGCGGCCATAGTTCTTGGCATTTCTTCGGGGTGACCAGCTCGCAAGGTATGCCCCATGAACTGTTAGAGAAATGCTAATGATTATGGAGACAGGATAAAACGGGAAGTGTAACTTTTCAGCGTCATATAATATGGCTATCGATGCTACAGAGTTGAATGGACTATAGTGGATCTCTAGCGGAATAGAAGTCGACTACCTACCCATAATTATCTCTAACTATAAAAGTCTCGTCCAAGGGTCTTGTGGCTAAATAATAACAGCCGCACGGGTCGATCGATCAGGTTAAGCTACGATTTCAGCGGTTGGTCCGTGGATGGGTGACCATCTTCACATACCCAAACCCCTCCGTGCCTCAGAAAGCATGTTAAGCCGTTGGTCCCGCCTGTCATTCGTGGATCTTTGCCAGTCGAGTCGTTACAGGTCGTCTGAAGCCCGAAAGTCTGACAACCAGTCTTATCAAGGGGTACCGTATTACCCAGTAACTGGATAGTGGAGGTCAGATAGGCAGTCGCTCCATGTAAAATACTAGTATTCAGCTGCATCCGGATAGACTGGAAGCCGACCCCAACATGGTTCGGAAAATACTAGGCAGATGATTATATAAAAGTTACATCATCATAAACTATATCATTACTTTCACGACCGCGAATTACATTTAGATCAACATATAACCAGACACTGAACTGCAAATAGCAAAAAACGTAAGAAAATATGAATTTCGCTGGTTACCCTGACGCTTTCGCCTTAATCTATATAATATAAAATTCAAAGTCCTGACTGACAGATACATCAACGCACAGCCTAAACCGCTGGTCCTATAGACATGAAATTTGGAGGGAATATCCTTCGTAACGAGTAGGTATCCACTAAGAAAGGGTTTTTCGAAATTCCACCCCTAAGAGGGTGAAATGGGGGGATTTTGTTTGTATGGAAAATCCTATTCCTTGAGTTAATAAACTTGAAACTTGGCACCAATACTAATCTAAGTAAATTATGAAGTATGCCATTTTATGTTTTTCTAAACTACCCCTAAAAGGGGATTGGGGTGTTTCAAAGTTTGTATGGAAGAATTTTAGCGCGCGGTCCGATTAACTCGAAACTCAGTATTTATACCTAGGATCGAAAGTAAAGAATAATGTGTATCAGGGTTTTTCGAAAATTGCCCCTGATGGGCTAAAAAGGGGTAGTCAATTTTACAGGGGAGGATTTTACTGCATGGCTTGATTAACTAGAAAATTAGTATAAATAATCTTTGACTCAAGTTATGAATACATCCCAAACGATTTTTTTAAATTCCACCCTTGTGGGGTGTAAAGCGGGGATACAGTTTATATTAAAAATCTTATTAATTTAGTTAATAAACTTGAAAGTTGGCAAGAATACTCGCCTAAGTAAGTAATAAAATTTATTATTATAAGTTTTTCAAAACTACCCCTCAAAGGGGGATATAGGGGTGTTGAAGTTTGTGTGGAACTAATTGAATGCGCGATCCAATTAACTCGAAACTCAGTATGAATACTTTTGACAGAAAATAATTAATAATAAGTATGTAAAGTTGTCGAAAATTGACCCCTGACGGGGCAAAATTACCGAATTACCCCTTAATTCGATTTTTAAGGGGAGTTTGTGGTAGGTAATTTAATACGAGGTCTACCCAGACGTGTCAATATTTTATCAGAATTCCAACCAAAAAACAACACAAGTTGTATAGCTTTTTTCTACACCTATTTCAGGTATAGCTAGATTATACTCGTATGTATATTAATCTCTAAGTAAGCAACACACGTATATTCGTATTGACAAGCAGACAGTTTAGCTCTCCGAAAATTATTATAAAGTTTTAAACCAAATTCGATCCTGCGTTGTCCAGTTTCGATGCAGCACCCCTTGTGGCGAGTGACCTGCCTGCATAATTAGAAGCAATTGAAGCAACCCCTTGCATCCCCTAAACGAACCTAAAAGCAACGCGTCTGATGTTTTGTTTCGCTTAAAAAAGCATGGATTTTTTTTAAAATAATTTTCAAGAGTTTAGTTTTCATTTCGTTAGTTAATATTCCTCATTCCCTTTCAATATAGTGTACATTATTCTGCTAGTCAAGCCCTTTCATTAGATACCAATATTGAGGGAGTTGTGAAGATATATGTAATCCGCCATTTTGTGGCGGCGGCCATCTTGGACCGATTTTCATCAAACATAGCTAAGAACACTCCCGACAAATACACCTTTCAACAAAAAAAAAACAATCAAAATCGGTTTATCCGTTCGGGAGCTACGATACCACAGACAGACACACACACACACGTCAAACTTATAACACCCCGTCGTTTTTGGTCGGGGGTTAAAAATGGCGTATTGATAAGGTTATGCAAAGGGTGGTGTATCGAACAATGTTGTAAATTAAGCCCAGATTCACATGGGCGCGTTTTTCCGCGTCGATTTTTTTTCGCGCAGTTTATTTTCTACGCACTGCTTAGCGCCGAGAGTTCCAAATCCAACAGTGTGTTTTTTTGAAGCAGTAGTTGTAGTATCCAATATTTATACGTCCGTGTGAACGTGAGCTAACTCAGATAATTTTGAAAGTTAAAAGTGGAATGTACTAAGTTTTTTTACATGCTTGCAACATTGTTCCATAATATTGATACATCTCGACTATGAGTCGCGAAGTTACTTTGATTGCAATCTATCCCGCCCGTATAGTCCTACTTCAAAGCACAGTCCACCCCCTTTCCCCTTTCCATAACGAACCATACCAATATTTATATGTAGATCTATGCGACTCATTCGATTCCATTGTTGTCGGGAGCCGCACATAGCATCGTACGTGGCGCAGCCGTCTGAGTGGCATTTACAATTGTGTACCTTAGGGAATTGAAAATCGATATTATGAAAATAGATAATTGGCTGAGATCTAGCACAACACAGAAATGCTTTTAGTACTTTTAGATCTTTTAGAGCCGTAACTTAACGTTGTTGTTTTAGTCAATAGTTTTTGTTGAAACTAAGGTTCTAGAGAATCGATGCCCAATTGGGCCAAAGGGATTGTTTTCTATAAAGTAATTTATCAATAAGCAGCCCTGAGTCAAGATTCGTGCCCAGTTTTTGTGATTAAGCTCCCTCTCTTAATATGAGAATCTCTTAATTTGATCTCACACCGCACGCGGAATGTTCTATAAGCCGCCGTCCAACCCTTCCGTGGATGCAGACAGCCTGCGTGACATGTTATTGATTTTTAGCCTATACAATAGCCCTGTATTCACAGTACTTAGTTAGTTACTTTGTCCGGCACCCCAAAAGCAATAGGGCTTTTCAGTTTCAATTAAATTTGAGCTCCCCCTTTGTGCGTTGCAGCAAAGTTTGTCTGGGCTTTGGTCCGGGCAATTCACATAAAGGAATATGCATATATTGACTGACATTGAGATGACACATGACTAAGAGAGAGGATTATTACAAAAAAGCAGCTGACACTGAATACCATTAACTAACTTTCTGTTAACCGATGGAGCAATTGTTAGTGTATTCATATTTTAAGACCGCCGTTGCATCCTGAATATTAATGGTTTGTAATAGTAAATGATGACTTGTTAAATTCTGGCGTACATTTAAACATATTCTAAACGGCCAGTGATCCACTTTAGCCCTGGACCGAAAGAGCTAGGAAGTCATGGCCTTTGTCCAGCAGTCGTATGATGCAGGTTAACAGTAACAGGTAGGATAGGATAGGTATCCCCGCAACCGTTTCGATTTTGAGCTGATATTTTGACCTAAGCGTGTGACATACTTAGTTCATGACGACAAGAGAGTAATAACTAATAATTACAACAAACAATTCCATCATATCGATATGTTTGCTCTTTCTGCTGGTAGATTCAAAAATATTGTACTCAAAACCCGTCAATAGTCATTTTAATATTGATTAAGATTTGCATGCCTTCTGAGTTTTTGCTTTGTTTGCTAAATTTACAAGAAATGTTTTCTTAACTTGAATTGTTGTAGTTTGTAGGTTTTAGTTTAAATAGCATGGTTTGTAAAGATTATTATTTTTTATGTGTATTCCGTGGAAAATTTTGTTGGTTACACATTTGGCCGTATCTTTTTGTATTTCTTCCTATATAATGTATCAATGTTTGTTTTATAAATAAAATAAAATAAAGAGAGAAATGAACAGATTTTAGAATTTATCACATCGCACAGTAGATATTGAAGAGATCCCCTTAGAATATACACATACATACACTCATGCCCTCTTCCCATGAGGGTTGGCAGAAACTACAGAACGCTCCTTTTGCTTAAGTTACGTTCATACACCTGAGGGGCAATTCTCGTAATTTAAAACTTTCAAAATCTAGTCGCATTCTCATCTCGGCGATAAAAAAATGTCAAAAACTTGTCAAAATGTAGGGAAGTTAGAAGTATTTTTTGACAGATTGAGACTGAGATCAGACTGTGAACGTTCTTAAAATTACGAGAATTGGCCCTCTGATCATATACGCATGCCGGTTGCGAGAACTACGTACCTGACCATTAAAATATGTTTGCCCCTTTTCGACGAAAGGAGAAGATTCTTAAGTCGAAGCGCATATATATTATATACATATAGTTTTTGTTCTAGGTGATGACAATAAAGTGTTTAGTAAATAAATATAGCGTACTGGGTGTGGCACGTGGAACTGAGCCACAAACTATGTCTCACCTCCTACGTCTCCTTTGTGCTTCACCACCAGCAAACCAAGCAACCACTGCACTACCACTGATGGATAACGCCTGGTACAGCCCGATTCAAACTTTATGTCGGCTCGGAACATGAGGCGAGTCGCTGCGCAGTAACAAATTCATGGGTCAACGGGTGTGAGGGGTGGGGTAGTGCGCAGGGAGTAGCTCACTTCAGAGCCGCCATAAAACTTGACGCTATACTATCAAGACAATGAAGAAAATAATACGTACACAGATTGGCTCTTCATTCTCCTGTACACCGTCATCCGATCCCGGTTCCTCGCCAGCAGTAACGATCCACATTGTTTCCAGCCAGTCGCTCTGCCTTTAGCTTCAAGCTCTTGCAGGAGCCTAATGGAGGACTGGGTCAGGCGAACTTGTGCTAGGGTAGGCTTGAAAGCGCCGACGAGACCTGACGAATGCCAGCGGCTACCAATACCGACTCTGTAGAAGAAATTTAAGTGTTCATTATACTAGCCATATCATTTTCACACAATCAATCCATCCACCATATCTTTGGTCTTTTCTTATACCTTATCATCCACATTCATTCTAGTAGATAAGGAAGAAGAAGACATGGAATGATGATTACCATATTCATACTTTTTAAAACTAAATTTTTCAGTCTATAACGTAGAATACCTCAGGTATTTTTGGGCTTGGTTTAAATTCCCGTGCGATTTGCATACGGGCACAACAACGACTATATATGAACCGTCTGGTTTCCGTTTATTTTTATTATAATTTGCTTTTCATCCTTATTCAGCTTGAGGGTAATTACGTGTCGAAGATGCCTCCGTTTAGCTAGCTACCTCGATGTCACCTCCATGTAAAACAAATGGATGCTAATACACACGCATGCACATGCCAGGCATCGAGGTAAACCCCCAAGCAGCCCGCGATGTGTCGCAGTGAGGTATCCTTCGGCATGTGCGTCTATTAGCATATAGAGGCATGAGGAACAGGGTGAAAAGTTCAATCATACTCTATAGAAAAGGAAGGATCCTCCGACCAGACGGGTGTCGTGTCTGGCAGGCAACTGCCCGATAATCACGTCGTGGTCATCTCTGCGCCGAAGGGGGCGCGAGGAATCGGTGTTGGGGCTCTTCTTGGCCCCTTGCCCGAGGCTTGCTTCTCTCGACCCCCAGAATTGAGGGCCCGTCGTTGGAATACTCCTTCCCCTCCCGTGGGAGGTGTCTTTGTTTTTGTGACTGTAGGAGCGCCCGAAGTGCTTCTCAACGCCCGTGCGACCAAGCTCCTGCTGGGTGGATCCCTAGTTCCCTAGGGAAGGACTGGCAAGAGCCAATCTAGCAACGAGGGCGCCGGTTTTGGTTGGCGCTCCTCTATAATGGGTGCTGTCCCCAACCCCCTACAGCGTAATGACTGTAATGAGGTCTGGCCGGTAGTGTTGCGGGGCGAGGTGCGTGGCGCGTGGTTCTGGGCGTGGCATCTGGAATTGTAGATACCGCTACAAGCATGCATATGTTTTACATCGAGGTACCGAGCTAAACCGCGACCGCGTCGTATCGCAGTGAAGCATATTCGGCATGTAATTACCCTTATACTACTGGGTACTGCCTCAACAAAGTCATCAACGCTTATTCTTACAGATCACATGTTATAGGAATTATGGACGCTAATGATAATGCTATACAGCAATTGCTGTGAACACGCAAAGAGGAGGACTAACGCATCCATCAAAATTAACAAGAAAAGATCATTATAAAATCGGATATTGCCAGCGGTTAATCCGTCCCGGAGGAATGACGCCGCCGGTACTTTGCCACACGTCTAGCGCTAGTTAGAGTTAAACTATGTACCTACGATCAATTGCACAAAGATTAGCCGATGGTCGCACGCGGTGCACTGGTGCGCATCGATTATCATGCACGTCTGCCTGTTATATAATTAATGTACAGGTTGTCACGAACGTGTGTGGCGCCTACGCAAGTGGACACCTTCTGTCTTCGAGAATCAAAGAAGGTAGGATCTAAATTTTACGCACATTCTTAAACTCACACCTTTTTAACATGGTGGTGAGCAGAAATTACGGCACTCTATACGAGTCTGACATTTTTGAAGGACATCATTAAACTTTGGTTTTTTGTAAGTAATCTACATCCAAAAGTAACCCAAAAACCGATTAATTTTGATTAAGGAAAAACGTAGATCTCTATGGAGAAGAACGGGCAAGAAACTCCAAGGACACTGTTTTAGGTCAAGGTATAATTACAAAATCCTGGGTCTATATTCTTGTAGCTTGCTTGATTATGTGAGAACAATGTAAAAAAAAAACTTATACAATTGAAAATATAAAATTTTAAATCGAATTGAGTCGAAGAGATGACAAGTCTCAACTTTGGTCTTAACAGACGACGCCCGTTCACGAACATGACGCGTGGATCAGCATCATCCAGCTCAACCATTTTGTAGGGATAACCATAAATATGAAACTCAACTTTCCTTAAAATATAGAGGGTCAGAACACCTACCAAAGTATTATTTCTAGTTTCAGTTCAGTTTTTTATTCTTACAAGGATTTTGTAAGAGGAAATGATAAAAAGCATAAAACAAAGCCAGATTTCTTAGATAACTATTTATAGATTATAGACCAGCGTCATTGTGCCATTAGTATAAGAGACAATGGAATATTAGAAAATAGAAATATGGTGCCGGTTAACGCTAAGAATTAGCTTTAAAGGTAAAGGAAAGGTTCACTCTATGTCTCAAAAAAAAGTAAGTATCACAATCTTGAATATTGGGTATAACTTATAGGTAAAATTTTCTTCCTGAATTAAGTTTAAGCGATTGACTGCTGCGCTGCGTGTCGCGGGTTCGATTCCCGCACGGAACAAATATTTGTATGACCTACATGTATTTGTTCCGAGTCTGGGTGTTTTTCTATCTATAATATGTATGCATTTACAAAAAAAAAATTGTATATAAGTAGTTTATCAGCCGTCCTGTTACCATAACACAAGCATTAGGTTGCTTAGCTTGGGACAAATGTGTGAAATGTCCAGGGATATTATTATTATCCAGGGATATTATATTATTATAGCTATGTGAGAATAGAGCCAGCAGGAACAGACTGTAAAAAGTTCCAAAGTATTTGAGTAACACTAGTTACTCAAATACTTTGGAACTTTCTACATTTCTTCTCAGATGGGTGTGAAACTGTACTGTTAGGTAGGCAAGAAGTTTAGCTCCAGCTTATGTCAATACAATATTGGCTTAAGGCTTTTCTTCATATAGTAAGATACGAGGATAAGATATAAGGATTTCTCAGCGGCAAGAATTACAACCTTTCAGCCCTTATTTAACTCCTTTAGGGGATAAATGTACAAACACCTATAGTTCTCACCGTCTTAATATACGGAACTTAAACTTAACCTAATCACACTGGAGTACCTACACCGAAAATTACCTGTTCAACATATGAATGTATTATTTAAATTAAGGTATTCAACAAAGGACCTGTTTAAACGGATGTCAAATTTCATGCTTTTCACTCAGTGTGTTTTCATTGTCATCCATTAATTTAATTTTAAATTCTAATATTTCCTTTATCTCATCACATACATAAAAATTATATTTTTAAATATTGGAATATAAAAAGAATGTAAAACATTATATTTATTACACATATAGCATTACATTAGCCTACTGGTATTGGGAACTTAGCCCAAGCTTGCAGCGGTTAGGTCTTCAAAGAGAGGAACCTCCTAACAATGTGAGCCGTGTCCAGAAGTACCGCTTTCTGAATCAAGCCCTTACTCCAACTGCCCAACGAGAACCGCAACCGTCCTCAGGTATTGGTTGAGGCTATTAAGCTATTGGGCGTTACGACTATCGGCACAATGATCGCTGAGTCCACATCCCACATGTGGACGAGAACTCAGTTTGGTCTTAAACTGGGTTGGGTTATTATTCTATTATTGTTGGGAGTACAGTTGGGATTAATGAAAGGCAATTGCATGCAGCTGAGATGCGAATGCTAAGAGGGATGTGTGGTGTTACATGAAATGAGTGAACTCTGAGTTTGTTTGGGAAATGCCAATCTCATCTAGTTTTTAAAATATGATTGATGTGTAAAAGTGTTTGTACAAACCTACTTACAAAAATAAAATTTTTTATCATAAGAGGAAGTCTAAAAGTGGCACCGGTAACTGAAAAGTTGTGCAGAAATTGGTTGTCATGGAATGTGTTATGGTGAAATGAAAAAAGGCCTTGAGGAGAGTATCAAGTATGAATGTCGATAGCTATAGCAGTAGGGGAAGACCAAAGAAACAATGGATGGACTGTGTGAATGATGATATGGTTAGAAAGGGGGTGACTACCAAGATGACGACTAATAGAGGAGCATGGAACATGAGAGACATGTTGCACCAACCCCAAACAAATTGGAATAAGGGCAGGAGAATGATGATGATGATGAGACTGATTATATTGTTATGTTAGTAAGTAGAAGTCCACATTTTATGGTTGAGTTACAGAGAATAACATTTTTGCTGTAATGTTGCTGTGTACAATTGTATAGAAAGTAAAGTTTTCACTGGGCCCTTTTTTCTGCAGCTGAATCACTCATGACTCGGATAACGGTGAACATAGCAGGAAACATGCAATGGAAGAGGCTCAGAATGAGATGGCAGGGTGAGCTGGACTCCTTCTTACAGGATTGGCCCACAATCACAGTAGACAGCAAAAAGTGGAAAGAGGGAAGGGAGGCCTCTTTCCTGCAGTGAGACCACACAGGTTTTTAATAATTATAATAATAAGGGTGCCCTTTTTTCAGGGTATTTTATTACCATACAAAGAGTGCATATTTTTTTAGTAAAAATTTTCTTTTGAACTAGGTAGAATATAATTAGCTAACAAAATAAATGTTTTAGATATTTTTTATATGTGTTAGGCTCGGGTTTGAACAGTAACTTTCACTCTGACAAAAAAATGCTTAGTTTTTTAAATGAATCGATTTTAGATAAACATGAGGCATTATTTAAAAATGATGTTTTTTTGTCGTGCTTCTACAGGCATGGTAAATAATTTAATGACAAAATTGTAAGTGTTAACTATTATGCTGAAATTGTGAGTAGAACTCAATCTTTACAGGTATAAAAAAAGCTCTTTTACTGCTAGGTAAAGGTATCCCATACTCATCTAGTTTTCTTTGTTTAAAAAGTAGCTCAATATATTATTATTTCTTTCATTCTCCTATATAATATTAGCAATCTACACAGATAGTAATATTATAGCTAGATAGTTTGTAATATTATCATCCCTTTACACACCTAATTTTAATATTGCAATGAAGAGGGCTGAGAAAAAACATTACCTGAATCAATGGAAGAGTGTACTTAGATCAGTAAAAAATAAGCAAATACTTAATTTGAACAATAACCAGGCATTTCTGAGCTTGGAACCGAGGAAGGGAACCCAAATTATGGCCGCCACAGCGCGCTGCTGCATGGTCGGTCTAAAACAAAGCTTAGGTAATATAATATGAGCGTACTTACTTCTCTTTCTCTATGACGATTGTCTTGTCGCCCCAGCCGCGGCGCGCTAGATGGTACGCCACGGCTGCTCCCATCATTCCACCGCCACATATCACCACCTTGGCCTTCGGGGGTAACGCCGACAAACACCCTTCCAACCTCTCTTCATGGTCTAACGCGTCTAATCGACTCGAAAACTCCCTACATGCTATACCTATACATTTATGTGCGTTATACCTTTTCACCCCCAGGAAACCTTTTATTAACATCTTATCTATTATTTACGCATAAGTAAAACGAAATAAAATAAAAAAAAACTATATATATATTACATTACATCTACAAAGAATAAAATTGTAACAAGTATCTAAAAATAATCAACGAACATCTGTGGCCAACTGAGTTTTGACATAAGCACTGACACTCCTGACAGTAAGGCTCTTCAGTGTTGTCGGTGCAAATAAAACGACAATAGACTGTACAAACTATTTAATAATAATGTTTTGGGAAATATTATTTAACTTTACGTTTTTAGAATTTACCATACAATTAAAAACGGATTAACGTTCTGTTTATTTCATTGATTCTCCTGTGCTAACCCTACCAAAAAAGTTATTTTTACACGTTCTTTATAAAGCTTTATCTCTGTTCCGCTTCTTTATTATGTAAAAAAAAACCGACTAATGGCTGAATATATTACAGATAAAGTTGCGGATTTGGTTCATCTATTCTCATCTTTAGCGTACCATAATGTATATAGTTGGTAGGGAACAAAATTATATTAGTCACAATTTATGGACCCTGTCGGGCACAGCATAGAACAAGTAGGCTGTAGGGGAGAGGAGGAAGAACACTAGGTGTTTAATGTGATTAATTTATTAGATAGGTATGTATAAGTTATACTGTTTTATTAATACTAAATTAAATTTAAGGATTATAATTGTCGTTTTATAAAATAAACATTTATTTATTTAGTAACATTGTAAAAACCATTTATTTTTTAAATGATTCATTATTCCCAAGTTCTAAGTTTGACTCCGTATAAATATTCAGAGCGCGCCAATATTCACAACACCTACATGCTTAGTGCCTAGAGCCTTCCTTCCATACACGCTAGGTGACTACCAAAGGCGTCACCAAGAGCGCAGTGCGGCCGGTTACGAAAATTTCTAAGTAGGTATTCGTTTTCTTCAAAATCAAAAGTCATTTATTCAAATTAGGCTGAGAATCAGCACTTTTTGAACGTCAAAATTACAAAAGACAGCCTCCCAAAAACGCCCGCCCTTCACCACTTCCTAGTGCTATCGCTGGGAAGAAGAAGAAAGAAGAAACTCCCCAGCAGCTTCACTACTCGCAACGTCATCGTCAGTGCGTACATAGCCTTACTTAACTAACTATACAAATAAATAGGTACATACCAAAACCTCTTTTATGGATTTCGAAACAAATCAACAAACATCGTTTCTATAGCGACCGGCAGGGGTAACTCGACAGTTCCATTTTTTTATAATTTTTTTAGTTCTAATTTTCGTCCATCTTTGCTGTAGTGACAAATATGTCGTTGGTTGAAATAATTGAACACAATGAAGTCATCTATACGATTTTGGACAAACCACCTCCAGAGCCACCCAAAACTCCAAGGTATTTGATCAAAGCTCATTCTCTATTTTCGTTTCACATAGCCAAGCTCATGGTATCTAAAACCTTTTCTAAAGCTTGTAGGTATTTAAGTCACCAGCAAACACATATTAACGTATATACCTACTGACCCCTATAATATCAGAGTTTGAAATAATCTCTGTTAGGTTTCAGTATTTAATATAAGTAATCTACTTTCTTTTATATTTTTACCTACACAAGGTAGCAGGGAAATGGACGCATCATCGTTCGGAACATCGACGCACAAACTGTAACCATGAATTCAGCACAAGATTCTAGACCCCACGCTGGGGTGTTCAGAATCATGTAGGTACTGAATCCGTGGTAAAAGTTTGCGCGTCGATGTTCCGAACCGACTACCCTGTTTACCTATTGAAGGATTTCAATCTGTTTTTTTTTTTTTAATATGTAATATTATAATCTTCTCCTTCTATTCTCTAATAAATAATTCTTCTGTATGTCTTGGTTACGCCTGCAAGTTTGCTATTCTAAAAGGCCAGGCGCCGTACGGATTTTTCATTTTAATTATACCAAAATTGTCATCATCGGCATCGTCGCAAACTTACGTTTCGCGTATTTTTATTATAAGACATAGTTTAATACCAAATTATACAACCATACCTCGTAAAGGTATCTAATTTCATTTAAGATCCCTGATGTCCGGTATTAGTACTATATCCACAGACTTATATGTCTGTGACTATATCGTATGTCACTGAACTCTTCCTAAAACGCTGGACCGATTTTGATAAAAAAAATTGTGGATTGTGAAAAGATTGTGCCTAGCTGAATAGTTTAGATTCACAATTGGATCAGGTAGGTGGCGCTGCGATCGAGTTCTAAGAAACAAGACATATTTTATGTCTGTCCGTTCAGCTAGTATGTAATTGTAATATATATGTTTGTCTGAGTGAGTTGCTGGTGGATATGGTCCTTACCTTACCCAAGAAAACTTAGGCTACCTGGAAAAGTCTGCCTTAATAATATGATGCCATTAATTACAGATACGAATCCAAACTAGAAAAGGAATTGAGATTAGCCAAAAGACCGCAACTACGACGCACCTTTGGTAACCCTGAGAACCCAGTCCAACCTCCTACCGGCTTCTTAAAAAAGGGTGAAGGAATAGGTCAACCTATCAAGAAGAGTGATCATAAATGCTTTGTATCCGGTAATCTTCCACCAGTACCAAAACGCCCCCCACCGGGGAAGAAACCAGAGAAGCCAATAGTTAACTTTAAAGTTGTTAACATAAAGAAAGCTATAAAGATAAAAGGGAAGCCTGTCGAGCCAAGGTAAAATTATGTGATGGCCCTGCCGATCGATTCTGTAAAAATCTCACCGTGAAAAGTTAGGTGAAGTGAGCTTAGAGTGAGCTGTCAATAGTGTCAATCCCTAGCATTAGTTTGAATGACAGCTCACTCCACGCTCACTTCACCTAAGTTTTCACGGTGAGATGGTTACAGAATCGCACCGCTGCTCACCGGCGTTGACGGGAGCAGGACCACCATCGCCATCGACATCATCATGTCTTATGCGACTTTTACCAACACGCACTGGGCCCGTGTGGTGGAATACGGCCCACTCCCTTTCAAATAAAGTAGGCCTGTGTCCCAGCAGTATATGCTGATTATGTAACTAACATCATAACAGTTGATGTCCTAAGAGGAGATAAAAAAAGAACTCTTATGTACACACGGCCACACATCAAGCTATACGTTTCCAATTTTAGTTGACCTCGCATTGTATAGGTTTTTCGTACAATCGGAAGTCAACTTATACTGGTTATGTATATGTAGCTTGATGTGTAGCCTTGCGTACATAATTTTCTAATTTTTCCTTTTTAGGCTGGTGGACACGAGAGATGGCCACATAAAGAAGATAAAAGGTTCTGGCGAGGTTCCAGAATACTGCCTCAGGCCCGACTTCGGTCAGATGCCAGCGTACCTGGTAAAGAGAAACAGAAGGATCCAGAAGGCCATAGAAAAAATGCAATACGAAGAGGACCACAGGGAAAGCTTGTGCAAGCTCATCAGCATCGATGCTCGCACGAAACTCCTAGATGTAAGTGGTTTTTATTTCACACGTTCGATAGGCAGGCGTTTAAACACTCATCAGCATCTTAACTGCGTAACACACTATCAATCTGGATAATTTTAAAGGATATTGCTAAACCATTGCTTCATATGATCGAAAATTGTGTCTGCTCAACAACGTAAATAACGTAATGAATGTTGTTGATCTGTCAAAATGAAATCCGTTGCTACTGATAGTGGGTAACGCAATTATCTTCCTGAGTTCTGATATTAGGCCATCACCTTCATCGTGCTTCGCATTATCATATTGCGAAGGACGATGAAGCTCGCGTGCGTATCTAGAAGATAACACAGATTTCAGCAATGAGATTCTCTTTTTCTACAATTTTTTCGAAAACACGTGCATTGTACCGTGTACCTCAGCACGCTCAAAAACTATCCTGACAATCGAAATACTCAAACGTTTTCTGAAACTACCCTGGGGAGGACGGTAACGACGTCTTAGTCATTTACTACCGCGGGAAAAATGTTTTTTTTTTGGGATGAGCTTCCAGCGTAGCACTGGAGTGGCACCTGCGTTCCGTTTTCTCGGCCGTCCTAAGATTCCGGCCGAGTGGTTTTAGTCGGTATATTACCCTCCACCTCCGCCTCACTCACCTAGACTAGTGTGTCGAGGTACCTAGTATCCATTTCAAATCTTCTAATCTTCTTTCTTTAATCTCTTTCACAGGATCTGAAGCACAACTGGTCCCTGATGCAGAAGGCTTTTCTTCAACTACCGATGCTTACCGATACAATACCCAAGATACTTCGCAAGACTAAAATGGAGGCCGAATTGAGACAGTTGGAAAAAGATATAGCTTTAGTCGAAAGCAATCCTTATATTTACATTTACGAATAAGTCTTTCGAGGACCTTCAGATATACTTATTAAGGCTCTGCTGTTTCTACTCTGAAAGGAAATTAACAACTGTTCCATCAATCAGCTCAGCATAACGCAGTGCACTGCTGCAGTGCTGGGCGTAGGCCTCTCCCAGACTGCGCAACAACACCCTGTCCTCCGCCTTCCGCATCCAGTCCGTCCCAGGAACCTGCCGCCATGGATTCATGGAAAGTACCTACCTAACTTTTTATACTACCTACATAGTTCTTCCGAAGTTGTAACATAGCAGTTAATTTAAATATTTACTTATTTATATACCTAATATGTCACAGCCTACTAGCTTAATCAGGCTTTCAGTTGACTGCCTAGCCTTTTAACTATACGGCGCCGTTCAACTAGCAGCCTGTATGATATTCAGCCTTTTAATGAAACAGGCAAATAACTTGGATCCCTAACGTTTAACTACTTGCCTAGCCAAAACATTGATTGGCGATTGATTGATTGGTGATTGACTTAAAACGGCAGGTGGTTTATTGTACGATTATTGAAAAGTTCGGCAGTACAAACTGAGCTGTAAATTAAATAAAAATAAGACATAACAAATATTTAAATACGTAAGTAAATAATAATAAGCAGTAAAATAACTTAGTTACATGTGGGCAGTTAACAAATCTGAAATAGTCGGTAAGAAATCTAACCTGGAAGTAGCGCTCGCTCGGCTCGAACGTGTTTTGTCATAGTTCTAACCTCTAACGTAACCTAATTCCCATTTGGTCGGGATCTGCGACCAATTCGACTCGCGTCCGCGTGTGCTTGATCATAGTTCTAACCTAACTTATGAACCGCCGAACTATTACCTAACCTAACTGACCATTCCAACATGTTTACTGGTTATTAATTTAATACGTGAGTATTTGTTATATTATTGTTGGATTAAATAACCGACCAATTTTCTTAAGTTTTTTTCAACTTATCCTAATAAGCTCCCTAATGTTAAAATGATTATTCATCCAATTATATAAATGGCCTAAGCATCAGCCAGCCAGTTCATTAAATGGTGTTCATTAGACGCATTGGCTAAATATCATTCAGGACGCTAGTTGAACGGCGCCATTTAGTTAAAAAGGCTAGGCAGTTAACTGAATTGCTAACGGCCGGTTGTTTGAAACGTACGTCCGATATTAACGAGTACGTAATTGTATATATTTGGCGTGAGTCAAGGCCATAATTCTGTAATAGTAATTTGAAACAACGCGTTTTTTTTTCTTCAAACCAAAAAAAAAACGCGTTATCTTAAATTTCAGATTTTCGCGATAGTTAACGCCATTTTTTACGTATACGCGTGCGTCAAGTGAAACAACCCGCCCTTATTAAACCCAGTTGACGGCGACACTATACTGTATTTTTTGTATTGTAGGTACACCACAAAAATCGAACACTACGAAATATAATGGGCGGCCTTTATCGCTTTCTGCGATCTTCCAGGCAACCTTGGAATTATTATTTCCTTTATTTAAAATTAAACATATAAATTATATTTTTAAATATTTGCATATAAAAAATAGTAGCCCACCGGTATCGGGAACAGGGTCCAAGCTACCGGCGGTCAGGGCTCCAGAGAGAGGAACCTCCTGACAATACGAGCCGTGTCCAGAAGTACCGCTTTCTGAATCAAGCCCTTGATCCAGCTGCCCAACGAGAGCCTCCTCAGGTGTTGGTCGAGGCTCTTGGCTATTAAGCCATTGGCGGTCACGACTATCGGCACAACGATCGCTGAGTCCACATCCCACATGTCGACAACCTCGCGAGCCAAGTCAAGATACTTGATTTGTTTATCTTTCTCGGCCTTCAGGAGGTTCTCATCATGCGGGACGGTTATGTCAACAATCATTGCGCGCCGCTCTGGTCGATCCACCACCACTATATCAGGCTTATTGGCAACAATAGTCCTGTCAGTGATGATGGATCGATCCCAGTACAATGTGATATTTCCATTTTCGAGAACTGGGTCGGGCACATACCTGTAGTACGGCACCTCAGATTCCACAAGGCCATATTTCAGAGCAAGTTGCTGATGGATTATCCTGGCTACAAGGTTGTGTCTATGCAAAGTACTCTCCGTTAGCTAGACGAGAACACCCGGAGATAATGTGTCTGATTGATTCTCCCGGCCGGTGGCATGCCCGACAGATGTCAACCGTACCGTCTTTCACAATAAATCTCCGGTAATTGTTCGTCATCATAACTTCGTCCATAATTGCACACACAAAACCTTCGGTTTCTCCAAAGAGGTCACCGAAACGTAGCCAGGCTACGGACGCTAGTTGATCTACATCGGGTCCATTTAGGGCCCGGTAAAAGCGTCCGTGAAGCTCCTTACTCTGCCATACTTCCATGCGATCATTGGTGTCAAGCACTACTGGCTTGCGCCAGTTCTCTTTAGCCAAGGAGAGCGGGGTGAGGCCCTTATCCACTGCGACTACATCTCGATGCATCCCCACGTCGGTTTCTAGGAAATATTCCCTGAGACTGCATATCTCGCGATTGTGGAGGGTCTTAGCGTTTAAAAAGCCTCGACCTCCACACTTTCACGGGATATACAGCCTCATTACCGACGACCGTGGGTGATGCATTCGATTTGCAGTCAGCAGCGTCCGGACCCTCCTATCCAAGGCGTCTAGTTCGGTTTGAGTCCATTTGAGTATGCCGAAAGAGTACATCAAAACCGGCATGACCCAACTGTTGAAGGCACGCACCTTGTTTCCACCTGATAGAAGACTGTTAAGTACTTTTTTCAGGCGGTCAAAGAAGCGCTCCTTCAACGATTGCTTCATGTCAGTAACATTGATGCCTAACGCTTCCGACATACCCAAATACTTATAGGTTTCGGATGCGGAGAGGGCTCTAAGGTTTGTGGAATCCGAGAGTTGGGTTCCCACGGATTCCACAATCTCCCCTCGCTTTACATGCATGACCGCACATTTGTCCACACCAAATTCCATCCTGATGGCGCTACTGAAAGTTTCAGTTACTTTCAGTAGCTCCATCAGTTGCAAATTGTTTGGAGCAAAGAGTTTCAGGTCATCCATGTAGGGGAGGTGCGATATAACCTGACCACCTCTCCTCAGCCGATAGCCTAGACCTGAATCCTTCAGCAGTGTGCTTAGAGGATTCAAGGCTAAGCAAAACCAAAGCGGACTCAAACTATCGCCCTGAAATATGCCTCGCTCGATCCTTATCGGTTCGCTGTTCCTCTGAATATTTCGACATCCTGGATAGCGAAGGACCGTCCTCCATTGCCCCATACACGACATCAAGAAGGTACGCAGAGTTGCATCTACTTTATACAACTCCAGCACCCTCATGAGCCATGTATGTGGCACCGAGTCATAGGCCTTCTTATAATCTATCCAACATGTCGACAGATCCTTTCGGGAACGACGAACCTGTTGGCTAATGGCCATATCAATGAGGAGTAGCTCCTTAGTACCGCGGGACCCATTCTTACATCCGTTTTGAGAGGCAGACATAATGGAGTGGGTGTCTATATGTTTGTTAATTTTAGCTCTCAAAATGGATGTAAGAACTTTATAGACCGTCGGTAAACACGTGATCGGCCTATAATTTTTGGGTTCCGCGGTGCTACCTGATTTATGGAGCAGGTGGGTAACTCCTGTCGTTAGGAATTGGGGTAGCGAACCAGACTCCAAAGCAGTCTGGAACTGAGATGCCAAGCGAGCGTGCGACCTTGTAAACCATTTAATCCAAAAGTTGTGCAGCCCGTCCGGCCCTGGAGACTTCCAGTTAGGTAGCGGACGGACTGCACGAGCTACATCTTCGGGGCAGATGGTAATAGCCTCCATTTCTGGTATTGGATCACAGGCTCGCTCGACTTCCCGAGCCCAATCACCTTCGGTGTGACTGACAGGTGCCGACCAGATACTACGCCAAAAGGAACACATGGCATCATCATCCGGCAGGCACGTGTCAGCCACACCTTAGTTCAGTCGCTCCCAACCCCTATAAACCCACCTTTCATCGCTCTGGAAGGTGCGATTCTGAGTGTATCGCTCTACTCGCCGCTTATACCGACGAATACGGTTCGCCCATGCATACACTTTCTGCTTCAGGAAGTCGATGCGCTCTGTGACACAAGACATATAGTCTTGAGGACTGGTATCAGTCCCTGAGAACGCCCATCTCACAAAGCGCATCACTCTAGGGCGAGTATTGCCCTCCCTGAAGCAGATTAGTTTGCCGATGAGCGCCCTGGCCCCATCAATACGGCGTTCAATCCTGCATTGCCAAGCTGGTACGGTTGGTTTTGGTCGAGTAGCTCTAGAGTCATTGGCAAATTTGACGTGAGCTACACGACATGCCGCTACAGCCGCACAATACAAGATTGAATGAGTATCGATGAGGTCTTCGCAGGTATCAAAATAGTTTGACAACTGCGAATCCAGGACCGCCACCAGCGCCCTATTTTTGTTATGCATGGGTAAACGAGGTAAACGTGGCCTAAGTTCAGGCGACATTAGCCGATATTCCTGAATCGCACCTTCCAAAGCACTCCTCAATTCCTCATTGCACTGGGTACTTACGTTTGTAGCCGTGTCATTACTCACCTCGTCAGCCTGACTCGTGTTGGACTGCGGTAGCACTACAGCAGTCTGCGACTGGGGGGCGATGACATGGCTACTCTGCATTTCATTTCGCAGGCGATCAAGTACAGTGTCATCTAGCATGTGATTACGCTGGATGACCCGCACCTGCAGTTTCAGTCATTTATTAGAAATCAATTTTCTGCCATTTTTGGGTCCTCCGACGCTGTCTCACTTCCCTCTTGAGAGGAGTCCCGGGCCGCTCGTTCTCTCTTCGCCTGTTCGTCTAGAAGTCTCTGGACCTGAATTCGGAACTCTGGATCCTTGGTCTGGCCAACCAGGGCCCTCATAAATTTGTCACCCTCCGCCGACTCTGTTGACAGCCTTCTCCTCCCTGGGATCGGGGGTGCCAATCCGATAGTCGTTGTGCCGTAACGTTGACAGCCGGCTCAAGCACCTGAAACAGAGAGAGCATCCGAACACGGTACGCGGTCAGAATTATTATTATTATTATCATTTTATTTTACCTAGAAATAATGATCATGATATTATGTTTTTTTATTATTGAGATGTCTACTCAATTTAACGAAAGCTACCCACCCCACCTGTGGCTGTAGGTACCTACGACTGTACAATCGCAAAAGACGTCGAACTCGCTCTCAATTTACATAATATTTTGGTTGTCTCTTGTTATTTAGTGCCTATCTCATATAACGTTTAGTGCACGAACCTATTGAACACTGTGTGTTTACGTGCAAAATGAATACGTTTCTAATTTTATTTTTGAATAAATGTGTGAAAGAATGATTGTATTTTATTTTTTTACCAACTTTTTATAGCGAAGCTCCTGTAAGAGAATACAACTCTATGACACAACTTTATGAAGTTTCCATGAAAGAATAACCCTGCCTACATAATTATTTTCTAAAGTTTACAGAAAAGATGCAGGCAAGAAAAGCCTTACAACCATAGACTAGTACCTATATCATATTGGGGGCTTACAACTTTTCAGAAGTTACCGAATAACTACTTTTATACTGTTTTATAAAGTTTTCATAAGAGAATAGCTGAAGCTCTACAATTATTGTTCTTGATAAATGGAAGTCTAGTTCCCGTATAAAACAATAGTCAAATGCAAACATTTCAAAATCCCCTTGTCCCTTTTTGACCTACCTCTGTAGAAAAGGATTTTTGTGCTAGCTTTCTAAGTTCTATGAACGGAGTTACAGCCGAAGGCGTAATTTTAATGTTAAGGTGCCTCTAAAGCCTCAATGTCAACTCAACAATTACTCCAAAAAGCGCAATTCAATTTAATTATTTCATCTATCTATATCTTCTATACTTATAATAAATCTGTAGAGAGGTCAATTCTGTACATGAAATATATTTCCAAAATAACTATCAGGGGGTGATTAGGGATCGATACTGATGCCAAAAATGCAATCAGTAAAATTTTTGTCTGTCTGTCTGTCTGTCTGTCTGTCTGTCTGTATAACCGTTATAGAAACAAAAACTACTCGACGGATTTTAATGAAACTTGGTACAATTATTTTTCATACTCCTGAGCTGGTTATAGTATACTTTTCATCACGCTACAATCAATAGGAGCAGAGCAGTGAAGGGAAATGTTGGGAAAACGGGAGAAGTTACTCCATTTTTTACGCTTCCGTCGCGTGTGCAACCTTAATGGTTAAAGCTACACAGAAATCATGTATGACGGAAATGTTCTCCTTAAAATTATATAAAAAATATCCCACGACAGCATATGTCTATCTTTTATGGTTGACTCACAATAACACGTGTAACTCCCGATAGCTTAGCAGTTCGAAGCTTTCTGATTATATTTGTCTACTCTTACATTTATAACACTCTCAGTCATTCTTAATTAAAAATGTTAACATTATTAACTATTCCATAAAAAAGAATCATTGAAATCGGTATAGAAACACCAAAGTTATAGGTACATGAAATACGCTAATATCGCACGGAAAGTCCAACCTGTAGTATTTCAAGAAATAGCGACAAAGCTAAGGTTACGTGAGTGTAATTTAATCATATGGGATGAATGTACGATGGCCCATCGAAAAGGAGTAGAAGCGGTAGACAGAACTTTAAGGGATATAAGACAAAATGATCGACCAATGGGCGGCATCACGGTTTTATTTTGTGGTGATTTCCGACAGACCTTACCGGTAATTTACCACGGGGAACCCGAGCTGATGAGGTGAGGGCTTGCCTGAAAAGCTCTTATTTGTGGCGTGATATACAATCGGTGCATTTGACTATAAACATGAATAATTTCCCTACTAAAATACGAAAGCTAATCTGTCTGTTACATCAAAACCACTGAACCGTGAGGAAGGACATAGGCTACTTTTTTTTACGAAAAACGGCGGAAACGTGGATGAAGTCGCGGGCAACAGCTATAGGTACTATATAAAATTATATATTCTGTCTGTAGGTATGTTACATTTTCACGCCTAAATCACTGAACGGATTTCGATAAAATTGCCTGCCAGCAGATGCCAAAGAGATAGATGGCATCCTGGGGAAGGACATACTTCTTATCCTTTCCGACATTCACGCGAGCGAAGCCGCGGGCAGAAGCTAGTAATATATAAAATTCAAAGTCCTGACTGACTGATACATCAACGCACAGCCTAAACCGCTGGTCCTAGAGTCATGAAATTTGGAGGGTGTGTTCTAAGTGAAGAGTAGGTATCCACTAAGAAAGGGTTTTTCGAAATTCCACCCCTACGAGGGTGAAATGGGGGGATTTCGTTTGTATGAAAAATCTTATTCCTTGAGTTAATAAACTTGAAACTTGACACGAATACTTTTCTAAGTAAATTGTGAAGTTGGTCATATTTTGTTTTCATAAAGTACCCTCTAAAAGGGGATTGGGGGGTTTCAAAGTTTGTATGGAAGAATTTTAACGCGCATTTCGATTTACTCGAAACTCAGTATTTATACCTAAAATTGAAAGTAAAGAATAATGTGCATCAGGGTTTTTTGAATATCTACCCCTGACGGGCTGAAAAGGGGTAGTCAATTTTACAGGGGAGGATTTTACAGCGTGGCTTAATTGATTAACTCGAAAATTGGTACAACGGGGTTTTTCAAAATTTAATTGGGGATGAAAAGCGGGGATACAGTTCATATGAAAAATCTTATTCATTTAGTTAATAAACTTGAAACTTCGCAAGAATGCTCGCCTAAGTAAGTAATAAAGTTTATTATTATAAGTTTTTCAAAACTACCCCTCAAAGGGGGATATAGGGGTGTTGAAGTTGGTATGGAAGTAATTGAATGCGTGGTCCAATTAACTCGAAACTTAGTATTAATACTTTTGACAGAAAATAATAATAAGTATGTAAAGTTGTCGAAAATTGACCCCTGACGAGGCAAAAAGGGGTAATTCGATTTTCAAGGAGATGACTTGAACTTGAAACTGTATGTTACATTTTCACACCTAAACCACTGAACTTCTGATTTGGCAAAGAGATAGATGGCATCCTGGGGAAGGACATACTTTTTATCCTGGTAGCATGTTCCCGTGGGATAATTTCCGACATCCACGCGGGCGAAGCCGCGGGCAGAAGCTAGTATTTTTATAAAACACGTGTTTTTTAGTTCTTTTTAAACTGATTTTTTTTTGTTTAACGATAGTAAGCGCCATGTTGGACGTATATAGGTACGTGTGTTAAGTGGACGTCAAACAACCCGCCCTAGGTTTCTTAGAATAATTTGGTGCTTTTTTTTTCGAAAACTTACTCGCCTTTAGCAGTCCATTGTTGGATACACGTAAGGTTAGCAGTGTTAAGTTTGTGGCAGAGGCTGGAATGTTCATTCCAGAAATTTTGTATGATGAGCTCAACTGCGATAGGAGGGCGATTGACGTGCTGACGTTATAAGGAATTTCGTTAAATAAAACACTTTTTGGACAAAACCAACAATTTTATTCAGACAGTATTCACAAAAATAAAGTGTGATCGCTACAATATATTATCCTAATTGACTAGATTCTGAACTAGACTAGGGAGAGACTGAGCCTCAAAAGATATGTCATTATGGCCAAAGTCTAAATTTGATTTAACACTTAGTACTACATTTGTCGTAAGAATAAAACTATCTGAAGACGTGTTCTTTACTTCTGAGGTGTTTGGACGACTACCTTTTGTAGTGCATTAATTTAGCAGATTTTTGTTAACTGACTCTAAAGGACAAGATTTATTGAACCGTCAAAGTGGTTGAACAAAATCGCACACTATATTACGAGGAAGGAATTTGAGATAATTTTCAAGTTTTGGAACAACAAACTGAACTTCATACTTAACGAAGTTCAAATTCCATTGCAACCAAAAACTTATTAGGACCTTTTTGTTACAAATGGTCACTCAAACATCAACTTGGAATACATTTCACTAAAGTAGATAACTGATTAAGGGCTCATTTTTCAATCATCTGATAACTTTATTTGAGGAATAATTTTGAAGTCTTGCCAGTTATTTCATGCAAAAACTGTCAAACGTCAATTTTATTCCTCGAATAAAAGTTATCTAGCGATCGAACAATTAGACCTAAGTGGAGTTGGAATGTTAAAACACTGCTTTAGTAAAGACCCACGCCTCCACAGCTTCGAAGTTATAATTCAGAATGTCATTGTTAGGTTTAACTGTCTAATCTACCTTATTTGAATTTGTCTACAATGTGTATAAACACAAATGGAAGAAGTAATTCGATGGCTATTTCATTTGCAGGTACATTATTATACTAAAATACACAACATCTAGACGTAGAACGGTAAAATTGGCACAACGTAAAAATTGGCTATTTAATGTTCTATAAGACGAAAAATTGGCTATTGGATATAATATTAATGTTCTATAAGACGGATAGCTACAAAATTTTGAAAATAGACGTTAGGATAACGCAAATCTTTCTAATGATGCAATGTTCTCGTAACTTATTTGTCGTTTCAACTAGTTTATACATAAAAGGGGGAAACAAATTCTCACTACTCGCCACTGGCTGTGGGTCTACTCTCTTAGCACGAAATCCGTAGTTTTGGCTAATGTTGCGGGAATTTCTAGCTCCGTGTCACTAAGGGACATAATATTAGTTCGGTTATTATGATTTAACACGATTGACAGCAGTCCCTACTACCGAAGTATTTTTGCCCGTCCGAAACTTGAAATTGATTTCTTTAGATGACCAATTACTTACGGACGGGCCCGTGTCTTCGTTGAAGGACTTAGAGAGTACACCCTCAGAACCCGGGCGTTAATTGGCCCATTGAGTTTTAGTTATAAAGTTTTGAGTATGAATGTCGATGGCTATAAGAGTAGGGGAAGACTAACGAAACGATGGAAGGACTGTGTGAATGATGATAGAAAGGGGTGAATACAGAGAAGACCACTAATAGAAGAGAAGTATGGAAGAAAAAGACATGTTGCGCCGACCTCAAATACATTGGGATAATACGGGGCATGAGAGAATGATGATGGGTTTCAGAAAGAGATAGACATATGATTGACAGGGACGACGCTCTACAAGCTCTTTTTAAAACTCGACGTGCCAAATCAACGGCCGCGTAGCAACCGTTTAGACTACGTCCATACAGACATAAATACTGTTTCTTAAGACAATAGAAATAAAGTCTAATTTTGTTAAATCAAGTTCCACCTTTATTGCACGACATCTACACCAACTAATGGTACTACATAATGTTCATAAGCCAAACGGCAATGATATTGCACAGACATTTCATTACCTAATCACACTTAATTAACGCATTTATATACAAAAATAATTTATTATACTAATTAGCGCCACGAATCTTAGTAACTCGATAGCGAGAGTGGATTTTTAGAAGTAATGTACGGTCGACTTACGGCAACATTAAACAAACTTAGAACTTAGTCATATTAAAACATAACATCACGCATGTATCCCCCGAGGGGTAGACAGAGGTGTACCTACATATAGTACACCCACATTTCGCCCGTTATGTTTAGTTCACATGCGCCTATTTCCACCAACCGCGCACAAAGCCGGACTCCGGGCTGCGACTGAGAAATTCCAGATGGAAATATTCGATAAAGACCGCCCGACCCGGGGATCGAACCCCAGAACCCCATGTTCAGCAGTAGTGCTTGCATGACTACACCAACGAGGCAGTCATATTATACGATGCAAATTGCGATCTTAAAACTGTGACGCTAATGAGTTAAGTGATTACCTATGTGACAAAATCCAAAAGTGATCAACGTTCTTATCAGGTGACCGTACACCACCCGGATGTTACTGTTTTTTTATCCCACAAAGCGACACGCGCTTCACTTGTGGTAACCAAGCGTACAAACAAGCTGTTAATGTGTGCGTAAGCACATTTATAACATTATTTTATTACATAGTATGGATTAAAGTTTACTTTAGAGTTAAGTCTGAGGTTGGTTTGTTTCTCTCATTCAGGACAGATGTGTAAAGATAATGTATAAGTACCTATAAAGCATGATTATCATATAAAGGTAATCACGTGCATAAACATTCTACTGTAAACTGGTGAGGCAGTGATATTCTACAGATACAATTTTCAATAATACATTACATCGGCTACATATGCAACTATAATTATCCAAAAAAAAAAACATCGTGTACGGACGTATAATCCTACCAAGACTATAAGACAACTGGGAGGAATGCGATCTAACCGCCCAAAAAACGTCTAAGGTCTATCTTATAACGCCAAGACTCGTGGCAGTCGCGGCCATGAAACGTGCGAATAGGACGGTGAATATTTAGAACGAGATTTATAAAATAAAAAAAGTATCGTGTCTTCCCGCTCTATGACCGCTGTTGCCACGAACTTTGGCGTATACCTACTATAGTATCGTATATTTGCCCTAAATATTTGCGGTTGAAGTTAATATCGTCACGACTGAGAGTTACCTAGTTAACCTGATCGGTTACTACGATATTTGTGTACGAGGCTACCCACACTAGCAGGCAGGCAGGTAAATATCAAGTTTAACAATACCAGAGGCCGCATTTTGACATTTTAATGCCATCGTGATTCTAAGAGAGATGGAGTTATGCATGACCTAAAGCTATTTTGGCGCAGCCGTGAGGCACACTTTCCTGCTAATTTCTTCCATCGAAATTTACACTTTTTATTTGTTTTTATCTGACGTATGTATCTGGTGTATTGTGTGTCTTTCAGTCTGTGCTAAATAAAAAAAGAAAGAAAAAGTATGTAAGTATTGCGTCTCGTACAGGAAGATCACAAACAAACACAGTCAAAAAAAAAAAATCAAGTTATATAAAAAAAATTAAACAAAGTCCTATACGAGGCGGAGATATTCTGATAGAGCCCGCTGTGATGTCACGGGCAGTTACATATAAATAATAATAATAACATAATAAAATAGATATAATGTACAATATTAGCAAATAAAATATTCACTCTCACTTTATCTTAAATATATGTATTTTCTTTCAACATCACTTTTAAGGACTGGAATCATAATGGCATTAATACTTCATAATACGGACCCTGGGCGGGATATGACAGCATTGAAGTAACTGTCAAACGAGTATGGGTGACAGAAGAGGATGCCCTACCACGGGCCTATTTAATTAAAATCGATAGGCGACATTTTACAAGTCTCCTTCATGCATTTTCTGCATTATTAATAACAAGCTGTTGCCCGCGACTTCGTCTGTGATCCAGGATGGACAGTAGCCTATGTCCTTACCCAGGTCATCGTCTATCAGTGTGCCAAATTTCACCCAAATCCGTTCAGCCGTTTCAGCGTGAAAGCGTAACTAACAAAAAAAACTAACTCACTTTCGCAATTTATAATATTTATTAGGATTAACCTGTCTTGACAAGTATGTCGCATTGTCAGTTAACTAAGCTATTATTATTAAGAGAATAGATTTGATATTTTGGTTGTTACGCTTTCACGATATAACGGCTCAACGGATTTGGATGAAAATTAGCACATGGGTAGATCATGACCTGGATTAAAACATTGAATACTTTTATCCCGGTATTCCCACGGAAACTCGGGACGCAGCTAGTATTAAATAAGGCCCTGGTAGAACTTCTCAAAATGTATGTGCTGTATTTACGACGGCATACTGTAGGTACTGTAGGTTTAAGGCTTATCCATTTTTGACATTTATTAGTGTAACCTATTTCTCCCATTCAACCAGTGATTTTATGACCAATGGGTCTCATTTCCCTTACAACGTAGCGCAAGCAAAGCTTCAAATTTTTGTTCAATATTTCACAAAATATTTTGAAATCCTCACACTCTTTTTACAATTTTATTTTTCACACACATCTTTGGCCGGATACAGAGTCCCTGATATAGTAATTATAATTACTAATTATTTTTCTTAAAATAATACAAGAGGTCGGAAGAACTGGGCACAACGCAAGTCTATCGAATATTGTTGTTGGTTTATTAATTTTATTTAAAATTAATTAATTAACTTTGTACCGCTTCATATTAGGCAGTACGAAGTTTGAAGATATCATCAAAAACCCGTTCCATACAAAATGTATGAGAAAATGAATTATCTTATTATTATTTTTTTCCTAGTTATTCTGCTATTCGGGGCGAAGACAAATCCAACTAATCAAAGATCACAAAAATCGGTCCAGCCGTTCTTGAGTTAAAAATTGTGTAACTAACCCGACTTTGTTTTATTTATATAGAAGATAGACAGCTTTGATCGAAAATTAAGTAAAGAAATTAGTTAATAACTTAAGTAATGATACAGATAAAAGATGAATAATAAAATACCCTTTAAATTAAACCTCTTCGTAGATGTTAATAAATTCGTAAATGAAAAAGCAGTAAAATATTATTTATTACCAGTGAAGCCTTCGTTTTCTCGGCAGTCGATATCAAAAGACAATTTTCAAACTTAATTGTAACTATAGAATAAGGTCCTATTTCCACCATCTCCGAATAACTTCCAATAAATTAGTTGTCAAAGGACGAACGAAATATCACCCTAATTGCGTAACACACTTACAATCACAATCTGATCCATTTTGAAGGATATTGCTAATATGTTCGAAAAATGTGTCTGCACAACAACGTAAATGACGCTGTTGTTGAACAGTGAAAATAAAAGCCATCGCCACTGTTCGCAGGTCCTAAACACAAATAAAATTAATAAACCACAACAAGATAACATTTTTGGCAATGATCAATTTCTATCCTAAGTTGTACTAATATCTCATTAAGAAAGAAGTAAGTATACAAGTTTTATCGAAGGTTAGAAAGAAGGTAAAGTTCAGTCATTCAGTATATATCGATTCATACAGGGGGGCTCTTTAGTCACCTGCATTCGTCAAGGGGCTCGTGGCCTAAACACTTTTTTTATTTATTGCACACGAATGTACAGAGGCGGACTTAATGCCATAGACATTTTCTACCAGCCAACCTTTGGGTGATGCAAAGACAAACAGTGGTTGTTGCTATTGTGAAATATAATAGCAGCCGCACGAGCGATCGAACGGTAAGCTACCGGTTCGTGGATGGGTGGCGAAGCGACCATCCATTACATTTTGAGACCCCTCCGTACCTCGGAAAGCACGTTAAGCCGTTGGTCCCGGCTCTCATTCATAGATCTTTGACAGTTGTTACGGGTAGACATAAGTTTGTAAGTTGTTTATGTCCTTACTAACAATATTGGATTGTACCGATCTGACAAATAAATGATAATAATAATAATAATAACAACATCTATCGAGGCTCTCGTTAGGCGGTTGGATCAAGGGCCTGATTCAGAAGGCAGTACTCCTCAATACGGCTCGCATTGTGAGGAGGTTTCTGTCTCTGGAGCCCTAACCACCGGTAGCTTGGACCCTGCTCCCGACACCGGTGGATCACTATTTTTTTATTTTTTTAAATGTTTTTTTTTATACTAATATTTAAAAATGTATTAAAATAAGAAAATTAAATAAATAAACGACATAATAATAAGTCCGAAAGTCTGTCAACCAGTCTTACCAAGGCGTATCGTGTTACCGAATAACTGGGTTGTGTAGGTCAGATAGGCGGTAGCTCCATGTAAAATACTGGTATTCAGCTGCATCCGGTTAGATTGGACGCCGACCCCAATAAAGTTGTGAAACGGCTAGGCAGATGATGATTCGTCAAGGGGGGCAATTTCGTACGTATTGAGTCACTTTTCCTACGAAATCCATATCCGCTTCGACAAAAAGTAGAAATGGGGGTGTTTCTACTTATGGATTTTGACGGTTGCAGATGACTAAATCGCCAACCAGTATTATGAACTTGATAATCTAACATTTAGAATTTGATACTCATTTTAAAGAATACATATTGATTATGGTTTTACCAACTTCAGATAAGTTCCGTGTCCGTTAATTAATCTGGTAGATATTGCTTATCCGGACACTAAGAAACAGGCACTTTCATTTCACATATTACTTTCTATTTTAGTTGTTTCAATGCCTTCGATAAAACCTTACCGGTTATTTAAATTTACGATATTCAAATACATGTAATAACACCGATGTACAAAAACGGGTCCAGTAGTTGGTACGGTATAAAAAAAATATTTTTTAAGAATTCCTAGATTACGGAAGATTTAATTTTATTTAATATAGAGTGCCACCTATTTATTATCGATATATTTTTGTCTTGAGCAAAAGTTTTTTTTATCAGGAATGTTTTAAAAATAATGAGATCATTTTTTTATAACTTGAATGCTTAAGGTTTGGTTTCATTTAACAGCAAGTTTGAACAAAGGATGTTTATACAATGATCGAGCAGTTGGTGTTGTCATTGCAAAAACATCATTTGACTCATTGACATAAGGTTTAAATTGGAATGATCTATACTTTTCCATATTAACCCTGCTACTAAAATGCAACCGTCTACTTCATAATTACAATACTATAATTTACATATAATCATGAAGGATATACGGCGCAGGCGGTCCATGTCGTAAGCTCGCTCCATTTAACCGATGCTGAAACATAAAAAAGATGTCTGTAAATAACATTGAACCGGTGGGGTACTTGCGTAACATGCTAACAGTAGGAATGGGTTTCTTTTTAAGACAGTTCAACAACATTCATTGCGTTATTTACGTTGTTGAGCAGACAAATTTTTCTAACATATGAAGCGATGGATTATATCCTTTAAAATCATTCAGATTGTGATTGATCGTGTGTTACGCAATAGAGTGCACATATCACATTCATCAAAGGAGGTACTCTAATAATATATGGAGCAATTCAACTGCATATTTGAAAGTACTCATTCAATTGTTTGTACTTAATAAGAACTCAAGTGTAAGGTTAATAAATTAAGGGCGAATTTCACCAGACAAACTTAATCGCGATCAGTCCATCTAAACAGAGCGTTTAAGAGCAAGAGTAACGATGTCTAATTTGGGCATTAGCATCAAAATTTGGGAAAAAAACTTACATTTTAGCAGACTTCTTGCTCAACTTCTGATATAGAGAGCCTTTGGTCATTCCGGAGGGGCCTTTCGCGAGGCCAGACGGACCTCGAGCTAGGGGGAGAGGCCTGCTGTCGCGAGGCTCTGGTCCTTCAATTTTGATGGATTGGCCACTGCGAAGCTCTGGGTTGGGCCCAGTCCAAGGCATGTAATCCAGTCTGGAAAGTACGCACGCAGTAAAAGTAAAGTACTTTTCAAACCTATAATAACAAACCAGTCGTTTAAGTAACGTCAACGTCAAAGTTAAAAGCCTTTGCCAAGCGTGTATACTGTGGTGACGTCAATGCACAGAAAAATAAGAAATAGAGAACATTTATTAGTGTTTTGAAAGCCCACGACACCAAATTAAGTAGGAAGGGGCGCAGTGTCAACACACACAGTTCTAAATTACATTTTTTTAAAGGAGATGGCACAGTGTGTTTACAAAAGCTTGCGTATTTGGGCACACAATTTTTTAAACTTTGTTTAGATGCAATGCAACTTGCTGGTGAAGACACTGAACAAGTGCGTTCTTTAAAGCTGTGTGTATTTTAAGTGCATCTGTTAAACGCGCCAAATAGAGAATACTTGTCTTCTCCTAGCATTAGCCGTTTGTTGACAGCAGCGCGACAAAACTATGTCGTCGCTTTTAAATTTTGAAAAAATCCAGACTCTTCGGATCCTGTTGAATTCTTTTACATTAAATCATTTAAGAGTTTATGGACAAAAAATGATTGTAAACAGACTCTAAATAATTATAACGCTTAATCCCATCGAAATACATACAGTAACAAACTGTCCTTCGCTCCTTGTCGCAGCGAAGAATTAGGGCCATTCGTTGGCGAACTATACTGTGACTTGAACTTGGACTCCACACCGCTACTGGTCTTCAATATCGGCCTGTAACATTCGCAGTCCACAAACTTTTGAACCAATACTTGTAACAAACAAACCAACCTAAGACAGAAGACGGCATGCAATACTCCTAAAGACTATTTTTTATTATTATTCTAAGGAAATCTTGAAACTATGGTGCTTCTGAAGTAGTCGGTGATAAAGAGTGACTCTGAGGAAGCTAAATAATAATAAAATGATCATGAATGTGATGGCTACTTACTAGCGAGATCTAGGTATGATGATCTAAATCTATTCGCTAACATTTTTATTTATAGAAATCAGTCACATTCCTATCTTCTATATTGTGATCATTTCGCATTTCTAAACGAAAACGTGAAGGAAATAAAACTAAGGTTATTATTATTTCCATGGTAAATCTATTCTATAATCTCAAACTATGAGGTCCTTGATGTCAAAAAATATACAGTGATGGCATCAGTCTATACTTTTGAACTGCTAAGGGTTTATTTTATTCTAAGGAACATTTAAAACACACAAACAATAAAAACAATACAGATCACTAGACAACTTACACATATTTAAAAAAAATCCTATCAGTATACAATGAACAAAATCTAGTTTCACATTGACCTATGAAAAGTATAAAAAAAAAAACTTTATAACCGTTAAGCTATTTGAGTAAATAATTTAATTTAATCGCAATTAGTACTTGAAAAGCGATTCATTTTGAGCCAAAATCTACTATTTCGTAACATTTTATTAGGTATATAAACAAATACAATTAAATCCATTTCAGTGACAGCATGCCTATTATTTTTAAAAGTGAAACTAACTGTACCTTTTTCTTAGTAATAATTGTTCACGGAATATAAAAACACAGTTACTTTTGCTGCAAAAAGTTTGCTTCATTGATACAAAATAAGCCTTTATACCAGAAAACTCAACATAAGCCTTCGACTAACATACACACACCATGCTTAGTAAAAACTCTTTTAAAAACACACATTTCACACATCTAACTAAACTTGACAGTCACAAAAGACATTCACGAAACATTCGCGATACATTTAGTTTTATTAATCAACACACACATTTTAAGTTGTACCATCACAATTTGGTGCTCTGCAAGGGTCGATGCTGGGTACTATTTTGTTTTATATTGAAATATCCACTAATATTACAACCAATGATACTATTTAGTTAACTAAATATTCATTTAATTTAATAACTTCACAATTTTGTGGACCTACAGAAAATTAGTTACACATTTTGTAAAAATGTACAGTTATTTAAAGGCTATACTAGGCGATTCCAAATATTAATATGAAAAGACACGTCTTGTGTATTTTTTATCTAATTATTATCAGTTGTGTTCGTCATTTGAAGTGAATCACTTGATTAGGTTCTTTTTTCGCTTTAGGTATATTAAGTGTTTGGACACAATTCTATGAGTCACACACAGAACAAACGATATACACAAAAATCGATGTTATCTGTTTGTATATATTTATAATAGCTACTAGCCTTGAGAAGCTTAAAAGTACTATCATTGGAGATTATCACAATACATTGATGTCATTTTCATGTTAAAAATCAATTGATTGCAGCTGATTCTATGCATAAACCCTGTCCACAAAAGGCGTAAATCGCACAAGTCCCTTTTCATACGCTCATGCTGCTGGGTAGCTGGTAGTAATTATGAAAGATTTCACATGTATGATGTGCAGTCACGGGCATAAATATATTACTATGTCCATAGTTGGCAATCATTCTTCATGGTTCATCATCAGATTTCATGGTTCATCCATTAATGTCTGTCGTCAAGGTGACGGCAAATATATGGGATAATTTGTGGAAGACACAAATATGTGTCATCGCAGGAACACCAAATCTATCTGACTAGCCAAAGTATAGGATGGTGCTTCGGCAAAACCACAAATGATCACATATATTTACCGTTATCTTAACGACAGTTATTTATGGATGAATTATGAAATCAGATGTTATTGCCAAGATGTCCGTAGTAATATATTTATGCTCGTGACTGTGCTGCAGGATTAATTCGGTCTTAGGCTAGGCTTCCCACCTGAGCCGCGTGAGGTAGCGGAGCAGAAACCACCAATGCTTCATATTCAAAATGGTAAATATTTAATTTATCCTCTAAGAACTCCAAGTTAGTTGCAGTTCATTATTAAGTCCCTAAAATAAGGTCCTTAATTATTATATTCTTGTTTTTTTTTGTAGATGTCACATGTCGTCGAATTGTTGGTTGTAGGACATGTCGGTTTCCTTAGGATGAATACATCCTTCACCGTCAAAAAAATAAACAATAATTGGCTTTTTAGTAATTTAATAATTGGAATACTATCCCAAAGATCCAACTACACCACAAAGCCACGTAACATAGAACAATTTAATGGGAATTATTTGGAACCCCAACTAAGTAATTCCCATCCTGATTTAATTCATGCCATTCAAAATGGACCACTTCCATTAGTGGGGTTTTCCCTTCGTTTCCTCGCACAGCCCTCTTAGATCGTCAGCCTAACCACGACGTATGAAAAGGGGCCAAACAAACAGGACCCAGCATTCGTACAAGCGTTCGTAACATACTTCAAGTGCTCGGTCCACGTCTTGATGCGGCGCGAGGCGGGGGGCGCCGGGGCCGGGCTCGGCGTGCGCGCCTCCGCGTCAACACTGGCGTACGCGCGGGAGAATGAGTGGTGAGGGGCGGAGGCGATGAGCATTTGGCATTTTTGCTTTATTGTAGTCAATTTTGGAATTAGATTAACGGTAGGGATCAGTGGGTATTCGGGGTGTAAAAAGACTTATCAATTAGCCATTATCTACGCAAGTAACATAGAGCAAATATTATTGCTGGGACACGACTATTATTTTTGGTGTCAAAAATTGCTGTTTGCAATACAATATTGCAGCACACAATATTGGGAATGTAATAAAGGCAGTAGATGGAATCGTGATCAACTTGTCAGATCTGCTGCGATATGTAAAAGCTGGCATTGCAATATATGTCGTACACCAGTAGGCCAATTCCCGTAATTTCTAAATCTAGTCGCAATCTCATCTCAGCGTTATCACTGTCAAAAACTTGTCAAAAATGTAGGGAAAATGGACATATTTTTGACAGATCTAGACAGAACAGACTGAACGTTCTTAGAAATTCGGGAATTGCCCCTCAGGTTTCTGAATGCTCAATCAAGATAACGTGACACATATCTAGAGTAGGTATTCAGAGAGCAACCAGGCTGGTAAACAAAAAAGGAATGGGAAAATCAAGGTTCGAAAGGATGACCAACTTAATATTACTGGTAAAATGTGTAAAATAATATTATTCAATGTAATATACTCATCAACTCCGCCGAATTAAAATAATTTTCTCATGTATGTTAAAGTGTTGCAAAAATATCATCGAATGAAAAATGTAATGTAATTATTATTAATGAAAATTGATCAATACATTGGATAGTGCTGTCTGGACTTGATGTGATGTATTTGCTTGTAATAATGAGAAATTAATTAATACAATAGTGAATTAGTATTTTTTTATATAATTATAGTTCTGGTGTTAATTACTTTGATCCCACTTACCTAATGAAACTTGGACTGCAGTTAAATTAAATTATATTTTTTAGCGCAATATAGTTATTAATATATTATGTTGAAATGTAATCAAGGGACTTGTTATTTAGATATTTAAGCAACACCGTAGTGTGAGAAGCTAAGAAGCATTAGGATTAAGGTTGGATTCAGAAAGTGGCCACAGATTTCATACTACACATCTGTCGTGAAAAGAAAAAAGTTATGGATATTGAAATGAAGGGAATAACAGCACCCTAATTGCGTATCACACTTTCAATCACAATCTGAATAATTTTGAAGGATATTAGGCTAATCCATTGCTTCATATGTTCGAAAAATTTGTCTGCTCAACAACGTAACGAATATTATTGAACTGTCAAAATGATAGTCATTGCTACTGTTAGTGTGTTACGCGACTACCCCGCTGTTCAGGTTTTTTTATTGTATATCTTTATGCTTCACGAGATAGTCGCTTTACTGCAGAACAAAATATATGCGCTAATGCGGTATTTCAAGCTGTTTCCGAAGATTTTCTACAACTCTTGCGAATCAGTAGCGGACTATGAATGAATTGGGGTGAGGCCATCGATAGTTCAACTTCTGAACGACCATAGATATTGTTCAGATGTAGAAGTGCATTATTATTGTAACGTATATAACGTCGTTCGTTTTAAATGATGAAATATATTATGGGTCCTTTTTTCTTAGCACGACAGACTCGACTCCCTACATTCGTTGAGAACTTATGTTAAAGCGAAAGCTTCAGGGTAGCCCGCGAAATTCAAATAATCTTACGTGTTTTGCATTTTTCAGGTCAGTATCAGGTTGTATGCTGATCTAAATATGATTTGAGACCCAAACAAATATTTATTTTTAGAATAAAATTATAATCAAAAAATCATCAACACAACTCTCCAAGTTCATATTACCCTATTGAATGACAATTTCATGAAATCATGATGACATTTGAGGCCAATTCTAACTCAAAGAGTTGTATTGCTGATTCTAATGATTATAATTCTATAAAGTGATACATGTTACGGTTGCGAATCATATTTTAATCCACACACAATCTGACACTTACCTTGTAACTTGCAAAAAACGTGATGAAATCAGAATTTCGCGTGTTACCTTAGCGCATTCCCCTTAACAGTTGTCTTCGTTTTGCTCTGTGTACAGTCAACAGCAAAAGTAGATGATCAAAATCATAGGCAGTCAAGTATGCAAGTAACCTGTGTTAATAGTGTTAGGGCTGAGGGCGCGGAATAACTAATGTAACGTTGGAAACGATTTGGTCAATTGTCAGTAGTTGAAGAGAACATATGTAAAGTCCTTTCACAGTTATTTTACCTCTGATTTTGCATCACCGTCCAAATCACAGTGTTCTTTATACTCATTCTGATAAGGTTGCTGTTGGCTTGCTGCCACTGGCAAGTCTAACAAATCATTGTGATCTTTATTCTCGTTACAATAAGGTTGCTGCTGTAGTGCTGTCAGAAGTAAAATTACTGTGAACAGACTGTACAATAGATAAGTATGTGAGGGAAATTTGAGAAAATCTAGGTGGACAGTACTGGGCGTTAAAATGACACGTCCGAGTATTAGAAAGACCCTGTCACAGGAAAACTGTAGCAGGTTGCATGTTCCTGTTACCCTGTATGTCCTTATTAACGTCCCCTTACTGTACAATTTATTGAAACAAAAACGACAGTTGAATTGTTCTAGATTTTGCTCAAATCTCGCTTGACAACAGTAATTATTTTATATGACACTTAATTAATTGAAGATTTCTGAGCTGTGCCAATACAAGTAATCACCGCTTAGACCTGGAGTATGCGACGTTAGTAGGCAAGTTAGGATAGTAAGATAAGTACCGAACAAGTTCCTAGATTACTACTTGAATATCTTGATCTATAGAACCACGAAATTTTTACAATATAATCCCATTGGGCCCTTAGTACACACGTTTTTCTTGCTATGAAAAATTACGGTTCATTTGCAGTGTAGGCACGGTCGTCAGTGTTGTATGGATCACTATGGAAGCTTGTTGACGGACGTTTTTTCTACGGCGCGGTTTATACGCCGTACCGTAAACAGACCGTGACGTGTACAGACGCCAGCACATCAAGCTACCCGAAACTGTCAAATTTTCCCAATCAACTTTGAACCCTAATGCTTTATAGATAAAGTAGAAAATCTATTAAAGAAATTTGACAGACTGTAGTAGCTTGATGTGCTGGCGCCTGTAAAAAGGGCCTTAGGGTTGCCTCCTCTTAAGATTCTGGAACAGGATAACGCAACTAGCAAAATACTCCGAGGAATACAACCTGATTTTAAGTTATGCGTCATTTAGATACGAAAGTAGACTGCAATAGTTTTTTTTGTGAGTAGAATAATTTGATTGTATGCTATTATCATTTGGTAAAACTATAATTAGTAGTAATCACTCACGATATACTTAATGATTTGGCTGACACGTCCGCTTTAATAGCAAATCTTACTATCCCACCTCGTTTCTCCATACCCCAGGCACTTCCTAACATCAAACAGCCATGCATCTTACCCCTTCTTCGGTTCCACAGTACTGGGCCTCAGCGTCTCCTTAACCTCGACCTTCACGACCTTCGGAGCCGCCTCCTCCTGCAGTACAGCAGTCAGCATCTGTTCCGCTCGGTCCTCGTTGAAGCCAACGCTTTCTAGAGCGAGGGATATGACCCGCTCGGCTATACTGCTGTACTTCTTTTGGAGTTTCTCTTTTACTGGAATTCATGGTTGTTTTTTTACTTATTGGGATGTTTTTAAGAAATAATAGACAGAAGATGTAGTAATTGATTGAAATCGACATACTATTTCTTAATCGAAATACTTTTAAGAGTAATTAGCTAAAATTAAGAAGGATCAGCAGTAATTCCGTATGCTTCAGTAAATTAGAGTCAGACGGCACGGTTGGCGCAGTGGTTAAGCGATTGACTGCTGCGCTGCGTGTCGCGGGTTCGATTCCCGCACGGAACAAATATTTGTATGACCTACATGTATTTGTTCCGAGTCTGGGTGTTTTTCTATCTATAGTATGTATGTATTTACAAAAAAAAATAAAGAATTGTATATAAGTAGTTTATCAGCCATCTTGTTACCATAACACAAGCATTAGGTTGCTTAGCTTGGGACAAATGGTGCTGTGTGAAATGTCCAGGGATATTAGGGATATTATTATTAATATCTTTATAGGACACGTAGGATACAATACACAAACAAGAGTCTTGTTTTGTCATTTTTAGTTTCTTTTGGTTTTATAATTAATTTTGCCCTGGCTACAATTACGTTTGCCATCAGTTTGTAAATATCTGTGTAAGTTGTAATCTGTAGAAAATGTAGTGGGTACTTAGTATATTTGTTAAGTAATTTCTGTTTATTTTTAATAGACTACTGTTAGTTTTCCCTTACATTAAGACTGAGACTCCGTTGAAATTGACATAAATGAGGCTGTTTTATCTATATACTCCCGAATTCCCCAAGCCATTAAAATGACAGCCAAACGACGTCTACTGCTGGACATAATCTTCTCCCAAGCATCGCCAGAACGACCGGTCCCACGATGCAATCCCGGGATCCTCACTACGAAAACTATGTCAGTACTTACACTCATTCTTCTCCGCCGTAGTCTTCATGATAGTGACGACTTTCTTCTGCGGTAAAGGCGTGGGTTCCTTCTTCTGTACGACAGTCTCCTTCTTGGTGAACCCCATGACTATGAGCTCTTCACTGGCCTTCTGTACGTTATTGTCTTTGTTCGCTAACACGTCTAGGATCAACGTTTCTTCCGCTTTTGGGAATATGCTTTTGAGGTATCTGTAATTTTAAAGGGACTTCTTTAGCTATGGACATAGATATGTAAAATGAAGTCTTTTTATTCGCCTAGTTCTTGGCATGCACGACAGAACAGTTGCCTGTGGCGTACTACAAGATAAAAAAAAGTGACTAGCTCATAACATAACCAGCCTATAATGTTCCCACTGCTGGAACATAGGCCTCTTGTCTGTGAGAGGGAGTGTGCCGTAATCCACCACGTGGGCCTAGTGCGGGCTGGTAGATAGATAGGTAGACTTCAATATTTTGGTTCCAGGACATGCCAGTTTCCTCAAAATGTTTTCCTTCACCGTTTTGAGAGCAGTGGTGATGAAATAATTTACACGAAGTCACGTGTCTGAGTTCGGATCACGACCTAGAACTCGTAAGTCAAGGCCGACTACTGGGCCAGCTCATGCCATGGCAGAAAAAATTAGCCAGTCTGCAATGTGGTACTGACTTCATATTGGTGCTCTGGACGTGCATTTAAATGTGAAGGCTTTTTTAAAGCACCTGAGGAAAATTGTGTATAGTCAAGCTGGTAATTGCTTTTTCATAAAACGACCAGGGTAATTAGTCTATGAGACAGTTTCAACCTTGGTAAAGTTTCAATAAACTGGGAATTGTTATCAGAAGTGGTAAAGCGTCGAGGTGCACTATACCATTACAGCTCAAGCTGACCTTTTTAGAAAACGAGTGATATCAATTTTCGAGTATGCTTCATCGGAAAGTTCACTTCTCGTGTATGCGTCATCAGAAGGTTCATTTCTCGAGTATGCTTCATCGAAAGGTACACTTTTCGTGTATGCTTCAGAAGGTTCACTTTCCACAGTTCCACTAACACAAGACGGCATTCTTTTCAAAATTTCGGGTCCACTGTGCCTACCCAAAAAGCGCCTAAAGGACAATTTTCTTCCTATCAATTCCAACATACTTGATAAAATATTATATTATAAACACAATTAAAATATCAATACGGCTACCACCACATTTAAGAAATAGTGACCGAGATATTAAAGAATCTGAACAATGTACATAATTTTGGTGATAACGTCAATAACATTTGAGATTATATTGATAACGTCTCGTGATGACACAAAGACAATGATTACAAAAGGCACACGCGGTAAATTACCTCGTGTTTATTATTTTAAACTAGCTTTTGCTAAGGCTTCGCCCGCTAGGTCGGATATTATAGAACATCCCACGGGAATGTACTATCGGGATACTATGACACAAAAATTATGTAAGTGACATCTACCAACCCACACTGGGCCGCCCGCGTGGTGGATTACGGCCCACTCCCTCTCACCGAGAAGAAAGCTTGTGTCCCAGCAGTGGGTACGTTATAGGCTGATTATACAGTATGTAACAAAAACCCTGTTGTTCCAAGTAGGGACGTTTTCAGAATCGATATCCGATGGTAATTACGTAAGTCAATTAAAAAAATATTGAAAAAAAAAAAATCAAAATTAATATTTTATAATAAATATTTGAAAAGTAACACTGATTGCTCACCCCTGCAAAGAGAAATAGGTAGCAACCGGTCGCTTTGTCGCCGCCCGCCGCGCCGCACACTACCGTACTACACTAAGGTCATGAACTCGTCACGTGTCGTTCACATCACTCAGCTGTTTGACTGATAGATAACACTTTGGGAACGTTAGTTTGAATTTTTCAAAAAGTTGCCTTATCAAGTTAGACGATTGATAATTACAATAAACACATAACCAGGCCTCCGTCACTCCATGTACTTGCACGTTATAATTACCTACCGCCCGGCCGAGCGGTCCGGGCCGTTTGCGGCCCAAATTCAGTGCTGTGGGATCGCGCCAAAGAGTATAATAATAATACGGGAATCGCGCGGTGTGAAGCAATCACAACTGTACGTTTGAGTATTTAGGCACATTTTAGCATGCAGCGGTTGCTGACGAGACGGAGTAGGCTTTTATAGCAGTAGTTAATTTTCTACTAAGTGAAGTATCTGTTACGTAGTAACTATTTAGTCATTTGTGGACATAACTAACACTTTAAAATTAATTTGTTTACCCACAAAGCACGTACTTCCGTAGGGTCTTCTTCAAACATCACGAGGATTTCTTCCTCAATGTCATGGTCTCGAGTCCTCGGTTATCCTGCGATAAGATGTTGGTCTCGACCGTGCACAGACCCAATGTTGAACGTCCGTATGTGGAGACGTTGGGAAGCCATAGTCGACGCAAAGTTATGTTCCTTGGAGTTGCGAAACGTTGTTGGTACACTACAATACTCCTCATTTGAATAAGACATTTTGGAAAAAACGCACACACAGAATTCACTCACAAAATCACAATAATTTGGTTCTTTTTCTGTCAACGTACGATACATCCGTCCGGACGTAAGTTGCGCGGGCGACTGAGGGACAGTGAGGGGGACAATCGGCTAGTGGCGGTCGTACTCAAAGGGAGTTTGTGCGTGCCGCCTGCTTTGTGTTTTGGCGGTTGGCGCCAACCTGTCTAGCTATCGCGAATCAAAGGGGCCGCCGCCGGCGGCGGCAATCTTTATCGACCGTAGGCTAGGTCCATTAGTACTTGTAAGTTCAGATGTTATAAACATTTTGTAGCAATGTATCGAATTTAAAAACTATCTGATTATGGACAATGTTCGGCCACCATTGTTTTTTTTTTTAATTATAACTTCAATAATGGTAAGCCTATAGGTATATATATACGCTCCTACAAGGAACAACAGGGTTTTTGTTACATACTGTATTATGCATGTCACGTTGCAGTATAAAACTGATTTACATCCGTCACTTCACACATCGGGAGCTGAGACTCTCAATCTGCCAAAAATACCTCTATTTCCCTACATTTTGACAAGTTTTTGACATTGATTGTCGCTGAGATGAGATTGCGACTAAATTTTGAACGTTTTTAATTACGGAAATTGGCCTTCAAATGAAAACCAGCGTAAGGCACTAAAAAAAATTTTAGCATGGGATTTTTGCTGAACTGGGCCTTTTTGGCGCAGCCGTGAGGCGCACTTTCCTGATAATCTTACATCGAACTTTACACTTTTTTTTTTGTTTTTATCTGATGTATGTATCTGAAGGCCAATTGTCGTAATTTAAAACGTTCAAAATCTAGTCGCAGTCTCATCTCGGCGACAAAAAATGTCAAAAACTTGTCAAACTGTAGGGAAATTAGAGGTGTTTTTGACAGATTGAGACTGAGATCAGACTGTGAACATTCTTAAAATTACGAGAATTGGCGCTTTGGTGTATTGTGTGTCTTTCAGTAGCTAAATAAATATATTTTCTTTCTTTTCTTTTTCTTTTTATGACTGATATTTTTTGCCGTCATTTCCATACAGCTGACTATGTTTTCTGGGTTGAAGATGACGTCAAAAATCATTCCTTAACAAAAAATTACTTTTTACCTGACCTGGCATAGCAACCGGCAAGATTTTAATTATACATAGGTATAAGTTTATTTTATTTTACAGCTTTGACATGCTGTAAGTTTGGATACCCCTTTGGTTGCGTCATTGACTCTTATTTTGATGATTACTGAATAATAAACAACTAAGTAGATACTAGAAATAAAATTTATTCAGTATAAAATTCTTCACAGAAATTGAGCAGTGCCTCCCGTACTATAATGTTTGGGCCTAGTAGGTGGCCACGTTTGTCTGAGAACATGGGTAATAGAAGTGTACGGAAGCAGAAAACATGCTACGCAAGCCAGAAACAAATGGAGAGTTAGGTGAATGTTACAGCCGATTTTTTTTTTTTAGTGTTCTGTTGATGATATGAACCTAAACGACGTAGTAGATAAAGTCTCAACTTTACTTACTTCAGCTTCATCTTAGGAGACTGGTGTCTCGGCGGTTGGCCATAATAGCTGGAAGCGCCTGACGCTGGTCGAAGTAATGATGGAGATCCTGGAAACAAGTTTTGTAATGATAATGATGATTATGAGGCTTATAATGAAACACGATGGTAACAAAAGAAGCCAATGCCATGAACACCGCTTTTGCCATATTTTTCTGTAGCGTTTGACCCTTCACATCATTTGAACATAATTATATTATATCCCAAACGAATCCTGCCTTATGTGTAAAAAGGTCGAGGTCCATGGTCCATAACAGGAAGTATGGAAAGGATTGGAAGGATTTTCATGGAAATTCATAATATTCTTCATAATATTTAATATTTCAAATGTTTGAAAAATGTGTTTGTTCGACAATGTAAATAACGTAATGAATATTATTGAATTGCCATTGGAGGGTACCACACAATTAGTTTGCAGATTTATTTTTAAACTGGTTAAGTACTTCATTAAATGTTCTTTAAAATATAATTATGCAGACGTTTCTCACCATGTGGAGTGCCAGTTATCGGTGTATAGTGGCTGGACCCCGGTATAGATCCAGACATGCCTTTAGCAAGCTGCAAGGCCGAGTGGAGCCCTGGGGCGCCCTTCTGCAGTCGGACAGCTGACGGGGACATGGTGAGGGGGCCTGGCGTCGTGATGGGGTGCTTCTCTACCTGCAATGCTGATATGACCACTGCCTCTCTGTTGTAGTACCTGGGAACAGTTTTTGGGTAATATGTATGGAGTGCGCCTTTCGCTACAGCAAAAACCATTTAGCTACTAGTACTCGTCACAAAGGTACGTTGTGTGTAGTCGCATTTGTCACCATGATTAAAAAGTAAGGGTGCAACTAGATTTTGCAGATGATGTGAGGTGACATTTTTTGAGGCTTTCAATGACGGGTAATTATGAAACGTCCATCAACTGCAATCAAGTTGCACCACCAATAATAATCTTAAATTTATTCACTGACAGACAACGCACAGCCAAAACTGCTGGGATGAAAGTTAGTGTGGAACTTAATCATTTTTGTTCGTCTATAGTACAAGACGACGAAGTTCAAACAAACAACTTACTTTTTCAACAATATCTTGATATGCGTTTCGCTGACAGTCGGGAACATTGCGCTTATTTTGGCTACTAGGGCATCAGTATCCGATGTCAATGTCAAGGAGTCTTGGAACTTCTCGTTGAGGTGGGAGACCCTGCCAGGGACCGGGCTGCCTCGAGGAGTGAGGCATAGTGCCCGACCCAGAATAGGGCTGTCGTTCGGCGTTCCATAAGCCCGGGGATCCTGAAGAATTGAGTAACAGGTGAAAGACTGGTAGAAACTGTTGAGACTAATATCTTATTTTTCAGTAATACTTATGAAATTTTATAATAGTGCCTAATTATTTGATTTTCTGTATAGTCGTATAAGTGCCCATTGCCTTAATTTTAATAGAGTTACTGATTTAACGTGTATGTGACTTCAGTGCGCCTGATTAAGAGCTCAATTTTATATATAGTATACAAGAAAGCAAGTGTCAGAAACATTGTGAATTTACTCCATACAGAGACATAAGCATTTTATTCTAGCTGACAATACAATAGCGGTGTTGACATATTGTCAGTGCTTTGTGCTTAAAATTGGTTTACCCCAAGGGCGGTTTTACATACCTCAAGAGTTGACAAACCACATTAAGATGAAATAGAATACTCTGAAAAAATTGCTCCCTTTAATGCATAATATCAAAGTCTTTTGGGAGTAGGACGGAGGTTACACCATACAATTTGGTGTCAATAATTAACTGATTGAAAAAAGCAAATGGATAAATGGATTATTAATAGACAAGAGCTCTTCTGAAAGAAAGATAATTATGAAAAAGTTCAGTATTCTTTCTCTTTGAATCCGCTTGCTTGCTACAAATTGAAAAGGAAACCTTTAAAGTTGTCCATCTGGCCAAATTGATGATCTCACCTCCATCGTAACAAATGAACATGTACGACAGCTAAGTGTGTACTTACGAAATGCGGTTTGAGCCCCTTCGGATGGAACATCTTGGGGCTGTGCTGTACATTCTGGAACGCATGCTGGAGCCGAACTGGGGAGGGGTACGGGTGCACGTGATACGGTGACCCGTGTGCCGACTGCTAGTTCCAATGCACAGACATGGGTGGACAAATACCACTGTGAACAACCATGCAGAGATGGCATAGCTTAGCTTTTATCATCTTCTCTCCGTGACAAGCTATTTAGGAGTGACATAGGAGAGGTACCGGTGGGTTCCACTGGAAGTACTGGACCTCCATTGTATTGCAGTAACATTTATAGCTGAATGTACTGAACAACCCATAAAACGAAAATAGTAATGAAATGTATGTTATATACACCTCATCCTTACCCTTCAGGGGGAGATAGGAGTGATGTAATGTTATGTTGGTGCGCTTCATGATCCCATTATATACAAGACTAGCTATGCCAACTTGTGCTTCCACACTGTGTATATCAAACAAACAAGTTTTATATACATTTATGATGATTCAAAAGTCAAACTTATCAAATCTTAAGAATTTGGGACACTATCAACAATTTTTTTTTATCTTACATTGTTTAATTAATTAACGATGAAATCTGAACAGAATGGTTCCAAAGGAGTCATAAGAGTTCCTGTATACTGTCATTTTGACTTTTGTGGCATCAATAAATATCTGAAGCTCACTCAGAGAAGCAAGACACAATACGCTAAGAAACAAGCGGTGTTATCCCCACTTTTGACATCATTCCTTTATGGAACACAAATAAATTATTACACAACAGCATTGGTTGCCTCTTGCTCCCCTGAATTAATTTTGCTTCTGCATCAGCGGTGTAATTATATGTACGCATTTCTATTATTGTACATTGGGCACGCAAAAGTGCAGTTTATTGAATTGTAGTACTTTGCAGTAGTCAGCCTGATAGCCACCATAGCTGAGGCCCCAGCGAATCCGGCTCTTCATGGTTGCTAAAACTGACCTAAACCAATGCTATATCACATCTGAAAATTGATTAAAAGTACATTATTATTAATAAAAATAAATAAGCTAACTGTGAACCTATGAATTAGTTAGATGCTACGCAAAAAACCTATAGAGATTTAATGATTTTATTTACAATGGAGTCAGTCTACTGTCCTTGTCCCAATTTATTTGGGGGTGGCACATGTCTTTTTCTTTCAAACTTCTCTATTAGTCATCGTCTCGGTAGTAACCCCCTTCTAACCATATCATCATTCACATAATCCATCCATCAGCGGACAGTGAACCCCTAACCACTGGAAATATAATCATGAAATCTTTTGTATTAAATCATGCTCGCTCTGTCATTTGTTTTCCTGACCTATCCCAGTTCCAGTATCATTAGGACTATTGATTGAATAACTATTTTTTGTAAGTTACCATTTTAGCAGCAATTTTCATTATATTTTGTGCAGGTACTTGTTGAACTTTGTGGGTTTGTTATTGTTGTTGGATGTTTGAAACTCCCATGTTAATTGTAGGTTGCTACTATTTCTTCTGATAGCAAGGCAGAAGTTGAACTGCACTGCTTTTTTGTACTGATTCATAAAACAAAAAAGCAGTGCAGTTCCACTTCTGCTCTAGGAGCTGGTGGTAAGGCCCCAGTAAGCTGCGACAGCAAGTTGCGACGACATGAGTAGCTTTAGACATTACAATAATTACATTATTTGCCAGTAAGCCCCAAACTAGACTTTAATAGATTTAGTTAATGTATAAATGGTGGTGGTAGTGTATATAGGTACCTGATGGTGAATGCATTCCAGGGCAATGTGGTGAGCTGCATTCTGCAGCGATTTGTGTTTAGATCTCAACTCCTCCATTTGATATAATCGTAAATTACACAATATAAACACAAGTCTCTCACTTAACTAATTATTCGTCAAAGGAAACAACTGAACTAATTCACATTTTGCCTCAAAATGCAAAAGTTATTGACATTATAAATTTATGTCAATAATATTAGCCACATTTTTTTAAATATTTCCCTCCTCTTTGTTTTCGTCGTAAAATCGGAAAGCCACCATTCATAACACTGGTAAAACTAAGAGTGCGCACTTCAACCTATATCAACCAAGAGAAATGATGACAATAGCAACTGCTACAACGAGCTTTCTAATTCGGTCATATTATATTGCGTAGAAATGGCGTTCGGATAATCAATACTTTTACGCAGATTTCCGTTGTTTCGCGCATATTGTTCAATATACATACAACGCCATCTAGCGGCGAACGGAAAAACCAAACTGCGGCGTGAACTTCGTGCGCCATCTTTTCTTCCTGCGGTGCGTGGCGGCGCCGGCGCAACCAACTTCACTCTCCACGAAATATCGTTAGCTTTGCGTGTCTCTCAAAAACCATTATTGTAAAACTTAAAGAAATATACAATTTTATATCAAGCAAATAATAAAACAATTTATTGAAGACATCCTTGCCCTCATCACATAGGGATATAGGGAACGGTCTGAACATTTTGGTCCTTCGAGCCGGATATACGAAGAACCACGCGGCCACGTGGAGCGTCACATCAAAAAGCATTGGAGAAGAGGATTGTCCAGGATTGTCAGTAAGCAGCATCCGGTCAGGTCACAAAACCCATCCTCCTACTCCGTGTCCAACAATTTTGCGTTAATATCGTTATTTTACGTTTTAGTTGTTCGTTGTGTTGTGCGGCGCTGCGCCGGGGTGATGCTGAGCGGGAAACTGTAAGTACTCGCGCTTTCTATAGCCTTCCAAAATGAGTGACGATGAGTGTTTGCAAGTTGCCTCGGTTCAGGATCCCGTTAAAATAAGAGAAAGGTCTAAATCTCCCCGTTTAGGTGTTAGCACTATGACAGATAAACGTGTCGCTGATTTGAAAAAGCAGCGGGGTATGCTAAAAGGCAGACTTACGTTATTTGAGAAATTTATTGCAAAATTTAACAAATTAACATTAAATTCTAATAGCAAAATGGAATTAGATTTGCGAATACAGTCAACTTGCACTATTTTTCAAAGTTTTAATGATATCCAAGGTGAAATTGAGCAATTAATTGATGATTACGATTTATCTACTCAATTAGAATACCGCGAATCATTTGAACATCAGTACTTTTCCATCATGGCTGACGCGAAGTGCATAATGAATCCTAACAATAGTGAACAAACCCAATCTATTTCTCATCAAGTTTGTAATCCTGTGTCTATTAAGTTGCCAGTAATAAAGTTACCTGCCTTTGATGGGTCATATGATCAATGGTTAGAGTATAGGAACTCGTATCTCACTATGATACACAATCGTGAAGATCTTAACGACATACAGAAGTTTCATTATTTAAAGTCATCTCTTATTGGTTCTGCCTCTCATGTAATTAGTGCGTTAGAATTCACTGCTCCAAACTACTTACACGCATGGGATTTACTAGAAAATAGGTTTCACAACAACCGTTTATTAGTACAAAATCATGTAAAGGCGTTATTTGCTGTTCAGTCACTTCCAAGCGAATCGTATGATCAAATTAGGAAACTAATAGATTCAACATTACGTAATTTGCGAGCACTGAAATCATTAAATGAACCAACCGATGCTTGGGACACGTTAATCGTTTATCTTATTGTTTCTAAGCTCGATCAGTCCACGGAACGCGAGTGGGAAACACATAAAGGTTCCCTTGTGTCTAAAAATGATTCAAATAACATTAAATTGGATGATTTATTAGAATTTCTAAGAAACCGTGCGGATGTGTTGGAAATGATAAAGTCAAATAATAATAAAGGTGTTTCTTCGTCTAAGCACAATAAAAATGACTCCGTTATGTCGAACTCCAATCAAAACAAAAGATACGCTAATAAATCAAACAACATAAACTCGCAACCTGTCACACATTCATACGTTAATAATTCAACTCAAAATAAAAATAATTCGGATAATAATAAACAAAGACGTGTTTGTGTTGACTGCGGTGGTGATCATTATTTGTATTCATGTCCGAAATTCTTAAATTTGTCCGTGCAAGATAGATGTGTAATTGTGAGAGATAAAGGGCTTTGTCAAAATTGTATTCGGACTGATAGTCACTTGCCAAGCGAATGTTCATACGGTCCATGTAAATTTTGCAAAAATAATCATAATACGTTACTTCATAAGAATAATACCTCTAGCGAAAGAATAGGTATGGCCGTATCCACGTCTATTTCGCATCCGTTGCCGAGCGTAAACCAATCAGCTGATACGCAAGTACATACCGAGCGTAATGTACTCACGTGCAGTGCCGCGGTACAACCGGTTTTGTTATCCACGGCACTCATAGATGTTCCTGATTCAAGGAATAATTATCACACAGTTAAAGCACTTCTTGACAACGGAAGTCAGAATTGTTTTATCACAGAATCGTTATGTAATCGATTACAATTACCTATTATACAGTCCACAATTCATATTTCGGGTGTAGGACAAAGTGTATCAAAAAGTTCTCACACCTGCAAAGTAAACATTCGTTCTAAAGTTAATGATTATAATACAAATATTCATTGTTGGGTTCTTCCTCGTATTACATCAAAGATACCCTCATCAGACATTCAATATCAATTTATAGATATACCTAAACATATTTCGCTCGCGGACCCTACGTTTAGCGTTCCGTCGGACATCGATGTACTCTTAGGAGCGGATATATTTTGGGATCTATTAAATAATGATAAAATAAAGCTTAGTAGTGGTCCATATCTGTACGATTCCAAAATAGGATGGATCATCTCTGGCCGTCTTTGTAATAATCATTCGTTTAAACCTGAAAGAGTTCAATGTAATTTCGTTCAGATTGATACTCAATTACAAAAATTCTGGGAGTTAGAAGAATTGTCTGACTTACCTAATGCCATGTCAAAAGATGAGCGTTATTGTGAAAAAATATTTACAGAGACTACAAAACGTGATGAACACGGTAGGTTCTCTGTTCGCATTCCTTTAAAGGAGTCACCCGAGTCGTTAGGTGATTCATACAACATGGCTAAGAATCGTTTTTTGTCTCTCGAAAGAAAGTTAGCTCGTTTACCTAACTATAAAAAACTTTATAGTGAATTTATTCGCGAATATGAGGCACTTGGTCACATGACCCTAGTTCCATCAAAGGATATTGATGATATATTAAGTAAACCGCATTACATCTTACCTCATCACGGTGTTTACCGGGAGGATAGTGTCACTACAAAACTACGAGTTGTGTTCGACGCGAGCGCGAACACGTCGAACAACAAATCGTTAAATGATATACAGCATATAGGGCCGCCATTACAAAATGATATTTTTTCCATTTTACTCAGGTTCAGACAGTATAAATACGTGGCTTGCGCGGACATTCAAAAAATGTACCGACAGATTTTAATTCAATCGGATCAACGTAACTTACAATTGATACTATGGCGCGTGAGTCAAGACTTACCTTTACAATTGTTTATTTTAAACACAGTGACGTATGGCACTGCGTCGGCTCCTTTCCTTAGCATGCGATGCTTAAAACAATTGGCATTCGAAGCTAATGATGATTTAGTTGCTAGGACGATTAACGAGGACTTTTACGTCGACGACCTTATTACGGGGAGCGATGACCTTGATTCGTTAATGCAGTTATGTAATAAAATCTCCGCGTTATTAAAAGGGGGTTGTTTTCCGTTACATAAGTGGACGTTTAGTCATGACGTGTCGCCTGAGAATTGTAAAGACCTAAACATCGGTGAAAGTCACTTGTCTAAAACGTTAGGGTTAGGTTGGTATACGGAAAGTGATGAGTTTTATTTTACAACAAAATTTTCACATAGTGACACAGTAGTTACGAAACGTATAATGTTATCAACCACTGCACAAGTGTATGATCCTTTGGGTTTGTTGGCACCTGCAGTAATTATAGCTAAGTCATTGTTACAAAAATTATGGTTAAATAAATTAGATTGGGATGACGAAGTTCCTAAAAGCATTGCGACTACATGGCATAAGTTTCTTGCTGATTTACAACATTTACGCGATATTAAAATACCTCGTTACATATTTAGCGAAAATTATAAAGAACTTCATATATTTGTCGACGCGTCTCAAAATGCCTACGGAGCGTGCGCGTACGTTAGATCGTGTCTTAATAATTGTAATAGTACCATACCTGTGTCAGTGCGTTTATTATGTGCTAAAAGTAAATTGGCGCCGATAAAGGCAGTTAGCATTCCTAGGCTTGAGCTATGCGGAGCTCTAGTAGGTGCAAAATTATATAATAAAATAAAAAAGTCCTTACGTTTAAATTTCGATAAAGTTTATTTTTGGACTGACTCGACGATTGTGCAAGGGTGGTTGCGTATGTCACCGCATCTACTCAAAACTTTTGTACAAAATCGCGTGGTACAAATAAATGAATTAACATGTGACACCATTTGGCGACATGTCAAGGGTACCGAGAACCCTGCGGACATTATAACGCGAGGTGCTACGTTAGACACTTTAAAGTACGATAAGAATAATACTTGGTGGTGTGGCCCTACGTTTTTACGAGAATCTAATCTCATGTGGCCAAAGACTAATAATAAAGTATCGTCATCCGTTGATTTACCTGAAACTAAATCTGACACTATTAATTTACACTCCATTCAATTAACTCCATTGTTTGATTTTAAACGCTTTTCATCATTTATTCATTTGCAAAGAGTTTGTGCATATCTATTGCGATTTATAGATAATGTACGAGCGGCGACGCGCGGCGGCATATGTGTGCGTAAAACCGGTCCGTTATCTGTAGAAGAGCTGCAGCGATCGCTTGATACGTTGACGCGTTTTGTTCAACAAGAATCGTTTAGTGAGCAATATCACAAACTAAAAAATAATATACCGTTAAATACTGATAATAATACCACAAATAAGTTATTGTATAATAAAATATCGGGTTTAAATATATTCTTAGATAAGTCTTATATAATTCGTATAGGTGGTAGGCTATCTAACGCGGTTAAATTTAATTATGACAAAAAACATCCTGTATTGTTAAGTGATAAACATCGTTTCTCCAGGTTGTTGTGTGAATATGAACACAAAAGACTACTTCATGCTGGACCTCAACTTTTAGTTTATTCTATGCGTGAAAGGTGGTGGATCTTAGGAGCTCGCAACTTAGCCAGACAGGTAGTACATAATTGTGTCATATGCAAACGCATGAAAGGGAAGACATTGACTCCTCTGATGGGTAACTTACCGTCTGAAAGGTTAGAGCCTAGTTTTCCTTTCATGCAATGCGGTGTAGACTATGCGGGACCATTGTCAATATTGGACCGCAAAGGCAGAGGTGCTAAGCTTATTAAAGCATATATTTGTTTATTTGTATGTTTTACGACCAGAGCCATACACTTAGAATTGGTAGGCAGCTTAAGTACACAAGATTACATTTTAGCACTAAAACGCTTCATAGCACGTCGTGGAAAGCCATATCAAATCTTTTCAGACAACGGAAAGAATTTCGTTGGGGCTGAAAAAGAGTTGTCAATAATTTTTGATAACACTGATGATATTTTAGATTTTCTTAATAATAATCAAATTCGTTTAACGTTTATACCTCCTTATAGTCCTCATTTTGGTGGGTTGTGGGAGGCGGGAGTCAAGTCCTGCAAGCATCACTTACGACGGGTACTGGGCAATGCCAAGCTAACACGTGAGGAGTTTGAAACGGTATTAACGCAAATTGAAGCCGTTCTCAACTCACGCCCTTTGTCCCCTCTGTCCTCAGACCCGAACGATTTCCTTCCACTTACTGCAGCACATTTCCTGATCGGCCGACCGCTGACTGCGCCCATCTGCGAGAACCTGACGACGATCGAGCCTACGAGACTGGGACGCTACGACCGTGTGGAGCAACTTAGACAACATTTTTGGCAACGATGGTCGAAAGAGTATGTTTCGGAACTCCAACAACGAACAAGATGGAAGGTAAACAGTGAGGACGTCACACCAAACAGCCTAGTTCTAATCAAAGAAGAGAACGTTCCTCCACTCAAATGGAAACTGGGTCGAATAACGCAAGTATTCCCCGGAGCTGATGGAATATCCCGTGTAGCTGAAATCCGTACAACGCACGGCACCATACGGCGATCGTTCTCAAAGATCTGCCCGTTACAGTCACCATAACCAAGAAGCTACAGCAATGAGTACTTCGTGTTGGAAGGCTACATCCTGGTACTTCCAAAAGGGCCGGCATGTTCAATATACATACAACGCCATCTAGCGGCGAACGGAAAAACCAAACTGCGGCGTGAACTTCGTGCGCCATCTTTTCTTCCTGCGGTGCGTGGCGGCGCCGGCGCAACCAACTTCACTCTCCACGAAATATCGTTAGCTTTGCGTGTCTCTCAAAAACCATTATTGTAAAACTTAAAGAAATATACAATTTTATATCAAGCAAATAATAAAACAATTTATTGAAGACATCCTTGCCCTCATCACATAGGGATATAGGGAACGGTCTGAACACATATAAATACGGCTTTCGATTGTCCCGCGAAATTCAGTTTATTTTCCAAGTTCGTCCTCGGGTTATCGTATGATTTTTTTTAATTTTTATTTTTTATGTTATCTATTTATTAAAATGAATCCCTATTTCCGTTGGTCACGCCATAACTTGAGAACGACTATACCGATTTTATCCATCTTTTTTTTAAGTCTTTTAATACTTTGTAGAAGGTTCTTATGGAAAAAAAAATTATTAAGAAATTTTTGCTTCACGCGGACGAAGTCGCGGGCAGAAGCTAATATTTTATATTATCTATTCCTATTCCTCTGCGATGTTTCGAGATGATTTTTCGACAGACAGACGGCGAATATTTTTTTATTGTATTTGTAAGACTGTAAAGCCGTCTATTTATTTTGCTAAGTAATCGCCCCCCTGGCCGCTTTCGGTCACGCTGGCCAATCTCAAAGGAGATTAGCTATGTTCACAGGAGATTATTAAAGTGCACAATTGTGTGCGGAAATGCAGGTGCACTCTCTGTTCCTTTACTCTTAGGTATAGTCTGAAGACACGACCGGGAGAGATCAGGCGCACGTCTTTACTTGCTTTTCGAGGCACGGGGTTATCACACCACTAACTTCCGAACTCCGGGCTGCTACTGACTACTGAGAAATTCATAATAACACTTTGCCCGACCTGGGAATCGAACCCAGGACCCCATGCACAGTAGTCGCGCTTACGACCACAAGACCAACGGGGCAGTCCATTTTGTTAATAATGTTCATTTAACATGGGTAATTCAGAAAGTTCAGGCATAATAAAGGTCATGGGAATTTACAGAAAAAATATTAAGTGACGGTGATGAGTGTTTTTAAACGGTATTTCGGGGCTTGTGGCTAAGTAAAATATTTGAAAAAAAAAATAAAAAACATTTTTTTTTGTATAACATTATTTAAACATTATTTGTAAATTATTTTCTAAGACTAAGTAAATATGTTAAGTACCAATTTTATTACTGAATAAAATATTTATTACTTATTCAAAAAGCGTGCAGCGCTTTATAAGTGCTCTCCACGCTTTTATTTTTAACTTTTGCGTCTAGTATATTCTTCAACGGAGTAGTAACGATTCGGATTAGGGGCTTCTAACAAACTCCCTCGAGTATGTTTTACAAGTAGCCTAAAGAGTTCCACTGTCCACCTCTTAGCTCAATCATCAGGCCCTCGACACCAAGTGCAATACATTGGACTCATCAAAATGGATCTTATATGACTCCTAACTCGACGGGTACACTAGGAGCCCCTAAAGAGTTCGACTGTCCACCTCCTGGCTCCTTCATCAGACCTTCGACACCAAGTGCAAATCGTTGGCCTCATGAAAACGAATCATATGACCCCAAACTCGAGGGGTTTACTAGTACCCCCTAAAGGGTTCACCTCCTGGCTCTAACATCAGACCCTCGACACCGTACAATATATTGGACTCGTCACTGAAGATTTCCAAAAGTTAGTTGACACTTTTCGACGTCAGCTGTCATGCCACATTATGATTTAAAATTCTAGTTTCAAATGTTTGAATTGCGGTGCTATTCTGTAAAAATCTCACCGTGAAAACTTAGGTGAAGATCCCTAGCATCGTGGAATGACGGCTCACTCTAAACTCTAAGCTCACTTCACCTAAATTTTCACGGTGAGTATTTTACAGAATAGACCGTCTGTAACTAACGTTTTTATTGACTATTCAACTACTTAAGGGATTACCTGTTTTTTTTTTATAACTGACTTATAAGTGCTAAATACCTACTTACTTGAATCCCAGCAGTGCGATTCTGTAACCATCTCACCGTGAAAACTTAGGTGAAGTGAGTGTGGAGTGAGCTGTCATTCCAACTAATGCTAGGGATTGACACTATTGAGAGCTCACTCTAAGCTCACTTCACCTAAGTTTTCACGGTGAGATTTTTACAGAATCGATCGGCAGTTGCCAAAAGTTAGTTGACGAAAATCTAAAGAATGATAATTTTGTATGTAAGTATGTAATTGTTTCAAATCAGTCTTGAAAGGGCACGACAATTAATAAAAAAACGTTTAGAACTCTTTTACTCGCTCTTTCATATTATTTTACGCAGATGAAAACTTCGGCCTGGGCGTCCTTAGTTGCAACTTTTCTTGATTTTCGACGAATAGTGCGCTATTGCAAAATCAGTCCCAAGATCGTTGTATGATCTGTCATACAACGATCTCGGGACTGATTTTGCAAAATTTCTCGCTTCTTGTAAGAGTGCTGTAATCTCCTAGACGGGAACTTCAATTTCTTAACCAACCAAGCTCTTAGCCTGCAGGTTACGAGGTCACGTCGCCAGAAAAAACATTTCTGATCATCGCTCTGTACGAGGCGAAGATTTAAATATTGTTAAAATTATTTGTCATTGTAAGAATCACAGTTGCTACGGCGGGCGCCATACAGTTTGCCAACCTCAATTCTCAAATAATTCAAACGTAAATTCTTTCCTATAAACAATTCTACAAAAAATTTGTGACATATCGAAGTACCTACTTACTTACCTTTTGAACGCCATTGTCACATATATGTGACAAACGAAATCTTAGCCTGAACGCCAACGTCACAAATATATGACAAAATACACGTCGCACCATATTATGAAATAAACAATTTGAATCATTACTGGAATCCCTATTTTTATGAGGGTCATTTGACAGAAAAAGTGGCCTGGCGTCAGGGGTACGGCGGCGGTACGTTTATACTCTGGCGTTCAAAAGGTTAAAAGTAAATCTAATCTTGACTTTGACCTTTTACGGCCCGATAAAAATTCCACAACTATGACAATCGGGAAAAACGGGCTTTCATTCGTGGAATTCGTGGTCCCGGCTGCTAGACCACACCAAGTAGTACTTCTTTGACAGTCGTAACGGGTCGCCAGAAGCCCGAAAGTTTGAAGATTTATGTAACTAACATTGATATAATATCATTGCTTATGCGGATATTAATACTAAGTAATAATAAAGCTGAAGAGTTTGTTTGAACGCGCTAATCTCTGGAACTGCCAGTCGGATTTGAAAAATTCGTTTTGTATTTTGATAGCCCAATTCATGAGGAATGCTACACCTAGGCTATTAACATCACGTTAGGACCGATCTTAGGAGCCGAGCAAAATGAAAAAAAGTCGGAAAGAACGCTCCGCTCAGCGAAAACGAAGTAATAGCGCCGGTGGGCGATGCGATGCGACGCGGTGTTTTAAATATAATTCGCTGGGATACAATCGTGTTTTTATTTTGTCAAAGATTGTTACAACTATATTTATAAGTGACTCCTAAGTATAGAGTCTATAGGACTGATTATCATAGTAACTTACAGTAAGGTTGATAGTAAATAGTCATAAGTACCTATAGACTAAAAGATAGAGAGTAAAATCAATACAAGAAGTTTACTCTTGTAAGAACTTTCTCGATGACCAATTCTACGAGGCAGGTCGTTATCAGAGTATCACAATGAAGTAGTTACAATACTTTAGAATTCTAAAACTACTGCATAGTCATATATATACTCGTACATACTACATTGCATGATCAGCCTATAATGTTCCCTCTGCTGGGACACAGGCCTCCTCTCTGTTAGAGGGAGTGGGCCCGCGTGAATCCACCACGCGGGCCTAGTGCGGGTTGGTAGATGTCACAATACATGTCTTCTAATTCCGGTTTCCTCACGATGTTTTGATTCACCGGTTTGAGAACTGGCTTACGGCTGGGTTCGAACCCATTCGTAAGTCGGGGCCATATAATTACCACTTGGCCACCACTGCTCCTTATAACTACCTACTGGCAATGATATTATTATTAGATACAAAATACAATTTTATTTGGTTTATGTATTTATTGATAAGGACTTACATAAAATACTTAGGTCTATTATTAGCATTTAATGCTTTTTTTTATTTAAAAAACTACCTTCAAAACATATTTACACAATAAATTCTCCCGTACTTTACGTTTTTGCTCCACGAAGCGATGAATTTCATAATTATACCGCAAATGGTGAAGTTATTGTAAAATTTAATGAGCATTCTCATTTAGGTGCAGAATATTTAAGCGAATTTAATTTTAACGGGGATGGCTATTCTACGTCTTATCCTCTAGTAGCAATAGTTGACCACTCTATTTCGGGCTTAACTTACTAGATTACCTCACGTATGTTGGTATGTAGTAGTAATATTATGTGGATATTATTACTTCTAATAGAGACACTCGAAGCCCGCTGTGGATGTGGAGCTGGGTCGCAAACTATCACAGAACATATATATATCCTAACGCAAACTATTCTCCATCTCATATCCTGCCCTCAGTACCCCAACAAATGCAGCCAAAGTGACCACTGTCTGCGGTGCTACCAAAGGCCCCATGGAATATGTGAAGTTTTGGGCCAACTAAAATGGAATTCTCCGAAACATCAATCGGTCTCAGCTAGAAATCAACCCAAAAGCGTAAAAGAAATATACTTCACCGAAGCACTCACAACATAACAATTTTTATTATTTCATTTCAATATTGGACTTATGATTATTAACTGGAGTTAATAATCATAAGTGAGTGCAATATTGAAATCAGAAATACTTTCACAGAAATAGCAGAGTTGCCGCCCCGTAGGTATTGCTTTTTTTTTAAATTCCCGCCTATTTCGAAATATCAGAATTCGAAGCAGAGTAGTATAATAAAGCAGAGTTGCCTGTTCTGAAATACTTCATGCAAAATCAATAAATCCCACACTTTACCGTTGTTCGTAAACTAGAACAATTGTAATTTTAATATTCGACGTATATTTATTATAACCTAACAGTAAATTGAGTGAAAGTAAGTAGATGATTGGAGATAACAGTGATAAAAACGTGCAAGGTTAGAAAATAATTAGTAATTTACCTAAATATAGGACTCTATAAAATTGTTACAGAAATATTAGATAGAATAATATAATCTTAACATAATAATTAATCAGAAAATGCACCTAGAAAGAAAAGCTGCATGCTGTGATAAAATTGGAAGTTTGGCAACACTAATGAACACTGTCAAAACTCGGACGAAAACAATAGTGAATAAAAAAATAAAAACTCATTTTTTATAAAAACATTTTATGACATGGTCTGCTATTGTTTACTACAAATAAAAAATGCTACATTGTATTTAAAAACTTTAGATCAACTTAATAATACCGGAAGAACATTGTACAACTTATAAAACGGTATATATATAAAACTATGGACATTTTATGATTTCAGATTGGAGATTCAAAATTCCCGCCTTAACCTAAGTAGCGTACGTGAAATGTTTTTTTCATTTTTCGATTTAATTATGGCGGACCCCAGTTGGTGGGTGAAAGATGTTCATAATCATTTAGTGTGAGTGCAAACAAGTTGTTTAACGTTCATGTGATAGTTAAAATTCATCCGCACCTTAGGGGTGTATGCCTGGGTGGGCGGAAACAAGATATGGCGGAGAACAGAGGTTCGGACAACGTCGTTATGCCGGACATTACCGAAGTTTCCGAAGCCGATCCCCTGTCGGCGGGGGCCGATCACGATGCCGACCGATCTGATGGCGGAGCTGTTTTGTCGACTGCAATCAAAAATACAAGATTGTCTAGTGATTCTAATGGCGTGGTCACGGTGCCAGTGTCTCTGCCGGTCGGCACACTTATTACTGGCACGACATTTAACGTGATAACGTCAGATCAGCTGCCTCATTTCAAGCCTATGATATGTGTTGACAATGGGTTTATATCAGGTGGGCCGGTGACAGACGACATAAAACCGACTCATATCGTGATACAGAACCCTCCGTCACCTACGAATCGGCAAGAGGAGAGCGGCTCAAGTGCACCCAATGCGCGGCACACGAGTGCTCGATCATGGGCAGAGACAGCTAACATGCCCATATTGCCCATTCGGTGCAAGAATACGCCGGCTGAGCTACATAAACAAAGGTTCGGCTCTGGGGGCAGGGGCAGATGTATAAAATATGGAATGGAATGGTACACACCAAGTGAATTTGAGGCCCTATGTGGAAGGGCTTCTAGTAAAGACTGGAAGAGATCTATTAGGTTTGGTGGGCGAAGTATCCAGGCCCTGATAGATGAGGGGATACTGACCCCTCATGCAACAAGCTGTACTTGTGGGGCATGCTGTGATGATCAGTCAGGTGGGGACTGTGACAGTACTTTATTATGATACAGTAAGTCAGTGATTAGCCAGGCATAAACATACCAAAAAGTACATCACTTATTAAAGTAGGCAAAAGGCATGCAAACAATATGACAACAAACAGCCTGCTGGGCTAAATGACACCAAAACAGACCACTGAGTTAACAAAACTTATAATCATAATAAATGAAAGGAGTATTACTTGTTTTCCTTTCAAATCTATAAGAAATGTTAGTTAGTAAAAGAAACGGGCTATAGTAAGAGGATATAGTAGAGATATGGAGAAAAGACAGAAAATTATAAACCTAAGAAGCTTGAAGAAGTCATTGTAGAACAGACTAATGCAAGAATACATATAAGTCAAACCATTTTATCGTAAAACATAGTTTTGACATGGTAATGTGTTAGCCGGGGTTGTGGTTTTAACAAATATCTGTTGTATTATCACAACATCTATACAAACTATTACATGAATGAGTATTCAATACAATCAATAATTTGTAAAGCATATTTCTCTGAAAATGTTTCTATAGTAAAAAATCTATAGTCATCTTTCACTGGAACTGACAATGTTTTATATGTTTAAAGCTCTCACAAATGCAAATTTCCATGAAACTCCATTAAGCCGAATGTGAAAAGGATTCTCTTATAGTTTCTTGGTGCTGAAAGATGAAAGTAAAGAGATTAAGTATATAAAAATTCTTTTTCACAATACATAGGATATTACAGCTCAAACATTGTGCAAAGCGGGCTGCATAACAGAAACAACAAATAATTGGAAATATTTTATTTGATAAAAGTAGTAAAATAAGCTTACATAGTATTAGGGCAGGTTATCAGATGTTGTACTTATTTAGAAACATACTATATTGCATGCCTTAGTTTAAATAAGATGGCAGGTTATCAGAATTTCGTGCTTATCAAATTATAAATATGAAATTTAGTACCTACTCTGGTTACTTTAGGTCTTATCAAAATTGTTTACTCGTCAAATACCTTAATTACTAGTAGTCAAATTTTTTTTTATTTACAAATTTAGTTTACACAAAATTAGTTTTAATCCCTGGCTGGAGGCTGCAGGTTTACTTAAGAGGGCGCACACAGGTCCACTAGCGCCACTACTTTAAAAAAATATTATCTCGTGACTGAGAACGAATTATGCAAAATCTGCTCAATCAGCGACCTCGGTAAGTGTGTCTAGAATTTTCTAATACCTTTTTATTAAGTTTCTTATTGAGACACGAAGCAACTAAATACGACATATAGGAATGTGGCCGCTTTTCTTTAGATCGAATTTTGTTGCTTCGTGTCTCAATATGAAACTTAATAAAAGGTATTAGAAAATTCTAGACACACTTACCGAGGTCGCTGATTGAGCAGATTTTCATAATTCCTTCTCAGTCACGAGATATTTTTTTTTTAAGTAGTGGCGCTAGTGGACCTGTGTGCGCCCTCTTAAGGCAACCACAGGATAGCCCGGTTAAGTAGTCACTACCTCTCCAGGTCAACTATGAGATACCATTTATAAAAACAAAAAGAAAACAAACGCAGTATATTCAATATTGATTACAATGTTGATGTAATTAACAAAACAAATGCAACCATATGAGTTTGAAAGTAGTAACTCGATTTTCAGTTTGTTTAGCTAACATTACTGTACAATAGGTTCAAGATAGTCGCTTAGCAGACACATATACCACCAGCTAAATGGGCACTTTCAACTCACATTAATTTGGCTTATAAAATATTGCACCTTTGCCATGAAAACAGCTCACCCAATTCAAATTGCTGTTACATACTGTATAGAACTATAAAACCCAATTGAATAGCAATCTGAATTTTCACTTTCCAGCCATGGGTCCTGTGCGGTTGTTCACACCCTACAAGAGAAGGAGACGCCACAACCTAGAAGGAGGAGAAGAGAAGAAACCAAAACTGAAGAGAGAGTCCAGCATAGGAGATGGAGATGTTGATAACATACACCAGAGCAGCAATAATAGCAACAATTCTAAGGAGGCCTGGCAAACAATTGCTGAAGGGTTGGACACCAACGCTGACTACCATTTATTAGAGAACCCGGACACCAATGCTGAATCCATTTCAGGTAAGCTTTAATCATAGATGGGAATGATAGGAAAGTTGAAATAAGAGCTGTAGGATTACAGGCTCTAAGGCCAATTCCCATAATTAAAAACATTCAAAATCTAATTGCAATCAGAGACAATAAATGTCAAATATGTAGGGAAAATAGAGACAGAGACAAAAAATTACCCTTGTAATTTTGACAGATTGAGACTGAGATCAGACTGTGAACGTTCTTAAAATTACCAGAATAATTGCCCTTCTGTGATGTCTTGTGACATAAAGGCAGCTATTGAATAAACTTCTTCACGAAAAGCTTTCTTTATTATGAATTCGAAAGTAAGTTTGTTTATTACCTTTTCACGCGTAATCCACTGAACCGATCATGAAATTTTGCACATGCGTTATCAGGGATATAGTAAAGGACCTAGGGTGCCTTTCATCCAGAAAAAATACTGTTCCCGACGTAAAAAACTATAACTTTCGACGATCACTATTGCTTTAGGACGCTAGATGGCGCTACTTGTATACCTTTCATCCAGAAAAAAATACATTTCCCGACGAAAAGAACAATAACTTTCGACGGTCACTATTGCTTTAGGACGCTAGATGCCGCTACTTGTCTTTCGAATCATGATTGAAATATGACCTGACTTTCTGAGTAGTATTCTAACAAAAAGTACTAGGCTTACATGAGTTCACGATAGTATTTCAATCATTAATTACCTGGATTAACACATAGAATACTTTTTATCCCGGTAATAGGTTTCCGTTTGATAATTTCCGACTTCCACGTGGGCGAATAGATGAGATGGCACGGGTTTGTGATGATGAAAATAATATATTATATGATAAATTATTTTTATTTCTGTAACTAGATTCGTACAAACACACTTCAATCATATTTTAATAACCAGATGAGCCGTTTCCTATCCGGCTAGGATAGAAGCTTGAGAAGAAAGGCCGAAAAAACTCCGAAGTCTCTTAAAATCCAGACAAAATCATGTGAGGACCACGTAGATGATTGTCTGAAATGGTATTTTGAGTAAAGAACCACACAGATATGAGTGGACCTGTCCAGTCAGTGCAAGCATTTGTCAGTTATTGTGCAGCTCAACTCAGAACTTAAGGAGCTCAACGATACGACAAACAATACCAAAAAAAGAACATAGGGTAGGCCGCAAAAAGTACTAGCACTGCCAGACCACTACCTACTTGAAAAAAAAAACAACAAACAATGAGCCACACTTAAGTCCTCACATTCGCAATAATTAAAATAATATAATACTCCACAAAGTAAATATTCATGTCATTGTGGGGGTGGAATGTAAATTATTATCTGAGATTATGAATTCAAGTATAATTAGCCACAGCCTTTATGTAGACAAGGTATGAGAAAATTTGCTCAGTATTGCTTTCATTTTCAAACAGCATACCAGCCAGAGTTAAACGGGGTGAATTAGTATGGCATGCGGAGTACAGACAACTTTGAAAGGAAGATTGAAATCTTTTTTGTTGACAACAAGTACTTACCTACTACATTTTTAATAAATAATTTAATACCTTTTTTTTAGTAATAATTAAGCTAATTAATAATACATACAAATAATAAGGGCTTGTGGCTAAGTAAAATAACAGCCGCACGGGTCAATCGATCAAGTTAAGCTACGCTTGCCGCGGTTGGTCCTTGGATGGGTGACCATCTTTACATACCAAGACCCCTCCGTGCCTCGGAAAGCACGTTAGGCCGTTGGCCGGCTGTCAGTCGTGGATCTTTGACAGTCGTTAGGGGTCGTCAGAAGCCCGATAGTCTGACAACCAGTCTTACCAAGGGGCTTCTTATTACCTAGTAGAGGTCAGATAGGCAGTCGCTTCATGTAAAATACTGGTACTCAGCTGCATCTGGTTAGACTGAAAGCCGACCCCAACATAGTTGGGAAAAGGCTAGGTAGATGATGACATACACATAAATTAAATAAAATTAAAAGTGTAAGGTCATAATAACACCTTTTTACTGAATGCACATTACAGTATATACCTACAGTATTTATAACATAAAAAGCTATTTTTAAATTTTTGGCTGTCTGTTTTTCCGGCTAAGGCTAATATCTACGAAACCACTAATTGGCTTGACCGATTTTGACGGGACTTTCACTGCCAGATAGCTGATTTTATAAGGAATTACTTAGATACAAAGAAAACAAGAAAAGGTATTAATGTCACGCGAACGAAGTCGCCGGCAGCAGCTATATAATTAATATAATAAACTATATTAATTAACTGTTGAAACCCTTTTCAAACATCTCTTTCAACGCTTTGTGTCAATTCATCCCTGCATGTCCAAGCACCCCGTTTTTCGATACTAAAAATATAAATATACACATACAATTTGTTTTTCTATGGTCAGCAAGAAAAGTAGGCATATTATTTAATCCACAGTATCTGAAAAATCTATGACTTCAAAGACTTCAAACTAATAATTACTATTTATTATTGAAAATATATCTTCTGATGATAACTTTGACTAATATTATAAAAAGTATAATTCATTAAAAACATGAGAAAAACCACTTTTGCTGATTATCCTTTAACTGAATTTACTATCCAAATTATTACTCTCTTTTGTATAAGGTCTGTATTGTTTGAGGATACTCGTATAAATAAATAAAAGGGTCCATCATGTAGGATTATTATAATTCCCTTCCCCAATGTGTTCGCCCATGTACCGTTTATTCAAAAAGTATTTAATAATAGAGAGTATCTATGCAACCAAATATCTAAATAGGGCTGGGCTGTTGAAATTGCATTGTATCTTATTGCTCTTTGTTATATTTTCAGGGGTCCTTATTAACACAGGGATTGTTTGTGGGAAGTGGTCTATGCACCAATAGTGCTGTTAGGGGTTGAGGGGAAACTTGGCACATTTGGGATTTGGTCTATTGATCAATAGAAATGTAGTTTATATATTATGTATTTTTTTATCTAAGTGAAGGTTATTTTAACGTAACAAATAATGTACTCATTGCTGGCCAGAGCAGCAGGGGAGCAGAGTAGGAGCGGTTCCTGGCTATATTATAATAGCCGCACTGGTCGATTGAAGGTTAAGCTACGCTTACCGTGGTTTGTTCGTGGATGGGTGACCATCCGTTCCATATGAGACCGTCAGTGTCTTTGAAAACATGTTAATCCGTTGGTCTCGGCTGTCATTCGTAGAGATTTTACAATCGTTATGGATATCAAAATCCTATAAGTTCTGGCTTATGGGTTTCTGATACCCATAACGACTGACTGAAGACTTATTGTTAGCTAAAAGTCTTACCAAGGGGTATTGTATTACCCTGTAACTGGGTTTTGGAGGTCAGATCCGAGGAAACTGGAAGCCGACTCCAACATAGTTGCAGAGCTCATAAATGTATTTATCTTTAGTTAAAAAGCACTAACCGAGAATTAAAGGGCTGTTGCGGTTACGAATGTCATTCATTATTGCACACCTGCGCGGTTGTTTTAACTATGATGTCATAAAAATAACTTCTAGTTAAGCCAGCAGTCGATAACGAAGTATTTTTAACCAGCAGTTTTGATTTTTTAAAATTGTAATGACAGTTTAATAAACAGTTTTAGGTACATACTAGTAGTAATACGTATTTGCTTTGCTAAAATATACATAACCCCATCACTATTGGTCCGTATGATTGACCTACTAATTTCACGAAAATCTTTTTAGCGTAGTACTACTATAGAACTTTTGCTATTGCTAATGAAAATGTTTATTTATTTATTTTATTATTTATGTACAGACGTCAGCAGGTCAAGTTACCCGAAACTGTCAAATTTTCTCAATCAACCTTACCTTAATGCTTAAGCGATAAAGTTGAAAATCTATTAAATAAATTTGACAGATTGTAGTAGCTTGATGTGCTGGCGTCTACATATCTAAAATAGATACATTTACGAAATAATAATATTGAGTACAAAGGTACTGTTTATTTCTTAAGAATTTTTTTCCAGCGGACCTGCGAAATGAGAAATTAACTAGAAATGTAGACAATAGTTTGTTAAGAGTATGCGAAGCGAAAATGTTTTATTATCAATCGAGTATATATTTAATTGGTCGGAAAAATAAGCTTTAGAAGTAGGTACTTTATTGCTGTGCTTAGAAATAATGATCTCAAGTTTTGAAGTTATGCGCTCTGAGGCTTAAAGAATGAGAGAGAAAAAAGTAAGAAAATGTATTTGTGCTTACAGAGCTGAGTCATAATTATGTGCCAAGTATAGATGGGCAATTAAACACCCAGTAAACACCCAATTTTCTGGGTGTTTATGGGTGTTTTTGGGTGTTTATCGGGTTTTTACCAAAGCACCGGGTTTAAACCCGGTGGTTTGCCCATCTATAGTGCCAAGTAATCGAACGCGAAGAGCTAAATGAATTTATTACAGCCGACACGAAATAATAAGCGTTATGTGTGTATGTGATGCAATTCCAATTTAATTGATATAATTTTCCACTTATTTGAAGCTTCAGCCATCAGCGAATTTAACAATATTTAACTGTGCTGTGGTGGTAGTACATACTTTCACCTTAACATCCACATGTCGGCTTACAAACTAGGAACGACATAGAGATCCAGCTATATAGTTATGACTTAAATTTAAGTAAACCTTCTTGGTGTGAAATTCCAAATATCGGCAAAAAATTGTCTTAACTTTGAACTAGCCGTGCCACTTGCGACTAATATATTGCCTTGCCAGATTACAAATACGTACGATAAAAAAAAAAAAAACGTTTATCGGATGCTCACTAACTGTATGTATAATAGCGAAGACACAGGTTCGACTCCTGCCTCTAAAATTATATACGCGACACACAGTGAATTTGGAAACTAAACACATAATAGAAAATAAGACAAAATTAATCTACCTACGAAATACAGCGCGCGAATATCATAGATATTATTGATTTTTGTCTAATTATACCGTGGCCAATTATAAATGAAACTTGACTCTCCCGAGCGACTTCCACTAAGTACTCGTTATTCTCAGTACTATATTATATCTGCTTGTGCGATTTATTTGCGCCGCTAAGCTTGTTTTTTTTTTGTATAATGTACCTATGATGGACCCTTTTATTTCATGAATTTGTCGCATTATTTCAAGTATGCAGTGAATCGTTTACTCTTTTTTATAATAATGGTTAATAATCGAGGGACAATTCTCGTAATTTTAAGAACGATCGCGTTTTAATCTCGGTCTCAATCTTTCAAAAATATCTTTAATTTACCGACATTTTATTTAAATTTTTTGAATCGTATTGTCGCTGAGATGACTATTATTACAACTAGATTTTGTACGTTTTTAATTACGGGAATTGGCCTTCTGATTGCATAGATTTTAATTACGTATGGTATGTCCTTTGAAAATAACAATTTATCTATATTTGACAGACAGTGACGTGGAAATAAACGGATTTTAGTGCTGCAGGACTTATATTCCCTATCTTTCCTCATTCCTGTCCCATTTAAAACAAAGAAAAAAACGTTTGTTTTCGGTAAACATGACGCAGAGAAAGAACACAAAAAAAGAACTAGTTGGGGGAAAATATGCATCACATCCACGCAATTTTTTATGTATTTTAATAATTCGTCTTGCATACCTACTCCATAATTAATATATTGCTGAGGTTAGACACAACCCTGGTATTAACTGTCGTGTCAATTGAGAATTAGCAAAGCTAACTAACCAATAATTACTTCAGTGTTTAGTCGAGATTACGCCCGTTTACCAACCGAGCCGCTGCGACCACAAGCAACCGAGCACACGCGCTTTTAATAATAATGTATAATCAGCCTATACTGTTCTCACCGCTGGGACACAAGCCTCCTCACTAGACAAAGAGAGGTTGGTTCTAGGATATACCGGTTTCCTCACGCTTATGCTACATTCTTCAATAATGATATTTAAGTTTGCTGTTACTGATAACCGCCTTTAAGCGCTTATTACACTATCCAATTTAAGGAATGCTAACTAGGAACACTCTAACTAGGACATCGGAAGCTAGTGATTACACTACACTAAATTGGATTCTAAATTGGTCAGACGACTCATGCAGACGCATTCGTGAAGAACGATTGTACACAATTTAGGAAGTAGTGCGATTGGACCTCCATTACACTAAATTGGATCCAATCTGTTCTAACTGCGATTACATCTGCCGATTTCCTAGTTAGCATTCCTTAAAATTGGATAGTGTAATAAGCGCTTTAGGTAGGTACTGTTATCTCTTTACGAGCTCTCCGGGTACCGGGAGAAATAAATTAAACCACGATTTATCACGAATGTTCAAAATGATTCCTAGAAATCATTCTACGTATTTTACAAATTTTGCCTTTGGCTCGTCAGCCAAATCTGACGCCTAATGTCTGCGAATCTTGGACTAAGGGATGATTTTTCCATCGCCAGATATCTTTTATTCGAGGAATAAAATTGACGTTTGACAGTTTTTGTTTGAAATAACTGTCAAAATTTCAAAATTGTTCCTCGGATAACGTTATCAGATGGTTGAAAAATCAGTTAATATTTGTCTCGTATTTCTTGTCAACAACTTTTATCTGACTCGCGGAGGTTGCATGTAAGCAGCCAAGATCTCTACAGTACAAATGTTTCGATATTATACGTATATCGATGACGAGAGTTTTTTTTTTTAATTGGATCATTAGCTTGGGGCTTATTTGGGGGTAATCTCCTGAGATTACCCCCTACATACTCGTACATAATTATAAACAAACAAATTTAACCTCTTTATAATATTAGTATAGATACGTAAGGGATTTTCAAATTATTATAGGGATTGTCGTCGTTGTTATTTATGTCGTTGTGGAAAAATTTCCAGAACAACATAAATAACTGAATCACCATGACAACAATACGTGGTAAATCGGAAATTCGGCTCCAATTAATTGTCAGACTCGTGGATCTTTCACGCCCACATTTTTGTTATTATTAGTAAGGAGTAGGACTGCCTCGTGGCCCGTGTCTATGGCTCTAGTGGTCGCAAGCGCTGCTGTTGAGTACGAGGACCTGGGTTCGATTCCCAGTGTTATTGTTGTTTTCCATTAGAAATTTCTCAGTAGCAACCCAGAGTCTGGATTCGAGCTCAGTTGACAGCAATAGGCTCGCTCTATTACATGGGACTTAACATACTTGGCGCATTATGGGTGTACCATAGTACATCTCTGCCTAACCCTTCGGGGAACACCTGTAGGTGTGATGCTATGTTGTTGTTTCCAACTAGCTCTAGCCTTATGGCATATACTTACTAAAAATTTATACTTAATACAAGTTTTTTTCGTTTGTAGTTCTTCAATAAAGGCCATGAACGTTTCCTATAATGTATGATCATCGCAAACTCTTCAAATGATTGTTTTTAAAGTAACTAATTTAAACATAAACACTGCCGTCTGCCGATGCGATTAGTCTCCCCCTATAATACACCCCAGACACCGGGGGTGTATTATAGGGGGAAGACTTGCGACATTCAGAGATTTTGGGGAGGCTGGGGAGAAATTAATAACTGTCTGCTTTGATTCCGGATCGCCAAGTGCTATCAGCTCCCCTCATATGATTGTCTGCACCAGGTACATTATTTACGTCGTCCCCTCGCAGACAAGAGCGAATTAGTCTCGTTTCAAGGTTAACGTCAATGTTAACGTTGAAACGAGATTAATTCGGTACGTTCGATACGTGTAAGCAAAATAATAAACCATCGTTTTACCCCTGCCTCTCTCTCATGTCATTATTTTGGAATTAGTAACTCAATCATGAAAGGGATTTAAAATTGTATGCATGTGAAAGCTTTGATCACGTTATTCGAATCCGAAATATGCAAATTAGGTGTGTCCTCTTTTGTTGCAAATTCTTTATAGTTGTAATATTCGGGTACCGTACATCTGTCGTATTAAAATTACATAGTACAGCGGGTACTCATTTTTTTTTGAGTGTAGTGCCATGTTAGCAGTCTAGTATTACACAGCATTATGCTTGAAGTAGTGGTGGCCTAGTGATATCGGCACCGACTAACGAGTTGTAGGTCGTGAGTTCGAACCCGGACAGGCATTTTACTTTACTGTGAATTAAATTACATCATGGCTGCTCTCCAACCGGTGAAGGAAAACATCGTGAGAAAACCCTGTCCTAGAACCAAAAAATTCGAAGACATGTGACATCTACCAACCCGCACTGGGCCCGCGTGGGAGATTAGTTACAGGCCACGTCCTCTCGAAGAGAGGAAGCCTGTGTCCCAGCAATGGGAACATTACAGGCTGAATATGTTAGACATGAAGTTCAGTGTTCTTTAATCATCAAATGATCTCTCCCGCTCTGGGCTGAGCGGAAGCGGAAGCGTGTTAGACTTTTACTGACTAAAACCCACCCGTGTTCCTTCAGTTGCCTGTGCCAGGGGCCACGGTATCTCTTTCGAACAACCCGCGTTCCTGGCAGTCATCGGCCCTAGCGGACCCCGTCAGTTCGTGCTGACATCTCTTTGAGGCGCGCGTGGAACACAACGCGCCGTCGACCCGGGCCTGGTCCTTACCGGGCGGCGAGCTGCCCATTGCTCGCCGCCCGCAAGCCCGCGCGCCCGCGCCTACGCAGGCCGGGAGTCGGCTGTTGACCAGGGCGTCTCGTGCGGCGACTAGGGCTAGTGACACCTCCTTATGGTGCATTTTCCATTTCTTTCCACGTTATGATGCATGCATTTCCATTTGAATACGACGTCTTCGACTTTCAAGTAGGTATTCACGTCTTTCGAATCGGCATAATTCGGTTTGGTTGGGTTTTTTCCATGAAGGATTTATTTAAAAGGATTTATAAAAAAAAAAAAAAAAATGTCTACAAGGTTGCGCAACACGGATTCAATATTGTTAATAAATGGCTTCAACATAATTCACTAACACTAAATGCAGAGAAGACAAATTATATTAAGTTTTCGATGCGCAAACAAACATCAACTGGCACTACCTCGACATTATATGCTCATTATTGCACAATTCCCACAAATAACCAATGTGTTTGTCCTAACATTAAAATGGCAAATACAACAAAATACCTTGGTGTTATAATAGATGAAACACTTTCGTTCAAGCAACATATAGAAGCTTTAAATAATAGAATTCGCAAGTTAATATTTGTTTTTAAAAAGTTACGCTGTATTGCTGATCCAAAAATAGTTAAACAAGTTTACTTTGCTCTATGTCAATCGATTTTAACTTACTGTATTACCACATGGGGTGGAGTGGGTAAAACATTGTTACTAACCATCGAGAGAGCTCAGAGGGCGATTCTCAAAGTGTCTACTTCCCGCCCTTTCCTTTTTCCTACTAACCTCCTATACAAATCTTGTGAAGTATTAACAGTTAGACAGCTATTTATTATGGGCATTGTATTAAAACAACACAAAGCTCTACCCTACAGCACTAGTTATACTAATAAAAGGCGTAAAGATATAGTTTGTCCACAAAATTCTACAAAACATGCTTTTATAGCCAAATTTTATCAGTACCTCGGACCTCTCCTATATAATAGACTAAACTCGAAAGCAAACATTTATTCTCTGAACTATACAAATTGTAAGAGAATCCTCAAGGAGGCTCTCCAAAGTATGTCTTACGAAGAAACAGAGAATTTACTAACTGTGTTAAAGTAATTATAGGTATACAAATATTGTAATTATCAAATTTAGAAACTAGGAGTTATGCTACTCAACATAATTATAATTATTTTTCTATTGTCAACTTTTGATTTTTTATTATTTTTTTAAAGACTATTTTAGCTCTTCACGCCTGAAACACAGGATTACCTAGTTCAGGCACGTAAGTCTTAGGAATATAATTTACATTTAAGCAAAACTGTACTAATTTTCATGCCTTACAATTTTTTGAATAAATATATTATTATATATTATTATTATATTATTTTTTAAAGTTCTGCTAAGTTTAAAAATACTTTATTTGTACTTTCGACTCAAGGGCTCCGAGTTTGAAAGAAGTCATAAAAATGTAAAAAAGGCTCCGATTTAGAAATAAATCATAATAATGGCAAATTTCAAAACAAATCTGAAACTTCTGTTATATAATGAAGTTGGAAAAACAACGTTGGTAGGCAATGTAATGCTTGGCGATGTAAAGAAGACATATAAACTAAACTGTTCGTTTTTATTAGTTGGGCTCAGACTGATGATAACGTTTGTCGTGGTTAGGAGTCGAACTCTCTGAATTTCTATAACCCGTGAATCTTGAAATTCTTGAGTGAATTTAGTTAGGTAGGTATACTACTACACTAGAAATAAGGACAAACTACGTGCCCCCTTTCACCGGCTTCATAAGCTTCATAACTCATTTGTTGGGCTTGGTATAACCTTTTATAATAAGATACCCTCTTCTTTTCTAGACTTGCCTTTTAATGCGTTTAAAGCTCAACTAAAATCCAACCTTTGTTCAAAGGCATACTATTCCATCAACGACTACTTAGACGACAAGAACAGTTGGTCACCCTAGTTTAACGCAAGACAATGTTTATGTTCCTTCTCCAGAATTAGCTTACTGCCAGGTCTTAGAAGCTTGCCAGCAATGCATAAATATGTAAGCTGTCACGCCCTTTATGCCTGGAGGTTTTTATTTGGGTAGTAAGTTTTTTTTTATTTACATTTTAATTAATTATTTTTTAGCTTGAGTACGTATAGTTTTTATTATATTTGTTGGTGTATTGGCGTGGCTAGCTGACATATTATGGCAAATAATTAAATTTTATGTTCTGGTTTTGTAATGTTAATTACCGAACATAAGTACCTAGTATTGTATACAATCAAGTATTTTTTTAAATTGAACAGACAGCTGTGCTGCTGGGGAGTTTGTTGCGCCACTTCTTCTTCCCAGCGATAGCACTAGGAAGTGGTGAAGGGCGGGCGTTTTTGGGGGACTGTCTTTTGTAATTTTGACGTTCAAAAAGTGCTGATTCTCGAATCGATCTCGAATTTGAATAAACGACTTTTGATTTTGATTTTTTGACTAAGCAACTGCTAGGCTACTGTTACTAATGTGCATTCTCAACCGCGTCACCGCAAACGATCATCAGCACCCTAATTGCGTAACACATGATCAATCGGAATCGGTTTAATTGTGACAGTTCAACAACATAATTGCGTTACTTACGTAGTTGAGCAGACACATGACACATTTTTTGAAAATATGAAGCAATGGATTAGCAATATCCTTCAAAGGATTCAGATTGAGATTGATTAGGTACTGGTAAGGATAGTGTCCGAACGCGAGCCCAACAAATTTAAACAAACTAGAGTAGAATTCGATATTTTTACAAATGTTAACTCAATCTGCCTCGTTCGTCTAGTGTGTAGTGTAGTGTGGGTTAAAGAAACGACCGAATAAAATACTGAAAATTCCGAAAAATTAATACAATATTTGCTGACGTAATATTTTTCCACCAGCTTACCTAAATTGCGTTTTACCGAAATCTACACAGGTAGTCATTTTTATCTTAACTTACCTATTTTATATTATAAATTTAGAATCAATCTGACACATTTTATAACTGTGGCGCTGTGGCTGAGTGGTTTTGTTTTTGGCAGAAATCAAATTTAGTTTATTATTTGAAAGTATAGATTATTTTTCGTAGAATTATAATTTGAATAAGCTTCGTTTGTTTGTTAAATACAACATTTTGTGTCCGTTAATTTTGTATTAATTTTTCGGTAATTCATTTTAACACAGATTAGTTAGTATTACAGTCAACCACAGATCGCTGGAAGTTAATTTGTTTTTCGGAATTCTTTATTGTTTCCCTATTTTTATTATGTTTTAATAAAATGTTTATAAAATGTGAAACCAACTAGATTTTCAAAGTTATTAATAGAAATGTACACAAATACACATTATTTCTGTAAACATCAATGACTAACAAGGAAAATAGTTTCAAATTACGAAATTTAAAATAACTATTTGTGCCCACATTTTGTTTTACTGCAAAATTGCTAATCACAATGGATTAGGCGCAGCATACCTTCATGTTACGACATATTAATAGTACGTTCGGTCTGAACGATTCTGATCGATGTAATACATCGAGTTCGAAATTCAGTAATTCGTCATAGCAAACTTTCGGAGTTCCGTACATCGCGATGATGAACATTCTCAATAAAGTAAACCGACATAGCATTTTTTAGAAGTTCCGTACATGGCGTTAATTTTCTCAATTAAATAATTCGTCATAGCGTAGCTTTCTAACTCACGTAAATCGTACTTTTAAACTTTATGAATACAGGTGTACATCGATATTTTAAATTTCGAAGTTCAGTATGACTGTCTGAAATTTAGTACCTAGGGGTTGGTATCTCGAGTACATAGCAGGATCGAAAGTCAAATCATCATCATTGAATTGAAAGACGTCCACTGCTACACATTGAATAATAACATACACACACACACATTCTATAATGTTCTCACTGCTGGGATACAGGCACCCTCTGCGTGAGAGGGAGTGGGCCATAATCCACCACGCGGGCCTAGTGCGGGTTGGTGGATGTCACATGTTTTCGAATTTTTGGTTCTAGGACATACCGGTTTCCTCACGATTTGTCCTGCACCGCTTGAAAGTAGTGTTGATGAAATTAAATATACAAAGTACAGTGCCTGCCTGGGTTCGAACTCACTCACTCACTCGTCAGTCGGAGCCGATACCACAGCTACCACTGCTCTTACCCAAGTTTCGGCAAATTAAACACTTTATTAAAAAAAAAACTTTCACCTAATAAACAACTCATATGGCTACTAAACGATCTCTTAATTAGCTCATTTCGACAAAAAAATCATTCAAATCATAATTTCCTTTGTTCGAATGTTCGAAGCCGTTCATCAAATCGTATTTATTAATATAGTGGAGTTAGTCTTCAAAGGGAGCGGCACGGCAGATCGATAGGATCCCCCTGTACCGGAGAGGGGTTGAATTATGACTCACACTGACGCACATCAAACGCACTGATGCAATCTGTATTCGGTACAATAAGTACAATACGTAATGAACACAGAGGAAACGCTCGGCTCTACTCCCGAAATGGTTTGAGTGCCCCCCCGGCCCCTGTCCACACATAGGTACATGAAATGAAATAGTGTGCGTCGATACGTACGTGCGTGACGAATGATTTTGATCTGTGATTTGTTAGGTACCTACCTAATTGGTGTGTAATTAACGGGTGATTAGATTCTATCTTTGTTAGCTAAGACGTTGGAGTTGAAGAGCTCATTTATTTTCTTTTTTTAAGAAATATCTAAATAATATGACTCACACATCTTATTACTCCACTGTCCCGTTTGTCACGCAAAAGCTAGTCCCATGTAGCGCCACGAAACTACTAATTGTTCTACAATAACATTTTCTCAGTAATTAATGTAATTTTCTTCTTTGTTTTGATAACATTGAAAAAAAAATTACTGAAACAACGATAATTCGTGTCTACTTGAAGGCAATAACTTGGTTTGCACTATCTAAGACGATAATTAGGTACACGATATTTTTCAAGAATTTAGATTTCGGAAATGACAATTTACTATGATTATGTATCCACCATCCGGCACTGGGCTCGTGTGGTGGATTACGGCCCACTCCCTCTCACGGAGAGGAGGCCTGTGTCCCAGCAGTGGGAACATTATATTAGGCTGATTATGATGATGTAACAGTAACTGCACCTCCTATTTCGATTTGTCAAAAGTTTTCAATTTAATTCTGTATTTATGTATAACCCGGTCAATTAGAATTTTATTATTTGCTCTTTCAACATCCAAAAAACCAAAAGTTGGATTTCTATTTGTATTTTTGTAACTAGGCGTGCCAGACTATCATGACATGAGTGATCTCTTCTAATTTGACGCAGGTACTTCATTTACAATTACAATATGGTGACGACATTAATTTCTTTGTTACCGAGCTCCAGCTTCCCGGGCGAGTACTTCAGGCAGGAGTGAGGGGGCACATCATCCCACGTCCTGTTACTCATTCCCTTCGCCCACCTGAGGGTGGTGGCTTCAATCCGACGTAGTTCGAGAATATTCCATTATATATCCCCCGCACTGCACCCCCCCGCCTTGCACCGTCTACGCCTGTTTGTTGTAACCTAGGTACTTACTGCGATATTCATTACATAAGCTCTTTGTTTCAAAATCCTGGATTTTCAAAACCCAATTTTTTGTCTGGATATAATGAGAATGTCAATATCAATAGCTTAGGTAAACAATTTTATTATGTTATCCGCGAAATAATAAAATTGGGTGCAACATCTCAAAGGAAACGCTTACCGGAAAATGTTATAGATTCCTTGCCCTATGTTTTCTGTCATTATCCTAAGGCCGCGGTCGATCGTCGACCTGGCTAGGGCATGAATCTCGGAATCTCGGAATATCGCAATATCGGAATCTCGGAACGCAAGTTCCGATATTACAATTCCGATACTGAGTGATCCAATATCGAAATCGGACAATTTTTTCTAAACTTTGAGTTTTAGGCTAAGTTCAGATGAACGCGCGGTTGGCTCGGCGAAATCAATGTTGTTGTGTACATGACCGCGCGTCACCGCGCGTGCCTGCGCGCACCACCACTTTACCTACGCGGTACGTCTTGCTTATTCGCACAAACGAACAAAATATTCTGTCAATCAGTTGCACTCAAGAACTGTGTAAGTTAAGACACGTTGTGTTTTATGTGGCTACATGCAACGTCGCGTCGCTTTAAAACATGTAAGTACAAATTATTATCTAATTGTTGTTTTTCAATTCAGTATAATATAAACTACTGTGTTTAAATAGTTTTATAATTGTGCTAGATCAAAATAAAATAAAAAACGCCGAAAATGATTCTTTCTTTCGTAGACTTTTAAGATGCTAGTTTGTATAGTAGATCGTAAAAAGACGGTTTCTCCTTTATTAAATAAATCAGAAAACTACTATTAAGTTATGTAGATAGACGAGAGTCATAAAACGTACGTATATAAGGTAATATTTAATATTAGGTACCTGCTATAGGTAGGCTTGCTTGTTTGTTCCAGGCCTAGGTTAGGTACCTATCAAAATTACTAGTCAAAGTTGACGTACAATATTATTTTCTTTGCAGGGCCTCATCAAAAAAGAAAGACACGTACTCAATATTTCTCAACAAACGCTCATCAAATGTATGGGATCATTTTCATCGATCGGATGACGGCCAAACAGTTAAGTGTCAGATATGTTTAAAAAAACTAAAAACTACTGGTGGGTCTACTACAGGCTTGCACACACATTTACGAATTATATGTGATATAATAAATACTTAAAAACAACCAATGATTGAAACAAATTAAAGAATACGATTTAAAAATGTTTTTTATTACACCCAATCCAACCTCATACCGAATTTGTGCAATTTATAAATAAAATGTGCAATTTCTGAAGAAAAAACGAAATTCCGATATTAATATCGGAATTCCGATATTGAGATCTAATATCGGAAATCAGTATCGGAATTGAAAACCTTCCGATATTACATGCCCTACCTGGGACATCCTATTTTGAGATATGAGGTAAAACATTTTGTGTCGAAGGTCGACCGCGATTCCCGTAACAAAACGTCCAAAATCTGGTCACAATCAAATGTGAAAATGTACTTATTTTACTATTTTTCATTGGGACTGAGATTAGAATGTAAACGTGTTTAATTAAAATACGGAAATCACCCCTTTGGTTGCACCCTAAGAGTGCTCACTTGTATCAGTTGCTACAAACTTCAAGGTTCTGTGTTGTTTAGCGCTTTACTATTCTTGTCGACTGAATGAGCCCGAGAGTAAAATGCGAACGTTTTCTAAAATACGGGTATCACCCCTCTGGAATCTCCCTATAGAATGGTCGAACCGGTTGCGACATAAGTTCAAGGTTCTGTGTTCTATGAACCCAGGTAGGGAAGCCAGGTGTTCATGAGTAGGTGCTATGCAAAGCGCACCCACAACCCCGCGTGGCCGAGAACTTGGCATCAGTTGGCACCGCTCCAATGTTCTACGCGAGGGATAGAATTTGTTTCACTATGAAAACAAAAGCACGTAGGGTAGAAAGACAAATGCAAGTTACGACAGTAGGTATAAGTAGAATCTAATAATCTTTTTTTTTCTATGAGACAGTATACCTGGCCGGATAGTTTACGGCCCACACTGGGAGCTTGCGCCGAATAAAATCATTAGAAGCACCTACCCATTAAATAATCAAATTGTAAAGCTAAAACGCGCAAGTGTCCGTCAGTTTCAAATTAAACGAGTAAGAGTAACTTCGAAGTAAATTTTTGTGGAGCAATGTTTGCAAGTGTTAGTGGGTAACAACCGAAACAAAAGTTATTTGGTAAACTTTCTGCAAGTTATAGAAAGCTACAAATTTTTCATAACTTAAACCCACCAGTTATTTTCGCAAAGGGCCGTAAGACTAACTAGTCCTATTATTTTTGGGTTTATAACGGCTATACCTACCCTGTTTTTGTCCAGACGTTAAAAAGTCAGCCGGTATATTATACAATGGGGTACTAAGAACAGATCCTTGAGATAAACCTGTTTTGCAAAATGTTGCTCTACAAAAGTAACTTCGGTGTGGCACCTGGAGACTGACTAAAAAGCCAAATATTCATTTATGTTTATATCGATCACCTAACAACGGCTGAGACTCTATAATCAACTTTAGGATAGTGCTCTCCAACTGAATTAATTTAAAATTTTAAGACTTCAATAGTTAGCACATATGCAAAACTAATTTCTTTGTTCTCGAGCTATAGGTACCCGGGCCGAACGGGCGAGTAAATATAACTTCATGCAACTGTATGTAACTAAGTACATGGATGCTGTTGGGATCTGCGCTATTGCCCACCCTACCCCTCCCCTTCACTGACTCTGCAGTCTGTCTGGGGAAGGGGGAAGGTGGCAATATCATATTGCGTTCTGATTCCGCTTCCACGAAGCCTCGTGCCACACCCAGCCTGTTAGTTGGTACCTAACTAATTAATTCAATATTCATTTCACATTTTTTTGTTTACGAGCTCCGAATGTTTAAAAAATAAATTTTCTATTCGTAGACAGAGTGGTGACAATATCAGTATCATCGTAGTTGCAAATAAATTCAATTGATGCAACATCCTAAAGAAACCATTCCTCAAGAAGTCATACATTCCTGACCTAAGTTCCACAACATTGCTGTAAGCACGCTTGCTTGAACCTGTTGCGTGATAAGCTCAAGGTTCTGTCTGGTGGCGTAGCCGGGCGTGCATGATGTAGGCTATAAATTATGTTAAGCGCACCCAACCCCGCGCGCTCGAGAACTTGGCATCACTTGGCAACGCGCCAATGTTCCATGTCGCATGGAACTTGCTTTTCACTTTTTAAAAAGGTCAAATATCTGTCAAAAAGAGGCCAGGGACTAGTGGCTAAGTAATAAAAGCCCCACGGGTCGGTCGATCAGGTTAAGCTATGCTTGTCGCGGTCAGTCCGTTTATGGGTGACCATCTTTACATAGCGAGACCCCTCCGTGGCTCGGAATGCACAGCCGCTAGTAGTTTCCGGCTGTCATTCTTGTATCTTTGACAGTAGTTACGGGTCGCATGGAGCCTGAAATTCTGAAAACCAGTCTTACCAAGGGCTATCGTATTGCCCACTAACTGGGTTGGTGAGGTTAAATAGACAGCTGTCGCTTCATGTTAAATACTGGTAATCAGCTGCTTTTTCAGTATCCGGTTAGGACTGGAATCTGACCCAACCGTAGTTGAAAAAAGGCTAGGCAGATGACTTGTAAAACATAACGGTATTAATGTATAAATTGTAAGATGGGACTTTTCAAAACCGAATCTAAGTATAATACATATACATACATATATAACACATACATTACCTCCATGACTCAGAATTGACTTCAACATTACGTCAGGATTTCTCAATTAGAAGTAACAAAAAAAAAAGAATGTAATGATCTTACGTTTACTTTTCGTAAACTACCTTCTCCCAAGAGAGCCACAAAGAGAAGTTAATCAATTTAGTCTCATTAGTCGAAGCTCTACCTACGGTTAAGACATCATAAAAAAAAAAAAAATTTGGAAAATAATTTTTCCATTATCATCATCATCATTTCGTCCGAAAGATGTCCACTGCTTGACATGTGCCTCCCCAAGCGTCTCCCTCACTACTCGCTGTTGCTCAATCTAATAAAAAGGTAGTATTTCTGCATAAAAGATCTGGTTTAATTCCTGCCTGGAATAAAAATGTTGCTTTGTGTTTTAAATGATGAATTATTTTATGCAAGTGTTCATTCTTGGTTGGTAAATAAACACGACCTTACAAGCTCATCATAATTACCATCAGCAGTCCACTACTGGACATAGGCCTATCCAACTCTTGGCTTATCTCGCAGCTGCTTCCAAAAAATTTCTACTCCGAAAAAACCATAACATATAAACATGTCCAAGTTCGGTCTGCCGTTGTTAAAGGCGTTGCTAGGGTATCTAGGGCGTAGGTGTATCCGGGCTAGCAATAAGGTATCGATCGGCACTCCAGGCCGCGTCACGCGGAATGCAACGCAGGTCCTGTGTCAAGGAAATAAAGTAGAACGTTGTGTCAACTAATAAAAATATTTTTATGACTTTTCAAATATTAATATGAGAAAATAGTCATAATATTGTCCTTATTTGTTGCGCTGTCGTAATTAGCGTAAAGGATATGAACAACAAAAGCAAGATAAGTCTGAAAAAAGTTGTATGCAAGATTCACCGATTTTGCTGTCAAACCAAACGCGGCGTAGCGTTACTATGACAACCAAGTCAGCGGGCAAGCGGCGGCGCAAAAGCTAGAAAGATATATTACGAGGACGGAATCGTCGAGAACGTTACGTTTCAGTCTCTTAATGAAAAGCAACCTAAAAGATTACCTAGTCTAATAAAAAGTTGTCAGCAACATTCACCGACTGCGGTCAAAGCAAACGCAAAGCGGTATAGCGTTTCCATGACAACAAAGGTCGACTGCGGTCAAAGCAAACGCAACGCGGTATAGCGTTTCCATGACAACAAAGGTCGACTGCGGTCAAAGCAAACGCAACGCGGTATTGCGTTTCCATGACAACAAAGGTAGCCGGCGATTTGCACGGCGCACAAGCGAGAGAGAGAGAAACATTATTAACGCTACCTACGTCACGTTCCGTTTCTGTCCCCTCGGGAAAACGTCACCACGGCAACCCCTTTAGCTATTGTTGAAACATGAATGAGCACATTACTAAGCATGCGCGCCACTACTACACATTACCCATGAATGAAACGGCACCGACGGCACTCCAGTTTGTTGTGACTGAAAAAACGATGACGTCAGCGTTTCAGTCGGTTTCCCCTAGAGACGAACCCCGACCTACGTAGTACGTGACGTCATGGGCGACGTAGCCGACTCGGCACTTGTTGCCATGGGTACAAGGTCAAATTCTTGTCCCCCTAGTGCCCTGGGTGTGGTGGCAACGCAGGAATGAGGGTGGAATCGTTTTGCATGACTTTTACAACTTGCGGTGAATGATGTCTTGCTGAATACTTGTTGATTCTATAGGAGAGTGGGGAGTTGAAACCTCCATCTCCACCCCTATGCCTGAACCGTACATCTGATGTTAAGATCTTCACTGAGGTGAGGTTAGGGGGTTGAAAACATTTATCTGGTATAATCGACGTTTAGAAGCGTGAATGTTTTCGTTATCTGAATAGGTGCAGTGAAATGCAGGGGTGCACTTTTATGCATAAAAAGTGCAGTAGTTTTTTTTTTTTTTTTATTTCTTTCTCTTGTTTTTGATGGGCCCCTATGACCCAACTTTCATGAAAGAATAAGCACGTTACTATGTGACTTGTTAAAAAATACATGAAAATGTCTGCGAGAGGAATAAAATTGGCATCGAATATTATAATTGTCAAAAAGTCTTTTAAAACATTACTTTCATACTAGTGCACATAGGTACGCTCGCAGATTGTGAGGCGCATCTAGATAAACTACGTCGTAGTTGGCCGTTCTGAATTTCCGCCGACCCCGAGCGTGGGTGTAGTGAAAATTATGGACATGAGCAGAAATATACCTGAACATATTAGGTTAGGTGGGAAATCTTTAATAATAAAATACTTTAGAGATTTTAGTTTAATTTTGTCTTTGAATCGATAAATTAATTCGATTATAATTCAATTTTATAAAACGATTTTAATGAGATTTTTTACGATTCAGTTTTAATGGCTCTTAACATATTATGACACATATTTTTTACATATCTTTAGATTTTAGTCTTTGAAATAAACCGTGTATTTTCAAAACTTATAGAAAATATTTTTATTAATTTCAATTGAGCGAAATGATGCAGATTAATTTTAATTATAGGTGGAAATTCTTTTACCCAGTAGGTAATCCGTTTAATCAGTAATGTTAATATAATAAATAATAAGAAAGCGGTACTTCTGGACACGGCTCGCATTGTCAGGAGGTTCCTCTCTCTGGAGCCCTGACCGCCGGTAGCTTGGACCCTGTTCCCGATACCGGTGGGCTACTATTTTTTATATTTTTAAATGTTTTTATATTCAAATATTTAAAAATATAATTTATATGTCACACTTTGTATGTTTACTTTTAAATAAAGGATATAAATAATAATATTCTTCGTCGTCGTGTCGATGATTCTATTTATACCTATATTTTAAATTCGACCAGAATAATATTTATTTTTTAAATATTTATTTCACATAGGTATTTAAAAGTATGTTATGCAGGGTTGGACAATTTTTTTTTGTCCGTTTTATTTTTATTTAAACTGGTTTTTTTTCATCGTAGGGGAGCATTAGGTATTTTATTTAAAACATGATTTAGCAGCAAACTTGACAAATATTCGATAAAACATTGTACCGCATAACCGCAAAACGCATGTTGATTATTGTAATATCTTTCTATAATTTAGAAAATAGTTTATTATTGGTGAAGGGCGGGGTACCTACCTATGTAATTTTGACAATCAAAAAGTGCTGATTCTCAGCCTAATTTGAATGAATTTTGATTTTGATTGTAATTGATCCTATTTGGCATTCTAATTGTACATAATTTCTAAAAACAAATTTATTAAATACTTGTACACCACATAACAAAACATAGCCATGCAGATTATTTTTATTATTAAAATCAAAATCAAAAGTCATTTATTCAAATTAGGCTGAGAATCAGCACTTTTTGAACGTCAAAATTACAAAAGACAGTCCCCCAAAAACGCCCGCCCTTCACCACTTCCTAGTGCTATCGCTGGGAAGAAGAAGTGGCGCAACAAACTCCCCAGCAGCACAGCTGTCTGTTCAATTTAAAAAAATACTTGCTTGTATACAATACTAGGTGCTTATGTTCGGTAATTAACATTACAAAGCCAGAACATAAAATTTAATTATTTGCCATAATATGTCAGCTAGCCACGCCAATATACCAACAAATATAATAAAAACTATACGTACTCAAGCTAAAAAATAATTAATTAAAATGTAAATAAAAAAACTTACTAGCCAAATAAAAGCCTCCAGGCATAAAGGGCGTGACAGCTTACACATTTATGCATTGCTGGGTTCTAAGACCTGGCAGTAAGCTAATTCTGGAGAAGGAACATAAACATTGTCTTGCGTTAAACTAGGGTGACCAACTATTCTTATCGTCTAAGTAGTCGTTGATGGAATAGTATGCCTTTGAACAAAGGTTGGATTTTAGTTGAGCTTTAAACGCATTAAAAGGCAAGTCTAGAAAAGAAGAGGGTATCTTGTTATAAAAGGTTATACCAAGCCCAACAAATGAGTTATGAACCTTATGAAGCCGGTGAAAGGGGGCACGTAGTTTGTCCTTATTTCTAGTGTTAACACTGTGAATATCACTATTTTTAGTGTACAAGTGTAAATACAATTGAATTTATTCATTATTTTGGTTTTAAATAAAATAAAAATATTTTAATTCAGATATCAAGATCCATAGGTTTTGACCGGGCAATTATATTTAAAAACATAAATAACCATATAAAAAAATAACTTTCCGATCATCTATTGCCTGTTTTAAGTCTCAAAATTGCTGTGTTAGGGTAAAAAAAGAGCGTGATTAACTAAAAATCGTGTTTCTTTGTATAATCGTGTTGCTAAGTACCTGACGTCCGGATGGCCGGGCCCGATCAATAATTGCAGCTATATATAAAACATTCTGGAAATTGTCGAGGCTGTACCACCCTCCCCATTCCAAAATGCATTCACAGGGGATGGGTAAGCGCGGCCCGCGCCGGCAGCTCTTTGTTCCGCAGGCCGTATCTAGGCAACGTACCTGGCCAGATGTGATCGATAACTGCACCCCCTTGCCAGTTTTATCTGCAGCGCGCCCACGTTACATCTACACGCTATTTATTGCAAATCTAGGATGACCAGAGATATCAAACTAGATTTTTATATAAAAAAGAAATATATGTTAAATGTATTCATTTCAATCATGCCTCGTTCGTCTTACCTAATCAGTTTAAGCGATAGAATTTAGACATGACTGTAAAAAAAATCGGAATTTCCACATAATTTCAATTTTCTTACGAAATATCCCTTACGTCGTCGCGGCGACGGCCGACCCCGGACCTAACCCACGTTTCACAAGATTACAAGGTCACGAAAAGGTTGACTGAATTTAGGAAAACAAAGGCGAAGGCCCATGGCCCCGTGATATACCTACGTATAGATATTTTACCTCTTTTATATAAATAACCACGTTATGTTTTTGTATGGTGACAGAATTACTGGTAATTTATACATAATTATTATGGTAAAAAGCCTTTGAGAATATACATCAGCATCACGCTTTTTATCCCGAAGGAGGCGGTAGAGAAGCATAACGCCTACACACGTTTTTGTAGCTATGGAGTAGGCATGTAATTAGGGGCGAACCTAATACCATACCGGACTAAGTTCAAAACTCCCCGTTGATAGGTACTGTCTGATCTGATGGCTGGGATTTTATGACCACTAAACCAACGATGTAGGTACGTTTAAAAATATACATGTGTGTCAAAATTTTCGCCAAAATACTCTACCTAAAATTTTGTTTATGAGCCGGTTTTTTGATCCGTAGGTACCTAGTTAACTCAACCAATTGTTAAAAATAGTAACTAATGGTAAAATTTTTGCAAAATGTGTTTTTTTATCAATTGTTTGTTTATCTAATGGTTATTTTTTTAACTAATAGCTAATTATTTGACCGTTGGCAATGATATTTTATCAAAATTTTAACCATTAGTTTTTTTTCATTTTCATTATTTACCATACTATTTTTAACAATTGTTTGAAGTTAACTACAGATCAAAAATCGGCCCTTAGCCTAACTTCAATGTAACCTTGACCTACTCTACACGATTATGTTTGTAACCGCAAGGATCTTTGGGTGCTCAGCCGTCTTAAAACTTCGAGGTCTTTGTTCTTTGTTTCGGAACTGTGTAGCGGCGCGGCCCGGGCAGGATTATTTGAGCTGTATTGATTTCCCTCTCCACACGACCTAAATGGAAAATACAGGATATAAACAACCGAATCTAGCATTGCTAGGGTACCTTTTTGCCTGATTCATGATCTAAGGCGTAAATAGGCAATGCGCATGCGTGAGCTTTAGAGCCTCGGCCGCAAGCCTTCCAGAGTTCCCAGCGTCACGCCACTTCGGTTCGTTCAGTTGTTGAGTTAGGTCGTGTCTGCATTTTTAATTTTATTGGCCATAATATTCGCCATCCTGTGTTTAAAATCAGTGTATAGTTTTCTATTTCGCATTATAACAGTATTTAGAGCCGGGAGTGTCGCGTTTTATATATTTCCAAATTTCTTGAATTTATAATTAATTTCGATGGGTCACGTTTCATACAAACAATACATGGAAAACGTTAAATATCATAGAACACTTTGTTACGTTCGCGCTCAATTAGTTCGTTTAAAAATTTTGTCTCCTGAAGATGCACTTAAAGTTTCGTTTAAACCGCCTATGTAAGTATAAACACCCGAAATCATTATCCTTCACCTGTCCTCCCACCGCTTCCTAATTACCACCCTATGCACTGGTACTTCCACACCACCCACCGCCCACTGACCTACGACACCACCCACCGCCAACCGACCCCCACCCACCGCTAACCGACCCCCACCCACCGCCCACCGACCAACACCCACCGCCCACCGACCCTCACCCACCACCCACCGACACCCACCGCCCACCACCCGGCGCCCCTCAGCCCGCTGCACAGTTCAGGTCCCCTCGGACCTGCGGGATACGCTCATTTCCGAGTCAGACGTCGCCGCGTTCAGTCGTGTCTTGCTACGGCCATCTGCGGCCCTAGCTGGCCGTAGATGGCCGTATAGTCTTCCGCGTATAGATATAAATTTCCCTAATTCGTGATTTATTTCGAAATCCTCTAATTAAATTCAAATTCGGATCTTGATTTCACAAAAAAAAAAAAATTGTTTTAGGGCTTCCCGACATGAGCGGAGTTCTCAAAAGACTGGACGACATAGGTCAAACCCTCGTAAGGTTAGCATCAGAATTAAAACAGTGCGTCGAAGATGTTCGTGTTGTCAATGCTCGGCAGCTAGAGCGCCTCGAGCAAGAGCGAGCATCCGCGTTGCTTGCCGCGAGTGTGGACGCGCACGTGGACGCCGAGCAAGTGTCTCTCCACAACGTGGACGACACTGAAGCTAAAAAGGTCAGTGTTATATTAGGTTTTCATAGGCCATTATGCTTACTAACATCGGGAATCAACGGAATATTTCTATGTTTTGTGCTATCATCCTAGGTTCTGAGACGCCATTTTATGTCAACCGCCATTTTGTATGCCGCCATTTTGTATGCCGCCATTTTGTATGCGCCATTTCTACGCCGCCATTTTCTTTTTGTGACCTGTCGCCATCTTGGGCATTGCCAAACAGCGTATGCGGGACGCCATTTTGTTATGAGTGACACGCTATTATGTGAAATGTAGCGAAAGCGCGTTCGCGCAATGGATTCGCCGCCATGTTTTTAAAAAGTCTTGTCGCCATATTGGGCGTTGTCAACAGCGCGTGGGTCAGACGCCATTTTGTTCGAAACACGCATGCGCTGTTTAGCTTCACCCAACAAGATGTGCGAGAGCGCGTGCGTGACGCCATTTTATGCATTTTGGAGTTCTATAGAGTGTCGCCATTTTGGGTGCAGCAATTCGGCACGGTCTACCATATCCGACGAATGTCTTTGTCTTTATCTTTTGCTAATATTTTATGGACAGCCATTTTAAGCAGACACTATGGTTCAAAACTTAAAGCTAGGTACTTATATTAATAGGCATGTGAGAAACTGAAACCTTGCCATCAAGTCCGATAAGCATTTGACTTTTAGTAACGTTTTTTTAAATTCGTTTTAATTTTTTTTAATATTTTTTTCAATTTCTTTTTGAAATTTTTAAATATCTTTTAACAAAAAAAAAAATAAAAAAAAATATTTTAAATAAAAAAAAATCAACTTTTTTTTTAAATTCTTTAATTAATTTGACCCTGGCTTGACAATATCTTAATTCTGGTGTTCATCGGACTCGATCTTATATTGCTTGCGGTATTTTGGGTGCGAATTTTTTTTTTTTAAACTAACACTGTTACTGTACCTATCTGCTTCATAGGTGCATGCATGGGTTTGTAGACTGGGCTAACCAGTTCCGTGATACATATACATACACACAACAACAACAAATGCAATACAACAACAACAAATACAATACAACAACAACAACTTCAATACAACAACAACAATAAAACAACAACAACTACAATACAACAACAACAACAATACAACAACAACAACAACAATTGCAAAACAAAAAACACATCATAAATACACTACCACAACAACAAAGCACCCAATACAATACTCAAAAAACAATGTTCAAAAACATGAATCAGTTAAAAGATTATTCGTGACGAACGGCTATCACTAAAATAATATGACCGTGGATTGTTGGAATAACACGAGATTTCCCAGTAACAGTTACCTAACCATAGATTATTATTAACTTAACTTCATGTTGTTACAATACAACAACAACATTCGAAATACAAAAAACACAAAATAATACACAACAAAACAATACACCAACAACAAACGCAATACAACACACACAGTCAGCGCAGTAACCAAGTGTTCAAAAACATGAATCAGTTAAAAGATTATTCGTGACGAATGGCTATCACTAAAATACCGTATATGACCGTAGATTGTTGGAATAACACGAGATTTCTCAGTAACAGTTGCCTAACCATAGATATTTATTAACTTAATGTTGTTACAATACAACAACAACAAACGAAACACAAAAACACAACACACTACACTACAACAACAATAATAAAACACACAACACAACAACAAATACAATAGCTAATTCAGATTTTTTTGTTTTGATCTGTCTAGGTCGTGTTCTAGATATAGGATTCCTGTCAATAGCTTTTAGGTACACTTTCTTGAGCTGTATATTTTCTGACTTTTCTTATCCACAATCTGACAGAATGACTTTAACGAAAAAAAAAAAAAAATTATAAAGTTACAGTTAGGATTAAAAGTGGCCAATTAATTGCACGATAACTAGATTGCAAAAAAAAAACACACGGCATATTAAGCAGCTGTTTCATTAATGTTAATGACATTGTTATTTGAATAAATAAATAATTTAATTAATATCATACAATTGCTATTTAGTCACAGATTAATAGTAGATAAATTTAAAATAAATGCCGTTTTTTTGTCATTTTTAACAAACACATTCACACCGATCTCTTTGATTCCAACATTTTCTCACATAGAAAGATTGTTTTCCATTTTGTATAATCAACTGTTAAGGTAACAACAAAATGTTAAACAAAAGGAGTTTTTCATGATTAAAATTTATACAAATGTATACTATCTGCGTTGTCACAGCTATTAAGCGCATACAGATAACTTTAGTGTTAACTTTAACGCACAGTATTTATTTATCAATATACCGACTCCTTGGTAAATTATAGTAGCCGATGTGCTTAATCATACTCGTTACCCTTTCAACCGTAAGGACAACAAGATAATGATTTAAATCGCTTAACAACATGATTAAATTCACGAAGGAGTATTCCGAATTCGCTATAAGGTTCAAATTCGCTATTACTCTAGGGGGTTCAGGTAATTTAAGTCACAGGCTGTGCCTACGGTCTCTTATTATGTATATAATTATTAAGAAAGGAACTTCAACCTTCTTGAAATACCTAGTTTAATGTGGCCCTCTAGTGGCAGAAATTGGCAGATTTCGAAGGTCGTTGTAGAAAAAATGCTTTGAAAGCGATTGTCACTTGTTTAGGCCATGTGCACTAACATTTTTAAGCTTTATTTTTTATATATTCACCTTCACAAAAATTTTCATGATCATAGTCCAACAACGGTGAGTTACCAGCGCGCGGGGATTTCATAATAAACTGTGACAAACAAACTGGTCACGTTGAGTTTGAATAGAACGAAGTAACAGATTCTTTCTGAATACACCGGTGTATTCAGAAGGCAGATATATCCACAAAAGATCACATATATTTGCCGTCATATATTAATAGATGAATCATGAATTAAGATATTATTGTTGAGCTGTCCACAGTAATTATGCTTCTATATTTATGCTCGTCGTACTATACAGGGTGGAAAGTCAGTGAAGAAGTTTTAGAAATAAAATCAGATGAAAGAATATGAATTTCAAAGACTTAAAAAGTGAAGTTATTTTGGATACTATTAAATAAGAAATATGTAAATGGAATATACAGAGAGCAAAGAATCATCGGTTTTTGTAAAGGCACGCGCGATGGTAAAACATCCACTTGTTTATATGATTTTACAAAAATAATAAAATATTATAAGAGATATTATGAATAAAACAATTTATCTATCAAGTGATTTAGCTCAGGATTTCGGAAGGGCTTAGACACAACATTTTACATGACCAGCTGATTTGCATAAGTATTCAGAAAATATCTCGAATTATTTGCTAATACTCCCCGTGTCTCCGTCGCTTGCGTTGGGGTGTCCACGCCCCCCTCCTACGCCTCCAACCTATTGTTTAGGAGCGGGCGGGCGGAGTGGGCCGTTGGTATTGTTTTGGTAATGACGTGTAACCTTTAATTGCAAAAACTTACGACAGAGTCAGATTACATTATGTGATACGGGTTTTTTATTTGCTTGCTTGCGTTGCGATGTCTTAAGTAAATGATGAATGTTTATGGTGTAATAATAGGGGTTAAAGTATGAAATTGCCGTTATTTTTGAATACGAATTCCGACGCGGACTAACGCGGCAGAAACAGCTCGCAATATCAATGTTGCGTTTGGAGAGGGGACTGCTAATGAACGCACCGTGCGATTTTGGTTTAATCACTTTCGTGATGGAAACTTTGATTTGAAGAACGAACCACGTGGAAGACCGGCCCACACAGGTGAATAAAGATGAATTGAAAGAGATGGTGGAAGCCGATCCGAGCCAAACTACCCAGAAATTCGCGGCATGGCTTAACGTTACCTTACCAACAATATTGACTTATTTGCGTCAAATCAATAAAAAAACTGCCTCAACAAATGGGTGCCTCATGATTTGACTGATCTGCAGAAAGAAACGCGTGTTGAAACTTGTGTTGCCTTGTGGAATCGATACAGAAATGAAGGAATATCGGATCGAATTGTGACATGTGACGAAAAGTGGATTCTTTACGATAATCGTAAGCGGAAAATGCAATGGCTGACCCCAGTTCAAACGCCGCAATAGTGTCCTAAAGCAAAGCTTACCAATAAAAAGGTAATGGTAACTGTTTGGTGGTCTCAGCATGGTGTTATTCACTATAGCTTTCTCGGATTTGGTCAAGCAATAACGGCAGATGTCTACTGTGCCGAACTCCGAACAATGATAGCAAAACTAGCAGTTAAACAGCCCCGACTCATGAATCGATCTTCACCATTATTGCTCCATGATAACGCGAGACCTCATACAGCACGAGAAACCTTTTTAACTCTACAGGAACTGCAATTAGAAACCATTCGTCACCCTCCGTATTCGCCAGACCTTGCTTCAACGGACTGCCATTTTTTTCGTGATTTGGACAATTTTCTACGTGATAAAAGGTTTTCTTCTCAGGAGGCAGTATCTACAAAATGCTTTCACACAGTTTGTCGAATCTAGATCACGAGAGTTCTATCGCAAAGGCATAAATAACCTTCCTATTAAATGACAGCAATGCATAGATAATAATGGTAAATATTTTGATAAAATAAATAAGTTAAATTAAAAAAAAAACGAATTTCTATTTTTCAGTACAAATCGGCAATTTCATACTTTAACCCCTAATATTTAGCTTCATAGTAGCAAAGTCATGATCATCATCCCAGCGGAAAGATGTCCACTTCTGGACATAGGTCATCGTCCACCTAGTTTCCACAAGGTGGTCTTCCGGTACGTGGTCGCCACTCCAGAGCAATGGGCCCTGCCCTCTGCAACTTAAGTTTGACAATTCTGTGGGATTTTTCGATTACCTTGGTTCTCCAACGGTTCTCTTCATTTCTGATTCGATTACGCCGGGAAATTTTAAGCATAACCCTTTTCCTTCCCTTTTGTTAGTTCCCTTTAGGTGACTTAGTTCAGTAGTAGTTTTTTAGTTCCCTTTGGGTGACTTTCAGCCTTGGGGCCCCATTGTGAGCGACCACGTTTCAGTGATAAGTCATCCTTGGCAACACACACTGGTCAGACTTTCATCTTGAGACTGGAACTGTGGAACTACTGGCCAGTTTGTCTTAGGTCAACATAAGCATCATCAACTTCAAGTCTCCGATCTTCTTAGTGGGTGTTACATGGGCATTTAACATGACCTTTCATTAAATAAGTTTAAAAAGAAAATAGGAGTTGAATATAAATTTTGATCAAAATCCACTCTTACACCCTGTATATCTCAGGCTGCAAGCGGGGGAGGGTTGGGGAGTTCTAGGTAATGATTCAATACTATATACAGAATAAATGTACCAAACTTCAGCTGGTTATGACACTTTACTTTGATTTTTCATATTTGTGAAGCTAAGTATTGCAGGTGTATTTTTTATTTATTTAGCCTACCGAATTGTCTCTCAAAATATTTTACACAATTTTTGCACCAACCTTATATTTAATTATGAAAATAAAAATGAAATTCATCAAAGAGGTCAAAAAGTGGGAAATGCGTAATACCTATTCTCAAAATTACCTACCCCTCATAATAAAAGAGTTTGTCTATGTAGTGTGCAAATTGCAACCGTGAGGCATCTGCCGAGTGCTCTCTTTGTCGGCGCACACCTTACTGCTCGACGTACTGCCAGAAGAAAGACTGGGCGGCTCATCAGATCGAGTGCCTGCGCTCAGTGCCCACCATCCACGCTGACCCTCAACAACATCAATCCATCATGCTGATCGTCGAGAGCCAACATCAGTAGCTGGGTCAGTATCCTCAAGTATTTGCGACTCACTTGCTATCTTTTCTTAGTGACACTTGCGACACTATGCCAAGCTATTGTCTTGTCACGGACAATTACTTCTTGTTTTAATACAGCATTTGCAATTTTACATCCGCTCGCGTGTGAATGTGTATAAAAAGTAACCAAAAAAAAAGTTCGCTCCCTGCGACCTCTAGTTTACTGAGTGCTTACGTAGTCTAATGACAGAGTGCGCCCTTCTCTATTTAAGGACTTTATCGATTCTCGGAGCTCTTGCAATGTTCTAAATGTTTTTAAAGATAAAGGTCAGTCATATAATGAAAGAATATTGGTTGGTGTAAGTAAAATTTGTTTTTTAACGTCAAACCAAACAGACGATAGGTATGTTTTCGGCTCATTTTTGGGATGGCTATGATGTAGGTATCTACTAAATGTAAAGCATTATTTTATTAAAAAAAAAAGTAAGAGTATCTACCTACTACAAATTTTAACGAAAAACGAAATGTCGTGCTTTATTAAAAAAACAAGTCTTAAAGAAACAACTTAACGAAGAGTTTCCATAAACTTCATTTTGAAATCTATTTGATGGGCGGAGCCAAACACAATGAATAAATCTTTAAAAACGACTTGTAGGTAGTCAATTTTGTTAGAAAGAGATCAAAATATACCAATGTACTGAGCGAGCAAGAGAAAACCGCTAGCAAACTGTGGTATGATTTTTTACACAACCGCAGACAACTCTCTTTTTTTTGGTTACTTTTTATACCCAGCCGGAAACCAGTTATTTTCTACGTTGCCGACACAATAGCGAGGGGTTATAAACTTGCATTGCTTATGGATTACTTAAGCCATATTGATACGAAAAGCAAGTGCTTATGATCAAGTATTTTTTTCTTTTTGTTTCAGGAATTTAGCATCTGTGACCTTCTAACATCAAGCCGTGGCCGTCGTCTATACGCAGAAGACACTCTCAATACCTCTTGTTGCAATATTTTGTTTTGTATAATTTATTTAGGTGTAACGTATTGTAAATATAGTTTATGATATTTTAATCGGTGTTAGGCTAATTCTTCTATGTGTATTACTTTGAGTATAGCCCCTAAGTCACAAATAAGGTCCAGGCGGCGACAGGATGGGCTGGTCCTTGTACTCGTGACTTACGATCTATTCTGTGTTCGTGTTCGCTGTAGTTATCAGTTCTGCCTGAATTGGTAGCTACATCCTCTGTCTGTCTCTTTTGTATTTAACATATAGCTAACAATATATGACCGATATTATTTGATCCGGAAGTCAGCGAGAATAGAGCATAGAACATAATAAATTAACACAGTCTCGCAAACGACCGACTCTCGCTGATTCGATCACGTGGTTATCGGTGGAATGCCATTGATAAGGACTGAGCGCATAATGCGGAACGCGAGCGACACTGATGTGACGGCCGCTTTAAGTTGGTGGCCGAGTAGAGACTCGCGGACTAGAGAGTCCGTGAGTCTCGGCCACCAACTTAAAGCGGCCACCAAACTAAAGCTCTGGCCAAAGTGGAGCGGCAAGGGCGTGGGAAGCGGCGAACACATAACAACAACGCGAACCTTTAAAGTACTCTTACGTTTGGAAAGCTACCACGATGCATTCATCTTTTATCTGTGGTTCATAAGACGCGTAAGTCCAGTTCAGCAAACAGTCCCTCGTCTCCCCCGCGTGGCCGCCTCGCATCCGCGGCTACATTTAAACAAGCGCAACGTCCATGTTGCGTCAGTTGCGCCTGACGCTTCCTCTTCGCAGTCGCGTAAAATTTGGCTGAAGCTTGGCAGAAAATCGGTCACCAACAGTAACTGGTCGTCGTACCTAGACCATAATCAGTCCTTGTTGGTGTTTGTTTGAGCTATATGTTTTTGTGTTCTAGGTATAGGTAATGTTAGCAATAAGAAAGTAGTGGTTCATCAATGGTCTTTGGTATATTACTCGCAGATATTTCTTAGATCATTGTGAACTTTTGTGTAATTTATCGATGTCTATTAATATCTTTACGATAGGCGTTGCAACTGTTTTATTTTGGCGTTCAGCATCTTTGTCCTCCGGCCTCCTCCAAGAGGAGTAGTGAATGTCATCTAAAGATTCATCAGCAAATTTGAGCCTTGCTGTATGCATCTTACATGCGATGCGTGATACTTTCTTATGGTTGCCAGCCACAAACTGGTCGCTAGGGGTAATGACGCACGTATTTCATGCCACTTCATTTTTGGGAAGGATCGACTAGGTCGATGATTTTGAACGCTCGTTAAGTTGATAAAAACTTATTGCCAATGTTGTTGAATAAAAGTTTTATATCTAAACCACATTATATCTTCATTTTCTGAATCTCTCAGGATCGGTGCACATCAGGTGGAGGGCAGCACAGCCCGCATTTTTACTTGCCCCTAACTAACAAATTTCAACATTGATTTCAAAAATAAAATCGAAAATAAATGACCTGCCTTTAACCTGAGACACCACTGCGTTCCGCGTCTCGGACTGGGGGCAGCTTATTTACTTTTAACTTTATTTCTTGTAATGCAATGGTGGTATTTGATTGAAGTGAACACCGCACTGCGCTGCGCCTCGCCTGCTGAAGAACGCCGGCCCTTGCGAGACCATAAACGTGAAGATATAATCCTCCTTTTCCAAACAGTGTCCAAGTCTATCGTGCCGAATCACTAACATTAGTATCCCAACGTGAAAGTACGGAATGGTATTCTAAAACATACGCTGCTTCCCATATTTTGGACAGCGATTATGTTTTGGCGGTCTCCGGCATGAACTCTGGCAAGAGTATGTAGCGCTTAGCGGTAAATGGCCCAGGTAGTCTATCGGTACGTCTATGCTATGAGCGTGCTTATAGGATCGGTCTCTTTTAGATCTGCACATATACGACGCGGTTAGCCGGTTACCTGGAGAGGGCCAGGTGGAACGCGCATCGCGTCTGTTATTCCCTTTGTTAACTTGTCTTAAAAGCAGCTAGGGCAGCACCATCATGCAAATCTGTGCTTCTTGTATTACACTAAGTATTTGCAAGCACGTTTGTATAAGTATGTGGTAATTTTGTTGTTTATTTGGTAAGCCCTGCTTCGAGTATAATGTATTTGTTTTGTGCGGCGACTCGCAAAACACTTATATTATATGACATTTTGAGTCGTTCCCGATTCTGCCAGGAAGGGCTCATAATGCTATACAGGTAATAGCGTTCCATATTTGTCCCCGAGTATGTATGTCTATTGCACTTGTTGGCCATTGCCAGGATTGTGAACATCTTTTAGAATACTAGGGCTCATGTATCCAGAGTTTCTGCACTGAGACAGCAAAAGTGGCGGCCCTCTTTGTATCAGAACACCGTGATACAAAGAGCGTCAGGACAGCATACCCGTGTAGTACAGCAATATCGTTGAAATTGATGTATAACTATAAGTGATTGGGGGGTGGGGGGAGGGAGTTATTGGGCTAATATTAGTAACTTGGCACAAGCATTATTATTTTTTGTTGACACTCGTTTGTTGACGACAGGAAACTTTATTGAGCCATAGCCTCGTGCAGTTTCCTGTTTAAGGGGGTAACATTCTATTACTTTTGTGTGGTTTCGTTAATCTTATGTTTTTTTTACCAGTTGCAATCTTATTTAGTTGTAAGTCTAGCGTTAACATTTGGATGTATTTTTTTCATGTCGTTTAAGTACTGTCACTATTTTAAGTTGGATTTTCGTAGTCGCTCTGCCTCATTCCACGACCATGAGGCTAGAGCGACCCAGGGACAGCGCCAGGGCGATTATTTTTGTAAAAAAGCGATATCTACCAAAACATTGCATGTGTCTAATAGCAACGTCTTGGTAGATATTAGTATCGAAATCTAATGTTAGCCTTTGCTCTGTACTGGCACAATTTTGGTGTCATCTTCGTCTATCTATTGCGTAACGCATATTTATATTAATCGACTAGTCTATAATCAATGTTATATGACTTAAAATATAATAATTAAAACCAAATCAAGAACCTAAATAGATATGGACGTCAAGCCTTAAGTTTGTTTAGCTTTGTTTCATTCCTTAGTATAAATTCTTCTGTTATTGTTAAAAAGGCATTAATTGGTGTTTTATTTTTTTAAATTGTTCGCATCTGTGAGCATTCCGCTCATGCGCTAATAACGCTCTCGCAAAGTCAACTTAGGCGATGGACTCTTCCGGTCCAAGGTAAAGCATGCGTTCGTTGATATGGCACATTGATTTTAAGAAAACTCGGCCACCACCACGTCACCTCCGTATCGCATTATGTTCGCTATCGTCGCGAGTTCTGCGACAGAGACTACGCTCTACCGAAAGGTTCTTTTTTAAAATGGAGGCTTCCCGTATTTTTAAGAACGTTCTCAATCAATTTCAGTGGCAATGTGTCCAAATCACCACATACAACGTTGGACATGAATTGTGGCTGACATGAGATTGCGACAAGATTTTGAACTTTTTACTACGGGGACTAACCTTCTGATGTGCGATATGAACGACCAGTACTGCAAAGCACGTAGCGGGCGTATTCATAGGTGTAAGACTGCATGTAGCACACGGAAAGGCGCGGGGACTTTTCTTCCATGCAGTGTCGGTGGATGTTTTCGTTTATTCTAAGCCCCTACCAGTTAAAAACAAATTGGCATTAATAACTAAATGTTGACGCCTCGGCCTCTGCTTACACCCGGTTTCTGAATTGAGAATTTGGTTCCCCTAGTCAAATTCCCGATTTAGTAAGCCCCGTGTTAGGGTTACTTATATCTTCATACTTGCGGCAGGTGATTTCTGACGATAGCACAGCACGGCCAGCGACACAGGGAATGTAATGAGCCTGAAAGCAGTTTGTGAATCATCTTAATAAACGGAATATCATCGGAAATTATACTGCTACAAATTCGTCAGGTGACAGGCACATTTTTCACGATTTCGGGACATCCAGTTCATAGAGGCCATCATAACTATCCATCGTGACGGACGATGTCTGCCAAGACGGATTCAGAATTCTTCCTTCAAAAATTTCAAAATAATGGAGAGCGCTCCGCCCCTAAGATGACCCACTGACCCTCCTTTCTGTTGTATTTTCATCAGACCTAGTCTGTCACAAATTATTTCTCTTTACGATTTTCACGCCTGTTCCACTGCGAGTAAAAATTAGGGACAGCTCTTGTTTGTTTTGTTCATCTAAGTCGCTAGTATTCCAAGTTTCCCAAGCACGTCGGTGCGTCACGTTCAGTATTGATTTTCTAAAAATACGATTTCTAATTAATTTAGTCCCCAATAATGACCACTTATTGCCTTTAATTAACTAAATTATAAATAATTTACCGAATAATTGTTTGTGTATTTTGATGAATTTGAAGGTAGAATTTGGTTCTTTTTCGATGAAATGTTGTTTGAATGTTATTTATTTTTATTAGTTATATGGTTACCAATTACAAGTGAAAAGTGTTTTTTCCGTGTTACCAAATATTATTGTATCATTTAGGTTTAGTTTTGGGTGTACTATTTTTGTAAATGTGTTTCTTTATGTAAATTAATAAAATGTTGTGTTGTTACTTTGTTGATTGTGGTGTACGTGGTATAATTTACAAGTGATGTATAATTTACAATGTTTTTCTTAATTTTAAGGACATTTATGACACGGGAGATAGATAAGAGCAGAATCTTTTTTGCTGAAAATCGTGTAGTGGAGTGGTGTGGTTCGAAACAACCAAGAACGTGGGACGATTATATAAGACGATGTCTCTTATCGGTCTGCTGAGCTGTTGTACCATATCTATGTTCAGGTATAACATCCAACAGTATAAGTATGTACGTTTTAGCACCGCTCCTTTTGAAATATTTTTCACAATGTCATCCCTTTCAGACATGAATTAAATTTTATTACAAAAAAGTTCGGTTTTTCTTCTTCCTCACGTTATGACCTGTTTCCAGAGTCTTCTCTCTAAGTCTATTAGGTAAATTCTGCGCTCTGAGAATAGGCCTTATATCGGTACTTACAATCAACCTAAGCAAAACTCTCTTCATGGCATATCTAAGGCCGTGTGCACCACCTATTCTGTCCAAGCCACTGCATGAATCGGCTACCTGTTTCGTCTGAACTTCTATAAATCTGAATCTCTATTCCTATAATTTCACTACTTGTTATCCTGAGCCAAATGAGAACCTAATACCTTCTTCCTCACCGTTGTCTAAATATTGGGGGCGCTCCGTACCTAGAATATCAGGTGTCTGCTTCTAGATAACCATCTAGTCGGCTTGCACAAAAGCTGCCATGAGGTGCCAATTTTCTTCGTCTAGCTTCTTCATTACCATGTCTTAAGTGTACACCTCTTCACCTCTCTTGGTGTCAATGTTCCCCCTCAGTAGTCACCTACGAGAATTGACTATCTATAGTTCTTGCACGCCCAAAACAATGTCTTGTTCGTTCCTCTTTTCTTCTCTCGTTTCCACTATTTCTTCGCTCTTACCCCTGCTCTCTCCCCCCCCCTGCTCTCTTACCTTCTCCCCTGCTCTCTTCCGCACTCCCCTGCTCTCTTCCCCCTCACCTGCTTTCTTCCCCCTTCACCTGCTCTCTTCCCCCATCCCCTGTTCTCTTACCCCCACCCCTGCTCTCTTACCGCACCCCTGCTCTCTTCCCCCCTCCCCTGCTCTCTTACCCCCAACCCTGCTCTCTTACCCCACTCCTGCTCTCTTCCCCCTCACCTGCTCTTTCCCCTTACCCCTCCCTCTTTTGCCCCTTTCAACTTTTAACCTTTCCACCATTGTTCACCTTCCCTATTGTCATGTTTCTCCCTGTGTCTTACTAGGATTCCTTCTCCTTATCTTATCCTTACATTCCTGACACAACTCAAAACTGTGTGAGAGGAATGTTTCACTTACTTTGAGCACTTGGTCAATGTGTACCCTCTACCTAAGTCTTCCCTATGTGATGCTGTATACTCCTAGCGGTGAACACGCTAACTCTTGCTGGCTACAAAATTATTTCCATTGCTTATTTACATTTCTAAATTATGCGAAATAGTATTTGAAAGAGTCACTTTTGTATTTCGCTGAGTGTAGGTAAAACGTCTTTTGCCTCGTGACGAAACATCATAATAGCGAGTAAGTGAGGGGGGGTAAGTGAATTTCAGACCTACGTAACATTGAAGGATGAGATATTTGGAAAGTTATAAACATTTTAAGATGTCATATTATGTAAAAAATCTCGCCAAGGGCTAAAATGTATATACTTATACGTTTGCACTACCTACCATTTCTCTAAATACATAATTAGCACGACTTAATTACTGCATAATAAAATTTAAAAAAATATTCATGTTTTTCTATTAACCACCAAGTTGCATTTAACAACTCAGTGCCACTCTGTATAAACAGGGTCATTTCTGTGTCAATAATATCCCTAGTGGTAGAGTACCTAATTGGTTCCTAAGAACCACAGCGTTAATTACAAAGTTAAAAACTGTACCTCGACTTTTAATCGTATTCAGTAGGTAACTTGACAGTTCAAAGAAAAATAATGTTACCATACTAAAACTATAGTGTTGGGGTAGTGAACGATTTTGCGTAAAGAACGAATGATAAAAATGATTTAATTTATATAAAACTTTAAATATTCGTATGTGAGATGTGGAATATAAGAATAATTATTAATAAAAGTCGTTATTAGTTAAGTAAAGTAGTAATTTCCTTTTTTTTTCTTTTTTTTCAACTGGCAACCCTAGACGTAGACGTCATTCTACTTATTCATTTTGAAGAAATGTTATTAAATTTAAAATAAAAAGTTTGCATTTAAGCCTACATTATTTAAGTTCATTGAATTTCGTTCATTCTTGCACCACCTCACTACCTTTTTTTGGTCAAAACCTGGTAACCCTTCAACTGTCAAGTTACTGAATACGATTAAAAGTCGAGGTATAGTCCAAATAGCCTAAATAATTACTTGTGCGACTTGTTGCGTAACGTGAAAACGGGGCCCTATTTATTTTTAAGCCTACCACGCCGTCTGTCCTGATCGTCTGTCTGCCACAGTCACAGGGCGGTATCTTTTTAACCGTATGTAATAGGTATGCATTTGAAATTTTCGTTGAGTAAAGTACGTTGTACTACTTGTAATAGGCTTCTACTTATTATAGAATTAGGGCAAATAAAAAGATACTTAATCTCTTTTTAGGTTGGTGGTACGCACCCAGCTTCCGGCTTCAACTTGGCCACTTTTTTAAATATCTAAGCCCAAGTTCGCACGGACGTAAAAATATCGCCGCGGGATTTTATCGCGCACTGGGTTTTAAACCCTCGGTGTTGTGCCGAGCATCGAGAATCCAACAGAGCGCATCCGAACGGGTTAAAAAATACAGCGAAAAAATATCTTTGCGGGGAAAAATCGGCCGTGTGAGCTTGGGCTTACTATTAGATATACTTTTTACGCGAAGCAAAAAATTATGCCATTATCTAAGGACATCGACATCACAAGAGGCACTCATAGGGAGACTTGTTCGACTTCTTGTTAGAATGGATCGAGGTCTTGATGCGGAAAGCAGTACATACACCTAGGTGTGGCACGCATCTTCTACACAACTGATGGCCTATTATTATCTATGTAAGTATATTATAGTAAAATTAAAACATTGAAATTAGTATATTAGTTACTCTTTCAGCAATACTCTGCGAGTTCGATTTCACAACATGGCCAATAGATGGCGTTATTCTCAAACCCATTTACTGATACATGCAAATGGTTGTAACAGTATCCCACAGAGGGCAGGATCATCGACATATGGTGAGGATCGACTCGGCCATTCTGATCGGGTGGTGCGCGCCCTGCACCTGCAGATGCCGTCAGAGTAGATTTTCGTGGTTGTTATCTGTAGGTACTAGTGAAGATCAATTTATTTGCAGATTATTGTTCTTTTTATATCCTACAACATGCATTGAATTGTAGGACTTTACAGCTTTTTGTAGATCTGCTATCTACTTAATTAATCTGTCTTTTAATGATCACGCAGTTTTTTTAATTCTCTATAGCCATCACACATGCAGTCTGCTCCATTTTTCTTTTTGTCAAGAATTAACGGATTGAAGAAAAGAGATTGACTCTCACGAAAGATTTTACTGTCGAGTACCTAAATCGTTAAATATTTCTTGCATCCTATTTCTTTCAGTAGGGCAAAGTCGATATGGTCGTCGTTCAACATAGGTACCTACTTAGTATGTTTTCTGGATTATTTTGCCTTGTAATAAACAAGGCAAAAAAATCCAGATCCAAAAACATACCATAATTTTAAAATGAAAATTTGTGATTCGTTTTTTGTCAAATGACAGGACACCCTCTGCCCCACTATCGAAAGTAGCACACAGGCGCTTATCACCTATCTGGATGTAGGTACATAGTTTTAAGCTCTAAGCTAACACTTTTATTCACACGTTTGGGATCTTTGTTATTAAAAGTACCTACATATTAACCCTTAAAATGAGTAATTTTAAGGGTTATGACGTTTTTATAGCATGTCTGTCAGGGCTTAGATCAGAAAGTGCAAGGGTTTGTAGTTAAATTAACGGGAGTATTTTCCAAAGTGGAGAAATTTCTCAGATTTCGAAAGCTGTCTTTAGCTTTATTACGACAAATGGCAACCAAGTGACCAACCTTCTTACAGAAGTACAAATTGGAATGTCTCTATTGTCTGAACGCAGCCTTTTGGCTGGAGGTAAATAAATTGTCATCAATAGGTTGAATAGCACGTTTAGGCGCATAGAGGATGCTGCAGATATGAGTTCAGGTACTGAAGTGGTTCTGCCATTCCTAAGCTCGATTCTGAGGCGGGTATCACCCATAGATCCTATAACTGCTTCTACCGTATTCTCGTTACTAAGTTTATCTTTCGTAATTCTTTTTCATAGTAACCAGGCTCTGGAGAGGAAGTCAGCCAGGTAGTAGATGCATCATACACGTGCTCACGGAACACAAGTTCAACGCGGGAATACCAATATTAGTATTCCCGCGTATTAATAGTTCAGGTTCAAAGTACTAGTAGTCACTAGCCAGTCGTCAGCCCACCAGCTAGCTATACCTGTCAATAGGCTGGGGTCTTTGATTCTTACATCGTATCACTTAAGTTGTAGGTACTTACTTCAGTCGTTACTCTAATCACGCACGCCCATGTTGCCATCAGGGTCGTATGATGGGAGAAATAAATCAGTTATCTATACTCCTAGTTGTGGCTGGACAGCAGCACTTTGCTTATTCATGGAACGCATCATGGAAACCATTTTGGAGAAGAACTCCTTTGGCATTGGTAGGTACACCTTCGGCCATGGGCATTGATGTAAATTTCGCAGTTCCACGTGGTTCTTCTGGATCTCCGGCAAGGGTATGAGCGGACACGGGGGATAGCCCATCTACGTGATATCTGTCCGACATCGGCACTATGCGGAGGTAGGTAGGAAGCTAAATTACACACCTCACACTGATTAGACACATTTTTATTACTGTCTGTCTGACTCGTTTTACTATTCACAATTTTTTCACAAGCTTACAACAAACGTCTTAATTCCCACCGCCACTCTACTTGAGGCCTCGCACAGAGGCGGACTAAGCCTGTCGGGGGCCCGAGGCGGTAAAACAAAATGAGCCCCCCCGGTTTTCTCAGTTTAGGTGGGTACTTGTATTTCTAGTAACATTTTGCAAAAATGAGTAATGCCTAAAAAAAGAAAGTATATAATGTGCGTAATAATTATACTCTACTTATAGCATGGATTTAACATGAATAATAATAATAATTTTATTTCTGAGCTTATGGATATGATGTAACCAATACATTGTAACCATATTATGTATTGTGATTTAAAAGAGTGTCCATGGAGTTTCTTGCCCGTTCTTCTCATAGGACCTACTACGCTTTGGAATGGGCAACTAGCTTCATCTTTTTGACTGACCGACCCTTGACAATTCAAAAGTGCCTGTAATTGGTTTAATTGAAATAAATAGTTTGAGTTTGATGGGCCTCGCAAGCAGCAGGATATTTTTTTTCCGGGACGTGCATATTCACCTCATTATGCTGTTCAAGAAAAGCAAGCAACGATGCGAGAGTGAGCGACAAGAGCTCGAAAATCAAAATATTTTTACACCTTAACTCTGAATACTCGGTCAGGTTTTTTTTGAACATTCGTATTTGTATAAGGAAATAGGAGTTGCTTTGTCGACTTACTAATGAAAAAAGTCTTAGGAATAAGAGAGTGGCCGAAGCGAGTTCGATAATTTTTAGCACAGCTACGTACGGGGCCTCTAACTCGAGCTACCTACTGCTTACTGAACATATATTTACATTGTTTGGGGTTTTGGATTTGGGGCCCCCACTGGGTCAGGGGTTCGGGGCGGGCCGCTCCTGCCCCCCCGCCCCCCCCGTTAGTCCGCCAGTGCGCGTGCCTATCTCAAAAGTGGGTGGATGATTTATATGGTGTACCGAGGTACACAATAAAGAGTAAGTACCTATTCTATTCTATGAACCGCGCATTAAAATACAGAATCTTATTGCTTAGTTCATTAAAACTTACAAACAATGCTGAAATGCTTATTAGTTATTTTTTATATAATTTAAAAATGCTAATATTTACAAATACAAAGGTGTTTTCAAAAAAACTTTATTAATACTATTTGACAACACTTCCTGTAATTCAAGCAATTAAATCATACAACAGGTATTCATTATCAAATTGCTGTGTAAAATAATCTTGTTACTTTATAGTTTGTATTCTATTATAACTATTGAAACTTCAAGTTCACATATTAAATTATTATGATCATAAAAATTGCATCCCGCGCCATTTGGGGCACATAAGTAAGGAAGCGCTGGATCATAAACAAATTACTGTGTCGAATGAGTAAATTCTTAATATGACTAAAAACCCAAAGAATATAAAATAAATGTTCCCTTTAAATTTCAACTATAGTTTTGACTATATATATATTATACTGCTCTTCTACCTATAGATACCCACCATCCTTCATTTTATATACGAATACCACTTAAAAAACCCTCGTGAATGCATAAACAGTCAAATATCAAACCACTAAATTATCACAAATCTAATTACAATGCAATAAATACAGACATAGGAAACGCTGATTGGAATATCTTACTTGATAATTTACCACCTGATGAAGCCGTATCTATTTTTTACGAAAAAATATACGAAATTATTAAATTACATACTCCCGCTCACAACCCTAAAAACTTTAAATTCCCACGCTGGTTCACTAAATCTCTTTTGCATTTATTTAAAATGTAATCTCAAACATGGACGAAGTGGAAGAAATATGGGAACATTAGTGACTACGAATTATTTTCTATTTACAGAGCAAAATTTAATAAGCAGGCGGACATATGTTATAAAAAATATATGAATTTTATAGAGGACAGCGTGGCAAATAACGTTAAAGCATTTTGGACTTACGTTTCTAATCGTAACTCCACTAACAGTATTCCAGCTACAGTTCACTATCTCCAACAGTCTTCCAATGACCCTACTATAACTTGTGACTTGTTTTCAACTTTTTTCCAATCCGTTTACGAAACGTCGATCATAAGGCATGAGTCGGTACTCATGCCTTATGATCGAAAGTAGACGGTCGGACGCCAGGATTAGCGGGAGGCGGTCCTCCCGCTAATCCTGATAACGATATTAATCTTTGTAATTTGCACTTTCCTTTATACAAAATTCAAAAAGAACTCAAATCACTGGATGCGTCTAAGGGTCCAGGGGCTAGATGGTATTCCTTCGATCTTTTTAAAAAATACTTGTGACACATTGTGCTTTCCCTTGTTTATATTATACAATAAATGCCTTACAAGTGGTGTATTCCCTGATGTCTGGAAACGAGCAAACATTGTTCCAATCCATAAATTTGGCTCTAAGAGTGATGTATCTTCATATCGTCCAATCTCGTTGCTGTCGGGGCTTTCAAAACTTTTTGAAAGATTAGTGCATACTGAGATATACCCTATCATTCAACGTGTAATATTAAAAGAACAACATGGGTTGGCAGCAAATTGATGCTGTATACACAGACTTCCAAAAGGCGTTCGATAAGGTGGATCATAAGCTATTGCTCAACAAAATCGCATTCAACGGCATTAGAGGAGATTTACTGCGTTGGTTCGTGTCGTATGTCACTAATAGGACCCAGAAGGTTGTCATAAATGGGTTTGAGTCTCATACGATAAAGGTCACTTCAGGAGTCCCCCAAGGCTCAATTTTAGGGCCCCTTCTTTTTATCTTATTCATCAACGACATCAAAGATTGCTTTAAGAATTCAAAGTTCCTATTATACGCGGACGATTTGAAAATTTACAAAAATATTGCTGTTCAAACCGATTGTTTAGATTTTCAAAAGGATCTTGACTGCTTCTCGGACTACTGCACTGTCAATAAGCTTCACCTAACAGCATTACCGTTACTAAGAAAAAACATGTGACGAATTTCAATTACGTTCTTGGAAACACTGCCCTAAACAAGGTTTCATCCCTCCGTGACCTAGGCGTAAATCTTGACTCAAAGCTCCATCTTGATACCCATGTAGACAACATAGTCAATAAAGCTTATAAAATGTTTGTTTTCGTAATAAGAGCGTCTAGAGAATTTAATTGGCTTTCTGCCTACTTGCACCTATACAAATCAATAATACGGCCACAACTTGAATACGCAGTACCCACCTGGAACCCTTATTACAAAAAGTACGTTGAGATCATTGAGTTAGTTCAACGCAAGTACCTACGTTCCATGCATATTGATGCTGTAAAACCAAAATGTCATATCAATTATTGCTTGAAAAATATAACCTCATGACCCTGCAATTCCGTCGCACCCTACTTGAAACGTTGACTCTGTTTGGTATATGCCGTAATAAATTTGATTGTACTGATCTTGTGAACAGTTTGTGCTTCCTGATCCCTCGTACTGTAATCGGTCGAGAAGTTCGTTCGAGACGCCTGTTTGCTACTTCATTTCATCGAACTAACTCAGGCGCTCGCTCGCCGTTACATCGCCTGGTTGATACCTATAGTAAACAGTTTAATATTATGTTTCTCAGCAAAGCTATATTTAAGAGTGAAATTACGACTATTTTAAGAGATCATAACCCTGGTAATTAGCTAATAAGTGCTTTTTAATTTGTTCTGCTAACAGCTAGCTATTCTGTATAGTAATCTGTGGATAACGTCTTGAGTAGTGTATTTGTTACTTTTATTATTATAAGTTTTTATACTGTGTACCTACTATGTAATATACTGCTGTTTGTTATTCCTATCAAATAAAAATAAAAAAGACTAAAAAATCTAAATCAGTTTAATAGTTACTCTTCTAGTAATACTCTGCGAGTTCGACTTCACAACCTGGCCAATATAGCATAGCGTTGATGTCAAAGAAATCGAAATTCACTCACTGATGCATAGAAATGGTTTAAACAGCATCCCATAGAGGGTCAATGATCCTGTCATTGAAATAATTGTAATAATTGGTGAAATAACAATTACTATAATAAATATTTACGCATAATATTGTTATAATCTTTACAGACGCTTTCGCGGCGACACATTTGATAAAAGTATGGGGACTCGTTGTCTGCAAAGACAACGAGCTCCCATTCATTATTTCGAGACTAAAAGATAAAATCACTTACTTGCTCTAGGGATGTTTATGTCTAATTACAAAAATAATGTGAGATGGCCGTGATGCACACGGATTACTTTCAGATACGTAGCGAGCATAGACTATACACTTATAAACTGGTAGCGAGATCGTTACGGGGCTGGCTAATCAAGTTGACTCTCTCGCTGCTTCTAGTGTCTTTTCTCCCGCCTCAAAAACTCAAAACTGACTTTATTTTCGTTATGTTGGCTAACCTCATACCAAACAATGCTACTAACCTAAGTAATGCCAAAACCAGTGCGGCCAGCCCAGTCGCAAGCTCACTCAAGCGATTCGCTTGACGTATCGGAATGAGGCGATTTCCGAATGAACCTCTATCGTTAAACGTCAAAACCGAGTGACATCTGTCACCGTGTTCCGACAGCTCGAAACTTCAAAACAAAACAGCGCCAACCGCCTCACGCTCAGACATACATATACTTAATTAAAAGTCCAGATTTATTATCTCAGGATGATATGGTGAGACGTGTAGCTGGCCAGTTTGTTGCGCTATTTCTTCTCACAAGCCCTAAAAACTGGGAAGAAGGGAAGGGTGGGCTTTTGTAGGGTTCAAAAGGTGCATTTATATTATATGCATATACATTCCTAACTTTTTAAACGAATTAGTCTTGAGCTTTGTATTCTTATGTAATGGGTATCTCCCGCAATCGCGCTTGTTGTAGGAAGGAGACACTTTCAGGTAGCGGGATACCATCTTACAAATAATTATATCGATACGACTCTATTAAAGACATGAGTATAAAGTCGACGCAATGCGCAAACAAATCCTACGCAGGAAAAATCCTGTAAATACAGACTACGTAGCAGAATTCTGCAAGAGCGAAACCGAATACTCAATTAATAAACTCAAGCTCGAAAAAAGCCCAGGCGCAGACGTTATAACAAATGAAATGATAATAACGGCAAGAACCACCGTAATTAAACCATTAACAACTCTATTAAATGTCATGCTGGCGCAAAAGAAATATCCAGATAATGGAGATGCCAAACTTTGTACTTCTGTTAAAAAAGGAGACCCAAGACATACCTACATAATTATATTAAAAAAACAAAACATATAATTTTAATTATGTCCAGACATCACATCACAATCATGTCAAATCAGTACAAACAGTACTCGTTGACTCTACTACGACGATGGACAAACAGCATACAGGGTGTCAGGAGAACGCTTCCGAAGCCAGAACGTAGATTATATACAACCTTTATGCAAACGGATACCAATAACCTTTCGCCTGAAATTGATTATTTTCGCGCGTCACGTGGACTTGGGGTCGTCAGCCGCACAGCTGTCGGCGAGCGCGCGCGCACTTTGAACTTGAGGTCACGCGCAAGCGTCAGATGATATTTATTTACGAATACATTGCTTGTTAGAGTTGTAAAGAAAAAAAATGTGTTTAATAGCAAATAATGGTTTAATTTAACTGTTCTCACAGCATAGTGTACGAAAAATGCTAAAAAAAATAGGTAAAATTGTTAATTTTTTATTCTCATTTTTTTATGGTATCGTATCGAGAATCAGTAGCCCTATCACCTGTCTTCGTTTTCGGAAGCGTTTCCCTGCCACCCTGTATATGAGAATCAACCAGTGGAACAAGCTGGATTTGTACGCAGCTTCTCTACCATAGACCACATACACTCTGAAAAAATAATCATCTTAGAAGAATACAATGAATACCAATTGGTGGGAGAGCGGAGAGGTAAGGTGTGGCGCTCTACAAGGTCGTGCGTGGGTGGAGCACGGCCCCTTCCCGTGAGGGGATCCGTTTAAGGTAGCCCGCGACATTCAATATTTCTGACATTTTTTTTAAAATTGATTTTATCATAATTACTGCAAATTGAATTTTAATCAACATACAAAGTAAAACAGCGCCTCAATTTGCAAATAGCGTAAGAAATATTAATCGTTGTAGGCTATAATGAACCAATCACCTTACGGGAAGCCAATTAGCGAGCACGGAGACGCCTGCGCGGCCGCTGCTAGAGGTAGCATTGTCAATACTTTCCATGCAAACCATGCGTGTCACCGTTTACTCATAATCTTAATCTAATGAATGAATGAATGAATTGCACCGATCCCAGCATGGTTTGACCAGACTCGATTAATCGAATGAACCCCAAGATTCACACTAGCTCCTGTAGCCTCATGTTCATGGTGCTACAGCGACCATTGCATATCAAGAAGTAGACTGGGAGGCGCGGTTTTTGTACGTGCCCGTAGGAAAGGGTAGGATTTAAGAGCTTACCGGATATGCATCCTAGAGTAAGCATTGGATTAGTGGAGAGATGGGTGATATTTGTCTATGGATGAGCATTTTTTAAAGACTACGCGGCCAGGTGCTTCAGGTCGTGCTTCACCCGTGAATCTTTTGGCGAGGTTCTACTGCTTTCTCGGTCCTTTTGTATGTTCTTGCTCTGCTGTGTTATGTTGTGTTAGATGTTTCTGTTTTCAATGTCGTCAAAGTTCTCGCTACTATACGTTTCCGGGTTTTTGTATATTTCACTAGCAGCAGTCTTGATCTTGTTTTTGTCTTCAGCCGTATCCATCTAAAAATCGATTCCCTTGTCGAAGTACTTCATGTCCTGTTTTAGGTTGTCGTTCCTTGTGTAGATAGGTCGACCGATCTTCTTGCTCTTGGCCTTGTACTCCATTGCTGCATGCAGAATATGTGGTACGCGGCGCCTGTAAACATGTGCGAGGTAGCACATCCTGTGGTTCTTGATGCATTTGGTTACTGTTTTTCCGTCTAAGATTTCATGCATTTTCTTTCAAACCTCTCATGATAACTCGCTCATATTTTCTGAGTCTTGACCTGTTAGCTTTAGTAAGTGCCGATACTTTAAAACCATGTATCATGCACGGAACGATCACCATTCGATAGTATTAGGGACATCGCTTTGTAGAGCTCGATTACTACTTGGTCAGTCCCGGGAGCTGTCCCGTTCCGCATTTTCTTGATGATTTCCATTACGTCATCTGTAGTGGGTCCATCACCTTGTACTTCGGTTATTGGCTTTTTATTAACTGTTGGTATAATACGGCCCGCGGATTTTTTTAGAATTTGCTCCCATTTGGTCACCGGAAGAAACAAACTGCAGAAAAACGTCGAAAAAGATTAACTCTACATGAGCTAATCTTTTTCGACGTATTTCTGCAGTTTGTTTCTCCTGTAAAAAAAGTACAGCATCTTCATGCGTTTTGCAGGGTGGTTTTTCCCCAGTCCGCTGAGGCAGGCCCTGCATGCTTTTTGTTCCTCCTGATACTTAACCTTTTGAAGTGTTGACCGACATTCTTTTACGCGGTTATGCCTATTTGGATTATCTGGTTGCCTGCTTTGTAAGAATTTAGCCTTTTGTAGGTTAGCAAGAGCTAGTCGATGATCTCTGGAGAGAACTGGCTGAAGAGTTAGAGCTTCCTGGGCAGCCGCTTTTAATACCTCCGTTATGGTATTCCAGGGTATTTCGGTGTTTTCGTCTGTTGAGTTGATTCCTATATTTTTTAGCTTTTATGTTATGCAATCTTGGTATTTTGTTTTGGTGAATTTGCTATTGAGGGCGGCATAGTAGCATTGTTTATAGTTGAAATCCTTGGCAACTATTATTGCCTCCTTCATAGGTATATTCTGTTGCCTTTGTGCATTATTGTCTTTTGTGTTTTCTTTTTTGTTTGAAATTCGGTTTGTCCTTAGCAAACCCCAGATTATTTTATGATCGGATATGCTCCTAGCGGCCCATTCACCTTTAATAAATTCGAAGAGGTTTTCTGTAGCGTGTGGCGTTATAATGTGATCCAATTGGGACTTTTGAGTGCCCTTTGACCATGTTAGCCTGCATGATGATATCCCTTTTGTCGTTTCTGTTTGCAGTTTTTCCCTGTTGGCAATATCCATTAACAGTTCCCCGTTGCAGTTGGAGAAGTCATGGAGTAGATTTTGTTGAATCAGCCCTTTACGTTGGTACTTTTGTGTATCATGGCGACCAATATGTGCGTTAAAGTCGCCAAGGATTATTAACGTACATTTCCTTGGTTTTTGTCTGATCAAGTTTAATAAGCCTGTGAAGGATCTGTTTGCTATGGATGTACGACTGTTGATGTGGGAGTTGATTATATACAGAGGAGTAGGCCTGTCATTTCCCCTGTCGACTTTAAGAGTAGCTGACATTGCGTCTGTATCCTTTTTCCTGTTAACTAATTCAATTTGGGCATCTTTTCTGATTAAAATTGCCAGTCCCCGGGTGTGTCTTACCTGTGGTTCCATAGAGGTGCCATTGGTAGTGTGTGGAGTTGTATGCTCCTGAGTTCATGCCTGTTTCTTGTATGCAGGCTACATGTATGCCTCTAAGTGAAAGTTGGGCGTCTATTTTATCTTTTTTGCCGGTTTTGAGTACCCACGGATGTTCCAGGTTGGAATACGTAAGTCTGGGCAAGTGTATTTTATTGCAGTAGACGGCTGGTTTCTTAGTATTGTGAACCCATTATTGACATCTGCGACTACGTCTGATAACGGTGTATATATTGATACTTGTTGTTCATACTGTGTTAATGACCTAGTCAATTGGGTGTTGTTAGTTTGAGACTGGGGTTTCGAAGGTTGTCGGTTATTTAAAGGCTTAGTATGTTGTGATATTTTGACATTGGTTGGTTCTTATATTAGATCATTGTAATGTTCGTCGTCGGTCATGACCCAACTATCATAGTGCTGGTCCTTGTAGAGGACGTGTATGTTGCCGGGTACTGGTTCACCTGTAGGTGAATACACCAGTGTGTTTCTTGTATCCGTGTGCACATGCACATTAGCACGGCGAATAGGATATCCTCTCCGCTTCAGAACGAATTGTTGAACTGCATGGTTATGTAATATGTTATCCTTTGCTTCTGGGAGAGACCGCTGTTAGGAAGGAACTCTTGTATATTATTAAGAAGTGCTAGGATAATTCTGTCGTCATATCAGTGCTCGATAACATATGAAGCTAAATCGTGACGGACAGACATGTGGTCTTAAATTAACATAATTAGGAAAAACTAAAATTTTATTAGCCTAGGCCAATTGAGGAATAACCACATGTGATTCCGTGACCAGGATTCTCGTCATTAAATGTACTGATTCACTTCAGTGCAACGATAAAGAAGAAAATATGTTTTTTTATTTTTACGTTGTGTTATTTTCGAAGTAACCACTTCGAAAATAAGATAGATATGCTTGTTGTACAAAGGGTGAACTTCCAGGGTTTTGGGTGACCTCACCCATCTCATAAACAGTCCAAGGACTGATAGGGACCATGTCTCCAAAAGAGCACGAATCCGACGCAATGCCGCTTGATAGCCGCTTGCGTCACTATATGGAAGTGTTGCTCTGAGTACTCCGAGTGTAGATGTGAGGTATCGTGTGAGTAATGACCGATCAACCTGTTACGCTAGCGTATGGGTTACTCATAATTTAATCATAATAATGTACTTTGCATCCCCTTATTATTATTATCCTTCTAAAACAACATTCAATGTATGTTCATTTCATTTATTTTCACTTCAAGACACAAACATCAGGGTAGCCCTGGCTCTTGTACTAGGGGGTCCTGTACCACAAGAGCCAGACCTCTCAATTAACAGAGAATATTATAATAATATAGAATCGCGACAGACAAAAATGAGATTCGTTATAATTATGGCATGCATTAGAAGGTAATTTTATAAATAATATAAAAATAAAAAAGATAAAAAAAGCAAGTAAGTAATGATGATAGAAGAGATTACATTAAAAAAAAAAAATTAAGTTACCACTGCGTTCTTTTTAGAGTCTGGGTAAGTGTGACTGAGGTGTGTGTGATGTGTGGGGTCTTCGTGTGTGGTGTGTGTGTGTGAATGTGTCAGGGTGTCAAGTAACGCTGCCGAATAGATTTTCTGATTCATCATAATCGTAATTTTCTAGCCAGTAAATAATAGCTTTTTTGAATTGGTAGTTGTTAAGTTTTTTAAGTTGTTTGATCCCTTTCTCGTGGCCGATTTTGTTGTTAAGACGTGGAGCAATGTAGTGGTAGTGTTTGCTAGTGAAGACGCTCTTAGTACCTTCAACTGGGCATCTATCAATCCTCTTGCATGAGATAGGCAGATTAGGGATGACGTATCGCTGATATCTTCGCAGGCATTCGTAGAACACCCCCCAAGCGCAAATAGCGTATCCCAAGACACAATGGCATAAGGCTTTAAATGTTTGCAACAGAAGTTTTAGACTAGCAACATATCTCAGGGTTTTAAAAATATGGATCAACTTGCGTTGCGTTCATAACTATGAATTCCTATGTTTTATTTAGCATTTCTTTCAATCCTTTCCTTGGTCTATTGATGAGACAAGGCATTTGACTTCAATTTTGGAATTCATTTAATCTCTATCGGTGGGAGAGTGTCCAGTCTGGAGACGAGCTCTACAGAACCTTACGGTGGCGGAGTGCGGCTCTTCCCCCTTCGGGGGGAACCGACCTAAATACTAATATTTACATAATTAGAAATAACGAAAATTTTATCAGCCTAGGGTAATTGAGGAATAACCACATGTGATTCCGTGACCAGGATTCTTGTCATTAAATGTACTGATTCACTTCAGTGCAACGATAAAGAAGAAAATATGGGTTACTTCGAAATTATCACAACGTAATTTTATAGTTCGAATAATAGTAGCGACGGCAAGCGTTACAACGGTTACAATAACTTAAGTTTAATTAAGTTCCGGTGTTACTGATAGAGGGTTCGATTCCCGCATGCACGGACATATTTTTAAGTAGGTAATGGTATTGTTGCTTGGGATCCTGTACTACTGCATTAAAGGGAAGCTTATAAAATGACAATTAATTTACCTATCGTCCATGCAGTTAACATAAATCTTTCCGACCCTGCAGTCTGCAGCGTATGTTACACAATTGACTAGATACCCGTGTGGCCTTAATTCTTTTGAGAAGACTGATGTTAGTCAGGGGCTGGTAAAGTTCTTATAACTAATCAGGCAGAGAAGTGTTGATGGGGAGTTTGCTGCGCCAGTTCTTCTCCCAAGTCCAAACACTAGGAAGTGGTGAAGGGTGGGCGCTTTGGGGCTGGCTATAGACCTTCAAGAAAGTTGATCCACGACTCTATTAATTAATAATTCTTGATTTATGACTCTCTACTCTATTATCTAGTAAATTCTAGTACTATGATTCTTGAACTTTCTATTCTTTGTTTCCGGCCAGTAATAGTGCTTTATGAGATATTATCCAAATCTCTATAATATATTACCTCTATGGGAGAGTGTCCAGTGTGGAGACGAGCTTTACAGAGCCGTACGGTTGTGGAGTGCGGCTCTTCAACACTGAGGAACCGACCTAAATACTAATATTAACATAATTAGAAATAACGAAAATTTTATCAGCCTAGGGTAATTTAGGAACAGTCACATGTGGTGCCGGGACCAGGATTCTCATCATTGTTTTATTTTAATGGCATTTCGTGTTTAAAAGAAGTGTATAAGGGCAATATCTGGCGTCTGTGTATTGGAAAACTTTCCATCTTTATTTAAAAAACTTCACATTTTACAGTTACCCTGCATGTACGTCAAGGAACCATGTTATTAAGTTACGGTTTGATAATGGTATGGTGGACTCGTAGTGGGTTTAAATCCCGCAGGATTGTTAGGTTGATGTGCTTAGATTTCAGTGTCATGAATCTTGAGTTTGATTCCCGCCTGATGTCATTGGTTTATACATAAGTGTTTGAATTCCATTGCTACGGATATTGGGTACGAGTAAAGATGAGAATCAACCAGTGGAACAAGCTGGATTTGTACTCAGCTTCTCTACCATAGACCACATACACTCTGAAAAAAAAAATCATCGTAGAAGAATACAATGAATACCAATTTGGTGGGAGAGCGGAGAGGTAAGGTGTGGCGCTCTACAAGGTCGTGCGTGGGTGGAGCACGGCCCCTTCCCGTGAGGGGATCCGTTTAGGTAGCCCGTGACATTCAATATTTCTGACATTTTTTTCGAAATAGATTTTATCATAATTACTGCAAATTGAATTTTAATCAACATACAAAGTAAAACAGCGCCTCAATTTGCAAATAGCGTAAGAAATATTAATCGTTGTAGGCTACAATGAACCAATCACCTTACGGGAAGCCAATTAGCGAGCACGGAGACGCCTGCGCGGCCGCTGCTAGAGGTAGCATTGTCAATACTTTCCATACTAACCATGCGTGTCACCGTTTACTCATAATCTTAATTTAATGAATGAATGAATGAATTGCATCGATCCCAGCATGGTTTGACCAGACTCGATTAATCGAATGAACCCCAAGATTCACACTAGCTCCTGTATCCTCAAGTTCATGGTGCTACAGCGACCATTGCATATCAAGAAGTAGACTGGGGGGCGCGGTTTTTGTAAAGAGGACGTGCCCGTAGGAAAGGGTAGGATTTAAGAGCTTACCGGATATGCATCCTAGAGTAAGCATTGGATTAGTGGAGAGATGGGTGATATTTGTCTGTGGATGGGCATCTTTTAAAGACTACGCGGCCAGGTGCTTCAGGTCGAGCTTCACCCGTGAATCTTTTGGCGAGGTTCTACTGCTTTCTCGGTCCTTTTGTATGTTCTTGCTCTGCTGTGTTATGTTGTGTTAGATGTTTCTGTTTTCAATGTCGTCGAAGTTCTCGCTACTATACGTTTCCGGGTTTTTGTATATTTCACTAGCAGCAGTCTTGATCTTGTTTTGGTCTTCAGCCGTATCCATCTAAAAATCGATTCCCTTGTCGAAGTACTTCATGTCCTGTTTTAGGTTGTCGTTCCTTGTGTAGATAGGTCGACCGATCTTCTTGCTCTTGGCCTTGGAGTACAAGGCCAAGAGCAAGCATTAGCATTAAGATTTCATGCATTTTCTTTTGTCTCGGTTTGTTCCTGGAGTGGTTTATCAAACCTCTCATGATAACTCGCTCATATTTTCTGAGTCTTACCTGTTAGCTTTAGTAAGTGCCGATACTTTTAAACCATGTATCATGCACGGAACGATCACCATTCGATAGTATTAGGGACATCGCTTTGTAGAGCTCGATTACTACTTGGTCAGTCCCGGGAGCTGTCCCGTTCCGCATTTTCTTGATGATTTCCATTACGTCATCTGTAGTGGGTCCATCACCTTGTACTTCGGTTATTGGCTTTTTATTAACTGTTGGTATAATACGGCCCGCGGATTTTTTTAGAATTTGCTCCCATTTGGTCATCGGAAGAAACAAACTGCAGAAAAACGTCGAAAAAGATTAACTCTACATGAGTTAATCTTTTTCGACGTATTTCTGCAGTTTGTTTCTCCTGTAAAAAAAGTACAGCATCTTCATGCGTTTTGCAGGGTGGTTTTTCCCCAGTCCGCCGAGGCAGGCCCTGCATGCTTTTTGTTCCTCCTGATACTTAACCTTTTGAAGTGTTGACCGACATTCTTTTACGCGGTTATGCCTATTTGGATTATCTGGTTGCCTGCTTTGTAAGAATTTAGCCTTTTGTAGGTTAGCAAGAGCTAGTCGATGATCTCTGGAGAGAACTGGCTGAAGAGTTAGTTTCCTGGGCAGCCGCTTTTAATACCTCCGTTATGGTATTCCAGGGTATTTCGGTGTTTTCGTCTGTTGAGTTGATTCCTATATTTTTTAGCTTTTTTGTTATGCAATCTTGGTATTTTGTTTTGGTGAATTTGCTATTGAGGGCGGCATAGTAGCATTGTTTATAGTTGAAATCCTTGGCAACTATTATTGCCTCCTTCATAGGTATATTCTGTTGCCTTTGTGCATTATTGTCTTTTGTTTGAAATTCGGTTTGTCCTTAGCAAACCCCAGATTATTTTATGATCGGATATGCTCCTAGCGGCCCATTCACCTTTAATAAATTCGAAGAGGTTTTCTGTAGCGTGTGGCGTTATAATGTGATCCAATTGGGACTTTTGAGTGCCCTTTGACCATGTTAGCCTGCATGATGATATCCCTTTTGTCGTTTCTGTTTGCAGTTTTTCCCTGTTGGCAATATCCATTAACAGTTCCCCGTTGCAGTTGGAGAAGTCATGGAGTAGATTTTGTTGAATCAGCCCTTTACGTTGGTACTTTTGTGTATCATGGCGACCAATATGTGCGTTAAAGTCGCCAAGGATTATTAACGTACATTTCCTTGGTTTTTGTCTGATCAAGTTTAATAAGCCTGTGAAGGATCTGTTTGCTATGGATGTACGACTGTTGATGTGGGAGTTGATTATATACAGAGGAGTAGGCCTGTCATTTCCCCTGTCGACTTTAAGAGTAGCTGACATTGCGTCTGTATCCTTTTTCCTGTTAACTAATTCAATTTGGGCATCTTTTCTGATTAAAATTGCCAGTCCCCGGGTGTGTCTTACCTGTGGTTCCATAGAGGTGCCATTGGTAGTGTGTGGAGTTGTATGCTCCTGAGTTCATGCCTGTTTCTTGTATGCAGGCTACATGGATGCCTCTAAGTGAAAGTTGGGCGTCTATTTTATCTTTTTTGCCGGTTTTGAGTACCCACGGATGTTCCAGGTTGGAGTACGTAAGTCTGGGCAAGTGTATTTTATTGCGGTAGACGGCTGGTTTCTTAGTATTGTGAACCCATTATTGACATCTGCGACTACGTCTGATAATAGTGTATTATATTGATACTTGTTGTTCATACTGTGTTAATGACCTAGTCAATTGGGTGTTGTTAGTTTGAGACTGGGGTTTCGAAGGTTGTCGGTTATTTAAAGGCTTAGTATGTTGTGATATTTTGACATTGGTTGATTCTTGTATTAGATCATTGTAATGTTCGTCGTCAGTCATGTATCATGAGACAAAATTTGTGTGAATTTAAAGTTATTTGAGAAAAACACATTTTTCTGGAGTAACGTTTAAAACGTTTTCCTAGCAAAATCGATTTTCAAAACTTCGTTCAGCCCGGAACCAAATACAGCATGGATAGATAGATTTTGTTGCGTAGCAAATGTTTGTAAATAGCAAAAGGCCATTGCAAACCAAGGGCATGATTTACTTTTTTCTTTCGCCAGAAATGAAACCTGATTATATGATATAGGACAATAAGAGAAATCAATAGCAATTATTCTCATTGGCAGTTTGTAATCACTAAAACTAATAAAAAAAAAAGATAATTGAATCGAATAGATACGCGTTAGTGGGTATTGTATATTGGTGTATTTTGATGACCCTAATTATTGAAACACTATTTAACACGTATCCACTATAGGATAGGTCTTCTGGATTGCTTTTCTAAATTGTACTATGGAATATTCTTACAAAAAAAGAAATGATACAGGCATACAAACCGAAACTATTCATTAAATAATTAGTACTTCTGGTTTTACAAAAACCTTTGTTTACCTTATCAATTATCATAGAACAATAATTACAATATCACTTTCACTGCCCACAAAGTAGACACAATAGATAAACAATCACATGAACCCTAAGTGGTTTATTGCACAGTGAAAGTGTTAAACTACTAAATTCTTAAAGATAAACTTAATTAATCATCATCATTACTCGTCTCTAAAGGCCAATGCAAACCATTGGCATGACTTACTTTTTTCTTTCGCCAGAAATGAAACCTAGGTTATATGATAAAGGACAATAAGAGAAAGTGTAAGTCAGGGGCAGTCGGTGTTGAACCGCTTTAGGATACGAACTTCCTAATCCAGACTAGTTAAGTTAGGAGATTTAGTGAATACCAAAAGGTAATGTCCGATTCGGCTGTCGCGAGATAGCGAGTATTAGTTATTAAGTTAAATATAGTTGGGTTGAAGCCCAGATTAGACTAATCTAGTATTTAAAGTAGTGTGTGTTTGTCGGTGTGACTGGGCGAGTCCTTCATTATCATAATTATCCTAGGCTGATAGAGCTATTATTGTTCTCATAACTAATCAGACAGAGAAGTGTCGCTGGGGAGTTTGTTGCGCCACTTCTTCTCCCTAGTCCAAACACTAGGAAGTGGTGAAGGTTGGGCGCTTTGGGGCTGTCTATAGACCTTCAAGAGAGTTGATCCACGACTCTATTAATTAATAATTTTTGATTCTCTACTCTATTGTGTAGTAAATTCTAGTACTGCAATTCTTGAACTTTTATCTGTTTCCATTATGATGATTATTGAGTTTCGAATTTCAACTCTATTATGTAGTAATTCTTGATTGTTGTATTTTTTATATCAGACCAATAATTCGGTCAGACTAATACTAACACGTGTCTTGTAGATATGCTTGTTGTGCAAAGGGTGAACTTCCAGGGTTTTGGGTGACCTCACCCATCTCATAAACAGTCCAAGGACTGATAGGGACCATGTATCCAAAAGAGCATGAAGCCGACGCAATGCCGCTTGATAGCCGCTTGCGTCACTATATGGAAGTGTTGCTCTGAGTACTCCGAGTGTAGATGTGAGGTATCGTGTGAGTAATGACTGATCAACTACCTGTTACGCTAGCGTATGGGTTACTCACAATGTAATAATAATAATGTACTTTGCATCCCCTTATTATTATTATCTTTCTAAAACCACATTCAATGTATGTTCATAACTATGAATTCCTAAGTTTTATTTAGCATTATTTCTTTCAATCCTTTCCTTGGTCTATTGATGAGACAAGGTATTTGACTTCAATTTTGGAATTCATTTAATCTCTATCGGTGGGAGAGTGTCCAGTCTGGAGACGAGCTCTACAGAGCCGTACGGTGGCGGAGTGCGGCTCTTCCCCCTTCGGGGGGAACCGACCTAAATACAAATATTAACATAATTAGAAATAACGAAAATTTTATTAGCCTAGGGCAATTGAGGAATAAACACATGTGATTCCGTGACCAGGATTCTCGTCATTAAATGTACTGATTCACTTCAGTGCAACGATAAAGAAGAAAATATGGGTTACTTCGAAAATAACACAACGTAATTTTATAGTTCGAATAGTATTAGCGACGGCAAGCGTTACAGCGGTTACAATAACTTAAGTTTAATTAAGTTACGTTTGATAATGGAAGTTGAACTCTTCAACTACTCTTAGTTTGTTCAAATCCCGCAGGATTTGTTAGTTGATGTGCTTAGATTTCATTGTCATGAATTTTGAGTTCGATTCCCGCCTGATGTCATTGGTTTATACTAAAGTGTTTGAATTCCATTGCCACGGATATTGGGTTCGATTCCCGCTAGATGTATTATCTTCTTGGAATTACTGTTTCACGGCTTCTGGGTTCAATTCCCGCAGGAATTGTAGGGCTTTGGTTCCGGTGTTACTGATAGAGGGTTCGATTCCCACATGCACGGACATATTTTTAAGTAGGTAATGGTATTATTGTTGCTTGGGCTCCTGTACTACTGCACTAAAGGAAAGCTTATAAAATGACAATTAATTTACCTATCGTCACAGGCAGTTAACTTAAATCTTTCCGACCCTGCAGTCTGCAGCGTATGTTACACAATTGACTAGATACCCGTGTGGCCTTAATTCTTTTGAGAAGACTGATGTTAGTCAGGGGCTGGTAAAGATCTTATAACTAATCAGGCAGAGAAGTGTTGATGGGGAGTTTGCTGCGCCAGTTCTTCTCCCAAGCCCAAACACTAGGAAGTGGTGAAGGGTGGGCGCTTTGGGGCTGTCTATAGACCTTCAAGAGAGTTGATCCACGACTCTATTAATTAATAATTTTTGATTCTCTACTCTATTGTGTAGTAAATTCTAGTACTGCAATTCTTGAACTTTTATCTGTTTCCATTATGATGATTATTGAGTTTAGAATCTCAACTCTATTATGTAGTAATTCTTGATTGTTGTATTTTTTATATCAGACCAATAATTCGGTCAGACTGATACTAACACGTGTCTTGTAGATATGCTTGTTGTGCAAAGGGTGAACTTCCAGGGTTTTGGGTGACCTCACCTATCTCATAAACAGTCCAAGGACTGATAGGGACCATGTCTCCAAAAGAGCATGAAGCCGACGCAATGCCGCTTGATAGCCGCTTGCGTCACTATATGGAAGAGTTGCTCTGAGTATTCCGAGTGTAGATGTGAGGTATCGTGTGAGTAATGACTGATCAACTACCTGTTACGCTAGCGTATGGGTTACTCACAATGTAATAATAATAATGTACTTCCCGCTTATTATTATTATCTTTCTAAAACCACATTCAATGTACGTTCATAACTATGAATTCCTAAGTTTTATTTAGCATTATTTCTTTCAATCCTTTCCTTGGTCTATTGATGAGACAAGGCATTTGACTTCAATTTTGGAATTCATTTAATCTCTATCGGTGGGAGAGTGTCCAGTCTGGAGACGAGCTCTACAGAGCCGTACGGTGGCGGAGTGCGGCTCTTCCCCCTTCGGGGGGAACCGACCTTAATACTAATATTAACATAATTAGAAATAACGAAAATTTTATCAGCCTAGGGTAATTTAGGAACAGTCACATGTGGTGCCAGAACCAGGATTCTCATTATTAAATTTTAATGTACTCATTCAGTTCATGATACGTCTGTGCTGTCATATGGTCTGATACTATGGGGCAATTCAGTTGAAGTTTTAATGGCATTTCGGGTTCAAAAGAAGTGTACTCAATACTCAATATTTTTATTGCTTTACCATAATGTGTACTTAGGTGGTATACATATAATTTCGATCATTATGGACCCTGTAGGGCACAGCAAAAACCGACAGAGGAGAGTGTAGTGTGATATCTCGCGTCTGTGTTTTGGAAAACTTTCTGAAAACTGTCATGAATCTTGATTTCGATTCCCGCCTGATGTCATTGGTTTATAAATAAGTGTTTGAATTCCATTGCTACGGATATTGGGTTCGATTCCCGCCGACAGAGGAGAGTGTAGTGTAATATCTCGCGGCTGTGTTTTGGAAAACTTTCTGAAAACTGTCATGAATCTTGATTTCGATTCCCGCCTGATGTCATTGGTTTATAAATAAGTGTTTGAATTCCATTGCTACGGATATTGGGTTCGATTCCCGCTAGATGTATTGTTTTCTTGGAATTCCTGTGTCACGGCTTCTGGGTTCAATTCCCGCAGTAATTGTACGGCTTTGGTTCCGGTGTTACTGATACTGGGTTCGATTTCCACATGCACGGACGTATTTTTAAGGAGGTAATGATATTATTGGTGTGCGTTACCCTGGCAAAATGTTGTGCATTTGAGAGGTGAGACCATAACAAATAATTGGTGTATCATGAGGAGCAATTTGTTTACTAATAGCAAAATTTGTGTGAATTTAAAGTTATTTGAGAAAAACACATTGTTTTGGAGTAACGTTTGAAACGTTTTCCTGGCAAAATCGATTTTCAAAACTTAGTTCAGCCCGGAATCAAATACAGCATGAATAGATAGCTTCTGTTGCGTAGCAAATGTTTGTAAATAGCAAAATTTGTGTGTGATATGGTTCTTAAGTTATATATTTAAATCTCTCCAACCCTGCAGTCTGCAGCGTATGTTATACTATTGACTAGATACTCGTGGGGCCTTATTTCTATTGTGAAGACTGGAAGACAGGTGTAAGTCAGGGCCAGTCGGTGTTGAACCGCTTTAGGATACGGACTTCCTAATCCAGACTAGTTAAGTTAGGAGATGTAGTGAATACCAAAAGGTAATGTCCGATTGGGCTGTCGCGAGATAGCGAGTATTAGTTATTAAGTTAAATATAGTTGGGTTGAAGCCCAGATTAGACTAATCTAGTATTTAAAGTAGTGTGTGTTTGTCGGTGTGACTGGGCGAGTCCTTCATTATCATAATTATCCTAAGCTGATAGAGCTATTATTGTTCTCATAACTAATCAGACAGAGCATTGTTGCTGGGGAGTTTGTTGCGCCACTTCTTCTCCCCAGCCCAAACACTAGGAAGTGGTGAAGGGTGGGCGCTTTGGGGCTGTCTATAGACCTTCAAGAGAGTTGTTCCACGACTCTATTAATTAATAATGTTTGATTCTCTACACTATTGTGTAGTAAATTCTAGTACTGCAATTCTTGAACTTTTATCTGTTTCCATTATGATGATTATTGAGTTTCAAATCTCAACTCTATTATGTAGTAATTCTTGATTGTTGTATTTTTTATATCAGACCAATAATTCGGTCAGACTGATACTAACACGTGTCTTGTAGATATGCTTGTTGTGCAAAGGGTGAACTTCCAGGGTTTTGGGTGACCTCACCCATCTCATAAACAGTCCAAGGACTGATAGGGACCATGTATCCAAAAGAGCATGAAGCCGACGCAATGCCGCTTGATAGCCGCTTGCGTCACTATATGGAAGTGTTGCTCTGAGTACTCCGAGTGTAGATGTGAGGTATCGTGTGAGTAATGACTGATCAACTACCTGTTACGCTAGCGTATGGGTTACTCACAATGTAATAATAATAATGTACTTTGCATCCGCTTATTATTATTATCTTTCTAAAACCACATTCAATGTATGTTCATAACTATGAATTCCTAAGTTTTATTTAGCATTATTTCTTTCAATCGTTTCCTTGGTCTATTGATGAGACAAGGCATTTGACTTCAATTTTGGAATTCATTTAATCTCTATCGGTGGGAGAGTGTCCAGTCTGGAGACGAGCTCTACAGAGCCGTACGGTGGCGGAGTGCGGCTCTTCCCCCTTCGGGGGAACCGACCTAAATACTAATATTAATATAATTAGAAATAACGAAAATTTTATCAGCCTAGAGTAATTTAGGAACAGTCACATGTGGTGCCAGAACCAGGATTCTCATTATTAAATTTTAATGTACTCATTCACTTCATGATACGTCTGTGCTGTCATATGGTCTGGTACTATGGGGCAATTCAGTTGAAGTTTTAATGGCATTTCGGGTTCAAAAGAAGTGTACTCAATACTCAATATTTTTATTGATTTACCATAATGTGTACTTAGGTGGTATACATATAATTTCGATCATTATGGACCCTGTAGGGCACAGCAAAAACCGACAGAGGAGAGTGTAGTGTGTGTGTGTGTGTGTGTATCTCGCGTCTGTGTTTTGGAAAACTTTCTGAAAACTGTCATGAATCTTGATTTCGATTCCCGCCTGATGTCATTGGTTTATAAATAAGTGTTTGAATTCCATTGCTACGGATATTGGGTTCGATTCCCGCCGACAGAGGAGAGTGTAGTGTAATATCTCGCGTCTGTGTTTTGGAAAACTTTCTGAAAACTGTCATGAATCTTGATTTCGATTCCCGCCTGATGTCATTGGTTTATACTAAAGTGTTTGAATTCCATTGCCACGGATATTGGGTTCGATTCCCGCTAGATGTATTATCTTCTTGGAATTACAGTTTCACGGCTTCTGGGTTCAATTCCCGCAGGAATTGTAGGGCTTTGGTTCCGGTGTTACTGATAGAGGGTTCGATTCCCACATGCACGGACATATTTTTAAGTAGGTAATGGTATTATTGTTGCTTGGGCTCCTGTACTACTGCACTAAAGGAAAGCTTATAAAATAACAATTAATTTACCTATCGTCACAGGCAATTAACTTAAATCTTTCCGACCCTGCAGTCTGCAGCGTATGTTACACAATTGACTAGATACCCGTGTGGCCTTAATTCTTTTGAGAAGACTGATGTAAGTCAGGGGCTGGTAAAGTTCTTATAACTAATCAGGCAGAGAAGTGTTGATGGGGAGTTTGCTGCGCCAGTTCTTCTCCCAAGCCCAAACACTAGGAAGTTGTGAAGGGTAGGCGCTTTGGGGTTGGCTATAGACCTTCAAGAGAGTTTATCCACGACTCTATTCATTAATAATTCTTGATTTATGACTCTCTACTCTATTATCTAGTAAATTGTAGAACTATGATTCTTGAACTTTCTACTCTTTGTTTCCGGCCAGTAATAGTGCTTTATGAGATATATTATCCAAATCTCTATTATATATTACCTCTATGGGAGAGTGTCCAGTGTGGAGACGAGCTTTACAGAGCCGTAAGGTGATGGAGTGCGGCTCTTCCCCCTTCGGGGGAGCCTACCTCAATACTTATATTAACATAATTAGAAATAACGAAAATTTTATCAGCCTATGGTAATTTAGGAACAGTCACATGTGGTGCCAGAACCAGGATTATCATCATTAAATTTGAATGTACTCATTCACTTCTTGATACGTCTGTGCTGTCATATGGTCTGATACTATGGGGATATTCAGTTGAGGTTTTAATGGCATTTCGGGTACAAAAGAAGTGTAGGGAAATATCTGGCGTCTGTGTTTTGGAAAACTTTCCACCTTTATTTAAAAAACTTCACATTTTACAGTTACCCTGCATGTACGTCAAGGAACCATGTTATTAAGTTACGGTTTGATAATGGTATGGTGGACTCGTAGTGGGTTTAAATCCCGCAGGTTTGTTAGGTAGATGTGCTTAGATTTCAGTGTCATGAATCTTGAGTTTGATTCCCGCCTGATGTCATTGGTTTATACATAAGTGTTTGAATTCCATTGCTACGGATATTGGGTACGAGTAAAGATGAGAATCAACCAGTGGAAGAAGCTGGATTTGTACGCAGCTTCTCTACCATAGACGACATACACTCTGAAAAAAATCATCTTAGAAGAATACAATGAATACCAATTTGGTGGGAGAGCGGAGAGGTAAGGTGTGGCGCTCTACAAGGTCGTGCGTGGGTGGAGCACGGCCCCTTCCCGTGAGGGGATCCGTTTAGGTAGCCCGTGACATTCAATATTTCTGACATTTTTTTCGAAATAGATTTTATCATAATTACTGCAAATTGAATTTTAATCAACATACAAAGTAAAACAGCGCCTCAATTTGCAAATAGCGTAAGAAATATTAATCGTTGTAGGCTACAATGAACCAATCACCTTACGGGAAGCCAATTAGCGAGCACGGAGACGCCTGCGCGGCCGCTGCTAGAGGTAGCATTGTCAATACTTTCCATACAAACCATGCGTGTCACCGTTTACTCATAATCTTAATCTAATGAATGAATGAATGAATTGCCGAAACCGATCCCAGCATGGTTTGACCAGACTCGATTAATCGAATGAACCCTAAGATTCACCCTAGCTCCTGTAGCCTCATGTTCATGGTGCTACAGCGACCATTGCATATCAAGAAGTAGACTGGGAGGCGCGGTTTTTGTAAAGAGGACGTGCCCGTAGGAAAGGGTAGGATTTAAGAGCTTACCGGATATGCATCCTAGAGTAAGCATTGGATTAGTGGAGAGATGGGTGATATTTGTCTGTGGATGGGCATCTTTTAAAGACTATGCGGCCAGGTGCTTCAGGTCGAGCTTCACCCGTGAATCTTTTGGCGAGGTTCTACTGCTTTCTCGGTCCTTTTGTATGTTCTTGCTCTGCTGTGTTATGTTGTGTTAGATGTTTCTGTTTTCAATGTCGTCGAAGTTCTCGCTACTATACGTTTCCGGGTTTTTGTATATTTCACTAGCAGCAGTCTTGATCTTGTTTTGGTCTTCAGCCGTATCCATCTAAAAATCGATTCCCTTGTCGAAGTACTTCATGTCCTGTTTTAGGTTGTCGTTCCTTGTGTAGATAGGTCGAACGATCTTCTTGCTCTTGGCCTTGGAGTACAAGGCCAAGAGCAAGCATTAGCATTAAGATTTCATGCATTTTCTTTTGTCTCGGTTTGTTCCTGGAGTGGTTTATCAAACCTCTCATGATAACTCGCTCATATTTTCTGAGTCTTACCTGTTAGCTTTAGTAAGTGCCGATACTTTAAAACCATGTATCATGCACGGAACGATCACCATTCGATAGTATTAGGGACATCGCTTTGTAGAGCTCGATTACTACTTGGTCAGTCCCGGGAGCTGTCCCGTTCCGCATTTTCTTGATGATTTCCATTACGTCATCTGTAGTGGGTCCATCACCTTGTACTTCGGTTATTGGCTTTTTATTAACTGTTGGTATAATACGGCCCGCGGATTTTTTTAGAATTTGCTCCCATTTGGTCACCGGAAGAAACAAACTGCAGAAAAACGTCGAAAAAGATTAACTCTACATGAGCTAATCTTTTTCGACGTATTTCTGCAGTTTGTTTCTCCTGTAAAAAAAGTACAGCATCTTCATGCGTTTTGCAGGGTGGTTTTTCCCCAGTCCGCCGAGGCAGGCCCTGCATGCTTTTTGTTCCTCCTGATACTTAACCTTTTGAAGTGTTGACCGACATTCTTTTACGCGGTTATGCCTATTTGGATTATCTGGTTGCCTGCTTTGTAAGAATTTAGCCTTTTGTAGGTTAGCAAGAGCTAGTCGATGATCTCTGGAGAGAACTGGCTGAAGAGTTAGTTTCCTGGGCAGCCGCTTTTAATACCTCCGTTATGGTATTCCAGGGTATTTCGGTGTTTTCGTCTGTTGAGTTGATTCCTATATTTTTTAGCTTTTTTGTTATGCAATCTTGGTATTTTGTTTTGGTGAATTTGCTATTGAGGGCGGCATAGTAGCATTGTTTATAGTTGAAATCCTTGGCAACTATTATTGCCTCCTTCATAGGTATATTCTGTTGCCTTTGTGCATTATTGTCTTTTGTTTGAAATTCGGTTTGTCCTTAGCAAACCCCAGATTATTTTATGATGGGATATGCTCCTAGCGGCCCATTCACCTTTAATAAATTCGAAGAGGTTTTCTGTAGCGTGTGGCGTTATAATGTGATCCAATTGGGACTTTTGAGTGCCCTTTGACCATGTTAGCCTGCATGATGATCTCCCTTTTGTCGTTACTATTTGCAGTTTTTCCCTGTTGGCAATATCCATTAACAGTTCCCCGTTGCAGTTGGAGAAGTCATGGAGTAGATTTTGTTGAATCAGCCCTTTATGTTGGTACTTTTGTGTATCATGGCGACCAATATGTGCGTTAAAGTCGCCAAGGATTATTAACGTACATTTCCGTGGTTTTTGTCTGATCAAGTTTAATAAGCCTGTGAAGGATCTGTTTGCTATGGATGTACGACTGTTGATGTGGGAGTTGATTATATACAGAGGAGCAGGCTTGTCATTTCCCCTGTCGACTTTAAGAGTAGCTGACATTGCGTCTGTATCCTTTTTCCTGTCAACTAATTCAATTTGGGCATCTTTTCTGATTAAAATTGCCAGTCCCCGGTGTGTCTTACCTGTGGTTCCATTGGTAGTGTGTGGAGTTGTATGCTCCTGAGTTCATGCCTGTTTCTTGTATGCAGGCTATATGGATGCCTGTGAAAGTTGGGCGTCTATTTTATCTTTTTTGCCGGTTTTGAGTACCCACGGATGTTCCAGGTTGGAATACGTAAGTCTGGGCAAGTGTATTTTATTGCGGTAGACGGCTGGTTTCTTAGTATTGTGAACCCATTATTGACATCTGCGACTACGTCTGATAATAGTGTATTATATTGATACTTGTTGTTCATACTGTGTTAATGACCTAGTCAATTGGGTGTTGTTAGTTTGAGACTGGGGTTTCGAAGGTTGTCGGTTATTTAAAGGCTTAGTATGTTGTGATACTTTGACATTGGTTGGTTCTTTTATTAGATCATTGTAATGTTCGTCGTCAGTCATGTATCATGAGACAAAATTTGTGTGAATTTAAAGTTATTTGAGAAAACCACATTTTTCTGGAGTAACGTTTGAAACGTTTTCCTAGCAAAATCGATTTTCAAAACTTCGTTCAGCCCGGAACCAAATACAGCATGGACAGATAGATTTTGTTGCGTAGCAAATGTTTGTAAATAGCAAAAGGCCATTGCAAACTATTGTCATGATTTACTTTTTTCTTTCGCCAGAAATGAAACCTAGGTTATAGGTATGATATAGGACAATAAGAGAAATCAATAGCAATTATTCTCATTGGCAGTTTGTAATCACTAAAACTAATAAAAAAAAAAGATAATTGAATCGAATAGATACGCGTTAGTGGGTATTGTATATTGGTGTATTGCGATGACCCTAATTATTGAAACACTATTTAACACGTATCCACTATAGGATAGGTCTTCTGGATTGCTTTTCTAAATTGTACTATGGAATATTCTTACAAAAAAAGAAATGATACAGGCATAAAAACCGAAACTATTCATTAAATAATTAGTACTTCTGGTTTTACAAAAACCTTTGTTTACCTTATCAATTATCATAGAACAATAATTACAATATCACTTTCACTGCCCACAAAGTAGACACAATAGATAAACAATCACATGAACCCTAAGTGGTTTAGTGCACAGTGAAAGTGTTAAACTACTAAATTCTTATAGATAAACTTAATTAATCATCATCATTGCTCGTCTATAAAGGCCAATGCAAACTATCGGCATGATTTACTTTTTTCTTTCGCCAGAAATTAAACCTAGGTTATATGATAAAGGACAATAAGAGAAAGTGTAAGTCAGGGGCAGTCGGTGTTGAACCGCTTTAGGATACGAACTTCCTAATCCAGACTAGTTAAGTTAGGAGATTTAGTGAATACCAAAAGGTAATGTCCGATTGGGCTGTCGCGAGACAGCGAGTATTAGTTATTAAGTTAAATATAGTTGGGTTTAAGCCCAGATTAGACTAATCTAGTATTTAAAGTAGTGTGTGTTTGTCGGTGTGACTGGGCGAGTCCTTCATTATCATAATTATCCTAGGCTGATAGAGCTATTATTGTTCTCATAACTAATCAGACAGAGAAGTGTCGCTGGGGAGTTTGTTGCGCCACTTCTTCTCCCTAGTCCAAACACTAGGAAGTGGTGAAGGTTGGGCGCTTTGGGGCTGTCTATAGACCTTCAAGAGAGTTGATCCACGTCTCTATTAATTAATAATTTTTGATTCTCTACTCTATTGTGTAGTAAATTCTAGTACTGCAATTCTTGAACTTTTATCTGTTTCCATTATGATGATTATTGAGTTTCGAATCTCAACTCTATTATGTAGTAATTCTTGATTGTTGTATTTTTTATTTCAGACCAATAATTCGGTCAGACTGATACTAACACGTGTCTTGTAGATATGCTTGTTGTGCAAAGGGTGAACTTCCAGGGTTTTGGGTGACCTCACCTATCTCATAAACAGTCCAAGGACTGATAGGGACCATGTCTCCAAAAGAGCATGAAGCCGACGCAATGCCGATTGATAGCCGCTTGCGTCACTATATGGAAGTGTTGCTCTGAGTACTCCGAGTGTAGATGTGAGGTATCGTGTGAGTAATGACTGATCAACTACCTGTTACGCTAGCGTATGGGTTACTCACAATGTAATAATAATAATGTACTTTGCATCCCCTTATTATTATTATCTTTCTAAAACCTAATTCAATGTACGTTCATAACTATGAATTCCTAAGTTTTATTTAGCATTATTTCTTTCAATCCTTTCCTTGGTCTATTGATGAGACAAGGTATTTGACTTCAATTTTGGAATTCATTTAATCTCTATCGGTGGGAGAGTGTCCAGTCTGGAGACGAGCTCTACAGAGCCGTACGGTGGCGGAGTGCGGCTTGGTGGGGAACCGACCTTAATACTAATATTAACATGATTAGAAATAACGAAAATTTTATCAGCCTAGGGTAATTTAGGAACAGTCACTTGTGGTGCCAGAACCAGGATTCTCATTATTAAATTTTAATGTACTCATTCAGTTCATGATACGTCTGTGCTGTCATATGGTCTGATACTATGGGGCAATTCAGTTGAAGTTTTAATGGCATTTCAGGTTCAAAAGAAGTGTACTCAATACTCAATATTTTTATTGCTTTACCATAATGTGTACTTAGGTGGTATACATATAATTTCGATCATTATGGACCCTGTAGGGCACAGCAAAAACCGACAGAGGAGAGTGTAGTGTGATATCTCGCGTCTGTGTTTTGGAAAACTTTCTGAAAACTGTCATGAATCTTGATTTCGATTCCCGCCTGATGTCATTGGTTTATAAATAAGTGTTTGAATTCCATTGCTACGGATATTGGGTTCGATTCCCGCTAGATGTATTGTTTTCTTGGAATTCCTGTGTAACGGCTTCTGGGTTCAAGTCCCGCAGTAATTGTACGGCTTTGGTTCCGGTGTTACTGATACTGGGTTCGATTTCCACATGCACGGACGTATTTTTAAGGAGGTAATGATATTATTGGTGTGCGTTACCCTGGCAAAATGTTGTGCATTTGAGAGGTGAGACCATAACAAATAATTGGTGTATCATGAGGAGCAATTTGTTTACTAATAGCAAAATTTGTGTGAATTTAAGGTTATTTGAGAAAAACACATTTTTTTGGAGTAACGTTTGAAACATTTTCCTGGCAAAATCGATTTTCAAAACTTAGTTCAGCCCGGAACCAAATACAGCATGAATAGATAGCTTCTGTTGCGTAGCAAATGTTTGTAAATAGCAAAATTTGTGTGTGATATGGTTCTTAAGTTATATATTTAAATCTCTCCAACCCTGCAGTCTGCAGCGTATGTTATACTATTGACTAGATACTCGTGGGGCCTTATTTCTATGGTGAAGACTGGAAGACAGGTGTAAGTCAGGGCCAGTCGGTGTTGAACCGCTTTAGGATACGGACTTCCTAATCCAGACTAGTTAAGTTAGGAGATGTAGTGAATACCAAAAGGTAATGTCCGATTGGGCTGTCGCGAGATAGCGAGTATTAGTTATTAAGTTAAATATAGTTGGGTTGAAGCCCAGATTTGACTATTCTAGTATTTAAAGTAGTGTGTGTTTGTCGGTGTGACTGGGCGAGTCCTTCATTATCATAATTATCCTAAGCTGATAGAGCTATTATTGTTCTCATAACTAATCAGACAGAGCATTGTTGCTGGGGAGTTTGTTGCGCCACTTCTTCTCCCCAGCCCAAACACTAGGAAGTGGTGAAGGGTGGGCGCTTTGGGGCTGTCTATAGACCTTCAAGAGAGTTGTTCCACGACTCTATTAATTAATAATGTTTGATTCTCTACACTATTGTGTAGTAAATTCTAGTACTGCAATTCTTGAACTTTTATCTGTTTCCATTATGATGATTATTGAGTTTCGAATCTCAACTCTATTATGTAATAATTCTTGATTGTTGTATTTTTTATATCAGACCAATAATTCGGTCAGACTGATACTAACACGTGTCTTGTAGATATGCTTGTTGTGCAAAGGGTGAACTTCCAGGGTTTTGGGTGACCTCACCCATCTCATAAACAGTCCAAGGACTGATAGGGACCATGTATCCAAAAGAGCATGAAGCCGACGCAATGCCGATTGATAGCCGCTTGCGTCACTATATGGAAGTGTTGCTCTGAGTACTCCGAGTGTAGATGTGAGGTATCGTGTGAGTAATGACTGATCAACTACCTGTTACGCTAGCGTATGGGTTACTCACAATGTAATAATAATAATGTACTTTGCATCCCCTTATTATTATTATCTTTCTAAAACCACATTCAATGTCTGTTCATAACTATGAATTCCTAAGTTTTATTTAACATTATTTCTTTCAATCCTTTCCTTGGTCTATTGATAAGACAAGGCATTTGACTTCAATTTTGGAATTCATTTAATCTCTATCGGTGGGAGAGTGTCCAGTCTGGAGACGAGCTCTACAGAGCCGTACGGTGGCGGAGTGCGGCTCTTCCCCCTTCGGGGGGAACCGACCTAAATACTAATATTAACATAATTAGAAATAACGAAAATTTTATTAGCCTACGGCAATTGAGGAATAAACAAATGGGATTCCGTGACCAGGATTCTCGTCATTAAATGTACTGATTCACTTCAGTGCAACGATAAAGAAGAAAATATGGGTTACTTCGAAAATAACACAACGTAATTTTATAGTTCGAATAGTATTAGCGACGGCAAGCGTTACAGCGGTTACAATAACTTAAGTTTAATTAAGTTACGTTTGATAATGGAAGTTGAACTCTTCAACTACTCTTAGTTTGTTCAAATCCCGCAGGATTTGTTAGTTGATGTGCTTAGATTTCATTGTCATGAATTTTGAGTTCGATTCCCGCCTGATGTCATTGGTTTATACTAAAGTGTTTGAATTCCATTGCCACGGATATTGGGTTCGATTCCCGCTAGATGTATTATCTTCTTGGAATTACTGTTTCACGGCTTCTGGGTTCAATTCCCGCAGGAATTGTAGGGCTTTGGTTCCGGTGTTACTGATAGAGGGTTCGATTCCCACATGCACGGACATATTTTTAAGTAGGTAATGGTATTATTGTTGCTTGGGCTCCTGTACTACTGCACTAAAGGAAAGCTTATAAAATGACAATTAATTTACCTATCGTCACAGGCAGTTAACTTAAATCTTTCCGACCCTGCAGTCTGCAGCGTATGTTACACAATTGACTAGATACCCGTGTGGCCTTAATTCTTTTGAGAAGACTGATGTTAGTCAGGGGCTGGTAAAGATCTTATAACTAATCAGGCAGAGAAGTGTTGATGGGGAGTTTGCTGCGCCAGTTCTTCTTCAACATAATTAGAAATAACGAAAATTTTATTAGCCTACGGCAATTGAGGAATAAACACATGGGATTCCGTGACCAGGATTCTCGTCATTAAATGTACTGATTCACTTCAGTGCAACGATAAAGAAGAAAATATGGGTTACTTCGAAAATAACACAACGTAATTTTATAGTTCGAATAGTATTAGCGACGGAAAGCGTTACAGCGGTTACAATAACTTAAGTTTAATTAAGTTACGTTTGATAATGGAAGTTGAACTCTTCAACTACTCTTAGTTTGTTCAAATCCCGCAGGATTTGTTAGTTGATGTGCTTAGATTTCATTGTCATGAATTTTGAGTTCGATTCCCGCCTGATGTCATTGGTTTATACTAAAGTGTTTGAATTCCATTGCCACGGATATTGGGTTCGATTCCCGCTAGATGTATTATCTTCTTGGAATTACTGTTTCACGGCTTCTGGGTTCAATTCCCGCAGGAATTGTAGGGCTTTGGTTTCGGTGTTACTGATAGAGGGTTCGATTCCCACATGCACGGACATATTTTTAAGTAGGTAATGGTATTATTGTTGCTTGGGCTTATAAAATATAAAAAAGCTTATAAAATGACAATTAATTTACCTATCGTCACAGGCAGTTAACGTAAATCTTTCCGACCCTGCAGTCTGCAGCGTATGTTACACAATTGACTAGATACCCGTGTGGCCTTAATTCTTTTGAGAAGACTGATGTTAGTCAGGGGCTGGTAAAGATCTTATAACTAATCAGGCAGAGAAGGGTTGATTGGGAGTTTGCTGCGCCAGTTCTTCTTCAACATAATTAGAAATAACGAAAATTTTATTAGCCTACGGCAATTGAGGAATAAACACATGGGATTCCGTGACCACGATTCTCGTCATTAAATGTACTGATTCACTTCAGTGCAACGATAAAGAAGAAAATATGGGTTACTTCGAAAATAACACAACGTAATTTTATAGTTCGAATAGTATTAGCGACGGCAAGCGTTACAGCGGTTACAATAACTTAAGTTTAATTAAGTTACGTTTGATAATGGAAGTTGAACTCTTCAACTACTCTTAGTTTGTTCAAATCCCGCAGGATTTGTTAGTTGATGTGCTTAGATTTCATTGTCATGAATTTTGAGTTCGATTCCCGCCTGATGTCATTGGTTTATACTAAAGTGTTTGAATTCCATTGCCACGGATATTGGGTTCGATTCCCGCTAGATGTATTATCTTCTTGGAATTACTGTTTCACGGCTTCTGGGTTCAATTCCCGCAGGAATTGTAGGGCTTTGGTTTCGGTGTTACTGATAGAGGGTTCGATTCCCACATGCACGGACATATTTTTAAGTAGGTAATGGTATTATTGTTGCTTGGGCTTATAAAATATAAAAAAGCTTATAAAATGACAATTAATTTACCTATCGTCACAGGCAGTTAACTTAAATCTTTCCGACCCTGCAGTCTGCAGCGTATGTTACACAATTGACTAGATACCCGTGTGGCCTTAATTCTTTTGAGAAGACTGATGTTAGTCAGGGGCTGGTAAAGATCTTATAACTAATCAGGCAGAGAAGTGTTGATGGGGAGTTTGCTGCGCCAGTTCTTCTCCCAAGCCCAAACACTAGGAAGTGGTGAAGGGTGGGCGCTTTGGGGCTGTCTATAGACCTTCAAGAGAGTTGATCCACGACTCTATTAATTAATAATTTTTGATTCTCAAATCTATTGTGTAGTAAATTCTAGTACTGCAATTCTTGAACTTTTATCTGTTTCCATTATGATGATTATTGAGTTTCGAATCTCAACTCTATTATGTAGTAATTCTTGATTGTTGTATTTTTTATATCAGACCAATAATTCGGTCAGACTGATACTAACACGTGTCTTGTAGATATGCTTGTTGTGCAAAGGGTGAACTTCCAGGGTTTTGGGTGACCTCACCTATCTCATAAACAGTCCAAGGACTGATAGGGACCATGTCTCCAAAAGAGCATGAAGCCGACGCAATGCCGCTTGATAGCCGCTTGCGTCACTATATGGAAGTGTTGCTCTGAGTACTCCGAGTGTAGATGTGAGGTATCGTGTGAGTAATGACTGATCAACTACCTGTTACGCTAGCGTATGGGTTACTCACAATGTAATAATAATAATGTACTTTGCATCCGCTTATTATTATTATCTTTCTAAAACCACATTCAATGTACGTTCGTAACTATGAATTCCTAAGTTTTATTTAGCATTATTTCTTTGAATCCTTTCCTTGGTCTATTGATGAGACAAGGCATTTGACTTCAATTTTGAAATTCATTTAATTTCTATCGGTGGGAGAGTGTCCAGTCTGGAGACGAGCTCTACAGAACCGTACGGTGGCGGAGTGCGGCTCTTCCCCCTTCGGGGGGAACCGACCTTAATACTAATATTAACATAATTAGAAATAACGAAAATTTTATCAGCCTAGGGTAATTTAGGAACAGTCACATGTGGTGCCAGAACCAGGATTCTCATTATTAAATTTTAATGTACTCATTCAGTTCATGATACGTCTGTGCTGTCATATGGTCTGATACTATGGGGCAATTCAGTTGAAGTTTTAATGGCATTTCGGGTTCAAAAGAAGTGTACTCAATACTCAATATTTTTATTGCTTTACCATAATGTGTACTTAGGTGGTATACATATAATTTCGATCATTATGGACCCTGTAGGGCACAGCAAAAACCGACAGAGGAGAGTGTAGTGTGTGTGTGTGTGTGTGTATCTCGCGTCTGTGTTTTGGAAAACTTTCTGAAAACTGTCATGAATCTTGATTTCGATTCCCGCCTGATGTCATTGGTTTATAAATAAGTGTTTGAATTCCATTGCTACGGATATTGGGTTCGATTCCCGCCGACAGAGGAGAGTGTAGTGTAATATCTCGCGTCTGTGTTTTGGAAAACTTTCTGAAAACTGTCATGAATCTTGATTTCGATTCCCGCCTGATGTCATTGGTTTATAAATAAGTGTTTGAATTCCATTGCTACGGATATTGGGTTTGATTCCCGCTAGATGTATTGTTTTCTTGGAATTCCTGTGTCACTGCTTCTGGGTTCAATTCCCGCAGTAATTGTACGGCTTTGGTTCCGGTGTTACTGATAGTGGGTTCGATTTCCACATGCACGGACGTATTTTTAAGGAGGTAATGATATTATTGGTGTGCGTTACCCTGGCAAAATGTTGTGCATTTGAGAGGTGAGACCATAACAAATAATTGGTGTATCATGAGGAGCAATTTGTTTACTAATAGCAAAATTTGTGTGAATTTAAAGTTATTTGAGAAACGCACATTTTTTTGGAGTAACGTTTGAAACGTTTTCCTGGCAAAATCGATTTTTAAAACTTAGTTCAGCCCGGAACCAAATACAGCATGAATAGATAGCTTCTGTTGCGTAGCAAATGTTTGTAAATAGCAAAATTTGTGTGTGATATGGTTCTTAAGTTATATATTTAAATCTCTCCAACCCTGCAGTCTGCAGCGTATGTTATACTATTGACTAGATACTCGTGGGGCCTTATTTCTATTGTGAAGACTGGAAGACAGGTGTAAGTCAGGGGCAGTCGGTGTTGAACCGCTTTAGGATACGGACTTCCTAATCCAGACTAGTTAAGTTAGGAGATGTAGTGAATACCAAAAGGTAATGTCCGATTGGGCTGTCGCGAGATAGCGAGTATTAGTTATTAAGTTAAATATAGTTGGGTTGAAGCCCAGATTTGACTAATCTAGTATTTGAAGTAGTGTGTGTTTGTCGGTGTGACTGGGCGAGTCCTTCATCATCATAATTATCCTAAGCTGATAGAGCTATTATTGTTCTCATAACTAATCAGACAGAGCATTGTTGCTGGGGAGTTTGTTGCGCCACTTCTTCTCCCCAGCCCAAACACTGGGAAGTGGTGAAGGGTGGGCGCTTTGGGGCTGTCTATAGACCTTCAAGAGAGTTGTTCCACGACTCTATTAATTAATAATGTTTGATTCTCTACACTATTGTGTAGTAAATTCTAGTACTGCAATTCTTGAACTTTTATCTGTTTCCATTATGATGATTATTGAGTTTCGAATCTCAACTCTATTATGTAGTAATTCTTGATTGTTGTATTTTTTATATCAGACCAATAATTCGGTCAGACTAATACTAACACGTGTCTTGTAGATATGCTTGTTGTGCAAAGGGTGAACTTCCAGGGTTTTGGGTGACCTCACCCATCTCATAAACAGTCCAAGGACTGATAGGGACCATGTATCCAAAAGAGCATGAAGCCGACGCAATGCCGCTTGATAGCCGCTTGCGTCACTATATGGAAGTGTTGCTCTGAGTACTCCGAGTGTAGATGTGAGGTATCGTGTGAGTAATGACTGATCAACTACCTGTTACGCTAGCGTATGGGTTACTCACAATGTAATAATAATAATGTACTTTGCATCCCCTTATTATTATTATCTTTCTAAAACCACATTCAATGTATGTTCATAACTATGAATTCCTAAGTTTTATTTAGCATTATTTCTTTCAATCCTTTCCTTGGTCTATTGATGAGACAAGGTATTTGACTTCAATTTTGGAATTCATTTAATCTCTATCGGTGGGAGAGTGTCCAGTCTGGAGACGAGCTCTACAGAGCCGTACGGTGGCGGAGTGCGGCTCTTCCCCCTTCGGGGGGAACCGACCTAAATACAAATATTAACATAATTAGAAATAACGAAAATTTTATTAGCCTAGGGCAATCGAGGAATAAACACATGTGATTCCGTGACCAGGATTCTCGTCATTAAATGTACTGATTCACTTCAGTGCAACGATAAAGAAGAAAATATGGGTTACTTCGAAAATAACACAACGTAATTTTATAGTTCGAATAGTATTAGCGACGGCAAGCGTTACAGCGGTTACAATAACTTAAGTTTAATTAAGTTACGTTTGATAATGGAAGTTGAACTCTTCAACTACTCTTAGTTTGTTCAAATCCCGCAGGATTTGTTAGTTGATGTGCTTAGATTTCAGTGTCATGAATTTTGAGTTCGATTCCCGCCTGATGTCATTGGTTTATACTAAAGTGTTTGAATTCCATTGCCACGGATATTGGGTTCGATTCCCGCTAGATGTATTATCTTCTTGGAATTACTGTTTCACGGCTTCTGGGTTCAATTCCCGCAGGAATTGTAGGGCTTTGGTTCCGGTGTTACTGATAGAGGGTTCGATTCCCACATGCACGGACATATTTTTAAGTAGGTAATGGTATTATTGTTGCTTGGGCTCCTGTACTACTGCACTAAAGGAAAGCTTATAAAATGACAATTAATTTACCTATCGTCACAGGCAGTTAACTTAAATCTTTCCGACCCTGCAGTCTGCAGCGTATGTTACACAATTGACTAGATACCCGTGTGGCCTTAATTCTTTTGAGAAGACTGATGTTAGTCAGGGGCTGGTAAAGATCTTATAACTAATCAGGCAGAGAAGTGTTGATGGGGAGTTTGCTGCGCCAGTTCTTCTCCCAAGCCCAAACACTAGGAAGTGGTGAAGGGTGGGCGCTTTGGGGCTGTCTATAGACCTTCAAGAGAGTTGATCCACGACTCTATTAATTAATAATTTTTGATTCTCAAATCTATTGTGTAGTAAATTCTAGTACTGCAATTCTTGAACTTTTATCTGTTTCCATTATGATGATTATTGAGTTTCGAATCTCAACTCTATTATGTAGTAATTCTTGATTGTTGTATTTTTTATATCAGACCAATAATTCGGTCAGACTGATACTAACACGTGTCTTGTAGATATGCTTGTTGTGCAAAGGGTGAACTTCCAGGGTTTTGGGTGACCTCACCTATCTCATAAACAGTCCAAGGACTGATAGGGATCATGTCTCCAAAAGAGCATGAAGCCGACGCAATGCCGCTTGATAGCCGCTTGCGTCACTATATGGAAGTGTTGCTCTGAGTACTCCGAGTGTAGATGTGAGGTATCGTGTGAGTAATGACTGATCAACTACCTGTTACGCTAGCGTATGGGTTACTCACAATGTAATAATAATAATGTACTTTGCATCCCCTTATTATTATTATCTTTCTAAAACCACATTCAATGTATGTTCATAACTATGAATTCCTAAGTTTTATTTAGCATATTTATCCTTTCCTTGGTCTATTGATAAGACAAGGCATTTGACTTCAATTTTGGAATTCATTTAATCTCTATCGGTGGGAGAGTGTCCAGTCTGGAGACGAGCTCTACAGAGCCGTACGGTGGCGGAGTGCGGCTCTTCCCCCTTCGGGGGGAACCGACCTAAATACTAATATTAATATAATTAGAAATAACGAAAATTTTATCAGCCTAGGGTAATTTAGGAACAGTCACATGTGGTGCCAGAACCAGGATTCTCATTATTAAATTTAAATGTACTCATTCACTTCATGATACGTCTGTGCTGTCATATGGTCTGATACTATGGGGCAATTCAGTTGAAGTTTTAATGGCATTTCGGGTTCAAAAGAAGTGTACTCAATACTCAATATTTTTATTGCTTTACCATAATGTGTACTTAGGTGGTATACATATAATTTCGATCATTATGGACCCTGTAGGGCACAGCAAAAACCGACAGAAGAGTGTGTAGTGTAATATCTCGCGGCTGTGTTTTGGAAAACTTTCTGAAAACTGTCATGAATCTTGATTTCGATTCCCGCCTGATGTCATTGGTTTATAAATAAGTGTTTGAATTCCATTGCTACGGATATTGGGTTCGATTCCCGCTAGATGTATTATCTTCTTGGAATTACTGTTTCACGGCTTCTGGGTTCAATTCCCGCAGGAATTGTAAGGCTTTGGTTTCGGTGTTACTGATAGAGGGTTCGATTCCCACATGCACGGACATATTTTTAAGTAGGTAATGGTATTATTGTTGCTTGGGCTCCTGTACTACTGCACTAAAGGAAAGCTTATAAAATGACAATTAATTTACCTATCGTCACAGGCAGTTAACTTAAATCTTTCCGACCCTGCAGTCTGCAGCGTATGTTATACAATTGACTAGATACCCGTGTGGCCTTAATTCTTTTGAGAAGACTGATGTTAGTCAGGGGCTGGTAAAGATCTTATAACTAATCAGGCAGAGAAGTGTTGATGGGGAGTTTGCTGCGCCAGTTCTTCTCCCAAGCCCAAACACTAGGAAGTGGTGAAGGGTGGGCGCTTTGGGGCTGTCTATAGACCTTCAAGAGAGTTGATCCACGACTCTATTAATTAATAATTTTTGATTCTCTACTCTATTGTGTAGTAAATTCTAGTACTGCAATTCTTGAACTTTTATCTGTTTCCATTATGATGATTATTGAGTTTCGAATCTCAACTCTATTATGTAGTAATTCTTGATTGTTGTGTGACGTAAATTGGGGTTTCCTACACATTTAAAGGATATCTCTAAGTAGAAGCAGTCGAGTCGGCACCTCTGTCGCTGGTCGTCTCTCGCTGGGCCTCCCCCAGGTAACTGGGGGTCTCACCTGGCGGGGACAGACCGCCAAGGTGTCGTGAAGAAAGCGGTCGCCTCGCCTCCTGACGGGGTGTAAAACGGTTTCACTACATAAGATTTGTTTATTTTATTGTTGTTTATTATCTGTATTAGAAGTTATTAAGCCAAAATGTATCTGTATATCTGATCTGTGACTGGTTCGAAATGGCGATGCGGTTAATGTTTTACATAATGTTTTGTACTACACATTAAAAGGATTGTAATGACGTTATCGAGTCAGTTGGTTGGTTCTAGTGCCGTTGTTGCGTTATAAGACCACCTAGGTGCCACATAAGTTAAGTACACTACCTAACCAAGTCTAGGGAACATGCCAACTATATATCAACTTATTTAACTACGTTAGCACATGATATTTCATGAAATAGTCGGTCAATAGGATTATATGAATAAAGAGGGTAGTGTTGATGATTTATATATTTATACAGGGTGACAGGGAAACTCGACGTATTCCTTGAAAGGGGTTATACTAGAGGTCATTAGCAACAAATTTAGTCCAGACAACTAGGGGTCAAAACTGGATACGGACACGGAGTCATGATGTAATAGTGTAAGTGTATGATCCATTTATAATCTCATATTTTAAGTGAACTGTTTGTGTTTTTTATGAGAATAAATATGTTTAAACCGATATAATTATATAAGAATAAAACCTCATATCCTCATCAATAAAAATCATTTTGTGTAGATACATATATGTATATGTAAGTAAGTTTCGTTTATACATTGTTACAAGAGTTGTCTCAGTTAAGTACTACAGTCATCTAAATCTATTAAAACTGACTCTAAACCTATAGCTGGGTGGACCAGATCATGTGTTTAGCCCAACCCAGATAATACATAACACTTATATGGGCACAAGTTTCAAGTGCCCTCTCCCAGGGACGCCCTAAGCCGAGGTCTGTACTGTACCCCACAGGGGGTGCCCTTAGCGTGTAGTCGCTCCGTTTTAAAGTTTTTTTAAGCCCTGCTTGGAGGCCACAGGCAAAAAGGCTAGTCTCCGTTGAGATTGGCTGCCGTGGCCGAAATACGGTCTGGAGGACTTTATTTATTGTATAAAATCAAGTATTTTCTAACTGAAAAGACAGCTGTGCTGCTGGGGAGTTTGTTGCGCCACTTCTTCTTCCCAGCGAAAGCACTAGGAAGTGGTGAAGGGAGGGCGTTTTGGGGGACTGTCTTTATTTTTGTAAATTAAACAATATTTTATCTTATCTTGCTTTTTACTGCGTATATCCATGTCTACCTTTGCTACTTACACGAACTCCAGGTAAGAATAATTTCTATTGATATAAATCCGTTATGAGATGACCCACACTAATCAATTACTTCATTTACAGATGTAACATCCCTCCAGTCCTCTTCGCTGAGGAACGCACAGAGCACCTGAGGATGTGGGTGGATGTGTGTCACAGTGGGAACATCGTGTCAGCTCTTTTACGAGAAATAGCGATTGATTGCTCTGGTGAATAGTCGTATGCATAATATTGGATTCTCAAATATTTTTATAACCTTTAATTTATTAATTTGGCATATTTAGTATTTTAGTTTAGGCTGACAGGTGGTTTGTGCTTGCAGTCCATGCTGTCACGTTTGCTGTGGCAAATATTCTTCTGCAGTCTATCGCTATCGGCATGTAAGTCTCGTATTAGATAAGTTTTGCACGCATTTTGAATTAAAATTGTCTGTTTATTGAGCGCCTTTCACAGTACCGGGGTCTACTCCGAAGTGCAAAGTGCGAATGTTCGGATCGGACCGACACCGAACCGAATATTATTGAAAAATGCGAAAAAAGTTCGGATCGGCCCATTTGGGTCCGGACCATAGTCAATATTCGAAAGAGTGTAGGATCGGAACTGAGCGAACGAATGAGCGAAATCCATCACTGCTTTGATCATGTCTTCTCCTCGGGTTGTTCTTAATAGCGGCAAAATCATCATCATTCATCCATAGCCAAGGCTATGGATGAATCATGCGATAACGATGCGGTAATAGTTTGAATTATTTAACTGCCGCTTCACATCACATTGATTTTCTTCTGCCAAAATGTGTGTATTTTTGGTGCTAGTAGAAGCAGATAACGAAATCCGTCGTATCGTCTCTACAACATCCTTTTTGTTTTCAAATAAAGCATTACCCGCCTCGAGAAAGCATTCTTTAACTACGTCAGCATCAGTAAATGGTTCCATATGCTTATAAAGAGTCCAAGAAATACGTAAAGAAGCCGTACCACATTTTTCCTGCTCAGTCATTGAGGGACTTATGATCTGGGTCGAAGATGAGTAACTTGATAGTAAACTTGCAATTTTAGAGTTACGCAGATCACTAACAAGTGGAAAGTTTTCGGCAAATGATTTGTGTTTGGTATCATAATGTCGTTTTATATTCGAGCTTTTAATTAACGCCACTGTTTGGTTACAAATCAAGCACATTGGTACTGCTCATAGAACATCTGATAGATGATGATGAAATATTAAATGTCTGTAACTGTGATGAAAATATAAAATCATTCTGATTCTGTATGTTTTAGTTGTATAAATTGAAGTATATTAAATGCTGTTGCGTCTTGTAATAGATATTAAATATAGGTGTTGTCAGTTTTATTACAAGTTCTGAGTGTTTGTCTAAGATATTATAATTAAATTATTAGAGATTTCACTTGATGTAAAAGTATTTTTATTATAGGGTAGACTCTCACTCCTTTGATTATGAAACAATATTTATATTATTTAACAATATTATTATCACATGCGCTGGCAACACATTACATCGCAATTTGGTGGGAGAGTGACCGTGAAGGGTGGCGCTCTACAGGGCCGTGCGGTGGCGGAGCACGGCCCCTTCCGCTTATGGGGATCGTTAAGGTAGCCCACGAAATTCAATATCTGTCGTTTTTTTTCCAAATTGCGGCACTGATTTACGTCCGCTGTTTATTTGTGTAAGACTCTTTCGATAAAACATGACGATTTTCAGCAAATACATTTTCGAGAACTATATTGATGTTTTAAATTATTATAATTTATTACAAATACTTTTATCATAATTGCTGCAAAATTAATTTAAATCAACATTTAATAAAAAATAAAACAGTTCCGCAATTTTCAAAAAAGTAAGGAATTTTAAATGTTGTAGGTTACATATTTTAACGAATCACCCAAGAGGAAGCCAATACGCGGATGCGTTTCTCTTGCATACCTAATATTGCATAAAAGCAAGTTTTTTTTCACTGAACAGACGTTCGTATCGCTTTTATTGTATTTGTTGGTGTATTGGCGTGGCTAGCTGACATATGGCAAATAATTTAATTTGAAGCCCTTTGATTTAAATTATGTAAATATTTTGTTGATATATTTAATGTTCTGTGTCTTGTAATGTTAATTACTTTGCATACAGTGCCGGATTAAGACTACTTGATGCCATAAGCAATCCACGCCCCTGGGCCCTCCTATCAGTAAACTAGAAACGGTTCAAAAGAAAAAACATATTAATTTTAACGAGATAGATCATTACGTACCTTAGAATATGTACGAAAGTATATTGTTTTATTTATTGAAATGCGACTTTTACAGGCATTAAGTTCGCGGAGAATAGTTTTTAAGTTCAGCGTTTTTAGCATACCTATCTGCCTCTTTATAAGTATATGTCTGACTTACTGAGGACGTGATATTGGAAACCCATTTCCAACAACTAAGCACCACAAAAATAATGTAAATTGAAAATTTATGTAGTTCATCTAATTGTAAAATTGATTGTGTAAACCGTTAAAACGGTGAGACATTTAGCACTATGCAATGTTATGAACACCTTTGTAAACACCATGTTTCTGCCTTTTTCTATATTTTTCTTATTAAATACTTGTATATATTTGTATCTATTAGTGTTAGTTCGATAAATAAAATGTTCTATTAAAAAAAAAGAAAACAATCTAGGTTCAGGCAAGATGCCTTTCAAGAAAGACGTCGAATTACTTACCAATCCCTATATCAAGAATATAAGAAATATGGGAATACCACGCCTAGATTATTTGCAAGTGTTCTCCGTGACGATGGGACTACCGATTTTAAAAATCTATACGTAAGTAAGAGGTCGTCATATTTATGGTGTACTTGATACCTTTTAATAGTCGGTATTACTACTACGTAGGTAATAATGAAAAATAATGCCCTTGCAGAAGAAACCATGCAGAAAATACTGTTGGATATGCTTTATTACACGGAAAATGAGACGAGGAGCGTGTAAGGGCCGCGGAAACACAAGGAACTACTTATAAACCTGGAGTGCCATGTTATACTATAACGTAATCAGTATTATCACTTATTAACGGGAATAAGTAACATATTCAACTGTAAGTAATGATTTAAAAGTCGAGGAAGAAAAAGGTGAATATACAACTGTACCTGTAGATTCGGCAATGTTACTTTGAAACATTTACTGCGTCGTGTTTTTTTTCTATTGCAGGTGAAAAGAATCAATTCTAAGTAGAAAGGACGTAGAAAGAAAAATAAGAAAGCTTCCAAGTCCAAGTGTTGTTGCAGTAGGATGGCGCGCGTGTGCAGTCACACTTCGGTACCATCACCAGTTAGAGAGCGTCACGCAAACACACTGAGACACACTGAGTCGCACAACGAGTAATGTGGGTCGATGAGTTTATTCCTTCTGAAAGCACCCCACGCACCGCATACGTACCGGGCCAACGCGTGCCGCACCGCCAAGCCGCCGCGGCAAGGTTTCGTTTTCGCATGCCGATACAGGACCCGGGGCCTGCCGCACTGGCGAGGCCGCGCGCCTCAGTGTCATTCGCGCGCGTATCCGCACGCGTACCCGCACCCGTGCACACCTCTGCACCGGCTGCACGCGCCGCCGCGCCGCACGCGTACCCCGCGCTGCTCGCGCACACCGCCTAACAATCCGCGCTGCTCGCGCACACCGCCGAACAATCCGCGCTGCTCGCGCACACCGCCGAACAATCCGCGCTGCTCGCGCGTATCCACACGCGTACCCGCACCCGTGCACACCTCTGCACCGGCTGCACGCGCCGCCACGCCGCACGCGTACCCCGCGCTGCTCGCGCACACCGCCGAACAATCCGCCTGCCCCCGCACCCCGCGCGCCTCAGCGACACGCGCCACGCGCCCGCGCGCGTATCCGGACACGTAGGTACCCATATCCGAGCGCATCTCTGCACGCTGACTCTCAAGAGACCATACAAAGTTGTGCCAGCTTCGCCCAGCGCCGACGCGGCGCGCCTCACGCCGCCGCCATCACCCACACCACAGGGGTAAGTGATTCAGGTTTCGAAGAAAGTCTACAATTAACCAAAAAAGTTTGTAACTTAAAAGGTTTTACTTAAAACATTTCAGACAAAAATTTGATTTTTGGCACAAAAATCAATATTTTTAAATCTCTATATTATTGCACAGCTGGATTTTCATCTCTTGGCGCTGAGTCGAGCGTTAAAAATCCAACAGCGCGCTTCTATTTATAGTGAGAGTAAATATATGTCAGTGCCAAGCTGGTGTCTGGATATAGGCTTGGCGACGTTGAAGCAAACGTGGGCCTCCCAGTGCCACCGGTGCCAACCCTTTGGGCACACTCGTTTGTGTGCGATGCGGAGGCGAGCACGTGGCACTACACTGCCCATGCCCGCTGGAGGAGCCGGCCACCTGCGTCAACTGCGGTGGCCAGCCCCCCGCGTGTAATATCAATCCTACGCGACGCTTGGGTCCGTGGCGCGGTGTCATTTGTGTTTGCAGCAAAGTGGCGCGGTGCCATTTGCGTCGGTGACGCGATTGCGGATTGGGGCCTGCGTCAGGGGCGTTTCCATCGGTAGAGTGAGCGGCGTGGCGGCAGTTTTGATTCACGCAAGCGTGTAGGAGACAAAGAACACTTAATGAAACAAACTGCAGGTATTTTATATTAATTTGACCATAATTATTAAGGCACGTTTTGTTACATTGAACACTGTTACTGTTATCATAATATGTTTTATCTTTTTTCAGTTTCCTTTCATCAGAAAACTAGTGGGTAAACATCGTCTCTTGACAAAATCGACACTGGTTATCCTTATTGACATCAACCGAGGACAGGTAAGTGAATCTACAGAATATTTTAATTTTTACTTAAATATTATTTATTTACATAACACTTTTTTGTACACCACATAAAACAAAAAGAACGAACATGTTGAAAATTATTTATTATATTGATTAATGTTAGTTTCTACTTGCTTAGATATACAGTAGGTATCTACTAGGTTCAGTGATATATTATTTTGTTTGCAGAATGAGTAAAACTTGGAGAAAATAAAATTTAACAGATTCTGAATAGTATAACGAAAAGCCGGCCCACTCGATGCTAAGAGGTTCCGACGCCTATCGTCATCTGCGATATCAGTGGTATCGCAAAGTGGTCCCCCCGCCGATCTACATCAACTATAGCAGTGCTATCGCAAGTGTTCCCCCCGCCGATCTACATCGCTATATCACTGGTATGGCAAGTGATCCCGCCGCCTATCTACATCTGCGTTGCCACTGGTATGGCAAGAGAAACCATAAAAAAAATACTTCAGCTGACTGAACGGCTGTACTTAAGAAATGCATCAAACTAATTTAACCAAGGTGCTCGGCTCCCGCAGAAAAAGGTGAATATATCGATGTACCTAAACATATATTGTATTGGGTAGGTACTCTTTACATTGTTATGTTCGCAGGGTTTTAGTCGTTTCAGTACTTTGGGGGCCGCGCGCGCCGCTGCCGGTGCAACCCTTTGGCTGCCCCTCAACTCCGGGCCAGGTGGCCTCCTGCCGTATGCATAACGAGCAGGTTAACGGCAATTGATTATTTCTGAAAAGGTGAGATATTGAATTATTATCAATGTCCTTACAACATAAATGTACAACCTGCTGGACTATGTACATCAATTCTCAAGAGTTTCTTGTTGCTGGACAGGTTTTTGCTCTACCAACACTGTACAATCTTGCGTTAGGATTGATGATTTAAACGATTTAGTTTCCGGATATATCGATAGATGGCGTTGTACAAACATTTTCCGCTGAATCGCGGTCTTAGGATTCTCCGCAGAAGGATGCCCTCTTCGTTTATAGTAAAATAATAATAATAAATAAATAATTTATTTTCACCCAAATACATAAACACATTTCATAAATCTGCCAAACTGCGTGACAGACATTTGGTATAATACACAATCTGATCAAACATCTAAGTAGGTAGACACAGATACATCAAATGGACGGTAAGAAGATTAGAATTACAGCAGCTGAACCGCTCAACGAAACCGCCGCAATATGCGACAACAAATAACAACTAGTTGCTAGTTATTAATTACCGCCGCAAGCCGCGACAATTTCATTAAGCAGTTCAGTTATTAATTTAATCTTTAGTGTTCGCTTACTAATTCCACTATCATCTTTTCTTAGCCAGTCGATATTATTCAAAAGTGTAGGGGTCACATACCTATTGGTTCTTTTGCCATAGTAATTTTTCTCTTGTTCCGAACGAATTTACGTTCTCTAACGCTTCTAGAATTGTAAGTGTTTTGCACATATACTTTAAAATCATCGTTATAGAACTGCTCTAGAACCACTAAGTACTTGACCTTATCATGCGCGGGAAGCACCTTACATACAACAAAAAGTTTCTCATAATTTTCTTTACACTCAAGCTTTACTTTTGGATTAACAAGGTATTAGGTAACAAAAATAAATTGTACCAGCTAGATCACTATGTATGGCAAACCGATCCATTGGGGGAAGCAAGCTAAATACCTAGGTGTGATCCTTGACCACTACCTTACCTTCAGGGAGCACACAAAGACGGTCCTCGTCTTGACGGGCTTCGCTTTCAATAGGCTCCACTTCATATTGACCGCCCGCAGCCAATTGTCACTCAATAGCAAATTGCTCACTTACTCCGCGTTCATCCGTCCCATCATGATCTATGCTTGGGTCGTCTTCGCACACGCTAAGCCACACCAGCTCCATAGAATGCAGACCCTCCAAAACTGTTTCCCCAGAAAGGTCCCGGGAGCCCCCTTCTATGACCGCAATAAGAATCTACACTCAGATCTCAGAATGCCCACCGTCCAGCAATTCATGAAACTCTTTCTTGGACTCTGCTGCAAAGCACCCCAATCCCCTGATTGTAGCGTTCGCCCGATACACTCCTTCCCGCATTAGTAGGATTCGCCGACCAAGGTATACCCTTACTATCCCCGACGACGCCATTACCCTCCTCCGTAAATTTCCTCCACACGAACCGAAAACTTTTGTTGTTTTTTTGCAGGAGTATCCTAGTGGGCACTTATGGAAACACAGGGGAGGGGCGTGCTTCACTTCGTGCTTCACCGAAGCACTCGCGGAAGCCACATCCTCGGAATGCTGGACCCACCCGAAGTATCTGCTGGTCTGCTGGAGAGTCGAAGAAACGCTTGGACGCCTTGTTTGCACTAACTCTGTCTTCTCTTTATATTTTAGAAAGCATTTTGTATACTCGCAAAAACTTAGGACTTTTCAAATAAGAAGCGATTTTCATAATATAAATACACGTAGTAAAACTGAAACTGTGATACCTAAATATTATTAACTAAAACTAGCAAGTCATTTCTTATAAACAGCATCCGTTTTTATAACAAGTTGCCAATGCCGGTTACAGAACTTAGCGATGGAAAGTTCAAAACCCTCATCAAACGTATCCTTATCAAAAAAGCATAATTATTATAAGAATAAAGCCTGCGTTGAAGACAAGGTAGTTTGGCAATAATTCCTTCTGCACATCTCAATACTCAATACTCAAAACTTTATTGCATTCCATATGTGTTATATAGATGGTATATACAAGGTAAAAGATCAATACGGACCCGGTCGGGTACAGCAAAATTTAGGAGAGAGGAAGAGAGCTAAGTGGCAATTCAAACAATTAAATTTTATTACATGTGCTTAATTGGGTTATAATTATGTATATATATATATATATGTTTTGTGTAAGTATATAGGTATAGTATATAAGTTATTTTATGTATTGCGTAAGAATATGCAGGTAATATATTTGAAATTCTTATAAGTGTTTTCATTATTATAAAATTATGTTATTATTTAGGTACTTATTTATTTATTTTATATATTTATTTTTATTTATTTTTTATTTATTTATTCATATCTATATTATATTTTCTATATTCCATATTATATTATATATATATTTACAAGGTAAAAAATCAATATGGACCCTGCCGGTCGGGTACAGCAAAATTTAGGAGAGAGGAAGAGAGCTAAGTGGCAATTCAAACAATTAAATATTATTACATGTGCTTAATTGGGTTATAATTATGTATATATATATATATGTTTTGTGTAAGTATATAGGTATAGTATATAAGTAATTTTATGTATTGCGTAAGAATATGCAGGTAAAAACTTTGTAATTCTTAAAAGTGTTTTCGTTATTATAAAATTATGTTATTATTTAGGTAGGTATTTATTTATATTTATTTATTTTATTTATTTATTTATATTTATTTACGTTTATTTATTTATTCATATCTATATTATATTTTCTATATTCCATATTATATTATATATAATATATTTCATAATGTTTGGTGTATACGAGATATATAGGTAATTTTGATTTTGCAATCGATTTGTCCTCTAAAAACTCCTTTACTGAGTAGTATGACTTGGATTCCAGAAATTGTTTCAATTTGTTGACAAATGTATTTGTTTTGTTTACTTCTCTAATGATATTTGACAGTTTTCATCTATTAACTGCTCTCAAATTACGATGTTTATTTTTTATTATTTTTTTACATACTTCTTTGACATAACCTTTTTATTATTTGATATTACATATATACAGACAATTCTAATTTCAACTCTTTATTATTGGTTGTAATCACTTGGTTTTATTATAGGTTAGGTTAGGCTAGGAGGGTATTATAGAGCATTTTTATTTTTTCCTTTAGATAGATTATTTTATAATGTATTGTAAATGTGAGGACTTTGTAGGCCATATAGACTTTAGATCTGTAGACCATTTTTTATTTTATTAATTACCCGGTACTTGTTGACAGGCCTACGCTGTCCTCCCATAGTACCTACTGTAATGTGTAAACATTGTAAAAGCCAATTTATTTTAAAAGAGTAACCGTGGAGTTTCTTGCCGGCTCTTCTCCATAGGAAACGACCAATTGGAACCGTGCACCTAGCTTCTGACGTTTCACAAGTGCCAATGTAGCAGGTTTATGTGAAATAAAACATTTTGATTTTAATTTTGATTTTTCACTCCCAATCACCTGTTTGCGGCGGCCACACGATACACTTTCACTCGTCAGAAAGTCTGACAACCAGTTTAACCAAGGGTATCTTATTACCCAATAACTGGGTTGCGGAGGTCAGATAGGCAGTCACTCCATGTAAAATACTGGTATTCCGCTGCATCCAGTTAGACTGGAAGCCGATCTCAACATAGTTAGGAAAAGGCTAGGCAGATGATGATGACCCACCCACCTTAAGTGGTAGACATCCAACCCAGCTCATAAGAATCTACGTCAATTAGAGATTGAAGGTTCAAAAGTCCCAGAACATGGAAAAACCATTTCCGAGAACTCGGAAATTTCCTCAACTGACTTACTAGCACTATTAACGATTATAAGAATCGATGAATGACATAAATAGCAATATAGGTAAGTGGTTCAAATTTACCCCCTCCCCCGCTACCGCACTACCCTACTGCTGACCCAGCGCCGCGTCGATGTCAGCGACGAAGAAGTAGAAGCTTATATACCCGCCGCTGATGGTGCCCATCTGAAATGGGCGACCCAGTACCCAACTGGGTCAAGCATCAGTGCCAAGCTGGTGTCTGGCTAGAGGCTTGGCGACGTTGAAGCAAACGTGGGCCTCCCAGTGCCACCGGTGCCAACCCTTCGGGCACACTCGTTTGTGTGCGATGCGGAGGTGAGCCGGCCACCTGCGTCAACTGAGGTGGCCAGCATCCCGCGTGTAATAATCTTACGCGACGCTTGGGTCCCTGGCGCGGTGTCATTTGTGTTTGCAGCAAGGTGGCGCGGTGCCATTTGCGTCGGTGACGCGATTGCGGATTGGGGCCTGCGTCAGGGGCGTTTCCATCGGTGGCGCGAGCTGCGTGGCGGCAGTTTTGATTCACGCAAGCGTGTAGGAGACAAAGAACACTTAATGAAACAAACTGCAGGTATTTTATATTAATTTGACCATAATTATTAAGGCACGTTTTGTTACATTGAACACTGTTACTGTTAACATAATATGTTCTATCTTTTTTCAGTTTCCTTTCATCATTAACCCAGCGGATGAAATTCCTCTCTTGACAGAATCGACACTGGTTATCCTTATTGACATCAACCGAGGACAGGTAGGTGAATCTACAGAATATTTTAATTTTTACTTTATATTATTTATTTACTTAACACTTTTTTGTACACCACATAAAACAAAAAGAACGAACATGTTGAAAATTATTTATTATATTGATCAATGTTAGTTTCTACTTGCCTAGATATACAGTAGGTATCTACTAGGTTCACTGATATAATATTTTGTTTGCAGAATGAGTAAAACTTGGAGAAAATAAAATTTAACAGATTCTGAATAGTATAACGAAAAGGCATGAAACTGAAACCGAAATTAAATGTATGAGCAACGATGAAAGTCATGAAAATGCGATAGAACCGGGAATCAGAACCTTAAAACCAAAAGCTGGATTCAAGAAATGTGAACCCAAATGTTACGACTGCAACAAACAAACATTAACTATCTAGGACACTAGTTTAAATGAATATTATTATCTTAAATAAGGAACAATTTTGGGTTATAAAAAGTGGAATCCTTATGTGCCCAATTTAAGACTTTTGATAGGAATGAAAATGTTCAAAATATTTTATATTAATGATATTACTTATATTAAACAATATTAAATCTAACCTTGCCTTTTTCTGGTTACATCCATGTCTACCTTTGCTACTTAGATGAAGTCCAGGTAAGGAACATTTCTATTAATTTAAAAAAACCCGTTATGAAACACACTAATCAATGACTTCATTTACAGATGTAACAGCCCTCCAGTCATCTTCGCTGAGGAATGCACAGAGTACCTGAGGATGTGGCTGGTTGTGTGTCACAGTGGGAACATCGTATCAGTTCTTCTAAGAGGCATGACGACTGATTGGTAAGTAGTCGTATGCATAATATTGGGCTCTCACTTATTTTTATAACTTTTAATTTATTAACTATACAAGATATTTAGTATTTTGGTTTAGGCTGGAAACAGAAACACGTGGTGTTTGCGTTTCCAGTCCAAGCTGTCTTCTGCGTGGCTTCTCAACACAGCGCCAAGCGGTGTACTCAGTGCTGGCTATGAGAGAGTATCACGTTTGCTGCGGCAAATATCCTTCTGCAGTCTATCGCTATCGGCAAGTAAATCTCGTATTAGTTAAATTTTGCACGCATTTTGAATTAACATTGTCTGTTTTTTGAGCGCCTTTCACAGTACTGGTGTCTATGTATGTTGCGCCGCCTTGTTGTTTGTCTTTTCAATGCAATACAGGATGCCCATCTATCTATCTAGGTATACAGCAATTCGTACTTTGGGTTTTGTACCACAGCTGATGTCGATGATAAGGAGCTGAACCCATCTTTTTTGAAACATTCAGGTTATTAGCATTATTTTATTTACATAAATCTATATGATCATTTTATTAAACAGATTTCTGTTTTCATGTTAGAAAGGTTCAAGAATTTTATATAAAACCAAGTTATTTTAAATAATCTTAAGGACGTTTTATTGGAAAAAACGTTTCTAGCCCATTGATGCATTTGTGACTACAATTAATTTCCATGACTTCATGTAGGTATGTTGTGTTCGGTTGTTCGTCCTTTCAGTGCACAACTAAATATTGTATCTATCTATCAATTCGGTGGGAGAGTGGCCACAGAATAGATATTTTATCCTTTCTGTGAGAGTGCGCTGGCAGGGTGGCGCTCTACAGGGCCGTGCGATGGCGGGGCACGGCTCCTTCCTCTAAGGGGAAGCCGATCCTAAGTTAGGATCCTCCATAGCGTAGGTCGTGATTTCTTCCTCCATGTCCTCCCCGCAGTAGCTTTTATGCCATCTTCCCATGTTTGAAATGGTCTTCCTCTTTTTGTCTTTCCTTCTCTAAAATTACAAAAGATAGTTCCCAAAAACGTCCGCACTTCACCACTTTCTAGTGCTTTCGCTGGGGACAAAAAGTGGCGCAACAAACTCTCCAGCAGCACAGCTGTCTGTTCAGTTAGAAAATACTTGATTGTATGCAATATGGCACGGTAGTTATTTATAGATATTTACTTTCGTGATGATTTATAATTTAGTTTTGTAATGTCTAAGTTCAGAAATTTAAACTTCTGTTACGTATCGTTGGTACGTGGTTGGTTTTCTAAAGTACTACTTCCAAAGGAAAAGCTCATGCCAACCTCCTCTGACCCGTTACACTCGTAAGTATACGTACAGCCAAAGCAAGTACAAGTTAAGAGATGTACCTATGCTCAAATATGAAGTTGGATAACCACTATGTTCGCGCATTGTGTTGCGCGCGTCTACTTTGTCTTGGGGGCCGTTTTTATGAAAGCATAAAGGAAATGCGCAGTGCACAGTTAGTGCACGTACATGGGTATCCACCTCTAAGGTGGTGCTTCAATAACTACCTTCAAAACATTAAAAAAAAACTACTATCCAGTTTTTTATATTACGTGACATTATAAAAATATATTTTTAGAACTTTTACAGAAATCTTTTAAATAAATAAATGAATGATAAATAAATGATTTTATTTTGTACGAGTAAGTAGGTTTGTACAAACACTTTTACACGTCAATCATATTTTAAAACTAGATGAGGTCGGCGTTTTCTATCTGACTAGTCTGAGAAGAAAGGCCGAAACAAACTCAGAGGGTCACAGTCTTTTTTAAAGTCCAGACATAATCTTGGTCAGGACATATGAAGACCATGTAGATCGAGGTCTGAGATGGTTTTTTGAGGAAAGAACCACACAGATTGAGAGGACCTGTCCAGTCAGTGCACGCATTTGTCAGAAATCATGCAGCTCAACTCACGCAGTAAAACTTAAGGAGCTCGACGATTCGACGAACAATACCAAAGAAATGACATTTGAGTATGCCACATTAATTACTCAAACGGTCAGACAATGACAAAAACTAACAGAACAGAGAGAAAAATTAAAAATAATATAAATAAAATGACCCACATAGTCTTCACATTCACAATAATTAAAATAATAGAATACTTTACAAAGTAAGCAAATGTCATAGTATATGACATGTATATAAAATTAATTAATGTCAAAGTGTATATATAAAAAACAACAACAAGACAGAAAAAAAACAAAAAACATTCAATATGTAAAACCTGGAAGCAGCTTAATCCTAAGCTTTTTGTCCTCGATATAATCCTTAACGGTATGAAGGCTTTCTGGCACAACTTACGTTTAATGAATGATTTGAATTTATTAAGGCTTAGATCTTGAACGGGGCTTGGAACCTTATTATAAAAGCGTATACATTGGCATCTGAACAAGCCACCTATTTTCTTGACCCTTGTTGTAGGTATGTACAACAAATTTGTATTTGTTCCTAGTATTTATATCATGGATATCACTGTATTTTTTAAACAATGTTATATTTTTATGGGCATATAAAAGATTTAGATTTTCATAAATACACTGAGAAGGCACAGTCATAACAGTAATCTCTTTAAATTTGTCTCTGAGCGAGTGTCTCGGACTTAATTTATAAATTGATCGAACAGCTCGCTTCTGCAAAACAAAGATAGTCTGAATATCAGCGGCATTTCCCCACAGTAGAATACCTTACGACATTACACTATGAAAATATCTAAAGTATACTAAACGGGCTGTCTCTATATCAGTTAAATTACGAATTTTTCTAACAGCGTATGCTGCGGAACTTAGCTTTTTTGACAATTTGTCTATATGCGGACCCCACTGAAGCTTAGCATCCAAAGTTATGCTCAACAATACTGTGCTGTCTTCAAGATTCAATTCTTCGTCCTTTATCAACACATTAGTTTTCACCTGCCTAACGTGAGGTAGCGTAAACTTAATGCATTTGGTTTTTTTCTCGTTTTGAAGTAAATTATTAACATTGAACCAGTGGACTACTTTAGAGATCGCGCTATGCTGACGTTTAAGTTTAAACAAAAGTGAAATGTCATCTGCAAACAACACTATATCATGATTATCCTTTATAAGGTACGGCAAGTCATTAAATCATATAATTAATGCGACTCTTTGCACGCTTTTTGCGCTCTCAAATATAATTCTATAGTAACAATGGGAGTCCCACAGGGCTCAATTCTCGGTCCTTTCTTGTTTCTTATTTATATTAATAATATTAATGCGACACTTTTTGAGAACCTGAAATAATTCCTACTGTGATGTTATAAAGGTTTGTTTTTCATTTAAGTTCGTAACCTTAGAAACAAACAACAGTAAAGCTTCCAAGTCCAGGTGTTGTTGCGGTAAGGTGGCGCGCGTGTGCAGTCACATTTCGGTACCAGAACCAGTCAAAGAGTCTCACGCAAATACACTACTTGTCTGAGTCGCACAACAAGACTTGTGTGTCGATGGCAATCCAGAGTGTGTCAGCGCAGAAAAATCAACAACAGCAGTTATTAACTTGAGACGAAAGCATACAGTGTGTTCGTCCATTGCTGTTCATTCAAAGCTAGCTCAACGATTATTTTACTTCCTTGTTCCTTATGTATACAACAAAGTTAATACGATCTTACATATGTATTCAATGGTTAAATATAAATGCAAAACTACTGTAAGGAACTGGCTGGTGGATATGGACTATGAAAGTACAGAAAGTATGAAGAAAGGGTGTGTGTGTTTGTGTGTGTTGTGTCTTTGTTGTTTTGTTGTACTGTAACAATGTACCTTTATGAGAGAAATAAAATGTATTATTATTATTATTATTATTCCTTCTCAAAAGGTGGGATATTAATAGTGTCATTACAGCTGGAATACCTACTGGAATCCATCAATACACAATCGTTCGTTTTTGTTGCAGGAATACATATAAATTAGGAGAAAAGCGTTTACTACTTCACTGGATGGATATCTACAGAATATTGACTTAAAAGTTGCGGAAGCAAATGGTAAATATACAACTGTACCTATAGGTTTGGCAATGTGGTTTTTTTCTTTTGCAGGTGAAAAGACGCAGTTCTAAGAAGAAAGGACGTAGAATTTATTAAATATGGATTTCAATTAATTTAAACCGCACATAATATTGGGACTCGAAAAGCAGCCCAGAGACACACTACACTACACTCAACCAAGATGTCGGCTCACAAAACAAAAGGTGAGTGTACCACTGTAAACTAGAAGGTATGAAAGGTATTAAAAGGTATTCGTATTTATTGGTAACAGGTAAGTAAGTCGGCTCACAAAAGAAAAGGTGAGTGTACGTGTACCACTGTAAACTAGAAAGTATTAAAAGGTATTCATATTCGTTGGTAACTGGTAATTATGCTGTAAGTCATAAAACAAAAGGTTTTAAAGGTAGTTTCGAGGTATATGTCCAACCCTTGTAGGTATGTTGTCGGCATATGGAATGATTCGTCGTTGAACAAACGGCATCGTCTGTTTGCTAAAGCTCGCTGGTTTGTAAAATACCGAAAACCCAAACGGCAATTTGAATGCCGTTTAAAAACTGCCGCGGCAACTTGTATACTAGTGCAATGGTAAGTTTTTCGGAAAGTCTCGTCTACTTTTCGAGTCGATGGTAAATAAATGTAAGTGAGACCGGGGCTGGTTGTGACATAACTACCTACAGTTACAGCGTCAACGGTGGTTAAACAAGGACCGCTATATTGACGTTAAAAAGAGAAACCGTCTTTGTGCTTCTTTTTCTTCATAGCATGTCGGTGTCAAAAATATAGTTTTTTTTTAAAGTTTAGCTAAAAATTCAGCAACGCGGATTGCATTTGCTGACGAAGCCATTAGGTTCTTAATAAAACGTCGTCGTATTTTGTCTCTTATAGTGTAACAGCCCGCCCCTGGTGCGGGGCTAAATATTACACGCGTCTTTTACCAGAATTTATTAGTTTATGTCACTTCTAATAGTCTGGTCTATCTAAAATTTTTATTCAATTAATAGCCCGAGTAGTTACTTGACCGAATAAACCTATACCTATTCCGGTAAAACAATCGAACAAACAAAAAATTGCGATACTTTACAACAAAGCCCCAGTCTCCCCTATATTTTACAGGCTCGAATTAAATTAGCTAGCGAAACTCCCCGGACAGGATAGGTATCGATATATCAACGCGTCAAAACTAAAGAAATCCGATTTTCTGAATTCGTACTTCGACAAACAAAACAACCTGCGGTCGTTGAACCCAAAATACATTTTTTTTTTCACACGTTTGTAGAGTTTCGCTAGCTAATTCTTCGCTATTTAAATTTGACCATGTATTACTTAAGTACAAACAACTGACAAACCACTGTATTTTTAGATATTCCCCCTTTTTGTTACAAAATAAAATAAAAATAGAAGATGCCTGTTCACTCTTGCTTTGAAGGCAGACGGGTTAAATGTGGAAGAGGACACAGACGATGGCAGAGAGTTCCACACTGGCTGTGCGCATAATAAAATAAACGTGGAGGAGAAACGCTGAGTACAACTGGTTTGGATATCAACTGTGGATGGTACGCTGCGTCTACGTCTTGTAGTCCGGTAGTAAAGTAGGTACCTAATGTATTGAATAAAATAAAATAATATACTAAAATATAATGTGTGAATTGAATAATCATACCCCCCTCCCCACCCTCCACCTTTTTCATGAATAAAACAAATGACACATACACAGCTGTTTTATTAATCACGGTAACATACTTATGGTGGAAACTTGGCATTTTGCAAACCAGCGATCGTTTATAAATAGACGCCGTTTGTATAATGACGAATTATACAATCTGCCGACAGCATTAATATTATTGTTTAGTTGACGACGGTACTATATATGTATAACAAGTTATAAATCGTAAAATATGTCTAAATAAAAATAAAATTAACTGGCTGATTACAAAACAAATTATTTTGAAAAAAGATGATCCCTACTTAATTACCATGATATCAGACAGTGGAGAGATTCAAACCTTAGATGTATCGAAAAAGATCAAAGGTGTTTTGATCAAATTTTCAGAAGAAGATATCGAAATCCTGTGGCCTCAAGGAAAGGCTATTGCCGAAGCAAAGCTAGCAGATCTCCAATCTATGTTTAATTTGATACCCGAAGATTGCGTTTTATAATAACCTCACAGGAACGGACATAAACGAAGATGTAGATGGATATGGACCAACATTGGAGGAAGAATAATGAAGTTCTCTATGCACATGTCTGTACCGTTTTTAAGTTTATTTTATTTTTTTCTGTGTACTGTGTATTTTGAATACATTATTTTTTAATAAATATTTAATTTTATTTTTAATAAATTATTTTGTGGCTTGAGTTTTTTCTGAGGAATTAAAATTTTTTAAGACTTCTTTAAAAATAGCTTTTCTTTGTAAGGACTCAACCCACACTTTGCTTAATATCTCAAAACCTACTGAAAAAAATAATGTTTATATTACGTTAACAATTACAATATTAAACTACTAGAATAAAAAAAAAAACATTCTGAAAAAAAATAATGTTCCTCTTAGAGCAATTACAGCTGAAACTTCAAACGCCCATTACTCAAAAATGACTTGATGTGGATTAGGTCCTCTCTGCTTAACTACGTCCAAATGTATCTACGAAACTATTTTGGTAAAAAATGGAAACTCTAATATATTAAAAGGTAAAGCTTTCTAGATTACAATGGTTTACTAGGTATATCTAGATTTACAATGGTACATTCACTGTCATCGGAGATGACAGGTACTGGTTATGCTTTAAGGTGTCAGACGGTGCGTCTGCGCAGCAACTCAACACCCCAGCACCAGTCGAGGTCCGCGCGACGCGGTACACTTCTGGTTTAGACATACTCTCATCGAGAAGCGCAGATACCGCGTCGCTTCACACAAGTCACATCGCGAGTGGACAACAGTTTCTTCACACTTTAATTAAGGTGGGAATTTAAAATATTCTAGTAGGAATGTACTTCATGCCTAAACTTCATTATTTTCTAAAACTATTACATTATCAATAGAATTGTTTCATGTGAACTTTCAAAAAAAAAACAATAAAGAAAATACTTTAGCTGACTGAAACTGAACGGCTGTTCTTAAGAAATGAGTCCAACTGATAACACCAAGGTGCTCGGCTTGTTATATTCGCAGGTTTTGAGTTGTTTCAGTAGTTTGGGGGCCGCGCGCGCCGATGCCGGCGCAACCCTTTGGTTGCCCCTGAACTCCGGGCCAGGTGGCCTCCTGCCGTGTGCACAACGAGCAAGTTAATGGCAGTTGATTCTTTCTGAAAAGGTGAGATATTGAATTATTATCAATGTCCTTACAACATAAAAGTACAACCTGCTGGACTATGTACATCAATTCTCAAGAGTTTCTTGTTGCAGGACAGGTTTTTGCTCCACCAACACTGTACAATCTTGCGTCAGGATTGATAATTTAAACGATTCCGGTTCCTGATGTATCGATACATGGCGTTGTACGTACATTTAACACTTGAACCGCTGAATCGCGGTGTAATTAATTCTTCGCAGCAACATCTTCTTCGTTTATAGTAAAATAAATTGTGCCTGTCCGATCACTATTATGGCAATCCGATCCCTTGGCAAGCTAAATACCTCGGTGTCATCGCTGAGCACCACCTTACCTTCAGGGAGCACACAAAGACGGCCCACCGCCTTCACTTTCAATAGGCTCCACTTCATATTGACCGCCCGCAGGCAATTGTTACTCAATAGCCAATTGCGCACTTACTTCGCGTTCATCCGTCCCATCATGCTTAGGTCGTCTTCGCACACGCTTAGCCACACCAGCTGCATAGAATGCAGACCCTCCAGAACTGTTTCCCTTGGAAGGTCTTGGGAGCTCCCTTCTATGTCCGCAATAAGATCTACACTTAGATCTCAGAATACCCACCGTCCATCAATACATGAAACGCTTCCGAAGCGTTTTTTCGACTATGTTGTAAAGGACCTCAATCCCCTGATGGCGGCGGCCGCCCGATACACTCCCTTCCGCATAAGTAGGATTCGTTGATCGAGGTATATCTACCCTTACTATCTCCGACGACGCCATTACCCTCCTCCGCACGGACCGATTTTTTTTTTATTATTTCTCTTTGTTTGCAGGAGTATCCTAGTGGGCACTTGTGCAAACACAGGGGGGGTCCCACCATGCTGCTCCGTGAGCCTTTACCGAAGCGGTCGTGGAAGCCACGTCACCGGAATGCTGGACCCACCCGAAGAGGACTGCTTGTTTGCTAGTGACTTGAAGAAACGCTTGGAGAGGCGTTTCATGAACCCATGAGGTCGCTTACTTTCACTCGTCAGAAGTCAGAAAGTCTGACAACTAGTCTTACCAAGGGTATCGTATTACCCAACAACTGGGTTGCGGAGGTCAGATAGGTCAGAGAGTGGCACGTGGCACTAGACTGCCCAGGCGCGCTGGAGGAGCCGGCCACCTGCGTCAACTGCTGTGGCCAGCACCCCGCGAGTAATATCAACCCGACGCTACGCTTGGGTCCGTGGTGCGGTGCCATTTGTGTTTGTAGCATGGCGGCGCTTGCGTCCGCAGCACGGTGCCATTTGCGTCGGTGGCGCGATGGCGCTTGCATCGGTGGCGGATTGGGGCCTGCATCTGTGGCGTTTCCATCGGCGGCACGAGCGGCGTGGCGGCGGTTTTGATTCACGGCACGCAAGCGTGTAGGAAAGATGACACGGAGACAAAGAACACCTAATGAAACAATTTGCAGGTACTTGATATCAATTTGACCATAATCTTTGAGGCATGTTTCATTACATTTTTTTTAAACTTAATCATTTTTATCTTTTTTCAGTTTTCTTACATCATAAACCCAGCGGATGAAATTCGTCTCTTGACTGAACCGAAACTTATTATCCGTATCAATCGAGGACAAGTAGGTGAATCTACAGAATATTTTAACTTTAATTATTCTATGTGAAATGTGAACACAGAAGTTACGACTGCAACAAACAACAACATCAAACAAACATGAACTATTTATGACTCTAGTTTAAATGTAAGTAAGTACCTATATCTGAAAATAAGGAAAAGCTTTGTGTTTTAAAAAGTGGAATTTTAAATGCCCAATTTAAAACTTTTGATAGGAATGAAAATGCTCAAAGTATTTTATATTAATGATGTTATTTATATAATTAATATAAGATTTTATTTATATTACAATATTTAATCTAACCTTGCTTTTTAATTTACCATCCTGTCTACCTTTGCTACTTACAGGAACTCCAGGTAACGATAATTTCTATTGATTTAAACAATGCGTTATGACCCACACTAATCAAGACTTCTTTTACAGATGTAGCAGCCCTGCAGTCCTCTTCGCTGAGGAATGCACAGAGCACCTGAGGGATGTGGCTGAATGCGGGTCACATTGGGAACATCGTATCAGTTCTTGTAAGAGGCATGATGACTGATTTCGTATGCCTAGTATTGAGTTCTAAAATATTTTTACAACTTTTAATTTATTCAAAATCAAAATATTTTAATCCATATAAACCAACATGGGCACTTATTAAACGTCAGAAGCTAGGTGCACGGTTCCAATTGATAATTTCCAATGGAAGAGAGCCGGCAAGAAACTCCACGGTTACTCTGTTAAAAATAATTGACTTTTAGAATGTTTTTTAAAATATAAAATGGTCTACAGATCTAAAGTCTACAAGGCCTACATAGTCCCCCATGTCCAATGTAATTTACAAAATTTAGAACAAAGGAATAAAGAAAATATAAAAACCTATTAAAACCAAGTGACATGATTGCCATTCCAAACACTAATAAAGATTTGAAATTAGAATTGTCTGTCTGCATATAATGTCAAATAATAAAAAGAAGTACTCGTATGTAAAAAATAAACATCGTAATTTGAGAGCAGTTAATAGACATTTACGTAGTTATGCCGTTAATGAGGTGCCAGGGAAGCCACATGTGCAGAAGGAATTATTGCCAAACTATTGCCTTGTCTTCAACGTAGTCTTTAATCTTATAATATGCTTTTTTGATAAGGCCACGTTTGATGAGGGTTTTGAACTTTCCGTAGCTAAGTTCTGTAACCGGCATTGGCAACTTGTTACAAAAGCGGATGCTGTTTTTAAAAAATAACTTGCTAGTTTTAGTTAATCTAAATTTAGGTATAAGTATTAGCTTGGCATATTTAGTATTTTGGTTTAGGCTGGGGCACACAAACACGTGGTGTTTGTACTTCCAGTCCATGCTATCGTCTGCGCGGCTTCTCAACACAGCGCCGAGTAATGTACTCGGTGTAAGCAGTATGAGAGAGTATGGATAAAGCTGCAGTGCGATTCTGTAACCATCTCACCGTGAAAACTTAGGTGAAGTGAACGTGGAGTGAGCTGTCATTTCAACTAATGCTAGGGATTGACACTATTGACAGCTCACTCTAGGTTCAGTTCACTTAACTTTTCACGGTGAGATTTTTACAGAATCAATCGGCTGTTACCAATCTGTTTTGAAACTGTCAGGTTATTTACATTATTTTATATAAATATATATAATCATTTTATTAAACAGATTTCTGTTTTAATGTTAGAAAGGTTCAAGAATTTTATATAAAACCAAGTTATTTTAAAGAAAGTTTTTGTTGGAAAAACGTTTCTATTCCATTGATGCATAATTAATTTCCTAACTTCATGTATGTTGTGTTTGGTTGTTCGTCCTTTCAGTGAATAACGAAATATTGTATCTATCTATATATTCGGTGGGAGAGTGGCCACAGAATAGATATTTTATCCTTTCTGTGAGAGTGCGCGAGCAGGGTGGCGCTCTACAGAGCCGTGCGATGGCGGGGCACGGCTCCTTCCTCTAAGGGGAAGCCGATTAGCCGATCCTAAGTTTGGATCTTCCGTAGGTCGTGAATTTTTTCTTCCATGTTCCTCCCCTAGTAGTTTTCATGGCATCTTCCCATCTTTGAAATGGTCTTCCGCTTTTCCTTTTTCCTTCTCTGGCATAGTCTGTACGTACAAAATCAAAAGTCATTTATTCAAATTAGCCTGAGAACCAGCACTTTTCGAACGTCAAACTTACAAAAGTCAGTCCCCCAAAACGCCCGCCCTTCACCACTTCCTACCCCCTGCGCCACTTCTTCTACCCTGCTTTCGCTGGGGAGAAGAAGTGGCGCAACAAACTACCCAACAGCACAGCTGCCTGTTCAGTTAGAAAATACTTGATTATACAGGTTGGAAACTTTCAGCGGGGCAGTAAGGGGAAGTACCTTATCCGTTGCAGCTACACGAAAATGGTCTTAGGAGACTATCCATATTTTTTTATGGAATTTTGATATCCATCCTTACATTTAAAAAAAAAATTACAGCTAGCAAGAAAATAGCCATTTTACACAAAAACATTTTTTTGTATAAAATAAAGTATATATAAAGTACACTAAGCGGGCTGTCTCTATATCAGTTAAATTACGAATTTTTCTAACAGCGTATGCTGCGGAACTTAACTTAACTGTTAACGTATAGGTACCCAATGGAATAGCTATGAAGGCCATTCAATTCTAACTCTCAGTTAAGAGACAACCCCCCCGAAACAAAATAATAATAAAAATAGTATGAATGTAAAAAGCCTAAAACAATTTAAAAAAAAACTATTTAAAAAATAGCCGCTCTAATTATTAGTCTAGTTTAAAATTAATACGTACTTACGTAGGGTCATAATTTCAAGGTTATTTTTGTCTTTTTATAGGGTGTCACGTTTAAATTATACCTGTTTTGTTCTATTTGTTGTTATTTTTTCAATAGTTTTTTTTAATTGTTTTATGCTTTTTACATTCATACTATTTTTATTATTATTTTGTGTCGGGGGTTTTTTTAGATTTTTAATTAATTTTTTTATTTCATGCTTTTTGTAGGGACTCCGTATTATGTTATTTATTTTATTTTCTTGCGTTTTAAGATTCAGGTAATTTGGTTTTTAATCAGGTTTTTTGTAATTCGCCATTTAGTATTCTACTAGTCAAGCCCTATCATTTTGGTAAGTAGGTATTGAGGGAGTTGTGAAAAAAAATTGTTATTCACCATTTTGTGGTGGCGGCCATCTTGATTTGAAATTTGTCATAGTGTATAGTATTCTACTAGTCAAGCCCTTTCATTTGATATCCATATTGAGGGAGTTGTGAAAAAAAAATGTAATACCTACGCCATTTTGTGGTGGCGGCCATCTTGGATTTGAAATTTGTAATAGTGAATATTATTCTACCAGTCAAGCCCTTTCATTCGATACCCATATTGAGGGAGTTGTGAAAAAAATATGTAATCCGCCATTTTGTGGATTAGATATATATATCACCGATTTTCATCAAACATAGCTAAGATCACTCCCGACTAAATCATCTTTCAAACAAAAAAAACGAAATCAAAATCGGTTCATCCGTTCGGGAGCTACGATGCCACAGACAGACATACAGACACACACACACAGACACGTCAAACTTATAACACCCCGTCGTTTTTGCGTCGGGGGTTAAAAGTGATACACTTAGTATAGTATATAGTTCTTTACTTCCTTGCTCAGCTGTGATACCTTATTTTTCTGACTATAGTCCAAAACCCTAACCTCACTGGTTTGCCTGTATTGAATGAGGAAACTGGGGTGACATCTCTCCAGCTAACACACTAAAGAATTCATATTAACGAAGTTTTAGTGACAGCTAATTTCAGACTGGAAACTTTGCAGCTATCATGCCTTAAATATTGTCATAGGTCGAATCATTCTATATCACATATGAGGAAGCTAGAGTTATGCAGATCCGCCACAACGCTGGATTTCACGTCGCTGCCGGCCGAGTCTCAAGAGAGCATCCAAAGCTGTGCTAGCTTCGCGCACCGCTACATCTTGTGAGATCGCTAACGAAAGGCAGGGCCTTTCTTTGGAGATTTCACTGGATGTGGCGGGGCCAGACCCCAGCGACGCAGGAGGAGCTCAGGCGCGATCGCGCGCCGCGTGTTCTGGGCACGCCAGTGTCGCCCACCTTCGTCGACGCGGCGCGCCTCACGCCACCGCCATCACCAACCTCAGGGGTAAGTGCTTCAGGGTATCGAACATTCAATATCCAACACTTAAAGTTGCCAGAAAAAAGAACGGTTTTCTGATGGAAAACATTTTGAGCGTTTTTTACTAAAAAAAATATCTTACTTACAATATGTACGGGTTGTAGTAGTTAACTCCGTACACTGATTTGTCGTGAAGGTTGGTGAGTTTTAGTATAGAGAAACACGTTCCACTGAGATGCACTAAGTAGTTTAGTTTATTTAAGTTAAGAGTAAGTTACAGTACTAGAGTGGAAGGCGATTATTTCTCTCAGTTGTTGATAGCTACCCAGTTATAAGTTCACTATACTTTTAATTCGTTAGTCATGTCATTTTATTACGCTAACTTATGACGCGCATCGTTGATCCAAAGTTGGTTACAGAGTAAGCAGAAAAATCTATGGCGATGAGACCGTACACAATAAGTGTATATAAGTATCTTACTTTATTTCCCTTCATAAAATTATAATTAATTGTACTAACTGTTACTGTTACAGTAAGCCTGCCTCAAGCCACTGCTGGGTTGAGCAAAAGCCTCTTTCCATAACTAACAGCTTTTTGGAGCCAGGGCTAACGCGGTCGTTTTTTTTATTTCGTCACTCTCTCTAAGGTCTGCCGTAACGCTTTCTGCCGGGATCTATTTACTAATAAATAAATGAAATTGGAGTCTTCGAGCGTCGTGCAAAGTTCAAAGGTGCTTGCTATGCATGTAAATATGTCACTAGTTATCCCGTCACAGATCTCGCGCGGGGGCGTCCATGACGCGGTGCCAATAGGTGTGTTAACGTATTAGGTACCCAATGGAATAGCTATGAAGGCCATTCAATTCTAACTCTCAGTTAAGAGAAAAGTGATATACTTAGTATAGTATATATAGTACTTTCCTTCCTTGCTCAGCTGTTATACCTTATTTTTCTGACTATAGTCCAAAACCCTAACCTCACTGGTTTGCCTGTATTAAATGAGGAAACTGGGGTGATCCTCTCCTGCTAACACACTAAACAATTCATATTAACGAAGTTTTAGTGACAGCTAATTTCAGACTGGCAACTTTGCAGCTATCGTGCCTTAAATATTGTCATAGGTCGAATCATTCTATATCACATATGAGGAAGCTAGAGTTATGCAGATCCGCCACAACGCTGGATTTCACGTCGCTGCCGGCCGAGTCTCAAGAGAGCATCCAAAGCTGTGCTAGCTTCGCGCACCGCTACATCTTGTGAGATCGCTAACGAAAGGCAGGGCCTTTCTTTGGAGATTTCACTGGATGTGGCGGGGCCAGACCCCAGCGACGCAGGAGGAGCTCAGGCGCGATCGCGCGCCGCGTGTTCTGGGCACGCCAGTGTCGCCCACCTTCGTCGACGCGGCGCGCCTCACGCCACCGCCATCACCAACCGCAGGGGTAAGTGATTCCAGGGATATTATTATTATTATTCAGGGTATCGAACATTTAATATCCAACAATTAAAGTTGCCAGAAAAAAGAACGGTCTTCTAATGGAAAACATTTTGAGCGTTTTCTACAAAAAAAATATCTTACTTACAATATGTACGGGTTGTAGTAGTTAACTCCGTACACTGATTTGTCGTGAAGGTTGGTGAGTTTTAGTATAGAGAAACACGTTCCACTGAGATGCACTAAGTAGTTTAGTTTATTTAAGTTAAGAGTAAGTTACAGTACTAGAGTGGAAGGCGATTATTTCTCTCAGTTGTTGATAGCTACCCAGTTATAAGTTCACTATACTTTTAATTCGTTAGTCATGTCATTTTATTACGCTAACTTATGACGCGCATCGTTGATCCAAAGTTGGTTACAGAGTAAGCAGAAAAATCTATGGCGATGAGACCGTACACAATAAGTGTATATAAGTATCTTACTTTATTTCCCTTCATAAAATTATAATTAATTGTACTAACTGTTACTGTTACAGTAAGCCTGCCTCAAGCCACTGCTGGGTTGAGCAAAAGCCTCTTTCCATAACTAATAGCTTTTTGGAGCCAGGGCTAACGCGGTCGTTTTTTTTATTTCGTCACTCTCTCTAAGGTCTGCCGTAACGCTTTCTGCCGGGATCTATTTACTAATAAACAAATTAAATTGGAGTGTTCGAGCGTCGTGCAAAGTTCAAAGGTGCTTGCTATGCATGTAAATATGTCACTAGTTATCCCGTCACAGATCTCGCGCGGGGGCGTCCATGACGCGGTGCCAATAGGTGTGTTAACGTATTAGGTACCCAATGGAATAGCTATGAAGGCCATTCAATTCTAACTCTCAGTTAAGAGAAAAGAGATATACTTAGTATAGTATATATAGTACTTTCCTTCCTTGCTCAGCTTTTATACCTTATTTTTCTGACTATAGTCCAAAACCCTAACCTCACTGGTTTGCCTCTATTGAATGAGGAAACTGGGGTGATGCCTCTCCTGCTAACACACTAAACAATTCATATTAACGAAGTTTTAGTGACAGCTAATTTCAGACTGGCAACTTTGCAGCTATCATGCCTTAAATATTGTCATAGGTCGAATCATTCTATATCACATATGAGGAAGCTAGAGTTATGCAGATCCGCCACAACCCTGGATTTCACGTCGCTGCCGGCCGAGTCTAGAGAGAGCATCCAAAGCTGTGCTAGCTTCGCGCACCGCTACATCTTGTGAGATCGCTAACGAAAGGCAGGGCCTTTCTTTGGAGATTTCACTGGATGTGGCGGGGCCAGACCCCAGCGACGCAGGAGGAGCTCAGGCGCGATTGCGCGCCGCGTGTTCTGGGCACGCCAGTGTCGCCCACCTTCGTCGACGCGGCGCGCCTCACGCCACCGCCATCACCAACCGTAGGGGTAAGTGATTCCAGGGATATTATTATTATTATTATTATTCAGGGTATCGAACATTTAATATCCAACAATTAAATTTGCCAGAAAAAAGAACGGTCTTCTAATGGAAAACATTTTGAGCGTTTTCTACAAAAAAAAATATCTTACTTACAATATGTACGGGTTGTAGTAGTTAACTCCGTACACTGATTTGTCGTGAAGGTTGGTGAGTTTTAGTATAGAGAAACACGTTCCACTGAGATGCACTAAGTAGTTAAGTTTATTTAAGTTAAGAGTAAGGTACAGTACTAGAGTGGAAGGCGATTATTTATCTCAGTTTTTGATAGCTACCCAGTTATAAGTTCACTATACTTTTAATTTGTTAGTCATGTCATTTTATTACGCTAACTTATGACGCGCATCGTTGATCCAAAGTTGGTTACAGAGTAAGCAGAAAAATCTATGGCGATGAGACCGTACACAATAAGTGTATATAAGTATCTTACTTTATTTCCCTTCATAAAATTATAATTAATTGTACTAACTGTTACTGTTACAGTAAGCCTGCCTCAAGCCACTGCTGGGTTGAGCAAAAGCCTCTTTCCATAACTAACAGCTTTTTGGAGCCAGGGCTAACGCGGTCGTTTTTTTTTATTTCGTCACTCTCTCTAAGGTCTGCCGTAACGCTTTCTGCCGGGATCTATTTACTAATAAATAAATGAAATTGGAGTCTTCGAGCGTCGTGCAAAGTTCAAAGGTGCTTGCTATGCATGTAAATATGTCACTAGTTATCCCGTCACAGATCTCGCGCGGGGGCGTCCATGACGCGGTGCCAATAGGTGTGTTAACGTATTAGGTACCCAATGGAATAGCTATGAAGGCCATTCAATTCTAACTCTCAGTTAAGAGAAAAGAGATATACTTAGTATAGTATATATAGTACTTTCCTTCCTTGCTCAGCTGTTATACCTTATTTTTCTGACTATAGTCCAAAACCCTAACCACACTGGTTTGCCTGTATTGAATGAGGAAACTGGGGTGATGCCTCTCCTGCTAACACACTAAACAATTCATATTAACGAAGTTTTAGTGACAGCTAATTTCAGACTGGCAACTTTGCAGCTATCGTGCCTTAAATATTGTCATAGGTCGAATCATTCTATATCACATATGAGGAAGCTAGAGTTATGCAGATCCGCCACAACGCTGGATTTCACGTCGCTGCCGGCCGAGTCTCAAGAGAGCATCCAAAGCTGTGCTAGCTTCGCGCACCGCTACATCTTGTGAGATCGCTAACGAAAGGCAGGGCCTTTCTTTGGAGATTTCACTGGATGTGGCGGGGCCAGACCCCAGCGACGCAGGAGGAGCTCAGGCGCGATCGCGCGCCGCGTGTTCTGGGCACGCCAGTGTCGCCCACCTTCGTCGACGCGGCGCGCCTCACGCCACCGCCATCACCAACCGTAGGGGTAAGTGATTCCAGGGATATTATTATTATTATTATTATTCAGGGTATCGAACATTTAATATCCAACAGCATTTAATAGCCAGAAAAAAGAACGATCTGCTAATGGAAAACATTTTGAGCGTTTTCTACAAAAAAAAATATCTTACTTACAATATGTACGGGTTGTAGTAGTTAACTCCGTACACTGATTTGTCGTGAAGGTTGGTGAGTTTTAGTATGGAGAAACACGTTCCACTGAGATGCACTAAGTAGTTTAGTTTATTTAAGTTAAGAGTAAGGTACAGTACTAGAGTGGAAGGCGATTATTTCTCTCAGTTGTTGATAGCTACCCAGTTATAAGTTCACTATACTTTTAATTTGTTAGTCATGTCATTTTATTACGCTAACTTATGACGCGCATCGTTGGTCTAAAGTAAGTTACAGAGTAAGCAGAAAAATGTACGGCGATAAGACCGTACACAATAAATGTAAATACGTACTTTCTTCTAATCTTACTTTATTTCCCTCCATAAAATTATAATTAATTGTACTAACTGTTACTGTTACTCTTTCCATAACTAACAGCTTTTTGGAGCCAGGGCTAACGCGGTCGTTTTTTTATTTCGTCACTCTCTGTAAGGTCTGCCGTAACGGTTTCTGCCGGGATCTATTTACTAATAAATAAATGAAATTGGAGTCTTCGAGCGTCGAGCAAAGTTCAAAGGTGCTTGCTATGCATGTAAATATGTCACTAGTTACCCGTCACGTCATCTCGCGCGGGGCGTCCATGACGCGATGCCAATAGGTACGAGTATGTTAAATGATAAATAATTTTATTTTGTAAGTAGGTTTGTATAAACACTTTTACACGTCAATCATTTTTTAAAACTAGATGAGGTCGGCGTTTCCTATCTGACTAGTCTGAGAAGAAAGGCCGAAACAAACTCAGAGGTCACAGTCTCTTTTATATCTTGAACGGGGCTTGGAACTGACTTTATTATAAAAGCGTATACATTGGCATTTGAACGAGCCACCTATTTTCTTGAGCCTTGTGGTAGGTACAACAAATTTGTGTTTGTTCCTAGTATTTATAATATCATGGATATCACTGTATTCTTTAAACAATTTTATGTCTATAAGGGCATTTAAAAGATTTTCATAAATATATTGAGAAGGCACATTCATAACATTAATCTCTTTAAATTTGTCTCTGAGCGAGTGTCTCGGATTTAATTTATAAATTGATCGAACAGCTCGCTTCTGCAAAACACAGGTAGTCTGAATATCGGCGGTATTTCCCCACAATAGAATACCGTACGACATTACACTATGAAAATAGCTAAAGTACACTAAGCGGGCTGTCTCTATATCAGTTAAATTACGAATTTTTCTAACAGCGTATGCTGCGGAGCTTAACTTAACTGTTAACGTATAGGTACCCAATGGAATAGCTATGAAGGCCATTCAATTCTAACTCTCAGTTAAGAGACAACCCCCCCGAAACAAAATAATAATAAAAATAGTATGAATGTAAAAAGCCTAAAACAATTTAAAAAAAAACTATTTAAAAAATAGCCGCTCTAATTATTAGTCTAGTTTAAAATAGCAGCGGTCCCCCGACGGGACAACATTTAATCAAAAAAATTAATACGTACTTACGTAGGGTCATAATTGCAAGGTTATTTTTGTCTTTTTATATGGTTTCACGTTTATTCCTGTTTTGTTCTATTTGTTGTTATTTTTTCAATAGTTTTTTTTTAAATTGATTTAGGCTTAAGGTTATCAAAAATCAAAATCAAAAGTCATTTATTCAAATTAGGCTGAGAATCAGCACTTTTTGAACGTCAAAATTACAAAAGACAGTCCCCCAAAAACGCCCGCCCTTCGCTTCCCGTTAGTACTAATAGGTTAGTAATAATAGCTAATACAGTGATAAGGCTGCAATTGTCTAACCATCAGTAAAGTTAACCATGTCAAGTACTTAGGTATATTGTTGGACCAAAGCCTGTCCTGGTATCCTCAGATTGAACAAATTACTGCGAGAATACGAAAATTTATTTGTATTTTTAAAACTTTGCGACACATAGTCCCAAGAAGTGGCGTAACAAAAAATCTTCTAAATGAAGTGTACATACATCTCACTTGTTCAATCAGTAATAATATATTGTATCTCCATCTGGGGGGGGCGCGCGTAAAACACGTTTCCTTGATGTTGATAGAGCGCAACGGACACTAATAAAAGTAATGTATTTCAAAAAAAGGACCTTTCCCACTCACGAGCTATACCAAATAAGTAACTTAATAACAGTCCGAAAATTATATATTATACACATAGTATTAAAAAATTATAAAACCCTACCCTTAGTTCCTGATGTTTTAGCTAGAAGAAGGAAACACGATATTGCTTCCACCCCTTTTGTAAAAACAGAATTTGCAAATATTCAGTACGACAAACGCTCGTCTTTACTATACAATAAAATAAATAAGCAAATAGATATTCATACTAAACCGTTTAAAGAATGCAAATCGTTGCTGATTAAGTGGATAAATAACTTAGCTACGATGAAGTAGAGAATCTTCTACAAAATATAAGGTAAATCCGCTTCCTGTACAAAACAACCACACACACACACAAACATACCCTCCCCCCCACACACACCCATACACCAACAGACTAATGATAATCTTTTCTTTATTAACATGTTGCACTAATTGGATAAGATCTAAAAAAGCGGCGCCATCTGGCACAGGCATCTATATGCTTAAAAGGAGACGCCACCAACTGTATAATTTATAACGTGTAATAATGAAATAAAACCTTTTTGATTTGATTTGATTTTGATCATTCTACACTCGAGAGCAATGAATCCGGGTCACTTAAAGAATGTTAAAAATCTCGGAAACTAAAAATTATAGGTTAATGCAATAAATTGTATTTATTAGACAATGTAATACTCCTTAAATGAAAGTAAAAAAAATATGAGTCACCATACATTTTATTAACACAAAATTACATAAAGAAAAAAACTGCTGATCTCTCCTTAAAACAAAAATAGGAAACATGAAATTTTTGAACTTTATTACGATTTTCTTGAATTTTAATACTTAGTATTGCCTCCTCGTGCTTCCATTACTGCGTTTACGCGGTTTGGCATGCTGTACACCAAGTTCCTTATACGATTTTGGGTAATATTCTCCCATTCCTCTGTGAGAGCAATTTTGAGCTCACGAAGCGTGATTGGGGGAGGGTTTCGTTGTTTTACGCATCTGCCTAGCTCGTCCCAAGCATGCTCGATCGGGTTGATATCTGGGCTGCGCGCTGGCCACTCCATACGAGTAATGTTCATCTCTTGAAGGTAGTCATTCACAATCCTACCTGTATGAGGTCGGGCATTGTCATGCATAAATATAGCATCCTCACCTAAGTTGACCATAAATGGACCAACGTGATCATTGAGGATTTCTTCCACATGTCTTACGCTAGTTAAAGAGCCGTTTTCTATGATCACCAGCTCTGTGCGACTTTCAAAAGAAATTCCGGCCCACACAAGTACAGACCCACCACCGTAGGCTACTTTTTCTTCGATGCATGCTTGCTTGAATCTTTCCCCTGGTCTTCGATACACTCTGTGTCTTCCATCGTGCTTGTAGAGCATAAATTTTGATTCGTCGGAGAACATAACTTTTGACCAATCTTCAATACTCCAATTTACGTGGCTCTGGGCATATCTTAGTCTTGAAATACGATGCCCACGCTCCAGTTTAGGGCCGTTTGCAGGTCTAAGGGGTTTTAAGTTAGATTCAGCAAGCCGACGTCTTACTGTCCATGCACTTGGGTTACTTCCTCCGAGGCGTCGAAACTGATTTGTGAGTTCAGTTCCTGTGAGAAAGCGATTTCGAAGCATGGTGTTCACCAAGTATCGGTCTTCTCGTGCTGTGGTACACCTGGTTCTGCCCGTTCCTGGTCTGCGTAGGTTAGAACCAGTTTCTTCGTAACGTCGGAGAACTCTTTGTACTGTTGACAGCGACACACCGACAGTCCTGGCTGTATCGCGCTGACTCCGGCCGGTTTCCAGCATTGTAAGTATTCTGGTGCATTCTTCAGGCGTAAGCGACATAATTTCAGCTTGAATAATGAATATAGAGCACTATCAACATGGTTTATGTACCCACATAAATGACAGATTACAAACAAAAGCAAAACCAAATGCTGTAATTTCGTAGTTCCATCTTCGAAAGTGGCCCTTTTTCAAATTTGATTTTTTTATGATATAACTTTACAATAACTAAGAAGTTTTAATAACTTCATTTAAGGAGTATTACATTGTCTATTAAATACAATTTATTGCATTAACCTAGCATTTTTAGTTTCCGAGATTTTTAGGATTCTTCAAGTGACCCGGATTCATTGCTCTCGAGTGTATATCACATATGAGGAAGTTAGAGTTATGCAGATCCGCTAAAACGCTGGATTTCACGTCGCTGCCGGCCGAGTCTCAAGAGAGCATCCAAAGCTGTACTAGCTTCGCGCACCGCTACATCTTGTGATATGTGCCAACGAAAGGCAGGGGCCTTTCTTTGGACATGTCACTAGATGTGGCGGGGCCAGACCCCAGCGACGCAGGAGGAGCTCAGGCACGAACGCGCGCCGCGTGTTCTGGGCACGCCAGTGGTGTGCGTAGTCGCAGCGGAAAACTGTCTAATTTCTTAATTTCAGTTTAGCAGATATTTAGTGTATGACGTCGTGTAATTGTGTATAGTAAGTACAAATTTGTGCATCCAACCATTGGGGAGCTATTCAACAAATACTTTTTCCGCTGGAACTACGTCATCCTAGCGGCACTATTTCTTTTCTATGGACGTACATGAAAACAAATACATTCAATAATCAGTGTGTAACGAGAGGTAAATGTGTATGTTTAAATGAAATTTGTGTGTCATAAAACTGCGAAGATAATCAAGTTTCCGCTGCGCTGACGTTTGGCTATTTGATGAAAATCATATAAAACGGTTTACTGCGGAGTTGTAATTTTTTACGCACGTTGCTTTTAATTTGTGTGTAATGTTTGTGAAAACAGAATTTGAAAAAACATACCGTTCAGAAGTTAAACACGTAAAAGTAAAATAAGGTTATTAGGCCCAAGCACTTAAAATAGGAACTCTAGAACCTAACTTATTACGTTTATTTGTAACTTGTAAGAGTCTACAATGTCTTGCCAAATTTAATTTATGTGCTCTTAGTAATTAATGAGCAATAGCATATTTTACTACGAATGGACCACTATAGTGTATGGCATCCGATTGTATCACTTTTTAATGGAAAAGAAAATAAAACATGTTCCTAGGTTCAGTGTATTAATGCACCTATCCACATGTAAAATTTCAGCTCGTTATACTAAATAATGAAAGAGATATATTAAAAATACCAGAACAACCGCAATACATGGATAAACCGACCAAGTTTGAATGGCTACTCAAAAGCGGCCGTGCAGTATAAAGAGCTAACGTTCTAAAATTTCCAGTGTTGTACCACTATTGGATTGGTACAGGTGGGCACATAATTCTTGAACAAGTAACTAATAACTTTCGTGATAAAAATAGTAGGTCACTTGTTTTTTCTAAAACTTACGAAATTATTCTTAACATGCGATGTAAGATGTACCTGATCGCTATTAATATTATTACTTAGATTGTATTTTATTGATCTGTGATTTCACTAATTAAGTTAAATAGGTCATTAAAAGAATAACTTTTAAAAAGTTTTAAATGTTTTAAACAATTTGATTGTGCAATTTTTGACAACACGGTTAGCGCAGTGGCTGAGCGATCGGACTGCTGCGCTGCGTGTCGCGGGTTCGATTCCCGCACAGAACAAATATTTGTAAGTCCTACATGTATTTGTTCCGAGTCTGGGTGTTTTTCTATCTATAATATGTATGTATTTACAAAAAAAAAAAATTGCATATAAATAGTTTATCAGCCATCTTGTTACTATAACACAAGCATTAGGTTGCTTAGCTTGGGACTAATGGTGCTGTGTGAAATGTCCTTAATTCAGGCTATTGCTAACTTTTTCGGTACCTAATAAAACAAGAAAGAGACGGCCGTATTCCATTAAACGAAACTAAAAACATGTCGTCTAAAAACGCGGCGAAGTGCAAGGCGTAAACTTGTTTGACATCTATAACTTAGTTGATAGCTATAGCCGTACTGCCTGTTAGTAAAAGATAGCGATTCTCTAATTTATTATAGTTTAGTTATTGTACACAAGAGAATCTTCACCAATATTATTTGTAAAAAAAACTGATTAAATCAATGTTATTATTACTTTGTCAATAAATGTTATTTTTTTAAAATTTTAATTAGTCAATCTAATAAATACTTCTAAGAGTACAAAGGGAAACTGTAACGGTTTACCAACAGTCGATTGGCCCATGAACACATAAATGAAATTTGGCAAGACATTGTAGACTCTTACAAGTTACAAATAAACGTTATAAGTTAGGTTCTAGAGTTCCTATTTTAAGTGCTTGGGCCTAATAACCTTATTTTACTTTTACGTGTTTAACTTCTGAACGGTATGTTTTTTTCAAATTCTGTTTTCACAAACATTACACACAAATTAAAAGCAACGTGCGTAAAAAATTACAACTCTGCAGTAAACCGATTATATCAATAATATTATTACTTTGTCAATAAATGTTATTTTTTATTTTATTTTAATTAGTCAATCTAATAAATACTTCTAAGAGTACAAAGGGAAACTGTAACGGTTTACCAACAGTCGATTGGCCCATGAACCGTTGGTCAACATTATCTTTAAACCATTAACTTTTCATCTAAAGGACTTTTCACCCACGAACGTTTCGCCAACATAACTCTACGTCAGTGAATGCTTAACCACCAGAACGTTTTGACCAATAACTTTTCACCCAAAGAACACGGCCAACAGACACCGGGAAAGGTGAAAGTCGACGGAGCCCCGCTTGGCGGGACCCCTATTTCTGTGAAAAGGGTTTAAAGTAACCTAACCAAACCTAACCATGGGGTGCCCTTCGCTCGCTTTGCCCGCTCACTTGAGCCGCCATTATCCCCTTCGAACCTAACCTGTCCGAGTCGGGGTGCCCCAAGTCCCGAGCTCGCTTTGCTCGCTCTTGCATCCTAAGTTCTATTTGATATGGGTAATTGTTCTTTGGGTGAAAAGTTATTGGTCAAAACATTCTGTTGGTTAAGCATTCACTGACGTAGAGTTATGTTGGCGAAACGTTCGTGGGTGAAAAGTCCTTTGGATGAAAAGTTAATGGGTTAAAGATAATGTTGACCATCGGTTCATGGCCCAAACGACTGTTGGTAAATCGTTTCAGTACCGTACAAAGGTAATGCAGTTGTTTTATTTTCTGCTAAACTATTGTGTACGCACCTGTACGAAACTATTAAACACATTAACGATACTATACTGGAAATTTTAGAACGTTAGCTCTTTATACTGCACGGCCGCTTTTTAGTAGCCATTCAAACTTGGTCGGTTTATCCATGTATTGCGGTTGTTCTGGTATTTTTTATATATCTCTTTCATTATTTAGTACAACGAGCTGAAATTTTACATGTGGATAGTTGCATTAATACACTGAACATCGGAATATGTTTTATTTTGCTTTTCCATTAAAAAGTCATACAATCGGATGCCATACACTATAGTGGTCCATTCGTAGTAAAATATGCCATTGCTCATTAATTACTAAGAGCACATAAATGAAATTTGGCAAGACATTGTAGACTCTTACAAGTTACAAATAAACGTTATAAGTTAGGTTCTAGAGTTCCTATTTTAAGTGCTTGGGCCTAATAACCTTATTTTACTTTTACGTGTTTCACTTCTGAACGGTATGTTTTTTTCAAATTCTGTTTTCGCAAACATTACATACAAATTAAAAGCAACGTGCGTAAAAAATTACAACTCTGCAGTAAACCGTTTTATATGATTTTCATCAAATAGCCAAAGGTCAGCGCAGCGGAAACTTGATTATCTTCGCAGTTTTATGACACACAAATTTCATTTAAACATATACATTTACCTCTCGTAACACACTGATTATTGAATGTATTTGTTTTCATGTACGTCCATAGAAAAAAAATAGTGCCGCTAGGATGACGTAGTTCCAGCGGAAACAATTTTTGTTGAATAGCTCCCCAATGGTTGGATGCACCAATTTGTACTTACCATACACAATTACACGACGTCATACACTAAATATCTGCTAAACTGAAATTAAGAAATTAGACAGTTTTCCGCTGCGACTACGCACACCGCCAGTGTCGCCCACTTTCGTCGACGCGGCGCGCCTCACGCCACCGCCATCACCAACCGCAGGGGTAAGTGATTCCAGGGATATTATTATTATTATTCAGGGTATCGAACATTTAATATCCAACAATTAAAGTTGCCAGAAAAAAGAACGGTTTTCTGATGGAAAACATTTTGAGCGTTTTTTACAAAAAAAAATATCTTACTTACAATATGTACGGGTTGTAGTAGTTAACTCTGTACACTGATTTGTCGTGAAGGTTGGTGAGTTTTAGTATAGAGAAACACGTTCCACTGAGATGCACTAAGTAGTTTAGTTTATTTAAGTTAAGAGTAAGGTACAGTACTAGAGTGGAAGGCGATTATTTCTCTCAGTTGTTGATAGCTACCCAGTTATAAGTTCACTATACTTTTAATTTGTTAGTCATGTCATTTTATTACGCTAACTTATGACGCGCATCGTTGGTCTAAAGTAAGTTACAGAGTAAGCAGAAAAATGTACGGCGATAAGACCGTACACAATAAATGTAAATACGTACTTTCTTCTAATCTTACTTTATTTCCCTCCATAAAATTATAATTAATTGTACTAACTGTTACTGTTACTCTTTCCATAACTAACAGCTTTTTGGAGCCAGGGCTAACGCGGTCGTTTTTTTATTTCGTCACTCTCTGTAAGGTCTGCCGTAACGCTTTCTGCCGGGATCTATTTACTAATAAATAAATGAAATTGGAGTCTTCGAGCGTCGAGCAAAGTTCAAAGGTGCTTGCTATGCATGTAAATATGTCACTAGTTACCCGTCACGTCATCTCGCGCGGGGCGTCCATGACGCGATGCCAATAGGTACGAGTATGTTAAATGATAAATAATTTTATTTTGTAAGTAGGTTTGTATAAACACTTTTACACGTCAATCATTTTTTAAAACTAGATGAGGTCGGCGTTTCCTATCTGACTAGTCTGAGAAGAAAGGCCGAAACAAACTCAGAGGTCACAGTCTCTTTTATATCTTGAACGGGGCTTGGAACTGACTTTATTATAAAAGCGTATACATTGGCATTTGAACGAGCCACCTATTTTCTTGAGCCTTGTGGTAGGTACAACAAATTTGTGTTTGTTCCTAGTATTTATAATATCATGGATATCACTGTATTCTTTAAACAATTTTATGTCTATAAGGGCATTTAAAAGATTTTCATAAATATATTGAGAAGGCACATTCATAACATTAATCTCTTTAAATTTGTCTCTGAGCGAGTGTCTCGGATTTAATTTATAAATTGATCGAACAGCTCGCTTCTGCAAAACAAAGGTAGTCTGAATATCGGCGGTATTTCCCCACAATAGAATACCGTACGACATTACACTATGAAAATAGCTAAAGTACACTAAGCGGGCTGTCTCTATATCAGTTAAATTACGAATTTTTCTAACAGCGTATGCTGCGGAGCTTAACTTAACTGTTAACGTATAGGTACCCAATGGAATAGCTATGAAGGCCATTCAATTCTAACTCTCAGTTAAGAGACAACCCCCCCGAAACAAAATAATAATAAAAATAGTATGAATGTAAAAAGCCTAAAACAATTTAAAAAAAAACTATTTAAAAAATAGCCGCTCTAATTATTAGTCTAGTTTAAAATAGCAGCGGTCCCCCGACGGGACAACATTTAATCAAAAAAATTAATACGTACTTACGTAGGGTCATAATTGCAAGGTTATTTTCGTCTTTTTATATGGTTTCACGTTTATTCCTGTTTTGTTCTATTTGTTGTTATTTTTTCAATAGTTTTTTTTTAAATTGATTTAGGCTTAAGGTTATCAAAAATCAAAATCAAAAGTCATTTATTCAAATTAGGCTGAGAATCAGCACTTTTTGAACGTCAAAATTACAAAAGACAGTCCCCCAAAAACGCCCGCCCTTCGCTTCCCGTTAGTACTAATAGGTTAGTAATAATAGCTAATACAGTGATAAGGCTGCAATTGTCTAACCATCAGTAAAGTTAACCATGTCAAGTACTTAGGTATATTGTTGGACCAAAGCCTGTCCTGGTATCCTCAGATTGAACAAATTACTGCGAGAATACGAAAATTTATTTGTATTTTTAAAACTTTGCGACACATAGTCCCAAGAAGTGGCGTAACAAAAAATCATCTAAATGAAGTGTACATACATCTCACTTGTTCAATCAGTAATAATATATTGTATCTCCATCTTGGGTGCGTAAAACACGTTTCCTTGATGATGAAAGAGCGCAACGGACACTAATAAAAGTAATGTATTTCAAAAAAAGGACTTTTCCCACTCACGAGCTATACCAAATAAGTAACTTAATAACAGTCCGAAAATTATATATTATACACATAGCATTAAAAAAATATAAAACCCTACCCTTAGTTCCTGATGTTTTAGCTAGAAGAAGGAAACACGATATTGGTTCCACCCCTTTTGTAAAAACAGAATTTGCAAATATTGAGTACGACAAACGCTCGTCTTTCCTATACAATAAAATAAATAAGCAAATAGATATTCATACTAAACCGTTTAAAGAATGCAAATCGTTGCTGATTAAATGGATAAATAACTTAGCTACGATGAAGTAGAGAATCTTCTACAAAATATAAGGTAAATCCGCTTCCTGTACAAAACAACCACACACACACACAAACATACCCTCCCCCCCACACACACCCATACACCAACAGACTAATGATAATCTTTTCTTTATTAACATGTTGCACTAATTGGATAAGATCTAAAAAAGCGGCGCCTTCTGGCACAGGCATCTATATGCTTAAAAGGAGACGCCACCAACTGTATAATTTATAACGTGTAATAATGAAATAAAACCTTTTTGATTTGATTTGATTTTGATCATTCTATATGAGGAAGTTAGAGTTATGCAGATCCGCCAAAACGCTGGATTTCACGTCGCTGCCGGCCGAGTCTCAAGAGAGCGTCCAAAGCTGTACTAGCTTCGCGCACCGCTACATCTTGTGATATCTGCCAACGAAAGGCAGGGCCTTTCTTTGGAGATGTTACTAGATGTGGCGGGGCCAGACCCCAGCGACGCAGGAGGAGCTCAGGCACGAACGCGCGCCGCGTGTTCTGGGCACGCCAGTGGTGTGCGTAGTCGCAGCGGAAAACTGTCTAATTTCTTAATTTCAGTTTAGCAGATATTTAGTGTATGACGTCGTGTAATTGTGTATAGTAAGTACAAATTTCTGCATCCAACCATTGGTTGGGATCATGATAGATTGAGACTTGTCGACTTTCCTAGTGTGTTTCGCGACTGTAGTGACTATGTTTGTAGTAATATAGATCACAGAGAACACATTGATAAACTATACGACGAGTTAATTTTTGTATTAAGCAAGGCTGCCACAGAAAGTTTTGCCGTCGTAACACAGCGTACCTTTAAAAAGCCGGTAGTTGGATGGAACAAACATGTTAGTGATTCTCATAGGGAGGCTAGGTGTAAATTTCAGCTGTGGGTATGGTGTGGAAAACCAAAGGTGCTTTTGAGGAAATGCAAGTTAGTCGAAATGTTTTTAAGTCTCGCTTAAAATGGTGTCAGAATCATAACGAACAAATAAAAATGGACATTTTGGCATCGCATCACTCGAAGCATAACTTTAAGCACTTTTGGAAGTCCACCAAGAAGTTCAATGGCAAGCCTAGCCTCCCAGTGAGCGTTAATGGTATTAATGAGCACAGCTGTATAGCTGATATGTTTAAGGAGCACTTCACTGTAAAATCACCATTGGGACCATCACAGGACACGGGGAACGATGTGGGGCAGCAGTGTCAGGAGATTGGAGCTATAATTACAGCTAAAGATGTTAAAGAAGCTATTAAAGCTATGTCACGTGGGAAGTCTCCTGGCCATGATGGCATCAGCATCAAACACTTCAAACACGCAGGCCCTCACCTGCCTAGAGTGCTTGCGATGTTCTATACCCTATGTATAGGACATTCGTACTTACCTCCTGCGCTTATGAAAACTGTGGTGGTGCCAATTGTGAAAAACAAGACGGGTGATATTTCTGAAAAATCCAACTACAGGCCGATTTCACTTGCCACTACGGTAGCGAAAGTGCTTGATAGTTTGCTTAGCAATCAACTAGATAAATACCTGAACATAAGTGACAACCAGTTCGGTTTCAGGCCGAAACTTTCCACAGAGACAGCCATCTTGTGTGTGAAGCAGACTATCAAGTACTACACAGAAAGACGAACGCCAATTTATGCATGTTTTCTCGACTTGTCGAGGGCGTTTGACCTGGTCAACTACGATATCCTGTGGCAGAAACTGAAAGATATATCCTTGCCAACAGAGCTCACCAGGCTCCTTAAATTTTGGTATCATAACCAGGTCAATGTCGTGCGATGGTCGAGTGCATATTCCGATCCCTACAGGTTGGAATGTGGGGTGAGGCAGGGGGGGTTAACTTCGCCCAAACTTTTCAACCTGTACGTCAATGCGCTGATAGAGGAGCTCAGCAGCACCCGTGTCGGCTGCCATATTGATGATGTATGTCTCAATAATATCAGTTACGCGGACGACATGGTGCTGCTGAGTGCTTCTGTATGTGGCCTTTCAAAACTGTTGAGCATCTGTGAAAACTACGCTCACAGCCATGGCTTGATTTATAATGTCAAAAAAGTGAATGCATGGTCTTTCAGGCCCGGGGAAAATGTTCAACAACAATACCTGCCATAAAATTATGTGGAACACCACTAAAGAGGGTGGAACATTTTAAATATCTTGGACATATGATGTCCTCTGATCTGAAAGATGATGCAGACATAGAGCTAGAACGCAGGGCGTTGTCTGTTAGGGCGAATATGATGGCCCGCAGGTTTGCTCGTTGTACCACACACATACACCCACACCCCCACTCACACACACCAACAGACTAATGATAATCTTTTCTTTATTTTTCTTTATTAACATGTTGCACTAATTGTATAAGATATAAAAGAGCGGCGCCTTCTGGCACAGGCATCTATATGCTTAAAAGGAGACGCCACCAACTGTATAATTTATAACGTGTAATAATGAAATAAAACCTTTTTGATTTGATTTGATTTTGATCATTCTATATCACATATGAGGAAGTTAGAGTTATGCAGATCCGCCAAAACGCTGGATTTCACGTCGCTGCCGACCGAGTCTCAAGAGAGCATCTAAAGCTGTACTAGCTTCGCGCACCGCTACATCTTGTGATATCTGGTAACGAAATGCAGGGCATTTCTTTACAGATGTCACTAGATGTGGCGGGGCCAGACCCCAGCGACGCAGGAGGAGCTCAGGCACGAACGCGCGCCGCGTGTTCTGGGCACGCCAGTGGTGTGCGTAGTCGCAGCGGAAAACTGTCTAATTTCTTAATTTCAGTTTAGCAGATATTTAGTGTATGACGTCGTGTAATTGTGTATAGTAAGTACAAATTTGTGCATCCAACCATTGGGGAGCTATTCAACAAATACTTTTTCCGCTGGAACTACGTCATCCTAGCGGCACTATTTCTTTTCTATGGACGTACATGAAAACAAATACATTCAATAATCAGTGTGTAACGAGAGGTAAATGTGTATGTTTAAATGAAATTTGTGTGTCATAAAACTGCGAAGATAATCAAGTTTCCGCTGCGCTGACCTTTGGCTATTTGATGAAAATCATATAAATCGGTTTACTGCAGAGTTGTAATTTTTTACGCACGTTGCTTTTAATTTGTGTGTAATGTTTGTGAAAACAGAATTTGAAAAAACATACCGTTCAGAAGTTAAACACGTAAAAGTAAAATAAGGTTATTAGGCCCAAGCACTTAAAATAGGAACTCTAGAACCTAACTTATAACGTTTATTTGTAACTTGTAAGAGTCTACAATGTCTTGCCAAATTTAATTTATGTGCTCTTAGTAATTAATGAGCAATGGCATATTTTACTACGAATGGACCACTATAGTCTATGGCATCCGATTGTATGACTTTTTAATGGAAAAGAAAATAAAACATGTTCCTAGGTTCAGTGTATTAATGCAACTATCCACATGTAAAATTTCAGCTCGTTATACTAAATAATGAAAGAGATATATTAAAAATACCAGAACAACCGCAATACATGGATAAACCGACCAAGTTTGAATGGCTACTAAAAAGCGGCCGTGCAGTATAAAGAGCTAACGTTCTAAAATTTCCAGTGTTGTACCACTATTGGATTGGTACAGGTGGGCACATAATTCTTGAACAAGTAACTAATAACTTTCGTGATAAAAATAGTAGGTCACTTGTTTTTTCTAAAACTTACGAAATTATTCTTAACATGCGATGTAAGATGTACCTGATCGCTATTAATATTATTACTTAGATTGTATTTTATTGATCTGTGATTTCACTAATTAAGTTAAATAGGTCATTAAAAGATTAACTTTTAAAAAGTTTTAAATGTTTTAAACAATTTGATTGTGCAATTTTTGACAACACGGTTAGCTCAGTGGCTGAGCGATCGGACTGCTGCGCTGCGTGTCGCGGGTTCGATTCCCGCACAGAACAAATATTTGTAAGTCCTACATGTATTTGTTCCGAGTCTGGGTGTTTTTCTATCTATAATATGTATGTATTTACAAAAAAAAAAAAATTGTATATGTATAAATAGTTTATCAACCATCTTGTTACTATTACACAAGCATTAGGTTGCTTAGCTTGGGACTAATGGTGCTGTGTGAAATGTCCAGGGATATCATATTATAATTTATTAATTGGGTGTAGCTACATTATAATTATAGTCGACTGTGCTTTGGCTTGAGAAAGTCTTTAACTGAAAAAAACTGATTATATCAATGTTATTATTACTTTGTCAATAAATGTTATTTTTTTTAATTTTAATTAGTCAATCTTATAAATACTTCTAAGAGTACAAAGGGAAACTGTAACGGTTTACCAACAGTCGATTGGCCCATGAACACATAAATGAAATTTGGCAAGACATTGTAGACTCTTACAAGTTACAAATAAACGTTATAAGTTAGGTTCTAGAGTTCCTATTTTAAGTGCTTGGGCCTAATAACCTTATTTTACTTTTACGTGTTTAACGGACGTATGTTTTGACTTCTGAACGGACGTATGTTGTTTCAAATTCTGTTTTCACAAACATTACACACAAATTAAAAGCAACGTGCGTAAAAAATTACAACTCTGTAGTAAACCGATACTTTGTCAAAAAAAGTAATTTTTTTTAAATTTTAATTAGTCAATCTAATAAATACTTCTAAGAGTACAAAGGGAAACTGTAACGGTTTACCAACAGTCGATTGGCCCATGAACCGTTGGTCAACATTATCTTTAAACCATTAACTTTTCATCCAAAGGACTTTTCACCCACGAACGTTTCGCCAACATAACTCTACGTCAGTGAATGCTTAACCACCAGAACGTTTTGACCAATAACTTTTCACCCAAAGAACACGGCCAACAGACACCGGGAAAGGTGAAAGTCGACGGAGCCCCGCTTCGCGGGGCCCCTATTTGTGTGAAAAGGGTTTAAAGTAACCTAACCAAACCTTACCTCGGGGTGCCCTTCGCTCGCTTTGCCCGCTCACTTGAGCCGCCATTATCCCCTTCGAACCTAACCTGTCCGAGTCGGGGTGCCCCAAGTCCCGAGCTCGCTTTGCTCGCTCTTGCATCCTAAGTTCTATTTGACATGGGTAATTGTTCTTTGGGTGAAAAGTTATTGGTCAAAACATTCTGTTGGTTAAGCATTCACTGACGTAGAGTTATGTTGGCGAAACGTTCGTGGGTGAAAAGTCCTTTGGATGAAAAGTTAATGGGTTAAAGGTAATGTTGACCAACGGTTCATGGGCCAAACGACTGTTGGTAAATCGTTTCAGTACCGTACAAAGGTAATGCAGTTGTTTTATTTTCTGCTAAACTATTGTGTACGCACCTGTACGAAACTATTAAACACATTAACGATACTATACTGGAAATTTTAGAACGTTAGCTCTTTATACTGCACGGCCGCTTTTTAGTAGCCATTCAAACTTGGTCGGTTTATCCATGTATTGCGGTTGTTCTGGTATTTTTTATATATCTCTTTCATTATTTAGTACAACGAGCTGAAATTTTACATGTGGATAGTTGCATTAATACACTGAACATCGGAATATGTTTTATTTTGCTTATCCATTAAAAAGTCATACAATCGGATGCCATACACTATAGTGGTCCATTCGTAGTAAAATATGCCATTGCTCATTAATTACTAAGAGCACATAAATGAAATTTGGCAAGACATTGTAGACTCTTACAAGTTACAAATAAACGTTATAAGTTAGGTTCTAAAGTTCCTATTTTAAGTGCTTGGGCCTAATAACCTTATTTTACTTTTACGTGTTTAACTTCTGAACGGTATGTTTTTTTCAAATTCTGTTTTCACAAACATTGCATATAAATTAAAAGCAACGTGCGTAAAAAATAACAACTCTGCAGTAAACCGATTTATATGATTTTCATCAAATAGCCAAAGGTCAGCGCAGCGGAAACTTGATTATCTTCGCAGTTTTATGACACACAAATTTCACTTTCACATATACATTTACCTCTCGTTACGCACTTATTATTGAATGTATTTGTTTTCATGTACGTCCATAGAAAAAAAATAGTGCCGCTAGGGTGACGTAGTTCCAGCGGAAACAGTTTTTGTTGAATAGCTCCCCAATGGTTGGATGCACAAATTTGTACTTACCATACAAAATTACATGACGTCACACACTAAATATCTGCTAAACTGAAATTAAGAAATTAGACAGTTTTCCGCTGCGACTACGCACACCGCCAGTGTCGCCAACTTTCGTCGACGCGGCGCACCTCAAGCCACCGCCATCACCAACCGCAGGGGTAAGTGATTCGGCGGTGAGTAATGGGTAGCTCGCCGTCCGATCAGGACCAGGCCCGTGCCCGACGGCGCGTTGTGTTCCACGCGCGCCTCAAAGAGAAGTCAGCAGAGGACGGGGCCCGATAGGGCCGAAGCCTGCCAGGGCGGCAGGATCGTCCGAAAGGGTTACCGCTGCCCTAGAACAGAAAGGGCTAAGGAAGGAACACGGGTGGGTTTAAGACAGTAAGAGTCTGACACTCCCTTCCGCTCCACCTAGAGCGGGAGGGTCATTTGATGATTTCCCATCCAGTAAGTGATTCAGGGTATCGAACATTTAATATCCAACAATTAAAGTTGCCAGAAAAAAGACCGGTTTTCTGATAGAAAACATTTTGAGCTTTTTTTACTAAAAAAAATATCTTACAATAAATGTATATATCTTACATTATTTCCCTTCATAAAATTATAATTAATTGTACTAACTGTTACAGTAAGCCTGCCTCAAGCCACTGCTGGGTTGAGCAAATGCCTCTTTCCATGACTAACAGCTTTTTTGAGCCAGGGCTAACGCGATCGTTTTTTTCATTTCGTCACTCTCTCTAAGTCTGCCGTAACGCTTTCTGCCGGGATCTATTTACTAATAAATAAATGAAATTGGAGTCTTCGAGCGTCGAGCAAAGTTCAAAGGTGCTTGCTATGCATGTAAATATGTCACTAGTTATCGCGCGGGGGCGTCCATGTCGCGGTGCCAATAGGTGTGTTAACGTATTAATTACCCAACGGAATAGCAATGAAGGCCATTCAATTCTTACTCACAGTTAAGAGAAAAGTGATTTAGTAACGAATTCTGGGAAATTTTCAAAAATGCATAAAAATTGGGTTTTCTTTAATTTTCGCCTCGGCATTATGGGGTGCTTAATTGTTGCAAATGGGTCCGATTATCACGTACTGCAAGGAATAATGAAGATGTCTTTCCTGGTATGATCCTAGGTATAAATACTGAGTTTCGAGTAAATCGGACGGCACGCTAAAATTTTTCCATACAAACATCCCCTTTTAGGTTGTTTGGAAAACAAAAAATGGCAAACTTCATAATTTACTTGGATAAGTATTCGTGCCAAGTTTCAAGTTTATTAACTCAAAGATTTTTTCATACAAAAAAAATCCGCCCATTTCTTCATTCGCTCTTAGGGGTGGAATTTCGAAAAACCCTTTCTGAGTGGATACCTACTTTTCACGAAGAATACCTACATCCTCCAAATTTCATGTCTCTAGAACCAGCGGTTTAGGCTGTGCGTTGATTTATCAGCCAGTCAGTCAGGACTGAATTTTATATTTATAGATTATGTAATTTAAAATTTAATTTATTTTATGTGAATTCATTTACAAATTATAAAAAGTCTTTCAGTAAGCGCTTCCTACCTTTAAATTTAAATAAAACAAAGTGTGTGTGAGATATCATCTACTTTTTTATTTGTTTCAAAGGCCTATCGATGCCAGAGAAAGATGCTAAAGACCAGTGCTCTCTGTGTGCACTACAGAGAGCACAGGTCCTCTATGTTCCGACCGGAACTTTGTGAGTTGCTTTATCAATATTTTGATTACTTTGAATAGTTTCTATTGCTGGATTTTTTTCCGATTTTAGTGTTTCTTCTATTCGTTTGTAGTTCCACTCATAGATAGACACTCATAGGTGTATTGCAACGTTTGGAACTATCAGGATCATCGAAGATTAAGCTCTGTTCTTTGCAAATCGAAATGTATGTGGTATTTGTTCAGTAAATTAAAAAACAACATACATATGTTAGATTTTGAAAGGCCAGTGCTACACGCTACACTACTGACTACAGTGAACATGGCGGTCCATCCTGGAACTTTGTGAGTTGCCATAACAAAAGTTTATGTCGATTATTCTTTATTCAAATAAATTGTTTCGATTTAAGTGTGTTTTCTTCCAATCGATTTTAGCTTTTACTAATACCTAAATCATAGAGCAAAGTATTGCAACGTTTGGAACTATCAGGATCATCGAAGATTATGCTCTGTGCTTTTCAAATCTGATATAAGTTGTATTTGTGCAGTAAAATACAAACAACATATGTTAGATTTGAAAAGGCCAGTGCTACACGCTACACTACTGACTACAGCGAACATGGCGGTCCATCCTGGAACTTTGTGAGTTGCCATAACATTAGTTTATGTCGATTATTCTTTATTCAAATGAATTGTTTCGATTTAAGTGTGTTTTCTTCTAATCGATTTTAGCTTTTACTAATACCTAAATCATAGAGCAGTGTATTGCAACGTTTGGAACTATCAGGATCATCGAAGATTATGCTCTGTGCTTTTCAAATCTGATATAAGTTGTATTTGTGCAGTAAAATACAAACAACATATGTTAGATTTGAAAAGGCCAGTGCTACACGCTACACTACTGACTACAGCGAACATGGCGGTCCATCCTGGAACTTTGTGAGTTGCCATAACAATAGTTTATGTCGATTATTCTTTATTCAAATGAATTGTTTCGATTTAAGTGTGTTTTCTTCTAATCGATTTTAGCTTTTACTAATACCTAAATCATAGAGCAGTGTATTGCAACGTTTGGAACTATCAGTATCATCGATGATTATGCTCTGTGCTTTTCAAATCTGATATAATTATGTTATAATTTTAAAATACAAACAACATATTGAAGGTTTGAAAGGCCAGGTGCTGCACTACAGAGAACATGGCGGACCATCCCGGAACCTTGTGAGTTGCCTTTACAATAGTTTGAATACCTAGAAGTGTTTCTATTGCTGTTTTTTTTTACTTTTAATTTTTTTCCGATTTTAGTGTGTTTTATGAATCGATTTTAAGCGTTACTAACTAAAAAGAGCAGTGTATTGCAACGTTTGGAACAATCAGGATCATCGAAGATTATGCTCTGTGCTTTTCAAATCTGATATATGTTGTATTTGTGCAATAACATACAAAAAACATATTAAAGGTTTGAAAGGCCAGGTGCTGCACTACAGAGAACATGGCGGACCATCCCGGAACTTTGTGAGTTGCCTTAACAATAGTTTGAATACGTAGAATTGTTTCTATTGCTGTTTTTTTTACTTTTTATTTTTTTCCGATTTTGGTGTTTTATGAATCGATTTTAAGCGTTACTAACTAAAAATAGCAGTGTATTGCAACGTTTGGAACTATCAGGATCATCGAAGATTATGCTCAGTGCTTTTCAAATCTGATATATGTTGTATTTTTGCAGTAAAATACAAACACAACATATTGAAGGTCTGAAACGCCAGTGCTGCAATAAAGCCTGCAGGGAACATGGCGGACCATCCCGGAACTTTGTGAGTTGCCTTAACAATAGTTTGAGTACCTAGAATAGTTTCTATTGCTAGATTTTTTTCCGATTCTAGTGTTTTCTTCTATTCGTTTGCAGTTACACTCATAGATAGACACTCATAGGTGTATTGCAACGTTTGGAACTATCAGGATCATCGATGATTATGCTCTGTGCTTTTCAAATCTGATATATGTTGTATTTGTGCAGTAAAATACAAACAACATATTAAAAAATTGAAAGGCCAGGTGCCGCATTACAGAGAAAATGGCGGTCCATCCTGGAACTTTGTGAGTTGCCATAACAATAGTTTATGTCGATTATTCTTTATTTAAATGAATTGTTTCGATTTTAGTGTGTTTTCTTCTAATCGATTTTAACTTTTACTAATACCTAAATCATAGAGCAGTGTATTGCAACGTTTGGAACTATCAGGATCATCGAAGATTATGCTCTGTGCTTTTCAAATCTGATATATGTTGTATTTGTGCAATAACATACAAAAAACATATTAAAGGTTTGAAAGGCCAGGTGCTGCACTACAGAGAACATGGCCGACCATCCCGGAACCTTGTGAGTTGCCTTTACAATAGTTTGAATACCTAGAAGTGTTTCTATTGCTGTTTTTTTTTACTTTTGATTTTTTTCCGATTAAAGTGTGTTTTATGAATCGATTTTAAGTGTTACTAACTAAAAAAAGCAGTGTATTGCAACGTTTGGAACTATCAGGATCATCGAAGATTATGCTCTGTGCTTTTCAAATCTGATATATGTTTTATTTGTGCAATTATATACAAACACAACATATTGAAGGTCTGAAAGGCCAGTGCTGCACTTCAGCCTACAGGGAACATGGCGGACCATCCCGGAACTTTGTGAGTTGCCTTAACAATAGTTTGAATACGTAGAATTGTGTCTATTGCTGTTTTTTTTACTTTTTATTTTTTTCCGATTTTAGTGTTTTATGAATCGATTTTAAGCGTTACTAACTAAAAATAGCAGTGTATTGCAACGTTTGGAACTATCAGGATCATCGAAGATTATGCTCAGTGCTTTTCAAATCTGATATATGTTGTATTTTTGCAGTAAAATACAAACACAACATATTGAAGGTCTGAAAGGCCAGTGCTGCAATAAAGCCTGCAGGGAACATGGCGGACCATCCCGGAACTTTGTGAGTTGCCTTTACAATAGTTTGAGTACCTAGAATAGTTTCTATTGCTAGATTTTTTTTCCGATTTTAATGTTTTCTTCTATTCGTTTGTAGTTCCACTCATAGATAGACACTCATAGGTGTATTGCAACGTTTGGAACTATCAGGATCATCGAAGATTAAGCTCTGTCCTTTGCAAATCGAAATGTATGTGGTATTTGTTCCGTAAAATAAAATACAACATATGTTAGATTTTGAAAGGCCAGTGCTACAAGCTACACATCTGACTACAGCGAACATGGCGGTCCATCCTGGAACTTTGTGAGTTGCCATAACAAAAGTTTATGTCGATTATTCTTTATTCAAATGAATTGTTTCGATTTAAGTGTGTTTTCTTCTAATCGATTTCAACTTTTACAGATACCTAAATCATAGAGCCGTGTATTGAAACGTTTGGAACTATCAGGATCATCGATGATTATCCTCTGTGCTTTCAAATCTGATATATGTTGTATTTGTGCAGTAAAATACAAACAACATATTAAAGGTTTGAAAGGCCAGGTGCTGCACTACAGAGAACATGGCGGACCATCCCGGAACTTTGTGAGTTGCCTTTTCGATAGTTTGAATACGTAGAATTGTTTCTATTGCTGTTTTTTTTTACTTTTCATTTTTTTCCGATTTAAGTGTGTTTTATGAATCGATTTAAAGCGTTACTAACTAAAAAGAGCAGTGTATTGCAACGTTTGGAACTATCAGGATCATCGATGATTATGCTCTGTGCTTTTCAAATCTGATATATGTTGTATTTGTGCAGTAAAATACAAACAACATATTAAAGGTTTTAAAGGCTAGGTGCTGCACTACAGAGAACATAGCGGAGCATCCCGGAACTTTGTGAGTTGCCTTAACAATAGTTTGAGTACCTAGAATAGTTTCTATTGCTAGATTTTTTTCCGATTTTAGTGTTTTCTTCTATTCGTTTATAATTCCACTCATAGATAGACACTCATAGGTGTATTGCAACGTTTGGAACCATCAGGATCATCGAAGATTATGGTCTGTGCTTTTCAGACCTGCAATATGTTGTGCAGTAAAATACAATCACAACATATTGAAGGTCTGAAAGGCCAGTGCTGCACTACAGCCTACAGGGTACATGGCGGACCATCCCGGAACTTTGTGAGTTGCCTTAACAATAGTTTGAATACGTAGAATTGTTTCTATTGCTGTTTTTTTTTTTACTTTTATTTTTTTCCGATTTTAGTGTGTTTTATGAATCGATTTTAAGTGTTACTAACTAAAAAAAGCAGTGTATTGCAACGTTTGGAACTATCAGGATCATCGAAGATTATGCTCTGTGCTTTTCAAATCTGATATATGTTTTATTTGTGCAATTATATACAAACACAACATATTGAAGGTCTGAAAGGCCAGTGCTGCACTTCAGCCTACAGGGAACATGGCGGACCATCCCGGAACTTTGTGAGTTGCCTTAACAATAGTTTGAATACGTAGAATTGTGTCTATTGCTGTTTTTTTTACTTTTTATTTTTTTCCGATTTTAGTGTTTTATGAATCGATTTTAAGCGTTACTAACTAAAAATAGCAGTGTATTGCAACGTTTGGAACTATCAGGATCATCGAAGATTATGCTCAGTGCTTTTCAAATCTGATATATGTTGTATTTTTGCAGTAAAATACAAACACAACATATTGAAGGTCTGAAAGGCCAGTGCTGCAATAAAGCCTGCAGGGAACATGGCGGACCATCCCGGAACTTTGTGAGTTGCCTTTACAATAGTTTGAGTACCTAGAATAGTTTCTATTGCTAGATTTTTTTTCCGATTTTAATGTTTTCTTCTATTCGTTTGTAGTTCCACTCATAGATAGACACTCATAGGTGTATTGCAACGTTTGGAACTATCAGGATCATCGAAGATTAAGCTCTGTCCTTTGCAAATCGAAATGTATGTGGTATTTGTTCCGTAAAATAAAATACAACATATGTTAGATTTTGAAAGGCCAGTGCTACAAGCTACACATCTGACTACAGCGAACATGGCGGTCCATCCTGGAACTTTGTGAGTTGCCATAACAAAAGTTTATGTCGATTATTCTTTATTCAAATGAATTGTTTCGATTTAAGTGTGTTTTCTTCTAATCGATTTCAACTTTTACAGATACCTAAATCATAGAGCCGTGTATTGAAACGTTTGGAACTATCAGGATCATCGATGATTATCCTCTGTGCTTTCAAATCTGATATATGTTGTATTTGTGCAGTAAAATACAAACAACATATTAAAGGTTTGAAAGGCCAGGTGCTGCACTACAGAGAACATGGCGGACCATCCCGGAACTTTGTGAGTTGCCTTTTCGATAGTTTGAATACGTAGAATTGTTTCTATTGCTGTTTTTTTTTACTTTTCATTTTTTTCCGATTTAAGTGTGTTTTATGAATCGATTTAAAGCGTTACTAACTAAAAAGAGCAGTGTATTGCAACGTTTGGAACTATCAGGATCATCGATGATTATGCTCTGTGCTTTTCAAATCTGATATATGTTGTATTTGTGCAGTAAAATACAAACAACATATTAAAGGTTTTAAAGGCTAGGTGCTGCACTACAGAGAACATAGCGGAGCATCCCGGAACTTTGTGAGTTGCCTTAACAATAGTTTGAGTACCTAGAATAGTTTCTATTGCTAGATTTTTTTCCGATTTTAGTGTTTTCTTCTATTCGTTTATAATTCCACTCATAGATAGACACTCATAGGTGTATTGCAACGTTTGGAACCATCAGGATCATCGAAGATTATGGTCTGTGCTTTTCAGACCTGCAATATGTTGTGCAGTAAAATACAATCACAACATATTGAAGGTCTGAAAGGCCAGTGCTGCACTACAGCCTACAGGGTACATGGCGGACCATCCCGGAACTTTGTGAGTTGCCTTAACAATAGTTTGAATACGTAGAATTGTTTCTATTGCTGTTTTTTTTTTTACTTTTATTTTTTTCCGATTTTAGTGTGTTTTATGAATCGATTTTAAGCGTTACTAACTAAAAAGAGCAGGTTATTGCAACGTTTGGAACTATCAGGATCATCGAAGATTATGCTCTGTACTTTTCAGACCTGAAATATGTTGTGCAGTAAAATACAAACACAACATATTGAAGGTCTGAAAGGCCAGTGCTGCACTACAGCCTACAGGGTACATGGCGGACCATCCCGGAACTTTGTGAGTTGCCTTTACAATAGTTTGAGTACCTAGAATAGATTCTATTGCTAGATTTTTTTCCGATTTTAGTGTTTTCTTCTATTCGTTTGTAGTTCCACTCATAGATAGACACTCATAGGTGTATTGCAACGTTTGGAACTATCAGGATCATCGAAGAATTAGCTCTGTCCTTTGCAAATCGAAATGTATGTGGTATTTGTTCAGTAAAATAAAATACAACATATGTTAGATTTTGAAAGGCCAGTGCTACACGCTACACTACTGACTACAGCGAACATGGCGGTCCATCCTGGAACTTTGTGAGTTTGCCATAACAATAGTTTATGTCGATTATTCTTTATTCAAATAGATTTTTCGATTTAAGTGTGTTTTCTTCCAATCGATTTTAGCTTTTACTAATACCTAAATAATAGAGCAGTGTATTGCAACGTTTGGAACTATCAGGATCATCGAAGATTATGCTCTGTGCTTTTCAAATCTGATATATGTTGTATTTGTGCAGTAAAATACAAACAACATATTACAGGTTTGAAAGGCCAGGTGCTGCACTACAGAGAACATGGCGGAGCATCCCGGAACTTTGTGAGTTGCCTTAACAATAGTTTGAATACGTAGAATTGTTTCTATTGCTGTTTTTTTTTTTACTTTTAATTTTTTTCCGATTTTTGTGTGTTTTATGAATCGATTTTAAGCGTTACTAACTAAAAAGAGCAGTGTATTGCAACGTTTGGAACTATCAGGATCATCGAAGATTATGCTCTGTGCTTTTCAAATCTGATATATGTTGTATTTTTGCAGTAAAATACAAACACAACATATTGAAGGTCTGAAACGCCAGTGCTGCAATAAAGCCTGCAGGGAACATGGCGGACCATCCCGGAACTTTGTGAGTTGCCTTAACAATAATTTGAGTGCTAGATTTTTTTCCGATACTAGTGTTTTCTTCTATTCGTTTGCAGTTACACTCATAGATAGACACTCATAGGTGTATTGCAACGTTTGGAACTATCAGGATCATCGATGATTATGCTCTGTGCTTTTCAAATCTGATATATGTTGTATTTGTGCAGTAAAATACAAACAACATATTACAGGTTTGAAAGGCCAGGTGCTGCACTACAGAGAACATGGCGGAGCATCCCGGAACTTTGTGAGTTGCCTTAACAATAGTTTGAATACGTAGAATTGTTTCTATTGCTGTTTTTTTTTTACTTTTAATTTTTTTCCGATTTTTGTGTGTTTTATGAATCGATTTTAAGCGTTACTAACTAAAAAGAGCAGTGTATTGCAACGTTTGGAACTATCAGGATCATCGAAGATTGTGCTCTGTGCTTTTCAGACCTGCAATATGTTGTGCAGTAAAATACAAACACAACATATTGAAGGTCTGAAAGGCCAGTGCTGCACTACAGCCTACGGGGAACATGGCGGACCATCCCAGAACTTTGTGAGTGGCCTTTACAATAGTTTGAGTACCTAGAATAGTTTCTATTGCTAGATTTTTTTCCAATTTTAGTGTTTTCTTCTATTCGTTTGTAGTTCCACTCATAGATAGATATTCATAGGTGTATTGCAACGTTTGGAACTATAAGGATCATCGAAGGTTAAGCTCTGTCCTTTGCAAATCGAAATGTATGTGGTATTTGTTCAGTTAAATAAAATACAACATATGTTAGATTTTGAAAGGCCAGTGCTACACGCTACACTACTGACTACAGCGAACATGGCGGTCCATCCTGGAACTTTGTGAGTTGCCATAACAATAGTTTATGACGATTATTCTTTATTCAAATGAATTGTTTCGATTTAAGTGTGTTTTCTTCTAATCGATTTTAGCTTTTACTAATACCTAAATCATAGAGCAGTGTATTGCAACGTTTGGAACTATCAGGATCATCGATGATTATGCTCTGTGCTTTTCAAATCTGATATATGTTGTATTTGTGCAATAAAATACAAAAAACATATTAAAGGTTTGAAAGGCCAGGTGCTGCACTACAGAGAACATGGCGGACCATCGCGGAACCTTGTGAGTTGCCTTTACAATAGTTTGAAAACCTAGAAGTGTTTCTATTGCTGTTTTTTTTACTTTTAATTTTTTCCGATTTTAGTGTGTTTTATGAATCGATTTTAAGCGTTACTAACTAAAAAGAGCAGTGTATTGCAACGTTTGGAACTATCAGGATCATCGAAGATTATGCTCTGTGCTTTTCAAATCTGATATATGTTGTATTTTTGCAGTAAAATACAAACACAACATATTGAAGGTCTGAAACGCCAGTGCTGCAATAAAGCCTGCAGGGAACATGGCGGACCATCCCGGAACTTTGTGAGTTGCCTTAACAATAATTTGAGTACCTAGAATAGTTTCTATTGCTAGATTTTTTTCCGATTCTAGTGTTTTCTTCTATTCGTTTGCAGTTACACTCATAGATAGACACTCATAGGTGTATTGCAACGTTTGGAACTATCAGGATCATCGATGATTATGCTCTGTGCTTTTCAAATCTGATATATGTTGTATTTGTGCAGTAAAATACAAACAACATATTAAAAAATTGAAAGGCCAGGTGCCGCATTACAGAGAAAATGGCGGACCATCCCGGAACTTTGTGAGTTGCCTTAACAAAAGTTTGAATACGTAGAATTGTTTCTATTGCTGTTTTTTTTTTTACTTTTATTTTTTTCCGATTTTAGTGTGTTTTATGAATCGATTTTAAGCGTTACTAACTAAAAAGAGCAGTGTATTGCAACGTTTGGAACAATCAGGATCATCGAAGATTATGCTCTGTGCTTTTCAAATCTGATATATGTTGTATTTGAGAACATGGCGGACCATCCCAGAACTTTGTGAGTTGCCTTAACAATAGTTTGAGTACCTAGAATAGTTTCTATTGCTAGATTTTTTTCCGATTTCAGTGTTATCTTCTATTCGTTTGTAATTCCACTCATAGATAGACACTCATAGGTGTATTACAACGTTTGGAACCATCAGGATCATCGAAGATTAAGCTCTGTCCTTTGCAAATCGAAATGTATGTGGTATTTGTTCAGTTAAATAAAATACAACATATGTTAGATTTTGAAAGGCCAGTGCTACACGCTACACAACTGACTACAGCGAACATGGCGGTCCATCCTGGAACTTTGTGAGTTGCCTTAACAAAAGTTTGAATACGTAGAATTGTTTCTATTGCTGTTTTTTTTTTACTTTTATTTTTTTCCGATTTTAGTGTGTTTTATAAATCGATTTTAAGCGTTACTAACTAAAAAGAGCAGTGTATTGCAACGTTTGGAACAATCAGGATCATCGAAGATTATGCTCTGTGCTTTTCAAATCTGATATATGTTGTATTTGAGAACATGGCGGACCATCCCAGAACTTTGTGAGTTGCCTTAACAATAGTTTGAGTACCTAGAATAGTTTCTATTGCTAGATTTTTTTCCAATTTTAGTGTTTTCTTCTATTCGTTTGTAGTTCCACTCATAGATAGATATTCATAGGTGTATTGCAACGTTTGGAACTATAAGGATCATCGAAGATTAAGCTCTGTCCTTTGCAAATCGAAATGTATGTGGTATTTGTTCAGTTAAATAAAATACAACATATGTTAGATTTTGAAAGGCCAGTGCTACACGCTACACTACTGACTACAGCGAACATGGCGGTCCATCCTGGAACTTTGTGAGTTGCCATAACAATAGTTTATGACGATTATTCTTTATTCAAATGAATTGTTTCGATTTAAGTGTGTTTTCTTCTAATCGATTTTAGCTTTTACTAATACCTAAATCATAGAGCAGTGTATTGCAACGTTTGGAACTATCAGGATCATCGATGATTATGCTCTGTGCTTTTCAAATCTGATAAATGTTGTATTTGTGCAATAAAATACAAAAAACATATTAAAGGTTTGAAAGGCCAGGTGCTGCACTACAGAGAACATGGCGGACCATCGCGGAACCTTGTGAGTTGCCTTTACAATAGTTTGAAAACCTAGAAGTGTTTCTATTGCTGTTTTTTTTACTTTTAATTTTTTCCGATTTTAGTGTGTTTTATGAATCGATTTTAAGCGTTACTAACTAAAAAGAGCAGTGTATTGCAACGTTTGGAACTATCAGGATCATCGAAGATTATGCTCTGTGCTTTTCAAATCTGATATATGTTGTATTTTTGCAGTAAAATACAAACACAACATATTGAAGGTCTGAAACGCCAGTGCTACAATAAAGCCTGCAGGGAACATGGCGGACCATCCCGGAACTTTGTGAGTTGCCTTAACAATAATTTGAGTACCTAGAATAGTTTCTATTGCTAGATTTTTTTCCGATTCTAGTGTTTTCTTCTATTCGTTTGCAGTTACACTCATAGATAGACACTCATAGGTGTATTGCAACGTTTGGAACTATCAGGATCATCGATGATTATGCTCTGTGCTTTTCAAATCTGATATATGTTGTATTTGTGCAGTAAAATACAAACAACATATTAAAAAATTGAAAGGCCAGGTGCCGCATTACAGAGAAAATGGCGGACCATCCCGGAACTTTGTGAGTTGCCTTAACAAAAGTTTGAATACGTAGAATTGTTTCTATTGCTGTTTTTTTTTTACTTTTATTTTTTTCCGATTTTAGTGTGTTTTATGAATCGATTTTAAGCGTTACTAACTAAAAAGAGCAGTGTATTGCAACGTTTGGAACAATCAGGATCATCGAAGATTATGCTCTGTGCTTTTCAAATCTGATATATGTTGTATTTGAGAACATGGCGGACCATCCCAGAACTTTGTGAGTTGCCTTAACAATAGTTTGAGTACCTAGAATAGTTTCTATTGCTAGATTTTTTTCCGATTTCAGTGTTATCTTCTATTCGTTTGTAATTCCACTCATAGATAGACACTCATAGGTGTATTGCAACGTTTGGAACCATCAGGATCATCGAAGATTAAGCTCTGTCCTTTGCAAATCGAAATGTATGTGGTATTTCTTCAGTAAAATAAAAAACAACATATGTTAGATTTTGAAAGGCCAGTGCTACACGCTACACTACTGACTACAGCGAACATGGCGGTCCATCCTAGAACTTTGTGAGTTGCCATAACAATAGTTTATGTCGATTATTCTTTATTTAAATGAATTGTTTCGATTTTAGTGTGTTTTCTTCTAATCGATTTTACCTTTTACTAATACCTAAATCATAGAGCAGTGTATTGCAACGTTTGGAACTATCAGGATCATCGAAGATTATGCTCTGTGCTTTTCAAATCTGATATAAGTTGTATTTGTGCAGTAAAATACAAACAACATATGTTAGATTAGAAAAGGCCAGTGCTACACGCTACACTACTGACTACAGCGAACATGGCGGTCCATCCTGGAACTTTGTGAGTTGCCATAATAATAGTTTATGTCGATTATTCTTTATTCAAATGAATTGTTTCGATTTAAGTGTGTTTTCTTCTAATCGATTTTAGCTTTTACTAATACCTAAATCATAGAGCAGTGTATTGCAACGTTTGGAACTATCAGTATCATCGATGATTATGCTCTGTGCTTTTCAAATCTGATATAATTATGTTATAATTTTAAAATACAAACAACATATTGAAGGTTTGAAAGGCCAGGTGCTGCACTACAGAGAACATGGCGGACAATCCCGGAACCTTGTGAGTTGCCTTTACAATAGTTTGAATACCTAGAAGTGTTTCTATTGCTGTTTTTTTTTACTTTAAATTTTTTTCCGATTTTAGTGTGTTTTATGAATCGATTTTAAGCGTTACTAACTAAAAAGAGCAGTGTATTGCAACGTTTGGAACTATCAGGATCATCGATGATTATGCTCTGTGCTTTTCAAATCTGATATATGTTGTATTTGTGCAGTAAAATACAAACACAACAGATTGAAGGTCTAAAAGGCCAGAGTGCTGCAATAAAGCCTGCAGGGAACATGGCGGACCATCCCGGAACTTTGTGAGTTGCCTTTACAACAGTTTGAGTACCTAGAATAGTTTCTATTGCTAGATTTTTTTCCGATTTTAGTGTTTTCTTCTATTCGTTTGTAGTTCCACTCATAGATAGACACTCATTGGTGTATTGCAACGTTTGGAACTATCAGGATCATCGAAGAATTAGCTCTGTCCTTTGCAAATCGAAATGTATGTGGTATTTGTTCAGTAAAATAAAATACAACATATGTTAGATTTTGAAAGGCCAGTGCTACACGCTACACTACTGACTACAGTGAACATGGCGGTCCATCCTGGAACTTTGTGAGTTGCCATAACAATAGTTTATGTCGATTATTCTTTATTCAAATAGATTTTTCGATTTAAGTGTGTTTTCTTCCAATCGATTTTAGCTTTTACTAATACCTAAATCATAGAGCCGTGTATTGCAACGTTTGGAACTATCAGGATCATCGAAGATTATGCTCTGTGCTTTTCAAATCTGATATATGTTTTATTTGTGCAATTAAATACAAACACAACATATTGAAGGTCTGAAAGGCCAGTGCTGCACTACAGCCTACAAGGAACATGGCGGACCATCCCGGAACTTTGTGAGTTGCCTTAACTATAGTTTGAATACGTAGAATTGTTTCTATTGCTGTTTTTTTTACTTTTTATTTTTTTCCGATTTTAGTGTTTTATGAATCGATTTTAAGCGTTACTAACTAAAAAGAGCAGTGTATTGCAACGTTTGGAACAATCAGGATCATTGAAGATTATGCTCTGTGCTTTTCAAATCTGATATATGTTGTATTTGTGCAATAACATACAAAAAACATATTAAAGGTTTGAAAGGCCAGGTGCTGCACTACAGAGAACATGGCGGACCATCCCGGAACTTTGTGAGTTGCCTTAACAATAGTTTGAATACGTAGAATTGTTTCTATTGCTGTTTTTTTTACTTTTTATTTTTTTCCGATTTTGGTGTTTTATGAATCGATTTTAAGCGTTACTAACTAAAATCAGCAGTGTATTGCAACGTTTGGAACTATCAGGATCATCGATGATTATGCTCTGTGCTTTTCAAATCTGATATATGTTGTATTTGTGCAGTAAAATACAAACAACATATTAAAAAATTGAAAGGCCAGGTGCCGCATTACAGAGAAAATGGCGGACCATCCCGGAACTTTGTGAGTTGCCTTAACAAAAGTTTGAATACGTAGAATTGTTTCTATTGCTGTTTTTTTTTTTACTTTTATTTTTTTCCGATTTTAGTGTGTTTTATGAATCGATTTTAAGCGTTACTAACTAAAAAGAGCAGTGTATTGCAACGTTTGGAACAATCAGGATCATCGAAGATTATGCTCTGTGCTTTTCAAATCTGATATATGTTGTATTTGAGAACATGGCGGACCATCCCAGAACTTTGTGAGTTGCCTTAACAATAGTTTGAGTACCTAGAATAGTTTCTATTGCTAGATTTTTTTCCGATTTCAGTGTTATCTTCTATTCGTTTGTAATTCCACTCATAGATAGACACTCATAGGTGTATTGCAACGTTTGGAACCATCAGGATCATCGAAGATTAAGCTCTGTCCTTTGCAAATCGAAATGTATGTGGTATTTGTTCCGTAAAATAAAATACAACATATGTTAGATTTTGAAAGGCCAGTGCTACAAGCTACACATCTGACTACAGCGAACATGGCGGTCCATCCTGGAACTTTGTGAGTTGCCATAACAAAAGTTTATGTCGATTATTCTTTATTCAAATGAATTGTTTCGATTTTAGTGTGTTTTCTTCTAATCGATTTCAACTTTTACAGATACCTAAATCATAGAGCCGTGTATTGAAACGTTTGGAACTATCAGGATCATCGATGATTATCCTCTGTGCTTTCAAATCTGATATATGTTGTATTTGTGCATTAAAATACAAACAACATATTAAAGGTTTGAAAGGCCAGGTGCTGCAATAAAGCCTGCAGGGAACATGGCGGACCATCCCGGAACTTTGTGAGTTGCCCTTACAATAGTTTGAGTACCTAGAATAGTTTCTATTGCTAGATTTTTTTTCCGATTTTAATGTTTTCTTCTATTCGTTTATAGTTCCACTCATAGATAGACACTCATAGGTGTATTGCAACGTTTGGAACTATCAGGATCATCGAAGATTAAGCTCTGTCCTTTGCAAATCGAAATGTATGTGGTATTTGTTCCGTAAAATAAAATACAACATATGTTAGATTTTGAAAGGCCAGTGCTACAAGCTACACATCTGACTACAGCGAACATGGCGGTCCATCCTGGAACTTTGTGAGTTGCCATAACAAAAATTTATGTCGATTATTCTTTATTCAAATGAATTGTTTCGATTTTAGTGTGTTTTCTTCTAATCGATTTCAACTTTTACAGATACCTAAATCATAGAGCCGTGTATTGAAACGTTTGGAACTATCAGGATCATCGATGATTATCCTCTGTGCTTTCAAATCTGATATATGTTGTATTTGTGCAGTAAAATACAAACAACATATTAAAGGTTTGAAAGGCCAGGTGCTGCACTACAGAGAACATGGCGGACCATCCCAGAACTTTGTGAGTTGCCTTAACAATAGTTTGAGTACCTAGAATAGTTTCTATTGCTAGATTTTTTTCCGATTTCAGTGTTATCTTCTATTCGTTTGTAATTCCACTCATAGATAGACACTCATAGGTGTATTGCAACGTTTGGAACCATCAGGATCATCGAAGATTAAGCTCTGTCCTTTGCAAATCGAAATGTATGTGGTATTTGTTCCGTAAAATAAAATACAACATATGTTAGATTTTGAAAGGCCAGTGCTACAAGCTACACATCTGACTACAGCGAACATGGCGGTCCATCCTGGAACTTTGTGAGTTGCCATAACAAAAGTTTATGTCGATTATTCTTTATTCAAATGAATTGTTTCGATTTTAGTGTGTTTTCTTCTAATCGATTTCAACTTTTACAGATACCTAAATCATAGAGCCGTGTATTGAAACGTTTGGAACTATCAGGATCATCGATGATTATCCTCTGTGCTTTCAAATCTGATATATGTTGTATTTGTGCATTAAAATACAAACAACATATTAAAGGTTTGAAAGGCCAGGTGCTGCAATAAAGCCTGCAGGGAACATGGCGGACCATCCCGGAACTTTGTGAGTTGCCTTTACAATAGTTTGAGTACCTAGAATAGTTTCTATTGCTAGATTTTTTTTCCGATTTTAATGTTTTCTTCTATTCGTTTATAGTTCCACTCATAGATAGACACTCATAGGTGTATTGCAACGTTTGGAACTATCAGGATTATCGAAGATTAAGCTCTGTCCTTTGCAAATCGAAATGCATGTGGTATTTGTTCCGTAAAATAAAATACAACATATGTTAGATTTTGAAAGGCCAGTGCTACAAGCTACACATCTGACTACAGCGAACATGGCGGTCCATCCTGGAACTTTGTGAGTTGCCATAACAAAAATTTATGTCGATTATTCTTTATTCAAATGAATTGTTTCGATTTTAGTGTGTTTTCTTCTAATCGATTTCAACTTTTACAGATACCTAAATCATAGAGCCGTGTATTGAAACGTTTGGAACTATCAGGATCATCGATGATTATGCTCTGTGCTTTTCAAATCTGATATATGTTGTATTTGTGCAATAACATACAAAAAACATATTAAAGGTTTGAAAGGCCAGGTGCTGCACTACACAGAACATGGCCGACCATCCCGGAACCTTGTGAGTTGCCTTTACAATAGTTTGAATACCTAGAAGTGTTTCTATTGCTGTTTTTTTTTACTTTTGATTTTTTTCCGATTATAGTGTGTTTTATGAATCGATTTTAAGCGTTACTAACTAAAAAGAGCAGTGTATTGCAACGTTTGGAACAATCAGGATCATCGAAGATTATGCTCTGTGCTTTTCAAATCTGATATATGTTGTATTTGAGAACATGGCGGACCATCCCAGAACTTTGTGAGTTGCCTTAACAATAGTTTGAGTACCTAGAATAGTTTCTATTGCTAGATTTTTTTCCGATTTCAGTGTTTTCATCTATTCGTTTGTAATTCCACTCATAGATAGACACTCATAGGTGTATTGCAACGTTTGGAACCATCAGGATCATCGAAGATTAAGCTCTGTCCTTTGCAAATCGAAATGTATGTGGTATTTGTTCCGTAAAATAAAATACAACATATGTTAGATTTTGAAAGGCCAGTGCTACAAGCTACACATCTGACTACAGCGAACATGGCGGTCCATCCTGGAACTTTGTGAGTTGCCATAACAAAAGTTTATGTCGATTATTCTTTATTCAAATGAATTGTTTCGATTTTAGTGTGTTTTCTTCTAATCGATTTCAACTTTTACAGATACCTAAATCATAGAGCCGTGTATTGAAACGTTTGGAACTATCAGGATCATCGATGATTATCCTCTGTGCTTTCAAATCTGATATATGTTGTATTTGTGCAGTAAAATACAAACAACATATTAAAGGTTTGAAAGGCCAGGTGCTGTAATAAAGCCTGCAGGGAACATGGCGGACCATCCCGGAACTTTGTGAGTTGCCTTTACAATAGTTTGAGTACCTAGAATAGTTTCTATTGCTAGATTTTTTTTCCGATTTTAATGTTTTCTTCTATTCGTTTATAGTTCCACTCATAGATAGACACTCATAGGTGTATTGCAACGTTTGGAACTATCAGGATCATCGAAGATTAAGCTCTGTCCTTTGCAAATCGAAATGTATGTGGTATTTGTTCCGTAAAATAAAATACAACATATGTTAGATTTTGAAAGGCCAGTGCTACAAGCTACACATCTGACTACAGCGAACATGGCGGTCCATCCTGGAACTTTGTGAGTTGCCATAACAAAAATTTATGTCGATTATTCTTTATTCAAATGAATTGTTTCGATTTTAGTGTGTTTTCTTCTAATCGATTTCAACTTTTACAGATACCTAAATCATAGAGCCGTGTATTGAAACGTTTGGAACTATCAGGATCATCGATGATTATCCTCTGTGCTTTCAAATCTGATATATGTTGTATTTGTGCAGTAAAATACAAACAACTCATTAAAGGTTTGAAAGGCCAGGTGCTGCACTACAGAGAACATGGCGGACCATCCCGGAACTTTGTGAGTTGCCTTAACAATAGTTTGAATACGTAGAATTGTTTCTATTGCTGTTTTTTTTACTTTTTATTTTTTTCCGATTTTGGTGTTTTATGAATCGATTTTAAGCGTTACTAACTAAAATCAGCAGTGTATTGCAACGTTTGGAACTATCAGGATCATCGATGATTATGCTCTGTGCTTTTCAAATCTGATATATGTTGTATTTGTGCAGTAAAATACAAACAACATATTAAAAAATTGAAAGGCCAGGTGCCGCATTACAGAGAAAATGGCGGACCATCCCGGAACTTTGTGAGTTGCCTTAACAAAAGTTTGAATACGTAGAATTGTTTCTATTGCTGTTTTTTTTTAACTTTTATTTTTTTCCGATTTTAGTGTGTTTTATGAATCGATTTTAAGCGTTACTAACTAAAAAGAGCAGTGTATTGCAACGTTTGGAACAATCAGGATCATCGAAGATTATGCTCTGTGCTTTTCAAATCTGATATATGTTGTATTTGAGAACATGGCGGACCATCCCAGAACTTTGTGAGTTGCCTTAACAATAGTTTGAGTACCAAGTATAGTTTCTATTGCTAGATTTTTTTCCGATTTCAGTGTTATCTTCTATTCGTTTGTAATTCCACTCATAGATAGACACTCATAGGTGTATTGCAACGTTTGGAACCATCAGGATCATCGAAGATTAAGCTCTGTCCTTTGCAAATCGAAATGTATGTGGTATTTCTTCAGTAAAATAAAAAACAACATATGTTAGATTTTGAAAGGCCAGTGCTACACGCTACACTACTGACTACAGCGAACATGGCGGTCCATCCTAGAACTTTGTGAGTTGCCATAACAATAGTTTATGTCGATTATTCTTTATTCAAATGAATTGTTTCGATTTTAGTGTGTTTTCTTCTAATTGATTTTACCTTTTACTAATACCTAAATCATAGAGCAGTGTATTGCAACGTTTGGAACTATCAGGATCATCGAAGATTATGCTCTGTGCTTTTCAAATCTGATATAAGTTGTATTTGTGCAGTAAAATACAAACAACATATGTTAGATTAGAAAAGGCCAGTGCTACACGCTACACTACTGACTACAGCGAACATGGCGGTCCATCCTGGAACTTTGTGAGTTGCCATAATAATAGTTTATGTCGATTATTCTTTATTCAAATGAATTGTTTCGATTTAAGTGTGTTTTCTTCTAATCGATTTTAGCTTTTACTAATACCTAAATCATAGAGCAGTTTATTGCAACGTTTGGAACTATCAGTATCATCGATGATTATGCTCTGTGCTTTTCAAATCTGATATAATTATGTTATAATTTTAAAATACAAACAACATATTGAAGGTTTGAAAGGCCAGGTGCTGCACTACAGAGAACATGGCGGACCATCCCGGAACCTTGTGAGTTGCCTTTACAATAGTTTGAATACCTAGAAGTGTTTCTATTGCTGTTTTTTTTTACTTTAAATTTTTTTCCGATTTTGGTGTTTTATGAATCGATTTTAAGCGTTACTAACTAAAATCAGCAGTGTATTGCAACGTTTGGAACTATCAGGATCATCGATGATTATGCTCAGTGCTTTTCAAATCTGATATATGTTGTATTTGTGCAGTAAAATACAAACAACATATTAAAAAATTGAAAGGCCAGGTGCCGCATTACAGAGAAAATGGCGGACCATCCCGGAACTTTGTGAGTTGCCTTAACAAAAGTTTGAATACGTAGAATTGTTTCTATTGCTGTTTTTTTTTTTACTTTTATTTTTTTCCGATTTTAGTGTGTTTTATGAATCGATTTTAAGCGTTACTAACTAAAAAGAGCAGTGTATTGCAACGTTTGGAACAATCAGGATCATCGAAGATTATGCTCTGTGCTTTTCAAATCTGATATATGTTGTATTTGAGAACATGGCGGACCATCCCAGAACTTTGTGAGTTGCCTTAACAATAGTTTGAGTACCTAGAATAGTTTCTATTGCTAGATTTTTTTCCGATTTCAGTGTTATCTTCTATTCGTTTGTAATTCCACTCATAGATAGACACTCATAGGTGTATTGCAACGTTTGGAACCATCAGGATCATCGAAGATTAAGCTCTGTCCTTTGCAAATCGAAATGTATGTGGTATTTGTTCCGTAAAATAAAATACAACATATGTTAGATTTTGAAAGGCCAGTGCTACAAGCTACACATCTGACTACAGCGAACATGGCGGTCCATCCTGGAACTTTGTGAGTTGCCATAACAAAAGTTTATGTCGATTATTCTTTATTCAAATGAATTGTTTCGATTTTAGTGTGTTTTCTTCTAATCGATTTCAACTTTTACAGATACCTAAATCATAGAGCCGTGTATTGAAACGTTTGGAACTATCAGGATCATCGATGATTATCCTCTGTGCTTTCAAATCTGATATATGTTGTATTTGTGCATTAAAATACAAACAACATATTAAAGGTTTGAAAGGCCAGGTGCTGCAATAAAGCCTGCAGGGAACATGGCGGACCATCCCGGAACTTTGTGAGTTGCCTTTACAATAGTTTGAGTACCTAGAATAGTTTCTATTGCTAGATTTTTTTTCCGATTTTAATGTTTTCTTCTATTCGTTTATAGTTCCACTCATAGATAGACACTCATAGGTGTATTGCAACGTTTGGAACTATCAGGATCATCGAAGATTAAGCTCTGTCCTTTGCAAATCGAAATGCATGTGGTATTTGTTCCGTAAAATAAAATACAACATATGTTAGATTTTGAAAGGCCAGTGCTACAAGCTACACATCTGACTACAGCGAACATGGCGGTCCATCCTGGAACTTTGTGAGTTGCCATAACAAAAATTTATGTCGATTATTCTTTATTCAAATGAATTGTTTCGATTTTAGTGTGTTTTCTTCTAATCGATTTCAACTTTTACAGATACCTAAATCATAGAGCCGTGTATTGAAACGTTTGGAACTATCAGGATCATCGATGATTATGCTCTGTGCTTTTCAAATCTGATATATGTTGTATTTGTGCAATAACATACAAAAAACATATTAAAGGTTTGAAAGGCCAGGTGCTGCACTACACAGAACATGGCCGACCATCCCGGAACCTTGTGAGTTGCCTTTACAATAGTTTGAATACCTAGAAGTGTTTCTATTGCTGTTTTTTTTTACTTTTGATTTTTTTCCGATTATAGTGTGTTTTATGAATCGATTTTAAGCGTTACTAACTAAAAAGAGCAGTGTATTGCAACGTTTGGAACAATCAGGATCATCGAAGATTATGCTCTGTGCTTTTCAAATCTGATATATGTTGTATTTGAGAACATGGCGGACCATCCCAGAACTTTGTGAGTTGCCTTAACAATATTTTGAGTACCTAGAATAGTTTCTATTGCTAGATTTTTTTCCGATTTCAGTGTTTTCATCTAGTCGTTTGTAATTCCACTCATAGATAGACACTCATAGGTGTATTGCAACGTTTGGAACCATCAGGATCATCGAAGATTAAGCTCTGTCCTTTGCAAATCGAAATGTATGTGGTATTTGTTCCGTAAAATAAAATACAACATATGTTAGATTTTGAAAGGCCAGTGCTACAAGCTACACATCTGACTACAGCGAACATGGCGGTCCATCCTGGAACTTTGTGAGTTGCCATAACAAAAGTTTATGTCGATTATTCTTTATTCAAATGAATTGTTTCGATTTTAGTGTGTTTTCTTCTAATCGATTTCAACTTTTACAGATACCTAAATCATAGAGCCGTGTATTGAAACGTTTGGAACTATCAGGATCATCGATGATTATCCTCTGTGCTTTCAAATCTGATATATGTTGTATTTGTGCAGTAAAATACAAACAACATATTAAAGGTTTGAAAGGCCAGGTGCTGCACTACAGAGAACATGGCGGACCATCCCGGAACTTTGTGAGTTGCCTTAACAATAGTTTGAGTACCTAGAATAGTTTCTATTGCTAGATTTGTTTTCCGATTTTAATGTTTTCTTCTATTCGTTTGTAGTTCCACTCATAGATAGATATTCATAGGTGTATTGCAACGTTTGGAACTATAAGGATCATCGAAGATTAAGCTCTGTCCTTTGCAAATCGAAATGTATGTGGTATTTGTTCAGTTAAATAAAATACAACATATGTTAGATTTTGAAAGGCCAGTGCTACACGCTACACTACTGACTACAGCGAACATGGCGATCCATCCTGGAACTTTGTGAGTTGCCATAACAATAGTTTATGACGATTATTCTTTATTCAAATGAATTGTTTCGATTTAAGTGTGTTTTCTTCTAATCGATTTTAGCTTTTACTAATACCTAAATCATAGAGCAGTGTATTGCAACGTTTGGAACTATCAGGATCATCGATGATTATGCTCTGTGCTTTTCAAATCTGATATATGTTGTATTTGTGCAATAAAATACAAAAAACATATTAAAGGTTTGAAAGGCCAGGTGCTGCACTACAGAGAACATGGCGGACCATCGCGGAACCTTGTGAGTTGCCTTTACAATAGTTTGAAAACCTAGAAGTGTTTCTATTGCTGTTTTTTTTACTTTTAATTTTTTCCGATTTTAGTGTGTTTTATGAATCGATTTTAAGCGTTACTAACTAAAAAGAGCAGTGTATTGCAACGTTTGGAACTATCAGGATCATCGAAGATTATGCTCTGTGCTTTTCAAATCTGATATATGTTGTATTTTTGCAGTAAAATACAAACACAACATATTGAAGGTCTGAAACGGCAGTGCTGCAATAAAGCCTGCAGGGAACATGGCGGACCATCCCGGAACTTTGTGAGTTGCCTTAACAATAGTTTGAATACGTAGAATTGTTTCTATTGCTGTTTTTTTTTACTTTTAATTTTTTTCCGATTTTTGTGTGTTTTATGAATCGATTTTAAACGTTACTAACTAAAAAGAGCAGTGTATTGCAACGTTTGGAACTATCAGGATCATCGAAGATTATGCTCTGTGCTTTTCAAATCTGATATATGTTGTATTTTTGCAGTAAAATACAAACACAACATATTGAAGGTCTGAAACGCCAGTGCTGCAATAAAGCCTGCAGGGAACATGGCGGACCATCCCGGAAATTTGTGAGTTGCCTTAACAATAATTTGAGTACCTAGAATAGTTTCTATTGCTAGATTTTTTTCCGATTCTAGTGTTTTCTTCTATTCGTTTGCAGTTACACTCATAGATAGACACTCATAGGTGTATTGCAACGTTTGGAACTATCAGGATCATCGATGATTATGCTCTGTGCTTTTCAAATCTGATATATGTTGTATTTGTGCAGTAAAATACAAACAACATATTAAAAAATTGAAAGGCCAGGTGCCGCATTACAGAGAAAATGGCGGACCATCCCGGAACTTTGTGAGTTGCCTTAACAAAAGTTTGAATACGTAGAATTGTTTCTATTGCTGTTTTTTTTTTAACTTTTATTTTTTTCCGATTTTAGTGTGTTTTATGAATCGATTTTAAGCGTTACTAACTAAAAAGAGCAGTGTATTGCAACGTTTCGAACAATCAGGATCATCGAAGATTATGCTCTGTGCTTTTCAAATCTGATATATGTTGTATTTGAGAACATGGCGGACCATCCCAGAACTTTGTGAGTTGCCTTAACAATAGTTTGAGTACCTAGAATAGTTTCTATTGCTAGATTTTTTTCCGATTTCAGTGTTATCTTCTATTCGTTTGTAATTCCACTCATAGATAGACACTCATAGGTGTATTGCAACGTTTGGAACCATCAGGATCATCGAAGATTAAGCTCTGTCCTTTGCAAATCGAAATGTATGTGGTATTTCTTCAGTAAAATAAAATACAACATATGTTAGATTTTGAAAGGCCAGTGCTACACGCTACACTACTGACTACAGCGAACATGGCGGTCCATCCTGGAACTTTGTGAGTTGCCATAACAATAGTTTATGACGATTATTCTTTATTTAAATGAATTGTTTCGATTTTAGTGTGTTTTTTTTCTAATCGATTTTAACTTTTACTAATACCTAAATCATAGAGCAGTGTATTGCAACGTTTGGAACTATCAGGATCATCGAAGATTATGCTCTGTGCTTTTCAAATCTGATATATTATGTTGTATTTGTGCAATAACATACAAAAAACATATTAAAGGTTTGAAAGGCCAGGTGCTGCACTACACAGAACATGGCCGACCATCCCGGAACCTTGTGAGTTGCCTTTACAATAGTTTGAATACCTAGAAGTGTTTCTATTGCTGTTTTTTTTTACTTTTGATTTTTTTCCGATTATAGTGTGTTTTATGAATCGATTTTAAGCGTTACTAACTAAAAAGAGCAGTGTCTTGCAACGTTTGGAACTATCAGGATCATCGAAGATTATGCTCTGTGCTTTTCAGACCTGCAATATGTTGTGCAGTAAAATACAAACACAACATATTGAAGGTTTGAAAGGCCAGTGCTGCACTACAGCCTACGGGGAACATGGCGGACCATCCCAGAACTTTGTGAGTGGCCTTTACAATAGTTTGAGTACCTAGAATAGTTTCTATTGCTAGATTTTTTTCCGATTCTAGTGTTTTCTTCTATTCGTTTGCAGTTACACTCATAGATAGACACTCATAGGTGTATTGCAACGTTTGGAACTATCAGGATCATCGATGATTATCCTCTGTGCTTTTCAAATCTGATATATGTTGTATTTGTGCAGTAAAATACAAACAACATATTAAAGGTTTGAAAGGCCAGGTGCTGCACTACAGAGAACATGGCGGACCATCCCGGAACTTTGTGAGTTGCCTTAACAATAGTTTGAGTACCTAGAATAGTTTCTATTGCTAGATTTGTTTTCCGATTTTAATGTTTTCTTCTATTCGTTTGTAGTTCCACTCATAGATAGACACTCACAGGTGTATTGCAACGTTTGGAACTATCAGGATCATCGAAGATTAAGCTCTGTCCTTTGCAAATCGAAATGTATGTGGTATTTGTTCCGTAAAATAAAATACAACATATGTTAGATTTTGAAAGGCCAGTGCTACACGCTACGCTACTGACTACAGCGAACATGGCGGTCCATCCTGGAACTTAGTGAGTTGCCATAACAATAGTTTATGACGATTATTCCTTATTCAAATGAATTGTTTCGATTTAAGTGTGTTTTCTTCTAATCGATTTTAGCTTTTACTAATACCTAAATCATAGAGCAGTGTATTGCAACGTTTGGAACTATCAGGATCATCGAAGATTATGCTCTGTGCTTTTCAAATCTGATATATGTTGTATTTGTGCAGTAAAATACAAACAACATATTACAGGTTTGAAAGGCCAGGTGCTGCACTACAGAGAACATGGCGGAGCATCCCGGAACTTTGTGAGTTGCCTTAACAATAGTTTGAATACGTAGAATTGTTTCTATTGCTGTTTTTTTTTTTACTTTTAATTTTTTTCCGATTTTTGTGTGTTTTATGAATCGATTTTAAGCGTTACTAACTAAAAAGAGCAGTGTATTGCAACGTTTGGAACTATCAGGATCATCGAAGATTATGCTCTGTGCTTTTCAGACCTGCAATATGTTGTGCAGTAAAATACAAACACAACATATTGAAGGTCTGAAAGGCCAGTGCTGCACTACAGCCTACGGGGAACATGGCGGACCATCCCAGAACTTTGTGAGTGGCCTTTACAATAGTTTGAGTACCTAGAATAGTTTCTATTGCTAGATTTTTTTCCGATTTTAGTGTTTTCTTCTATTCGTTTGTAGTTCCACTCATAGATAGATATTCATAGGTGTATTGCAACGTTTGGAACTATAAGGATCATCGAAGATTAAGCTCTGTCCTTTGCAAATCGAAATGTACGTGGTATTTGTTCAGTTAAATAAAATACAACATATGTTAGATTTTGAAAGGCCAGTGCTACACGCTACACTACTGACTACAGCGAACATGGCGGTCCATCCTGGAACTTTGTGAGTTGCCATAACAATAGTTTATGACGATTATTCTTTATTCAAATGAATTGTTTCGATTTAAGTGTGTTTTCTTCTAATCGATTTTAGCTTTTACTAATACCTAAATCATAGAGCAGTGTATTGCAACGTTTGGAACTATCAGGATCATCGATGATTATGCTCTGTGCTTTTCAAATCTGATACATGTTGTATTTGTGCAGTAAAATACAAACAACATATTAAAAGTTTGAAAGGCCAGGTGCCGCATTACAGAGAAAATGGCGGACCATCCCGGAACTTTGTGAGTTGCCTTAACAAATGTTTGAATACGTAGAATTGTTTCTATTGGTGTTTTTTTTTACTTTTATTTTTTTTCCGATTTTAGTGTTTTATGAATCGATTTTAAGCGTTACTAACTAAAAATAGCAGTGTATTGCAACGTTTGGAACTATCAGGATCATCAAAGATTATGCTCAGTGCTTTTCAAATCTGATATAATTATGTTGTATTTTTGCAGTAAAATACAAACACAACATATTGAAGGTCTGAAACGCCAGTGCTGCAATAAAGCCTGCAGGGAACATGGCGGACCATCCCGGAATTTTGTGAGTTTCCTTAACAATAATTTGAGTACCTAGAATAGTTTCTATTGCTAGATTTTTTTCCGATTCTAGTGTTTTCTTCTATTCGTTTGTAGTTACACTCATAGGTGTATTGCAACGTTTGGAACTATCAGGAACATCGAAGATTAAGCTCTGTGTTTTTCAAATCTGATTATGTTGTATTTGTGCAGTAAAATATAAACACAACATATTGAAGGTTTGAAAGGCCAGGTGCTGCACTACAGTGAACATGGCGGACCATCCCGGAACTTTGTGAGTTGCCTTAACAATAGTTTGAGTACCTAGAATAGTTTCTATTGCTAGTTTTTTTTTCCGATTTTAATGTTTTCTTCTATTCGTTTGTAGTTCCACTCATAGATAGACACTCATAGGTGTATTGCAACGTTTGGAACTATCAGGATCATCAAAGATTATGCTCAGTGCTTTTCAAATCTGATATATGTTGTATTTTTGCAGTAAAATACAAACACAACATATTGAAGGTCTGAAACGCCAGTGCTGCAATAAAGCCTGCAGGGAACATGGCGGACCATCCCGGAACTTTGTGAGTTGCCTTAACAATAATTTGAGTACCTAGAATAGTTTCTATTGCTAGATTTTTTTCCGATTCTAGTGTTTTCTTCTATTCGTTTGTAGTTACACTCATAGGTGTATTGCAACGTTTGGAACTATCAGGAACATCGAAGATTAAGCTCTGTGTTTTTCAAATCTGATTATGTTGTATTTGTGCAGTAAAATATAAACACAACATATTGAAGGTTTGAAAGGCCAGGTGCTGCACTACAGTGAACATGGCGGACCATCCCGGAACTTTGTGAGTTGCCTTAACAATAGTTTGAGTACCTAGAATAGTTTCTATTGCTAGTTTTTTTTTCCGATTTTAATGTTTTCTTCTATTCGTTTGTAGTTCCACTCATAGATAGACACTCATAGGTGTATTGCAACGTTTGGAACTATCAGGATCATCGAAGATTAAGCTCTGTCCTTTGCAAATCGAAATGTATGTGGTATTTGTTCCGTAAAATAAAATACAACATATGTTAGATTTTGAAAGGCCAGTGCTACACGCTACACTACTGACTACAGCGAACATGGCGGTCCATCCTGGAACTTTGTGAGTTGCCATAACAAAAGTTTATGTCGATTATTCTTTATTCAAATGAATTGTTTCGATTTTAGTGTGTTTTCTTCTAATCAATTTTAACTTTTACAGATACCTAAATCATAGAGCCGTGTATTGAAACGTTTGGAACTATCAGGATCATCGAAGATTAAGCTCTGTGCTTTTCAAATCTGATGTATGTTGTAAAATATAAACACAACATATTGAAGGTTTGAAAGGCCAGGTGCTGCACTACAGAGAACATGGCGGACCATCCCGGAACTTTGTTAGTTGCCTTTACAATAGTTTGAATACGTAGAATTGTTTATATTGCTGTTTTTTTTTACTTTTCATTTTTTTCCGATTTAAGTGTGTTTTATGAATCGATTTTAAGCGTTACTAACTAAAAAGAGCAGTGTATTGCAACGTTCGGAACTATCAGGATCATCGAATATTATGCTCTGTGCTTTTCAAATCTGATATTTGTTGTATTTGTGCAGTAAAATACAAACAACATATTAAAGGTTTGAAAGGCCAGGTGCTGCACTACAGAGAACATGGCGGACCATCCCGGAACTTTGTGAGTTGCCTTAACAATAGTTTGAATACGTAGAATTGTTTCTATTGCTGTTTTTTTTACTTTTAATTTTTTTTCCGAATTTAGTGTTTTATGAATCGATTTTAAGCGTTACTAACTAAAAATAGCAGTGTATTGAAACGTTTGGAACTATCAGGATCATCGAAGATTATGCACAGTGCTTTTCAAATCTGATATATGTTGTATTTGTGCAGTAAAATACAAACACTACATATTGAAGGTCTGAAAGGCCAGTGCAGCAATACAGCCTGCAGGGAACATGGCGGACCATCCCGGATTTTTGTGAGTTGCCTTAACAATAGTTTGAGTACCTAGAATAGTTTCTATTGCTAGATTTTTTTCCGATTTTAATGTTTTCTTCTATTCGTTTGTAGTTCCACTCATAGATAGACACTCATAGGTGTATTGCAACGTTTGGAACTATCAGGATCATCGAAGATTAAGCTCTGTGTTTTTCAAATCTGATAATGTTGTATTTGTGCAGTAAAATATAAACACAACATATTGAAGGTTTGAAAGGCCAGGTGCTGCACTACAGTGAACATGGCGGACCATCCCGGAACTTTTTGAGTTGCCTTAATAATAGTTTGAATACGTAGAATTGTTTCTTTTGCTGTTTTTATGTACTTTTAATTTTTTTCCGATTTTAGTGTGTTCTATGAATCGATTTTAAGCGTTACTAACTAAAAAGAGCAGTGTATTGCAACGTTTGGAACTATCAGGATCATCGAAGATTATGGTCTGTGCTTTTCAGACCTGCAATATGTTGTGCAGCAAAATACAAACGCAACATATTGGAGGTCTGAAAGGCCAGTGCTGCACTACAGAGAACATGGCGGACCATCCCGGAACTTTGTGAGTTGCCTTAACAATAGTTTGAGTACCTAGAATAGTTTCTATTGCTAGATTTTTTTTCCGATTTTAATGTATTCTTCTATTCGTTTGTAGTTTCATTCATAGATAGACACTCATAGGTGTATTGCAACGTTTGGAACTATCAGGATCATCGAAGATTAAGCTCTGTCCTTTGCAAATCGAAATGTATGTGGTATTTGTTCCGTAAAATAAAATACAACATATGTTAGATTTTGAAAGGCCAGTGCTACACGCTACACATCTGACTACAGCGAACATGGCGGTCCATCCTGGAACTTTGTGAGTTGCCATAACAATAGTTTATGTCGATTATTCTTTATTCAAATGAATTGTTTCGATTTTAGTGTGTTTTCTTCGAATCGATTTTAAATTTTACTAATACATAGATCATAGAGCAGTGTATTGCAACGGTTGGAACTATCAGGATCATCGATGATTATGCTCTGTGCTTTTCAAATCTGATATATGTTGTATTTGTGCAGTAAAATACAAACAACATATTAAAGGTTTGAAAGGCCAGGTGCTGCACTACAGAGAACATGGCGGACCATCCCGGAACATTGTGAGTTGCCTTTACAATAGTTTGAATACGTAGAATTGTTTCTATTGCTGTTTTTTTACTTTTAATTTTTTTCCGATTTTTGTGTTTTATGAATCGATTTTAAGCGTTACTAACTAAAAATAGCAGTGTATTGCAACGTTTGGAACTATGAGGATCATCGAAGATTATGCTCTGTGCTTTTCAAATCTGATATTTGTTGTATTTGTGCAGTAAAATACAAACACAACATATTGAAGGTCTGAAAGGCCAGTGCTGCAATACAGCCTGCAGGGAACATGGCGGACCATCCCGGAACTTTGTGAGTCTCCTTAACAATAGTTTGAGTACCTAGAATAGTTTCTATTGCTAGATTTTTTTCCGATTTTAGAGTTTTCTTCTATTCGTTTGTAGTTCCACTCATAGATAGACACTCATAGGTGTATTGCAACGTTTGGAACTATCAGGATCATCGAAGATTAAGCTCTGTGTTTTTCAAATCTGATTATGTTGTATTTGTGCAGTAAAATATAAACACAACATATTGAAGGTTTGAAAGGCCAGGTGCTGCACTACAGTGAACATGGCGGACCATCCCGGAACTTTGTGAGTTGCCTTAACAATAGTTTGAGTACCTAGAATAGTTTCTATTGCTAGATTTTTTTCCGATTTTAGAGTTTTCTTCTATTCGTTTGTAGTTCCACTCATAGATAGACACTCATAGGTGTATTGCAACGTTTGGAACTATCAGGATCATCGAAGATTAAGCTCTGTGTTTTTCAAATCTGATTATGTTGTATTTGTGCAGTAAAATATAAACACAACATATTGAAGGTTTGAAAGGCCAGGTGCTGCACTACAGTGAACATGGCGGACCATACCGGAACTTTGTGAGTTGCCTTAAAAATAGTTTGAATACGTAGAATTGTTTCTATTGCTGTTTTTATGTACTTTTAATTTTTTTCCGATTTTAGTGTGTTCTAAGAATCGATTTTAAGCGTTACTAACTAAAAAGAGCAGTGTATTGCAACGTTTGGAACTATCAGGATCATCGAAGATTATGCTCTGTGCTTTTCAGACCTTCAATATGTTGTGCAGCAAAATACAAACGCAACATATTGGAGGTCTGAAAGGCCAGGTGCTGCACTACAGAGAACATGGCGGACCATCCCGGAACTTTGTGAGTTGCCTTAACAATAGTTTGAGTACCTAGAATAGTTTCTATTGCTTGATTTTTTTACTTTTAATTTTTTTTCCGTTTATAGTGTTTTATGAATCGATTTTAAGCGTTACTAACTAAAAATAGCAGTATATTGCAACGTTTGGAACTATCAGGATCATCGAAGATTAAGCTCTGTGCTTTTCAAATCTGATGTATGTTGTATTTGTGCTGTAAAATATAAACACAACATATATCAGTTAACTCTCGTACTCAGAAGTGAGCAGACGTGTGCGCGCCGCGCTGTGATTTTTAAGTTTTGTGTGACTTCTTGCGCTCCGATTGACTGTCGCTCTTATTTGCGATTCTTTGTCGCTCTTGAGGTACTGTTACGTGCTGTCAACGCCCAGTGGGCGGAGTTGGAGTGGGATAGACGATTTTGGTGAGCTGACACTTTGAGTGAAAACTTTTAAAATCTTCTTCGAAAACATACAAAAAGATTTGCATTTGGCTGGGCGCGAACCCGCACCTTCTCGATGCCCGGTGTTGGGTCCGTGCTTGTGCCCTCCGAACCAACTCGACATACAGCTGCTTGTGCAAATTAGCTGACCTGTATCAACTCCCCAGCAGTTTGAGTCTTACGGGTACTTTTTACGTTTCTACGAATTTTGAACCGGTTGGCCAGCCATGCCTCGCATGATCCGCTCACCCCCACAGGGCTCCCCAAATGCCCATGGTCTTTTGGAGACGCAATCGGAACCCGATCTTTCTCCTGCCATGTTGGCCCCGGAAAGTAGCGCCTATAGTTCGGTAAATATTACCACAAGGCTGAGCAATAAGCGTTTTCGTGGCGACGATAGCTGTACGGAGCCGGATAGTTTCGATGAATTATAGAGCATGCTGCAGTCTTGGAAGGCCGACCAGGATAAAATACTTAATAAATTAGTGACAGATGTCTCAGAAGTAAGGCAGCAGAATCTCTATTCAAAAATCCTTTGAAGAGATTGAAAAATCTATTAAATTCTTTAATGTAGAATATGAGGTCATGAAGACTCGCTTAGATACCGTAGAGGCGGAGCATAGAGAATACGTGAAGCGCTTCCATGAATTGACCAGCAATAATTGCGAACATAAGGTGGCCATACTTGAAGCAAAAATTGACTTCACGGAACAGCAGGCACGCCAGTGCAATATCGAGATTTGCAATGTGCCTGAAAAACGGAATGAAAACCTTATAACTATTATGGAGTCTATAGGCAAAGCCATTAATTCGCCGTTGCCGCAAAGTCAAATCGTGTCAATACATCGAGTCCCACACGCACAGCAGCAAGATAACAAACCTAAGAACTTGATTGTAAAGCTCAGATCGCGGATCGTTCGTGACAATATACTCAGCGCCTACCGTAATGCGAAGAGTCTCAAGTCAGATCAGATAGGAATTCCAGGCGCTACTACAGTATCTGTCTACTTGAATGAGCATCTGACCCTGAAAAATAAGGCTTTATTTCGTGAGGCCAAAGTACTCGCCAAGAAACATGGATTTAAATATGTTTGGTGCAGGAACTCGACGGTACTCGTGCGTGAGCGGGATGGAGACAATTCATTTGCGATTCGTTCCGCTGAAGATCTCAAAAAGATCACTACGGGCGATAAGACCGGTACTGGGATCTCTATTTAACGACTCGATGTGCGCTGCTATTTTATTTTTTAGATTCTTGTTTTCCTTTCGCTTGTCGCTTTTATGTACGGTATGTGCCCTAATCTACGCTTTCTCAGAGCTATGTATGTACTGCTGTCCTTTTTTAATTAGTCATATTTGCTTGTTTTCATGCTATGTACTGTTAACCACAGTTCCAATGTTATATTTCCTCCAGTTTATTAAGTGTGTGTTGTTACAATTTTATATTTTAATGCCTAAGTGCCTGCAAAAAGTTTTACATATTGATGCACCGGACCTCAAATTTAGAATTGCTTTTCCAGTGTCATGTATCGAAAATAAGTATGTTAATTTATTATTATTGTTGCAAAATTCGTATTATCAATGGCTACTAATAACATTGTGATTTATTATCAGAACTGTAGAGGGGTCCGCACTAAGTTACACACATTGTACATGAACATTATGGCGTGTTCCTATGACGTCATTATACTGAAGGAAACCTGGCTGATTCCAAGCATCCAGGACTACGAATTTATTGACGACCGTTATGTGGTCTTCAGATGCGATCGTGATCGTTCTGTGACAAATAAAGGGGACGGAGGGGGAGTTCTAATAGCTGTTCTCCGTGAACTGCGTCCTACCAAGTTACCGACACAATTCGTCCGGGCGGAAGTTGAACAAGTCATTGTACAACTGCCTGCTTCCCAGCACAATAAACGCCATATCATCAGTGCTACGTACATGCCACCGAGAACGCATGAAGTGATATATACACATTACTTAGACGTGCTGCAAGACTTAGCTAATAACCCCACTACCGACTCTTACTTTGTTGTCGGTGATTTTAACCTACCTGACATTGACTGGTTGGATCGTGGGAATCATGCAATCGCACAAGTTTCGAGCACAATCGGACGAATTTTATTGAATTTCATTAATTTAATTGCTGGCTCACAATTCAATATTACGAAAAACAAATTAGGTCGAATACTAGACTTGTTTATCTCAAATGTTGACTGCCAGTCCATATCGTGCAACGCTCTGCTTGACCCCGATGGTCATCATCCAGTTTTTTCAGTATTAACTTGTCTGAATACGCTTTACACTCGCACTCCTCTGAAATTCCGCTCGGTCCATAGACATAACTTTCATAAAGCTAATTACGAAAATATAAATTTTGAACTCAGTAAAATTAACCGGAACTTTGTACTCTCTCACCATGACTCTGATCAAGCTGTTAACGTCTTTTATGAGACATTATACGGTATTATCAAGTCTCATGTTCCGCTGACCAGAATAAGAAACTCAAGTTATCCTGTCTAGTTTACACCCTCTCTCATAAGAATCTTTAAAAGAAAAGAACGGTCTTGGATAAGATGGAAGAAGTACAATAATCAATCTGACTACTTTAAATTTTCTAACTATCGCAAACTTTTCCACGGAGAGTTAATTAAGTGTTATCGTAAGTATATTGACTCGGCCGAAGACAGCATTCCTAAGAATATAAAGCATTTCTGGTCCTACATCTCATCTAGAAAAGAAAAAGCTAACTATCCGGCTAGTATGTATTTCAGAAATGTTTCTTCAAATGACCCCATAGTCATTTGCAATCTTTTTTCATCTTTCTTTTCTTCTGTCTACGAACCCTCTACTTTGGACCCTGTTAAATGGCAACCATTGGATCACTATGCAAATAGCTCGTCTTGCATATCCGAAATCAGTCTATCCACGGAGGTTGTACGCGCGGCTTTAAAATCTTTAGATCCCTCTAAAGGGGCCGGACCGGACGGCTTACCACCTAGGTTTTTCATAAGAACACGCGATATCTTATGTACTGCATTAAATATAATTTTTAATAAATGTTTACGTGAGGGTGTTTTTCCTGCAATTTGGAAGCGTGCGTTTATAACCCCTGTTTATAATACTGGTGACAAGAACAATGTAGAGAATTATCGCTCCATCTCTATCCTCTCTACTTTGTCTAAGGTTTTTGAGAGTCTTGTGCATGGCGCCGTGTACCCCCACATTCATCAGATTATTTTACCCGAGCAACATGGTTTCGTCAAACGTCGTTCAACCGCAACTAATCTGTTAGTATTTACCAACTACTTATTTGAAAAAATGGATCAAAACATTCAAGTGGACGCTGTATACACGGACTTTCAGAAGGCTTTTGACAAGGTGGATCATACACTGCTTTTGGAAAAAATAGCTTTCAACGGAATACGTGGTAACTTGCTAAGATGGTTTGTTTCATATATTTACAACAGGACCCAAAAAATTGTTGTCAATGGTTACGAGTCAGACCCTATGGTTGTTACATCTGGTGTACCACAGGGATCCATTTTAGGCTCTCTTCTCTTCATTATATTTATTAATGACATTAAACAATGTTTTATCAACTCTAAGTTTATAATGTATGCGGATGATATAAAAATTTACAGATCCTGCAAGAATATACAAGACTGTCTACTTCTTCAAATGGACCTGGATAGATTATATACCTACTGTAACAACAATAGGCTCTTTCTCAGTCTACCCAAATGTCATGCCATCTCATTTACCAAAAAGAGATATAAAATAAATTTTAATTATTCAATTAATAACGCCCTCTTAAATGTAGTAAGTTTTGTTCGTGACTTAGGTGTCACACTGGATGCTTTGGTACGACCCCAGTTAGAATATGCCGTCCCGATCTGGAACCCTTTCTACGACAAATACGGCACTAGAATTGAAAGGGTGCAGAAGAAGTTGTTACGGTCTATGAACTATAAGTGCTTCCAATCAAACATATAACACTTCTCTTAACCTTTAATTAAAACGTGGACAATGGTGTGGGTTACGTGTTTGTTAAATCTTAGTTTAAGTATTTCTCTGTATTTTGTAGCATGTAACTGTTTTTTGTCCCCAATAAATAAATAAATAAATAAATATTTGTGCAGTAAAATATACAACATATTGAAGGTTTGAAAGGCCAGGTGCTGCACTACAGGGAACATGGCGGACCATCCCGGAACTTTGTGAGTTGCCTTAATAATAGCGTTTTACCTTCAAACAAAACGCTTGTTGTGTCCGGAGACTCATTCGGGGTCATGTAAACATTATTTGAGTCTAGCATCTTCCGTTTTCTTGTCACATCTATGTAGGTATTTGCTACTATCTCCCTCTCTTGACAACACTACGATGACGTATTTCCGCCCGCGTTCACCAGGTGGCTGCAGCGCGTCAAGTCGTTCATTCTCGCCTCAAAAACCTAAAACTTGAGAAACCTAATAAAACCAGGCAGTGTTTAAAATTATGACCCCGAATGAGTCTCCGGACTCAACAAGCGTTTTGTTTGAAGGTAAAACGCTACTATTGTGTCCAGCGGCCTCATTCAGGGTCGTATAAACATTATTTGAGGCTTTGTCTGTTATCGCCTGGTGAACGGGACGCCAATGTGTTGTAAAAGACTAGTTATAATAGATCAAGAAATTATTATACTTAAACAAAAATAAACACCAATGTAGTAACGATTGCATTGCTATAAAATAATAACAATTAATGTTATAAGAAAAATTACAAAAAAATTGTCCCTGACAATTCACGACAGAGTAAACAGAACATGTGAGTATACGTACAGACGCCAGCAGGTCAAGCTACCCGAAACTGTCAAATTTTCCCAATCAACCTTGAACTTTAATGCTATAACGATAAAGTTGAAAATCTATTAACGAAATTTGACAGATTGTAGTAGCTTGATGTGCTGGCGTCTGTACCTCGAATCCATCATCATGTAATATTTTTGTATAAACTTACCATAATCATGTAAAACTTATTATTATTCATCGATACAATATCACAAAATAATTTATTCTATTTAATCGGAGGAGAATTTACTGGCTGAAAAAGATGAATCAAGGACCTTTCATGCGCTGGAATCACTTCCATCCTGTAATGTTTTTTGAAAGTATTACCAGATTTCCAATTAGCTCGTGCCATTATTTCATCTAGAGGTTCATTATCCAACCAACTTCGTGAAGCAACTGCAGATCGAAAACCACCTGGAGTAGCCTCAATTCCGGCTTCCTTCAAAATAGGCTTAACCCAACCTGCCAAAATAGTTCTAGTGGCCGGCTTAGCATTTCCACATTACAGTAATAAATAATCTATCGCTAGAACAAAGCAAACGACGCGGTCTTCCAATTTCTATAAGCTTTTTAAGCCAAAGACCCGGTACGGGTCAAGCGCCTCATTTTCAAGATTCTCTAACAACTTCCAACCTGACTGTACGTGAGTTTCAGAATCAGTTTTGGAGCCAAAATGCGGCCAAAACATGATGCTATTCTCGCCTACTATACACCTGTTTGACTGCACGGTTGGCGCAGTGGTTAAGCGATTGACTGCTGCGCTGCGTGTCGCGGGTTCGATTCCCGCACGGAACAAATATTTGTATGACCTACATGTATTTGTTCCGAGTCTGGGTGTTTTTCTATCTATAATATGTATGTAAAAAAAATAAAAAAATTGTATATTAGTAGTTTATCAGCCATCTTGTTACCATAACACAAGAATTAGGTTGCTTAGCTTGGGACAAATGGTGCTGTGTGAAATGTCCAGGGATATTATTATTATTACCTGTCAGGCGAGACACTTAGTAATGTTAAATCGTGTATCCTACGCCCTGAACATAATAACAGTAAAACTGCACAAACTCTTGAAATTTCGAATAGACTTTGATTTTGAAGTGGTCTACTGCCTAACCAACCTTCTAGAGACTGAGGATCCCAAACAGGCGGTGGACACTTTTTAGGCTGTTGCAACGTATAACGAATACAACGTCGGCTCCTAATAGGCCGCAGGGAAATGGCGTGGCTTTAATCATCTGTTTAACTAAAATGTTTGAACTTAATCGGGCTTCACTCTTTGAATTACATAAAGTGGACACAACCGATTTATGAAGTAAAATAGTACGATAGGATAATTTTTCTTTTAGGTGCAAATCCGCTAAATATCGAGCCAATTCACTACCTGAAGGGTCTGAGAAATTTATACCAAACCTGGAACACCAACTCAGCCATCTCTGCCATGCTGGCCTATATGTATATTTAAAGTAGACGACCTCCAACCTTCTTTTAGCAGACGCTTTTGTTCTTCAGACCAGTCACCTAAGGATTCAGACCACCCCCACATCTCCATACTTCTAAGACCAGCTCCTTCACTCGAAGTGGGGGCTGCCCGGTCCTCGTGTCTACTAGCACTTTCGATAACCTTTGAATCGTGAACGGCGCGGCGGCGCGATCGCTCTGGCCTTCAAGTCTGCTCTCCAGAATGCTTGAGGCCACCTCGGTGCAACTATCAAGAATATACCTCGAGCCTGATTTAGATGCATCAGAACCCGGGGTAACAAACTCGGAGGAGGAAAGACCCAAGCTAGACGAAAATCCCATTTGAAGGCGAACGCGTTGTGTCTCCATGCTCGCCGATCCCGTTGATCTAGAGTTACATAGCAAGGTACTACGTGGGCTGTGCTGGAGGCAAAAAGATCTGTCTGGGGCACACCCCACTTTGCAAAGACAATACTGGTGAATTCGGGGAGTAGATGCCATTCTTGTAACATCGAGTGACGCGACAGACGGTCTGCGATGTTGTTGTACCTGCCTGGTATGTGATGGGGGATTATATGAATGTCGTACTTTTGAAGTATGTAATATATTTGGTATATTAACTCCATCAAGATCCGCGACTTGTTTCCCCCCTCCTTCCGCAAGTACGCTATAACCGCCTTGCTGTCGCACTGTAGAAGCAGAGATGTGTGACTCAGAGACGGAGCGAATTCTAACAAACATTTTAGAATTGTTAACATCTCTTTGTGATTCGAATGAAGCAGCTCTTCTTCTTTTGTCCATTTGCCCGATAAGTGAAGACCATTTAACTCCGCTCCCCAACCTGTATCTGCTGCGTCTGTTGTCAAAAAGATTTTTACATGTGATGGGTGAAGCCTGGATTTGTCCACACAGTGAAACTTCCACCAACTTAATTCTGCCAGCACCTCCGCAGGCAAGGGATAAGTCGACTGAAATGGCATTTTTAGGACCAGATTGCAATATACTGGCTTATTGCAAGCCGAAAATTCAAACGACCCATTGGAACTACCAGACGAGCAAAATTTAGAACGCCTATGACACTCCGTATTTCTCGAAGAGACGCCTTCCGCCGCCGGAGCAACCTTGATAAAACTATTTGCATGTTGTGAATTTTGTTTTCTGGTAAAAATTTTAGAATTTTCCACGGATTCCACATCAAACCCAAATACTCTATTATTTTCTGAGGGATAAGAATCGATTTCTCTCTGTTCACCTGCCAACCCAGCAGGCTGAGAGTTTGAAGTACAACTTCGACGTGTTTTATAAGTGTCAGTTTGTCCTGTGCTACTAGGAGATAATCGTCGAGAAAAACCACTACTCGAATGCCTAGATTCCTGTAAATCTCGGCAGTCCAGTTGGTCAACGATGCAAATACTTTGGGCGCTGTCGCCAGGCCAAACGGTAAACAGGTCATTTGCAGTAACTGATTTCGATACAATAGACGAAGAAAACAACGGTGGGCGGGTGCTACATTTACGTGGTTGTAAGCTTGCCTGAGGTCCATTTTGACCATCCAATCCCTCTCCTGAATGAAATCGGGAACTCTATTTACCGAAATTTGCTTATTTTCAGGTAATTGCTTAAACTTTTTAAATTGAAAATGGGACGGTAGGTTCCGTCGCTTTTGAGAATCAGAAAGTTTGATATGAAACTCGATGTCAGGGTATGTTTTAAAATTTTCTGTTTCAACAAATTTTGAATGACTCTGTCCATCTCCGGCGATGGTAGAGTAAGATTGCAACGTTTCACCTGCCTTGGCGGGACCAGAGGCGGAAATTCTTTTGAAATGGAATACGATAACCCTTCACTATTTTTATTAATGGTTCTGGTGCCCCCAGTCTCTTCCACTCCGTTACATGATATTGTAAGCACTCCCCCCCCCCCCCCCGAAATTGTCCGAGTCAGAACTTTTTATTGAATCTAGCCGCGCCCTTGCCCCGTTGAGCATTCTTTTGCGATTCATTTTTTCTAAAACTATAGGGCTGGTAAAAGCGTTGTCCAACCAGTTGTCCCCTCGGTTGGGGACGAAAAAAATTTTGGATTATTCATAAATGATTTATTTATCTCTTAATTGTTTAACGAACACTTCGCGCCTTTGTTCAATTACATCGGCCCTACGGCCACAAACTAGTTGCAAAGAATCACGTGAAATCTTTGGAAAAAACCTCTTTTAATTTTATTGTCAGTTGTTCTGGGTTTTGGATTACCCGTATCCTTAGCCCAGTCCACTATCTGTCGAAAACCCTGTTGCATGGCGTCGCTTTGCATTACCAGCGCGCGGGTTACAGCGCCAAGAAATTTATCCACCGAGGGTAGATGGGTAACTTTTTCTAACGATTTGATTTCATCATTTATTTCAAGGTCAACATATCCAGGACGAGCAATAAACCTTTTGTGATTCCACATATCGAACATTATTCCAGTTATCATTATTAAAATATTGAATAGAGTTGAGCCATTCTAACTGATTAGATGGAGTTGCAGTGACAGCTGGCTCCTTTAGTTGCGTTGCCAAATCAAAATCAAATGATTGAACTGGTACAGGATCTGAGACGGGTTCTGAAAACCTTTCTGTAACCGGTTGTTCATGTGCCATTTCGAAATCGTCGCAATTATATATCGGATTATCACAGTCATAATTTTCATTTTCATAATACATATTATTATTATTTTTTTTAAAACGTTGCCCCACACTAGGAATTTCTCCTGTGTCGTGGGTGCGTTTACAGACATATAAACTCACATACACAAACAGTCAGACCCGGAACAACTAATTGTAGGTCATACAAATATTTGTTCCGTGCGGGAATCGAACCCGCGATACGTAGTGCAGCAGTCAATCGCTTAACCACTGCGCCAACCGTGCCGTCATGTCATTATGGGGTAGAAGTATAAATTTTTGAAATCACTGACCTGTTTTGCAAGCTTTTTGATTACCTTGCTTTGTCCTCGATGACGCTTACTCTTCTTCTTCCTCTTACGTAATTTATCTACCTGATCAACCTCTAAATCCGACGGGGATGATTCAGAGGAACTTGAGGAACTTGATGAATCCGATGACGAATCAGATTCTTTACGATTACGCGGCTGTATTCTATCTAAACTATTTTATTTTTAAGAAGCTTTCACCTTTCAATTAATTCACTTTTAGAAACGATCAGGAAATCGGAAGCTACACTACATTAAATTGGATTTTAAATCGGTCAGACAAAGCATGCAGACGCATTCGTGAAGAGCGATCGTACAAATGTTGCAGCGTCTCTAACTGAGATATTTGTGACGTCCCGTATATTATTGTATAGGTATATGTATTATTATACTCTTTGTTTGTGACATATAAAGCCAAGTCGTCAGCATACTGAAGAATTAATATTTATATTTCTAAGCATATACCGAACGCTAACAGCGTTATTAAAAATAAACTAATAAAAACTATAGTTTTTTTAAATTTATAAAATATAATTATTAATATAATTTAAATTAAAATTATTCTTTTCCAAGAATGTCGAACGCCAACAACGTTAACTTTTTAAATTTAGATGTGAACCGTCCGAAAAACAGGAAACCAATGAACGACTTGGCGCGCTGCAGCCACCTGGTGAACGCGGGCGGAAATACGTCATCATAGTGTTGTCAAGAGAGGTAGATAGTTGCATATACCTACATAGACGCAAAGACATTAAATTATTTAAGTAAATAATTTAATGTCTTTGTGCAGACCTAATCTTTTTTGACAATCTATACTAATAGTAAAGCTGAAGAGTTTGTTTGCTTGTTTTTTTGAACGCGTTAATCTCTGGAACTACCAGTAAGATTTAACATTACGCTAGGACTCTTAGAAGCCGAGCAAAAAGAACGCGATGTGAACGCGATGCTTTGTTGGTGGTAGTCGCTATCATTATTTGATCGTTCGTCAGATATAAGATTTTGAAGTAGAACCACAGAGTAGAACGTCCGTAATTTCCTCAATATAACTGTTTTGACTTTTAGTTTTGTACGGACGCAAGGTCGACTGATCTGTTTGCTTCAAATTTGCAGAGCAGAGCTTGTACGGACGCCAGCAGGTCAAGCTACCCGAAACTGTCAAATTTTTCCAATCAACCTTGAACCCTAATGCTTTAGCGATAAAGTTGAAAATCTATTAAAGAAATTTGACAGATTGTAGTAGGTTGATGTGCTGGCGTCTGTACTATGGGTACTCAATAATGAATTTAATATGGATCACTAGACCATAATAACGATAATTTATTCATTTGTATGTAAAAATATTTTTATAGATAAATAACTTGTAAACATTGAAACTACTAATCAATTTATTGCTTTCCTAATATTTTGGCACTTTTTTAAATCTATTCAAATGCGAAAAAAAAAAATAGTCTTGTAACTTCTTTCAATATTATCGATACCTTTACCTATATCTAAATGATAAAATCCCTACCACGGGTTTTATAGTTTCTACTTAGCGTCCCCGCATTGCCATGAATTTATCCATAGATCAGGGACATTTGGACCTCACCTTGGGTAAACGTATATCGATACAATAAGACAAAAATTTGCAAAAGTGAAAAAAAAAATTGCTAAAAACGAAATGCAACCAACAATTGCAAAAAAAAAATGCATTTTATGAGTATGGCATAATAGGTCTACTTTACACAAAAAGTAAAAATATTCTGAGTGCTATAATAATTCGGAGGCAAAGTACATTTAAAATTATTTTATTTTAAAACGTACATAAAAACGCACACTTGAACCTGATACCTAGTCATAGACGGGGACACGGACAGTGAATAGTAGCGAATAAAATTCTAAAATAGTTTTACTGTCTGAGACAAGTTTTGATTAATTTGTTTAGTTTTCAATATTTATTTTCCCGATTTGAACTTTATTAGGTTTTTCAGGCTTAATCCACAGGTTGAAACTCGTGTCTGGCAACACTGACCACACTGGCCACCTACCGAGCGATAGCTGAACATATTTTAATAAATTTAATTCATTTTTATGATTTGATATTCCCAATTGCCGCTCTAATTTTGCTATATTATGCTAGATGGCGTCACTGAGACATGGGATCACAGTTTTTCTATGACATTTCGTTGCATAGCCTCTCTATTGTACCTATCTTAAATCTCTTTGCATAGACATGACACGAAAACGGAAGATGCTAGACTCCAATAAAGTTTATATGACCCCGAATGAGACAACAATAGTTTGAGTACCTAGAATAGTTTCTATTGCTGGATTTTTTTCCGATTTTAGTGTTTTCTTCTATTCGTTTGTAGTTCCACTCATAGATAGACACCCATACTGCCCACCAGAGACTAAAGAGCAGTAACAGCCCTTTTGTGATTTTTCGTTTTATTAGTGATTCTGAAAGCGGGTTTCTTAAGCTTTCTATTGAATTAACTTACTTATTTCTAAGACTATTAGAATGGTTTTTATTTAACAGTTTTCACTTACTGCAAACGAAAAAAATTAACAATTTGGCGTGATTTCCCAACTAAAATACAGTATAAATTATACTGCAGATTAAATTTTAAGGTTTCATAACTAAAATGCAGTAAGCAATATAATTTTACAGTTCTTTAGATAGTTTTATATTTCTGGAAAAAAATTAAAAAAAAAATTAATACGCAGTAAAATTTACCGCCATACAAGCTATTTTTACTGCAAATTAAGAAAATACAATTTATTGTCACGAACTCCCAACTAAAATGCAGTAAAATCAAAGCTTGTCGCATTTTAGTTGTGAATACTTAACATTCTTTTATCATTATAAACTGACTAACACGCAGTAAAATACAGCATTACTGCAGATTAGTTTGGATAGCATAATGACACAGATATGATTATTCCTAGCTAAAGTGCAGTTAATATAATACTCCACCTTTATAATACTCACCTACATTTACTATCTATATTTTATTGTTAAACATAAAGATACATTATGTTATATATGTTAATATTAAGAGAAAACTGTCAAAGGAGGTTGTGCATTCTGCGCAGGGTCCTTTATTAATTAGATGTTTTTTTTTATTTTTGATATGTAAATTTTACATAAGTGAGTTGAATTATTGTGATTAAATAATAAGAAATAAACGGTCTTTAAAATGTGAACTAGCTATTTTTCTTACTGCACTAGTAAATTGAACACTTTTTTCTTAAAAAACTAACTAAAATGCAGTATTTTTTTGACCTTACTGCATGTTAGTTGGGTTTCTTGACAAAATAACTGATCCAAACGCAGTAATAGGGCTTTTTGCTGCATTTTACTAAGTTTAAAATGGTATTTTTTACAAAAAAGGCTATGCAGTAATAGGCACCAAAAAGAATAAATGGCCATAATAAATTCAGTTATTAAGATATATTTTTTTTATTGCTTTAACGTGTGAACCTATGCCTTTACAACCTTTCTGCATTCAAATTTTTTTGCTTATACATTCTGTTGATTTTTTAAAATCAATTCTTAACTTTAAATGCGTTTTACTCGAAATCGTGATTTTGCTGTTACTGCACTTTAGTGTATGGTGGGCAGCATAGGTATATTGCAACGTTTGGAACTATCAGGATCATCGAAGATTAAGCTCTGTGCTTTTCAAATCTGATATATGTTGTATTTGTGCAGTAAAATACAAACAACATATTGAAGGTTTGAAAGGCCAGTGCTGCACTACAGAGAACATGGCGGACCATCCCGGAACTTTGTGAGTTGCCTTAACAATAGTTCGAGTGCCTAGAATTGTTTCTATTGCTGGATTTTTTTTTACTTTTATTTTTTTTTTGTTTTTATTGTGTTTTATAAACTGATTTTAAGCATTAGGTACTAACTATAAAGAGCGGTGCATTGCAGCGTTTGGAACTATCGGGATCATCGAAGATTAAGCTCTGTCCTTTGCAAATCTAAATGTATGTGGAGTCAAATAAAATACAACATAATTATATTAGATTTTGAAAGGCCATTGCTACACCCTACACTACTGACTACAGCGAACATGGCGGACCATCCCGGAAATTTGTGAGTTGCCGCTCATAATGATAAAGGTATTTTGTTCTGATGATGACGTATTTCAAAGAACTTGAGTGGTTGTGGCGTGAATGCCTGGAACACCTATGTTGACACGTAATAGCGCAGCTCCAAAATTACCTATTTTTAGATGTTGCGGCGTAATTCCAGAAGGACCTATGCTAAGATGTAAGCTCCAGAAGGATTTATTTGCAGATGTTGGCGGAGATTAGGGGCATCTGCCCTTAGTCTACTTGGTTAAGTTTAACTACGGATCAAAAAACTCGTTTTTGTTCCGTAGTACTCAACCAATTGTTAAAAAAGCACATTTTGCAAAATTTAACACTTAGTAAAATAAAAAAATAATAACTATTAGTTAAACTAATGGTTAAATTTTTGCAAAATGTGTTTTTTGATCAATTTTTAATTTAGCTAATGGTTATTTGTTTTACTAATAGTTAATTATTTGACTATTAGCAATGATATTATATCATTGGATAAATAAAAAATTTATCAAAAAACACATTTTGCAAAAATTTAACCATTAGTTACTATTTTAAGCAATTGGTTGAGTTTAACTACGGATCAAAAAATCGACCCTAAGGTAGAAGAACTTACCCTATAACGCGCCACGCAACGGCGTGCGGGAAACAGAATCAAATGCCTTGCGCGGAGGCGTGTTTATATTGAATTTGTACGTAGAAATCCGCCTTACCAAAAGGAATGACAAGAAAATAAGAATGGTAAATATATATTTTATAATTTTGGTTTACATAGACCCATTTTGTATATCATAATAACAGTTTTATGTCTTAATGTTTCTCGTATTGCTTACACTTTGTTATTTGCAAGTTCAGTCCTCCATTTTAAATACAATTGAATTAATTCAAAGCAAAATTTCTTACAAAAACATAACAAACATTATTTTATATATTGACATTTAAAATAGTGTACTTGGATATAAATATATGTATTCATACACATAATAAAATAAACTTTTGCGTTCACTACGAGCATATTCATTGAAGTGTAAGCTCCAATATATATATTATAAGGCACCATCCATAAATTACGTAACACGTTGAGGAGGAGGGAAGGAGAACAAAGTGTGACAGCGGTGGGTCGAGTCATCAGTTTCGTGACGTCACCCGTGTAAATCTAACGTATTATAACTCAACTTCATCTCAAACGAAGAACTTTAAAACCAACTCTATCAGTGTTACTTGTAAGGTTTATGTAATTGCAGAATATGTGACGTCACACTAGGTTCACACAAATATGAACACCTGTGACAAGGACGGGGGGAGGGGACGCGTGACGTAATATGAATGGCCCTTAATCGGTATTTTATGGATTTACATACAAAACTACATAAAATTAAGATTCGCTAATTCATCTTTGGATAATATTGTAGTTCATATTCCGCTAGTCGACGGGACAAACTCCGATGTGTGTGTTCCTGCCGGCGGCTGTTAGAGGTATTTTGACGGGTGATTCTCCAATGACGATGTTTTTGATGCAGCCGGTGAAGCCGCGGCGGGAGCGAACGCCGCGCACCTTGTGCAGGGGCCGCTCGTGCCCGCCGATATACAGCGCTGAGCGAGTGTCCGTCGAAGAGAACGCGCCAAGCCCGGGCTTCGAGAAATGCCCGTCCACACCCACCGATACCACGTACAGCGACTTCACCACTGGAAACATTTAAAATATAGGTTAAGATAGATTAAAATATTACAAATTTTTCTAATGTCTAAATTCTGAATTTTAACCGTAGTTATAATTATATTATCGTCTATGCGGTTAATTACTTAATTGTCGAGAGTATAGTTATTAGCTTTTATTTAAAATAGTTATTTTTTAAATATTTAAAAAAATTAAACTATAATCTTAAGTCACATCACACTATATTATCGTAGTATATCGTTAGTAGCAATGTTATGGAAGAGTGGAGTATCCTACTAAGACAGGCATTGTTAGCTTAAATGGAGGCTCCAAACACGTCTAAGGGCTGGTTTTTCAACCATCTGATAACTTTATTCGAGGAATTTTTTCGAAATTTTGACAGTTATTTCATACAAAAACTGTCAAATGTTAATTTTATTCCTCGAATAAAAGTTGTCTGGCTATGGAAAATCCAGCCCTTAATATATAATAATGCTAATTGTGACAATAAACGATTTTTGTATTTTGTATTTGTATAGAAGCTGAGTGTAAAGTGGTAGGCATTCATAAATTAATCTTATTCGGTGAAGAATACTCTGATTTATTGACCTAACTATGATTTTAATGATTAATTTGATTTTAATTTTATAGTTAATTAATTCTATCAATCTATGCTAATTTATATCTACCTACTTAAATAATTATTTTATTGTTATTATTTTAAATTTTAAGGTGTTAGCCATATTGTTTAATTGACATGTCGAAGTAGTATTGAGGATATGTAAATTTATTATTTTTAAATTTTTGATATAATTTAAGAAATTCAAATGTAATTTATATTAGTGTGTATACTGTGATTGTGTAATTTTGTGTGTAAATTCAGATACAAGTTATTTGTTTAAAAAATAATGAATAGGGGTCGATTTTTCCATCGCCAGATAATTTTTATACATTTCATGAGTGTTATCTGTTTTATTATAAGAGATGTCATGAGTAGGTACTTTAATATTTAAGAATAGTTATTAATTATAAACATTTTTAATATATCTCTGAAGCAAAAATAAATAAGTAGCAATAATGTAATAAACATTGGAATATTATTTAAAAAAAATTACTTCATTCGTACATATAAAAAAAACAGGTACAAATAAAAATGTTTATTAATTACATTTTAAGAATACTAAGTACGTAATTCTTTAATGGTATTTTTATTAGTACTATTTACGTTATTAACTTTCATTTCGATAATAAATGGTATTTGTTATCAATATTTCATGAGTTTTATTTCTTTCTAACTGTTACATAAAGACGCGCCTAGCCAGATACATGATTCGAAAAGAGCGTTGCACTTCACTACACACGCCACAAGGTTCCTTTAGTGCGTGGCTAAAATCGGAACTAACGCCGCCATCTTGTTCTGTCAATACAATTTCTGTGACAATTTCACAAATGTGTCATTTCATTGTCATTCAGGCGCCACAACATCCTTGTAGCACTCTAAAGTCCTGTCAAAGTATTTTTCCTCTGATTATGCATTAAAATCAAACTGACCTCTACAGTCAGTGCAATAAGGTTGATACAATATTTTTGACAGATTAACACTGAGCTTAGAATGCGAGCATTCGTAAAAATAAGAGATTTGCCCCTCGGTTATCTTACCGTGTATCTTATGCCAGTTGCCATCACAGAGCGCGAACTTGTTGCCGAGCGAGTAGCTCGCACGGAAGGGTCCGTTCCCGTTCTCAACGTTGGCAATGACCTCGTTCTCCAGTAGTTCGAGGACCAGGTAGTCCTTCTTGCCGTGGACGCTGAGCAGCAGTCCCGTGCTGTTGCGAGGACGAATCTCCATGGAAATGGATACCTCGTCACCCACTTTGAAGTTTTCGAGGAGCTGTAACGGGGAATGAAACTGTCAAATTGGTCCATGATTTTCAGTCCGCTGTCAATTGAGTTTCTTGTTAAAAGCTTTGCTGCGAAACGGCGTTTGGTTGGTTTTCATTCAAGATAACTTTGTCCAGTGACAACACAACGACACTCAACGGTCTCTCGCAGCGAAGCTTCCAGCAAACCACCCCATTGCCCACGCCCCAACCCAACCAACCCTCACAAACATACCTGTAAAATCTAATCAAATTCTAGTATAAACTTTACGCCAAGGTAATCTTGATTTCAGAATGACTAGTGGTATTGAAGATTGCATAAAACATTGTAGTCTGTCATCCGTAGATTTTTGACAGTAGTTACGGATAGTCAGAAGCCTGAAAGTCCGACAGCCAGTCTTGGCATGTCACCTCCACAACCCTGTTACTGGAGCACGATACGCCCCAGTTACAGGGTTCTGGAGGTCGGATAGGACAGGTAAAATACTGGTACTCATCTGTAACTGATTAGACTGGAAGCCGACCCCAACATAGTTGAGAAAAGGCTAAGCAGACGGTGATTGTTATCATAGCAAAAACTAAGCTTTATGTGTAGGGAATAAAGTATATTTTCTGAAATGATATAATATAATGATAACTGCTTAAGTATTACCTTCAAATAGTTGCTATGCAAGTTGCTAGAGGCTCCAAAGTATACTCCTTCCTCGACGTTGTTGGCGCAGCGCAGCGAGTTGACGCGGTACGACACGTCCGTCACGTGCTGTCCGTTCATCATCAGCCCCTTCAGGCATCCCTTGAACGGCTGGTAGAAGCCCTGCACAAGAATATTTCAATGTAAGTAGTATAGGATAGCGGGCTGGCGTCCGCAACTCTTCGTCCAAGCGTGTAATTTGCGTACGTTTGTAATGTAAGTACGTTACAATGTATGTATTAGTATGCACGGTGACATATCAAGCTATGCATTTCCGGTATAAGCTGACTTATCATTGTACGAAAACTGTACAATGCGAGGTCAGATAAAACTGGAAATGTACAGCTTGACGTGTCGCCGTGTGTACTACCGGAAGGTGAAGCGACAGTATGCATGATTGATTGTGTAAATTATTTCATCAGCACTGCCAATGATGTTATAAATAAAAAGAGGTAGATAGGTTACCTAACAACATTAGATCTTCAAAACCGGCACACTGTCGCACACATAAATAACGTAATTTTGTAATTGAATCTAAATCAAATAATGTTTATGGAGCGCGGACGTGGGAATGCATGCTACGAGTACCATCGTATATTAATGATTTACCTATGGAAATATGCAATGTAATAAATGCGAAGAACTGTTCAAAGGTATTAAAAAGACACTTTCTAGATTGCAGCGCGATCTAGAGAAAAAAATAATATATTTATATATATCTACGTACCTAATTTTATAATTAGTACCTAATTTGCACCGAGTTGCCGTGTCTGGCCATACCGCTGTTAAACCCGCGATGGTTTGTGTGGTATGTTTAAATTGTTCAACAATGATTTTTAAATGTTTTTGATCAATAATCAATAAAAAAATAAAAAAAGTAGGAAGGCATATTGTAATTATCGGGGGCGAAAAAGACAAACATATTTTGTTGCTTCTGTTGACGCCGGCGCGACACGGAGTTCAGGTGTGCCCACTTTTAACGAGTGAACATGTCGTTCTTTATTCCGATAATTGAAATAATAATAATAATCAGGTGAATGAAATAATATGAAGTCCACCAGTAGTTAAGTAATAGTATACTTTTATTGAGATACGTTATTATAGGCTAGTGCAGTCGGCCATTACGTCAGCAGTAGTGACGACAGTGTTGCTACACTATAATAATGAGTGGTAGTGTTGTGGCACAACAGCACCGATCCTACATAAATTAGGATGAGGGCAAGAGAACAATGATATGATTGAACCAATTAATAAGAATGACCTTACCTTGAGATTATTACTAATATACTGGTTGAGGTCTCTGAGCCCGCCATAGTAGTACGGCGCGGCTAGTAATGCGGGCGCCTTACAGATGGCGCTGGTCTCGCCCACCAGTTCAGAGTCCACCGCCAGCTTGCCGTGACCAGCCGAGCGAGTGAGCGTGACCACGTGCCATTCTGTATCGTTGTATGTCTGTGTTGATGAGATCAGAGCGGTCTCTCCGCCGCAGTTGAAGGTGAAGTGGAGCTGGAGAAGGAACACATGATCCATAAAAAATCACAAATGAAAAAATATAAAGTTAATAAAAAAAAAAAACAATGAAATGTATGCCATTTTATTGTTTACGCAGGACACGCACATACATAAACCATTTCACAAATGTTTACTAACAACGCTAGCCCAACCACTTCAGTCAAGCGCCAAAAGACCCTTGAGAGAAATCCTATGTTTGAACAATACAGATACCCTGCCATTTGTTTTCTCCGCAGTCGCTGTCGCAAGACGAGTGTCACTTGAGCGTATAGCTCGTGGCTACGGGGTAAACAGATGTTGTGTGTAAAATCAAAGATCATACCTTAGCATCCTTCATGTAGAACGCGAGGAACTGCGTGGGGCTCTTGTCGGCGGCAGCGTAGAACACCAGCCCGCCGTGCTGGTCGAATGTTCTGAACGAGATGGTGAGGTCGAAGCCCTGCAGGTGGCGCTCCGGCAGCTTCGAGTACTCGATGCGGCTGTCGTTCCGAGTACCTGAAGAACACATTTATTATAGACCGACACGCTTATTAGTTCACAGTTCAGTATATATTTATCAAAATAAAATAGCTGTGTCTTACCGAATCTATATCCCACATCGGGGTCCCCAGTAGAGTAGAAGGGGTCATAGGCGAGCGCACAGCCGGGCTCCGGTTTGGGCGGCGGGCGACGCGTGGTCGTGGTGGCGGGACGAGAAGTGGTGGTCGTGCTCGTGCTGGTCTGCGGCGCGACTGTCGTGTCCTCAGCCACCGGCACGGGCAGCACCACGTTGCGGAATCCGGCGTTACTTGTACCTAAATAATTAAATTGTTCATTGTGTATTTCAGACGATGTGTGTGTCGAATGCGAGCGCGCGAGATGCATACATATGCAAACGCCTTTTCCCCATGGCGGCAGGTAAAAACTACAGGTAGCCACCTGCTAGGATCCTTACATCCTCTACTTATTCAGTTATAAATAAGCGTTTTTTGAAAAGTAAGAAATTATATAAAGCCAGGGAAATACACTGTTAAACAAATTGACTACAAACTTAATTTGTCTGTATATTCAAATCACATTCGTTTCTTGTCCGTTCTTCTCCATAGGTACCTACTACGCTTTGGAATGGGCAACTAGCTTCATTTTTCTGACTGACCGACCCCTTGACAATTCAAAAGTGCATGTAATTGGTTTAATTGAAATAAATACTAGAGTTTGAGTTTGACAACTGTCATTTTGTGACAGTTGTATAAAATGGCTAGGAAATCAAAATCAAAAGTCATTTATTCAAATTAGGCTGAGAATCAGCACTTTTCAAACGTCAAAATTAAAAAAGGCAGTCCCCCAAAACGCCCGCCTTTCACATGTATTTTGACAGTTCAAACCACGCCATTGTGTCTGTCATAGAGAATACGTTAATTGCAGATGTCGTTATTAACTAAGGAAATGACGTGGTTCCGAAGTAAAGAATCGTTAAGTGGTCACAGTGCATTAGGGCCCAGGGCGGGTAAGGCGGTCAAATATGTATGAAAATATAATATATAACACGCTTTTAAATCTATTTCCACGATACCGTTATAACGTGCTCGTCCACGGTATTACGTGGCGCTATCGTAGCAAAAAAAACTTTCAGAAATTCCAAACGACCACGGTACGTATTTTTTAACGTGGACGATAAGACGACGTCCGGGATAACGTGCCGTGTGGTATTTTAAAAGCACACATTAGATCGTCAGCTTTACACCGTGTATGTTTGATGGCTGGAGTGTCGTACATACCTCTGGTAGGCGGCTCTTCGCTAGCGCCCGGCGGTCCGGGCGTCGGCAGCACGTCTGTGCGCGGAGTCGCGGCCCACTGTGCTTGATCTAAATGTAAATAATGATAACAAATCTTTATTTTTGTAACGGTTGGTATAATAAGCCCTTAACGAAATAATATAGGTATATTATTTCGTTAAGGGCTGATTTTTTCCATCGCCAGATAACTTTTATTCGAGGAATAAAATTGACGTTTGACAGTTTTTGTATGAAATAACTGTCAAAATTTCAAAATTATTCCTCGAAAAAAGTTATCAGATGATTGAAATTTCAAACCTTAAGTGAAAATTCCAGACGAACAATAGCAAACCGAATAAATATCAATTTGCAACATAAAAGAACATGATAACATAATAACTACAACTATACCCTGTCCATTAGGTAAACAGTTTTTTGACAGATGGAACTAATGATTCAGCAACACAATACATTGATTGATACACAGTACGGTATTATAGTGTCTGTAGGAAGCCATAAATAAGATAATTCAATAAGATTAGACAGTTTATATATTTATTTTATTACTCATATTAAAGTTAACTTTTACGTAATCTGGAATATGTACGTTCTAAGACAGCTGTCAAAAAAGGTTAACCTAATGGAGGGGGTATAAATAAATAGCTGTGAACTAAAATAAGTTTTCGGCCCATTGTGCTTGATCTGAACGTAAATAATCATAGAAAGTCTGTATTTTTGTAACGGTTAACTGTATAGATATGATAATTCGTTTTTGAAGTGAACATCACAAACAGACGAACCATAGTTAACCGAAAGTATACATAAAAGTACATGATTAACACAATAACTAAAACTAAATAAATAGCTATGAATTGAGTTAAGGATTCGGTAGTAACTAAGAATAAATTAACACAAATCACCTAACGTTATTTCATTTTGAGTTATGTTTGAAATAAGAACGATGACGAGCGCTTGCACTGTCATTATGAACAATTGAGGTTCGACTATTGTCACTGAGAACTGAACTTGACACCACAAGTCTTTATAGCACCGAGTTGCGCAAGCAACTGACACCGAACAATGTTTTTTTTCCCGTAAACATCCTTCCACCATAACAACTATATTTCTATGTACGAAGTAACAGATCAGAGGGGAATTCTCGTAATTTTAAGAACGTTCACAGTCAGAAGGCCAATTCTCGTAATTTTAAGAACGTTCACAGTCTGATCTCAGTCTCAATCTGTCAAAAATACCTCTAATTTCTCTACATTTTGACAAGCTTTTGACATTTGTTTGTCGCCAAGATGAGACTGCGACTAGATTTCGAACGTTTAAAATTACGAGAATAGGCCTTCTGACTGTGAACGTTCTTAAAATTACGAGAATTGCGCCCCTGATCTCAGTCTCAATATGTCAAACATAATCAGCCTATAATGTTCCCACTGCTGGGACACAGGCGTCCTCACGACGAGAGGGAGTAGGCCATGTAGGCCATAATCCACTACGCGGGCCCAGTGCGGGTTGGTAGATGTCACATGTCTTCGAATTTTTTGTTCTAGGACAGGTCGGTTTTCTCACGATGTTTTCCTTCACCGTTTTTGAATCAGTTGAACAAATTGTTCATCTTTGACTTATTTCGTGAAAATGTTGTCACAGATTTTCTATTTATTTATTTATTAATAACCAACTTACATTAACGGTTTGCACCACACATACAAGTTATCAATAGTTCTTGCGGATATATAGAGAGTATTTAGACCATTCTTGGTATTAGGACCAGAGGGTTGAGTGATTCCATTTCTATATAGTTGTAGGTCAAAAATACCTCTAATTTCCCTACAATTTTTTACAAGTTTGACCAGTTTTTACATTGACAGTCGCTGAGATGAGATTGCGACTAGATTTTGAACGTTTTTAATTACCAGAATCCTCTGAGTTACACATTTTTCCATTTAGCAGTAAACGCACTTCGTCTGCACCTACAGTCAACAAAAAATTTATTAAATTGATGTTTTTTTGTGGGGTCATCCCCACAAAAAAACATCAATTTAATAAATTTTTTGTTTTATTATATTTGGATATCGGTACCCATCACGTCTGCAGAGTTTCGCTAGCTAATTTAATTTCTGTATATTAATGTTGACTGTAGGTGCAGACGAAGTGCGTTTACTGCTAAATGGAAAAATGTGTAACTCACGACTGCTGTTAGTGTAGAAACTAGAAATATCAGTATCATTGTGTAAACTTCACAGACGTGAAGTATCGATATTTTGATACTATAAAACGTAAGAAAAGAGATTTTCTCAATTAATACTTCAACCCCGAAAAAAAGTTCTTTTTTTTTAATCTATTTTTATTTATTTTTGTTTAGACCCATCAAGTCTATCGTGAGGAAACCGGCATGTCCTGGAACCAAAAATTCGAAGACATGTGACATCTACCAACCCGCACTGGGCCCGCGTGGTGAATAACGGTCCACTCCCTCTCTGTGAGAGGAGGCCTGTGTCTCAGCAGTGGGAACATTATAGGCTGATTATGGTATGTTATGCCATCAAGTCTGCAGTGTCGCTAGCTAAATGAATGTGACCCTGTATGTAAATAGATAAAATAAAATAGTTTTTCGTGTCTTTCTGTGTGGCCGCTTAGTTCTACTACACAATGAATTTTGACGCAGTTGTGTACAGACAGGAGCCAAGTAAAAAGAAAAAAAAGTTATAAAGAACGCTAAGCTAAAATGAAGTAAAAGCGCAAGTGGGTGATGCGATGCAACGGGATGGGTCGGTGGAACCAGAAATTTCACGCGAAGTCGTGGGCAGAAGCTATAATAGTGTGTTATGTGTATAATACTGTAGCTTCTGCCTCTTTTTGACTTCGGGCATAAATTCTGTAAATGATGGTGAAAACCGTATCAAAATCCGTTGCGAAGTTTAGAAGAACAACGCGGTCACACATATAGACACGAAAAGACTTTATTTTATACTACGTCCTGAGGATATAGAAGCCTTACCTGGACTGATTCCCCCCGTCGTGGTGGTACTGCCACACCTGCCAAAGATGGAACTACTATTGCTGAAGGGCTCCAGCAGGTTCAGCACGCGGCCGTTGATGGTGGCGTCGGCGATGCAGCCGATGAAGGGAGTCTTGGAGCCCACCTTGCCGCCCACCACGTAGCCTGGTTGCACGCCGCCCACGAATAACACGCCGTCTAGGATGTGCAGCGGCGCTGGCGCTGTGTCCGTGCTGGAATGTTAAGTTAGTACAATCAGTACAGGCATGGGAAGGTAATAAAGTTCTCGGAGTAACAGAAAAGTTACGTATCTAATTCTAAATCGCGACATATTTGCCAAAAAATGTAAACCAATATGAGTTTATGGAAAAATAATTTTAATTCCTACACAATAAAGTTCAGTTTACGCTACAACTTCAAACATTTTTATAATGTTTTCAATAGTGCTAGTGACTCTGTAATCAACTTAATTGCGATCTAAATAAAGTTGATATTTGTTTAACTTGAAATAACGTCAAAAACATAAATAAAATTTGGCGTTATATCTGGATTGATTCCGGTAATACCACTGACCTCACAAGTACGCTGGACTAAATATACTATACGAAATGACAGTTGTTTTTTGTGCCGATTCAAAGCGCCCCGATCGAGCGTCTCAGGAACTAAAATTGACACAGTGTTGAAAATGGTCGTCGTGCTGTTTTCAGTGCCGGATTAGCCACGTAGCAAAAGCTACAGGCCCCGCGCTGTGGGGGCCCCGCACTTGGACGTACAAAAAACAAGTCATGGTACACTATAACACCATTAGGTCACGATTAGGAATGGTCAAAAGAAACCTAAGCTCTCCGAGATGGGATGCTAAAAATTTTCGAGCTCGCTACGCTCGCTCTTGCATACAAGTTTCTCTTAGAACTTAGTCACTATTAAATCACACTATAATCTGCGAAAATATTATCATATAGGTTTTTATAAAAGTACCTAATAAACTGAGCATTATTTGACGAAAGTAATTTGGTTCGAGTACTTCAACTGATATGGAATGGAAAAGAACGTATTTGTTAAGAGAAACATTGATTTGACTAGTGTAAATCAATAGGTACACAACTAAAACTATTATGATAAAGTTCTATGTTTTATCTTGTAAACTTTAGAACCTTAGACAAACTAAGTTCTATCATAAGGGGCCCCTAGGTAAAATTTGCTACAGGCCTCGCGCTGGCTTAATCCGGCACTGGTTGTTTTGGTACGTCTCTGATGATTTAGGTCTAAATCGTGGAATAAGACTTTTTTGCGTATTTTGTGTTAACTATAATCTATATTTAGAACCTTTTTATAATGAGAGTATGCGGATTTTGTAAAACTCACTATTAAAAATATTAGTTCCACGGACGCTCACGTTGTTATCAGCGCCAAAATGGCGAAAATCAAATGTTTTCAATTTTGTCATCGATAGCATGATGTCCAGCGCACTTGTATAACATAGGGCAGTGGGTAATACTTATCCATTAGTTGAAAAAAAAACTAAATTTATTATTAAAAGCCAGTAGTAGCCCGAAAGTCTGACAACCAGTCAGACTCCGGGATATCGTATTATACCCAGTAACGGGGTTGTGGTCAGATAGGCAGTCGCTCCATGTAAAATACTGGTATTCAGCTGCATCCGGTTAGACTGCAAGCCGATCCCAACATAGTTGGGAAAAGGCTCGGTAGATGATGAACTAGTATATAGTCCAAGCAATGTTAAATAGGCTAAATCACCGCTTTCTAACATAGGAGACTGTTTGGTTATGTAGGGTTTGCAGACCCACATTTTTTTAACCATGCGCGGTATAACTATTGCTGTCCACTTGAACTGTTTTGAGAAAATGATTATAGTACGCACCTGAAGTAGTCGAAGTCATCGATCACCAGCCGGAGCGCATTGTTGTTGTGTGTGACGGTGACGACGTGCCACTGCGAGTCGTTGTACGTGTTCAGACCCGTGTCCAGCTGTTCTCGCTGACTCATCAGCACCAGTTTACCTGAAAATAAAAATAGTATGATAAGCGTCAAATGACATAATTATTTAACGCGTTCAAAATCCTGACGAATGTCATCAAAAATATCTGATATCACTCTGGCTGCATAAAAACCTACGACGTACGGACGTACTACAGACGCGACGTTTCGAGTTTTCTTCTATATCGTAATCAGTGCCGCTCACTTTGCGAAACAGTAAAAATGACAAACAAAAATAAGTGTAAGTAATAGTGCCTGGAGCCGTATTACGAAGTATTAATGCCATTATGATTCCAGTGTGAAAAAGGGATGGTGCTATTAGCCATGTATAGCTCCGTCTCTCTCGTACACTAGAATCATGATGGCATTAAACTGTCATAATGAAAGTAGAAATGTCAAAAATAAGCGCATGCCGACTATTCTGCCAGTATCAACTACCCATCTTAAAGTAGATGGGTATTACATTTATATTCAAGTCTTCTGATTGTCATCTGTATGTCTGTATGTAGGTACACACGTACCTCTGATGAGCGACAGTGATATGCTGTCGGCCATGGCGGCGGTCTGCATGCGGCTGACGTACACGAACAGCAGCCCGTCAGGGCTCGATGTCTTGAACTTGAGCGTCAGCTGCAAGTTCTCCGTCGTGGTGTACACGAAGCGTAAGTAGCTGTCCTTGCCCGATAGAGACACCAGGGACGCAAACTTGTGGGACAAAATAAAATATTATTAATACTTGTCAAGTTTTGTTTCAAAAAGGTATAAAGGGGGGAGCGTTCCCAAAAAAAAATCGCACGTGTAATAAGGTTTTACCTTATTATATATATTTCCGACTACATATATTAGAAATCTGCAGTGCGATTGTGTGACCATCTCACCGTCAAAACTTAGGTGAAGTGAGCGTGGAGTGAGGGATTGACACTATTGACAGCTCACTCTAAGCTCACTTCGCCCAACTTTTCACGGTGATATTTTTACAGAATCGATCGGCTGCAAGCATTTTTGTCACTTCCCGCATTGTCGAGAATGACGCGTTCCATTTCACCAAAACAACGCAACACACTTTGTGCATTTTTTTAAAACCGATTTTTTTCTTGCCTCCAATACAATGTACAGTCGCACCATAAGAGATAAGTAACCCTGGGGTCTACTCCGAAGTAGTATCGGCCGAATGTTCGGCCGTTTCCTGCTACGAAGTTACTATTTGGTTCGGTCGGTCTCGATCCTACACTCCTACACTCTTTCTAATATTGACTATGGTCCCGACCCAACTGAGCCGATCCGAACTTTTTTCGCATTTTTCAATAATATTCGGTTCGGCCATGTGTCGGTCTGATCCGAACATTCGCACTTTGCACTTCGGAGTAGACCCCCAGGGTCGACGGATATAGTTAAAGTTTAGTAAGAAACTGATGAATGTTTTCAAAAGAAAGTTAATTTGATAAATGAACTGTTTGTGTTCTATTAATTTTATTTTATTCGAAAACATACATTACATTGGTGTTTTACTAAACCTCAGCTATATCCGACGACCCTGACTAATTATCGACAACTTAGGTGACCTTACATTTAAATAATGAAAAGTTTTGAGTTACTTGCATATTCCCTATCATATTATATAACGTCTTAGCCAATTTTCTAAGCAAATTGATTCCCCCTTTATTGTATTACATTACATTAATATTTCTTGTTGGGTTAGATGCAAATAAGTACAATTTTATAAAGCCTACCTGACAGCCATAAGCAATGCCGATGGACTCCAGGTTCTCACTGAGGTCGATGTTGACGCCATCCATGCTGATCTGTCGGATACAGCCGTCGAAGCCAGCGGTCGTGACTTCCACGATACCCTTGTTGTTGCCACCGAAGTTCATTGTGTCCAGGGCACCTGTAAACGATAGTTCTATATTTGTAGTGTGAAGAACAATGACAATCGATCACATCAGCCTATTAATGTTCCTACTGCTGGGACACAAGCCTCCTCTCTGTGAGAGCGACTGGGCCATAATCCACGCCGGCCCAGTGCGGGTTGGTGGATGTCACATGTCTTCGAATTTTTGGTTCTAGGACATTTTTCCGGGACATTAGGCCGGTTTTCTCACTATGTTTTCCTTCGCCGTTTTGAGAGTAGTGGTGATGAAATTTAAATACATAAAGCGCCTGCCTGGGTTCGAACTCACGACCTACAACTCGTAAGTCGGGGCGGATACCAACACAAGCAAGCACAACACAAGCATTAGGTTGCTTAGCTTGGGACTAATGGTGCTGTGTGAAATGTCCAGGGATATTATTATATTATTATTATTATACCACTGGGCCACCACTGCTCCAATACAATGCCTTTAATTTTGACAGTTCAACAACATTAATTGCGTTATTTACGTTAATGAGCAGATTTTTTTTTCAAACCTATGAAGCAATGGATTAGGACTTTCTTTTAAAACCCTTGGATTGTGACTGAAAGTGTGTTACGCAATGAGGGTGCAGATCACATAATAAGCACGGTCGGAGAATGAGAAGGTTTAACACATTTGAACCAATATTTACTCACTGTCAAAATTATGAATTAAAATGTCACTTCGAAAATGACACTCGTTATGTACTAGGGCAATGTATTTGGTAACTGCTATATATTTTATGAATGTACTCATTTATAAAGCAAGTCAAATAAAGTAAAGCCTAACTAAGAACGAACTGTATAAAATATAATATATTTATATACCTCACGAAGGTAGTGTGACGATCTGGTAACGTTTGCAGGGCCAACATGGCCAGAGATCGCACAAGACAGGGAGGTTTGGAAGGATCAAGGGGAGGCTTTGCCCAGCACTGGGACACAATAGAGGCTAACGAAAAAATATACCTCACACAAAATATATCTTACTAGTCATAATATATCAACAACTAAGGGCTGATTTACCAACAGTCAGATACTTTTATCTAAAGAATAAATCTGACAGTTTGACATATTCTCTATACAAAAGCTGTCAAACCGCGATGTTTATTCCACAGATAAAAGTTATCTGACTATTGGGAAATCAGCCCTTGGTCATAAATAAAAATTACCTATCGAGTCTTCTCTGGCAACGGAGTCCATCTTCAATATCTCGCGGTCCACTTTCAGGGAACATTTGGTAAGTATTCGAGCTGCATCAAGTCTATGCCACTTGCCGTCGTTGTACGAGTTCGCGGTGCCGATAATAAGCAGGTCATCTGGATTGCCGAGGGAAACCTGCCAACAAATGTGGTTAAGATGGAATGGTCTGTATGGTTTATTTAGGGGAATAAGCTAGAGTAGCACGCGAAATTATTTTTTTCTAACGTTTATCGCATTTTGAAGGTCAGTGCCAGGTAACATGTTGATTTAAATGTGATTCGCGACCGTAACAATAATGTATATTATTTACAAGTATCTTGAGTTGTTAATGTCTAATTTTATAACCGTGGTAAGACCAAAATGAGTATGCAGTTCCACCAGTTCTATAATAGATCTCGGCATCACGCGTTTCTGAAGAATGTTGATGCTTGCCGAAGCGCACGCTTTTCCTTGGAGATATGTTCTGTGATTTCCTATGTAACAACACTTTATACTCCACCAAAAGCATATTTCTTGGTTGAGTTTATTTTCACAAGCTAATTTAAAATTACCCTGCATTTATATTAACAAAAAAATTAAAAACTCTTTACCTGCAAGAACACCCTTCCATCTTGCATCTGAATGGAGAAGAAATAGGCGCCTTCTCCCACCAAGTATATCAGTCCGTCGGGCGCATAAGTCCTGAAGAACAGTAGAACCTGGTTCTTCTGCGGCGTCAGATAGCCGCGGCCCGGCATGGTGACGTGCGAGCGGCCGTTGAAACGGTACTCTTGGGGACCTGTGTGTGGAGGTAGGAGCTTGTCTCTGGTTGGGTAGAAAGGAGGATAAGGAATTAGTTGTTTTGTTTTATATCAGAAGGCCAAGTCCCGTACCTAAATACGTTCTCATGACAATCAATGTCGAAAGCTTGTCAAAAATTTTGCTAAATTAGAGGTAACTTCGACATGTTTTTGAAAAATTGGTCATTTTTTTACTTAGCTTCACGTTAAGCATTATAACCAATTTTCAAAGACCATCCACCAATCCCATCCAAAAATCTTTAGTGCCCTCAAAATATTTAATAAATTCTTACCTCTGCCTAGCCCCCTTCAAATTTTCAGCGCTGGCGAAGTTCCACAAGCCCACTGGCGTGTCTCCGATCATCAGCTCTTCAATCTGGCCCTCAAAGGCAGGGAAACTGACGGATTGCAGCTTGGCATCTGACGGCGCGCCTCCCACGTACAACTTGGACTTCTGCCGGTCCAAGTTGAAGATCGTATGCTGTCCTGGTAGTACAGCTTCTTTGGAGTGCTCGTAGTCTGCTGATCCATTGTCTAGAGGCTCCCGGATTGATAGTTTAACGTTGCGTCCGACTCTGTTGACAGTAAACGAAATAGTTTATTTTTGTTTTGAATAAAAGAATTGTAAAATATAATTAACTTATCGCCGGTATTCTTCGAAAGGTCAGAAAAGAAGTATCTTATCTGGCGAGGTATTGTCTGTTATGTTTTAAGGCCCGTGTGTATCAAGGAATGAAATTGTTAAGCACCTGTATCTGTAGCTTTTACTTATTTTCGAATATGTATTGCCAACATTTTGAATGAAAAGGACAGTTTGAAAAGGTGACATGCGCCCGCTATGTGAGAAGTGGAAGGGAGCGACCACACTTGTCGACGAAGCTTGAGCCGATCAGGTATCACCACATTTCAGACACTTCAGCGATCGGAAATTTACGACGATGTTATTTCAGCACGATGCAATTTCAAATCGGTGTTGAGTCACGTCGTCCGGATCGAAACGAAGCGAATGACTTCTTTTCCGATAATAGGTAAAACGGGCTGGTGTCCGCAACTCCACGACAATGCGCGTATTTTGCGTACGTATTTTTTTTTCTTCTTTTCCGTTATAGACATAAAGCTCTTTCTGAGTGGCTCAAGCGGATTCAGCGTCGATAAATGTTATTGCTATACAGACGAAGATTTTCATACCTGTCCACGACGACCTGGTACCAGCGGTTGTCGGATACGAATTTGTCGCTGCCGATTCTGGCGGGCTCCCGACCTGACTCCGCGCTGTCACCGATATCCATCTTCAGGTACGGATAGCCGTTCTCTACACCGACTACCATGAAGTCATCCTGGAAAAAAAGAGTTTGGTAAACAAATGTAATTTGAACGCTGTGTGTTTTGCTAAAGTTTTGAGTTTGTCACAATTATTTTGTTGTGTGGTTCATTTTAAACAGTCCGCAGTTATTGCTAGTAGATAATAATCAGAGACTTTTACTGTCTAATTGTAGATTTTCCTTTACAACTAAGGATTCGAGAAAGGAGTATCATGATCATAATCTTGTTTTAGTTATTAAAATACTAGGCTGGAGCATTATACCCCTTTATGTTTAAACGTTGCTCAAAGTTAAGTAATGATTAGCGACTGTTTAACCATATATTTTTGACGTTTAAACGTCTCTTAACTTAGAGCAACGTTTATAAGTAAACCAGGTTATGTTTAAGTTGCATCAACCCTACATTGAAACCTTTTGCTTCAACTCAGAATGTATAAAACATCCTGGATACACGCAAAATCCGTAATTCTTCATTTTTTTTAAAGTCCAATGTTATGTTTTTCTTCATTCGGGGCGCAATCGAATCCCGCTCATTTCTAAAGTTGCGGCACCCCTTGGCGCCGAACACATGAGCGGTTCAGAATGATTCGACACAGGCTGGGCGGCAAAATTGACGTCGACGGGCAACCTGTTACCTTGGATTCAGTTAAAAAAAAATGCTGTTTCATACATTTTGACCGCGTAGGCATTACATTTTCTACGAAACAGCAAATTTTCTTTTGATAACCTACGACAACTTTCTACAATAGTCTAGACCTACTAGAGCTACGTGTCGTTGTCCTTGCCACTCTGTGTATTACCGATCCGAACAATTGTGTGGTACGCCTTACAAAGCCTCCTTACCGATTTAGTTCTCCTAAGCATCGTGTCTTTCGGGTTGCCGAGGTACAATATGAGGCCATCCTTCTCCTTGGTCTTGAAGTACACGGACACGTGCGTGGACGTTGACATCTCGTCCACGGTGTCCGGTAAGCGTGGTTGTAGCGTCGTGAGCCGGTCGAATGTGACTCCTACTTGGATGCGGTTCGCTACTGTGCGGGCCTGAACGGAATAAAAATGAGTATGAAAAGGTTTGTTTAAATAACGAAAATACAAAAACATACAAATCATAGGACAGTGCGCTTTTTGGCGCTTGAATGATATTGTAAAGGAGGGCGCTAATGGTGAACATTTGTGAAATTGTACAGAGAAAATGAGATGGCGGCCTAATTTCAGATATTGGCCACGCGCGAAAAGATCTTTGTACGCTCACCAAAGCAGATAAGTAACCAGGGTCGTCGGATATAGTTGAAGTTTAGTACGAAACGGATGATGTTGAAAAAACAATTCATTTATCAAATTAAATTTCATTCGAAAACATCCATCGGTACAAAGTACAAAGCTTCAGGTCGGCGTACTGCGCTTGTGCTCAAAGTCGTCCTGGCTGGTGAAATGTGAACCCTATTCCTAATACATGAATATATAAAATACAGTGGCACTTTACCTGTTCGATGAGTTCCTTCAGCTTGAGCAGCTTCTCGTCGGCCTCCTTGCGCCTGTGCTCGAGGTCGTCCTGTCTGATCTTCACCATGCGGTATTTCTGGGTGATGGTCGGGTTAAGTTGTTCGATGTCCTTTACTGAAGCGGAAAATGTCTTATCAGATATAAAGTATAGTCTGTACCGGAACAAATTCCAAAGAACCAGATTAATGTGGTATATTTAAGAAACTTTAAGGTGCTACAAGATTTGATCTTTAAAACGCATCGCTGGCACATTCTATTTAGCAGTATTTTTTTAACAACAAAGCCTACCCGAAGAAATTACTACACATATTTGGCTTTCATTCAGCTCGTGCGCGTCGGTAAAATGCGTTTAGCATCTACCCTCGTTGAATCATGTTCAGGACGGCTAAGTGTGTAGCACCTCCAAGATGCAACTAGATTGTGGTGAATCGGATGCATCATCCGCTCTTATCGATCCAGTTTGATTTTCGATTCGGATGTAAATCTCGAAATCAGATCGAATGGAGTGCGCATTCATTCTTAAGTGAGAATTCTGGCGATGTGGTTCTTAAAGCCTGATTTACACGGGGAAATTTAATTGCTTGCGTCATACCATAAGTTGTTAACAATAAAAGTTGCACCGTCTAAAGGGTGTTTGGACCATGTCGGTCATTTGTTACTTCAATTTTATTCTATGCCCCAGGCAACTTGCATCTTGGAAGTGGAGCTTCATAGTCGTACACAAACCTAAGTTCTCAACAGTAGACGTCATCTTCTGCGCCTCATGAGCTTGTTTGGGCAGCGTCTGCGCCGACTCTTTGCTGGTAGCTAAACCGTCTCCCAGTTGGGACATGATGTCCAAGGTAGACTTGACGGTGCTGTTCACCTTGTCGGCCTGAACCACCTCGTCGGCTAAGGAGAATGGCGGCGGCTTTCGAAGGGAACTGGAAAGAGATGGTATGTTAATATTGAGATATTGGGCCATTGTTCACATCTTTGCAAGAAGCGCTAAATCGGAAGATCTTTCTGTTTAAGACAAAGAGTGTTTAGGTTAGCTGCGTTCACAATAAATACTTAAAACTTCCTTCACAAAGTTTAGTTGCTATAACTTCAATACTTTTATGACATTTTCAATAGTACCTATTAGTTGTTCTGAAATCAACATAGGGCTAATTTTTCAATAGTCAAAAACTTTTATCCGAGGAATAATGATTGACTTTTAACAGCTTTTTTATAGAAAACATATCAAACTGTCATTTTTTTGTTCTTCAGATAAAAGTTATCTGACTATTGAAAAATCAGCCCTACATCTATATTACACAAGTAGGTTCCACTTTCTTACCCCGTGTTTACACCAAGGTAAAAAGCATGTGTCCTGCGTGTTTTCTCTACTGTTTTTGATTATCGCTTACGCCTAAAACAAGTTGTATCCAATACTTGTCAAAAAGGTGAAAATAAAAATAACAAGACATGTTTTTATTGACAAGACGTGTCGTGACAAGTCTTCGTGTCTCAGCTGCATCTGGATAGACCGGAAGCCGACCCCAACATAGTCGTGAAAAGTTTGGCAGATGATGATGACGATGCGTCGTGACAGGCTTTTACAAGACGAATTTAAAACAAGTATCCCAAATTGTATATATACTGGAAGTGGCGGCCTTTCGCCAAAAGCAATAACATTGAACTTGCCTGGGAATTGAACGCGATATCCACGACTCACTGATTAAATACGCACCTAATAGGATACACGTATTATCACACTCACTTTTATACCCTGTGCGTGTTTCTAAACTTTTAAATACCTATACTATTATATTTATCACTAAAAACGAAAATTGGGACGGATTTTGAATTTTTACAAACGTCATACGGCTGACATCCTTTTTTGTCTCGTCTAAATTTATCTTGTCGTTTAAATACTAGTGATTGACATAAAAAATATCGACTATTTGTACAAGGAGTATTTAATACTCCTTTATTGAAAAAAAAATCACTTTAATGTATTTTTAATTGTTAAACTGACAATAATCGTGTCTTTCGGCTAGAATTTGCAAGATGCTGTTGGAGCTAACCCGCGTTCTACTTAATAAAGATGCGGTCTTTTTCCTCATTAAATAAAGTCGTAGGTCTATTAGTAATATGGGGACACCTCAAGTTTTAAAATATTATACTGCTATAACATTGAATTTGTTACGAATTATAACGAATACTTTCAAAAAGAGCACGGCTTGACGTGGATTCGAATCAACGTATTGCCCAAGTTCGCCTTTCGGGTTCGAATGTGGAAAAACTGTTTCTGAGAATTGAAACTCTCAATCATAGCCGCTTCAACCGATCTTAAAACGCCCGAACTAACTAGATTTCTAGTGTATCTTTAGACTTATATGTGCATAGGGACGAAGCTATGACGAATAACCGGCAATATATTGTGCAGGACAGTAAGTTTGACATCTGAGGTTCATCAATTTATTTGGATTACAGTTTGGAACTACGCGTTTTGCAACCAGTGCAAAATATATTTGTATTAATATCTTGTTCGTTTTCACGATTTTCAAATCAAATCAAACTTAACTAACTTAACTTTTGAACATATTATCCCAATACAAAAAATGCTGATGAAACACTACTAAAAAAATCCTAACATCGATAGCACCAAAACTTAAAATTCATACCACCACATCACTAAATCATAGACAATTTCTAGCGGCCATTGTTGTTTACATCTTTGGCGAATTTTCAAACGCCGGACTTTAGGTGTAAGCACGAGGTCCGATATAATACATAAAACTTACAACTGTATAGCATTATTGTCATCATCAGCGGAGCCCATGGTCTTGACCGCATGCGCTAGCTTCTGTTCCGCCCTCGTCAAGTTAGGACTCAGAACTTGTTCGACGATGTTCTGCGCCTTCTTAGCGTCTTCCGAGAGACTCCAGGATCTGTTGCGAGCTGGCCCCGCTCGGTTGTTGAGTTCGTTTGTCTGTAAGAAGAAATTCTTGTCTGAACTGGCCCGTGTCAAGATGAATCAATCTGTGGGTGAATATCATTTCCAACAAAGATGTGCTAAAGCCACACTGACCTCTGATAAACAAGTACGCTGGACTAAATATACTATACGAAATGACAGTTGCTTTTTGTGCCGTTTCAAAGCGCCCCGCTCGAGCGTCTCAGGAATTGACACATTGTTACATATGGTCGTCGTGTTATTTTGGTACGTCTCTGATGATTTAGGTATAATCGTGGAATAAGCCTTTTTTTGTGTATTTTGTGTTTACTACGAGATATTTTGAGCATTTTTGTCATGAGAGTATGCCATTTTGTAAAACTCACTATCAAAAATATTAGTTCCACTGACGGTCACGGTGTTATCAGCGCCAAAATGGCGAAAATCAAATGTCTTCGTTTTGTCATCGATATTATGATGTCCAGCGCACATGTATAATATAGGCCAGTGGCTAAAACAGATATCAGACGCTTCCCTTTCGTCGGTGTCTTTCACGCGAAACGTTTGTACTAAGGGATTTTATCGCGCACTGGATATTCAACGCGAACCGAGCATTGAGAATCCTGCAGAACGGATCCCAGCGCTATTTTCTTTATATTCATGTACGCATGGCGACATGACAAGCTATTCATTTCCAGTATTTGCTGACTTTTCATTCTACGAAAAGCCTATACAATGCATGGTCAGCTAAAACTGGAAATGTATAGATTGACATGTCGTTGTGCGTACTCAGTTATCATTTAATTATGCTTTTGTGTTTTGCTATTTCTTTTGTGCACTAAATAAATGATTTGTGTATTTTTCTATCAAATAGATCTAGGATCACTTTGTTGTCCGTCTGTCTAGATTCTTTTTCTCAGGAACGGGTGGTATAGATATCAAGTAAAAATTAATATCAAATACTAAAGTCTGCGGTGGACCGGGTTAAGAATACAACAATCCGTTCCATCACTAAAATAACTGATGTCACTCGGAAAGCTGCCACGCTTAAATGGAATTGGGCTGGACACATCTGCCGCATGTCAGACGATCAATGGGCCAAACATACCCAGTGGGTCCCAGTGGGTCCCGCTTAATGGCAAACGACATCGCGGCAGGCCAGACGAAGATGGCGGGATGAGCTGGACTCCTTTCATAAAGATTGGTCCTTGGCAGCTCTGGACAGAGAGAGGTGGAAAGAGAGTAGGGAGGCCTTTGTCCAGCAGTGGGACAGTAACGGGTAATAAAAAAAACAACGGGTAGCGCTCTCCGGGAGTGCCGGCAGAAGTGAAACCTTGAATATTAACGTTGTGCATTTTTTATATTTTGGAATGCGGTCTACTCTCCCTCCGTCTTACGAATTTTCGATCAGGTCACGACCGGACGCGAGTTTAAATTTTTTTACCCATCACAACAAAAGTGCACAACGCCGCTAAAGAAGTTTCTATTCAATAAAAAGTCTGCGGTCCCTTGGACGTGTTGAAAATTGAAGCTTCGAAAGCTCGATTTGCCTGATTAAGCGCCTGCATATACATTCCGCAAGCGTTAACGTGCCTGGTAGCCGCTGGATGAGAGTTGCCGAAAATCGAGTTGAAACAGGAGAGGCCCAGCGGATCCAGCAGTAAGCTGCTAGCTGATGATGATGAAGGTTTAACTCGAGCCGTCCCGACCCCACCCCCCCGCCGCCGTGACAGCTCTCGCCACCAACACCTCAGTCGAGCGACGTGTCTAGTTAAATCTTGTGGGTTGTAATGTTAATGATAGTTGTTGCTACTTACTTTTAGAGTGATCTTCCTGATGCCTTCCTCTGCATCATCAGCCGCCTTCTTGGCGTCGCCAATCTCCTGCACTATTGAAGAGTAGGCAGAGGCGGCGGTGTACGCGTGTTGAGTGCGCGAGTTGTTGTTCTCTCTTTCCGCCAAGTCGCGTAAGTTGTCCGCCTGGGGAGAGTAAAATAGTTAAAATATGTTTTTTTTTCATCAAAAATGTTGTTGTAGACAGGAGTGTTTAATCTAATAAACATGCTTACTTACCATTTTGTGAGAGACTGGTGCGCGAAAATAGCATAAAATACCTCGTGACTCGTAGAAATTTTTATGAGCTTTCATTTGATTTGTTTCTCTATGTCGCATCGTTTATGAGATATAAGCGAAAAAATGGGAGCTTTGTGAACTTCGGCTCACCTCCTAGACGTCAGGACTTTCAGTGCGTTCACTTCCTAAGCACCCTTTACAATTTGCCTTTATTGACTGGACTATTTAGAAGTAAAACTTTTAAGGGCTTGTCCAAACTATGGAATAAAACGTGCTTCATGTTTCATTGTCGTTGTCATTACGTTGTCATTTTTTTGTCCGGAGACATAACCCAATTTAATTTTTCGTGCTTATACAAATAATTATACAATTAAAGATGCTGCTAGGAATTTAAACCTTATATCAATACTAGCTGCGCCCCGCGGTTTCACCCGCGTAAGTTTCGATCCCGTGGGAATATCGGGATAAAAAGTGTGTGTTAATCCTGGTTATAAACTATCTCTGTGCCAAATTTTATCAAAATTGGTCGTTTGAGCGTGAAGAGGTAACAAACCTACACACACACACACTCACAAACTTTCGCCTTTATAATATTAGTGTGATTCACAAAATTCACATGACGCCCGCTAGTTTGCAAAGCCTTAATGCCTATTAGGCGACCCCTAAAAAAGTGAAAAGCACGCTTTTGGTTTTTCAACGCTCTGCTCAGCGCCGAAAGTAGAAAATGTAACGGTACGTATTTATTTAGGTTTTTTTACTCACCCTATTCCTCAACATAGAGGTATGATGATGAGCAACATCGGTCAGGTTCCTGAGTTCAGGCATCTTCTCTTCTAGATCAGCGAGTCTATCCACCATGTCCTGGTTAGCTGTCCGTATGCTATCCAGCGCCTTGGTAGAGTTGTCCACCACCGCAGCCGCGACAAGGTTGAAGAATGTTCCGTTACCGGCGTCGTAACCGGCGTCTATGAGGTCCGTCATCGCAGCCATGTTTAGTTTGGTAACTGAACTAACTTTGTTGCCGAATTTCGATTTTCTGGAAGAATTTACATTATACTAAATATAAAGAAGTAATAATGTACTTTCCGAGCAGGTAGCTCGGAAAGTACATTATTACCTTTTTTTTAAATGAGGCAGAAAGTACTTCATTACTATTGTACAAATTTACGAAAAAAGAAAGTGTATGTAAATCCATTGTTAACGTGCTATGTCTTCTTTTAATTTAGGGTTCGTATATTATAATTTAGCTAATCTAATTAAATAAAGTATAATGCCAAAAGACAAAGAGTTTTTATCACCAAGCGCAAAATAATACTGGCCACATATATATTTTTGCTGATCATTCAAACCAATATTAATCTCCCTGACAATGAGTTTTAATAACTGTATCAATTTGAATACACACTTCACTTAAATAAAAATCTTTTATTTTCCTCGTAGATATAGTATAAAGCACTATGTATAAACTCGGAAGAAAGTGTGATTCCCAATTCACGTGTATTAAGGCCCTAGGTTGGGCCTCGGGCCTCAAACTACACCCTCGTTAAAAATCGCTGATTTTCTTCCCTCGGTGAACAATATACTATATTTGTTTTTTATTATTGTCGAGAGGCTTTTTACTGGGCGGCAAAAAACCTCTCGACAACAGTTTGGAAAAGAACAAACACTTTAAAACCTAAATCCACAACAAAAAAAAAGTTGATAACTTTTTAACTCTATCCGTACCTATTCTTAGCATTAAGTTTCTCGGCACTGTCCGCGGTATGTTGCGCCAAGTCTGTGTACTGTAGCATCTCGTCCAACTTGGTCTTTAGGTCGCGCGTGTCGTTCACCAGGATGTGGAATTTCTGTAAGAAAACGAAGAACAGTATAGTGTTTTCTTAGTAAAAAGTTGATCGTCTTATTGCCCGATGCAAATAAATAATGCTCCACAAACTAAATGTGGTAGTAATTAGAGATTAAGACAGACAGATGAAGATATGTGACATCTACCAGCCCGCACTGGGCCCGCGTAGTAGATTACCTCCCTCTCTGTGAGAGGAGGCCTGTGTCCCAGCAGTGGGAACATTATAGGGTGATTATGATGGTGCAAACTGGCATAAATTGTGAAGGCTAGATCTGTTGAATAAAAACTATTAATTACCTGAGCCTGTTCATTGACGGGTTGCACGAAAACATTCATGCGCTCGATCTGTTCGGTCGCGTTCGTGAATGTAATGTCTGCTTGCAGCTTCTTTGGTGCCAGGTCCTTGGCTGTGGAACACAATAACCATGAATTTGGTCAGTCTATGTAAGGAACTTTGCGAAAGAAGAGAAGATTTTCTTTGGTGCAAACACGGGCGCACGGGCAATTTTTTCCGCAAACTGGATTTTCAACGCTCTGCTGAGCGCGGATAGTTGAAAATCTAATAGTGTGTTTCTCGACGCGCTAGGATGCACTCTGTCAGATTTTCAACGCCCCGAGCGTTGAAAATCTGACAGAGTCAACCCCGAGGGTAGAAAATCTAATTCGCGATAAAAACCCGTCGCGATATTTTTACGTCCGTGCCAACGTAGGCTGATACGTGTGTAATATTATGTAAGTAAGTAAATTATATTTACTAATCAAAACCGTACGACATTAAATTACTGTCTTAACAAGCCCTACTTTACCTAATTATTAGATACTCGTAATATCTCTATTACACCTTGCATTGAAACTTTTAAACGTTTTCCCCCAATTTATTTTTAGGTTGCTTTATTATTATTATATTTCTATTATATATTATTTATATTTTTCACTCGAATACAGGCTGTCCTAGTCTAAGGGACAGGGTTATATACTTTTTGTACAGATTTTGCAACTTGCAATGAATTGTAAATGTGTTTCTGTATTTTGTGTGAATAAACTTTTATTATTATTATTTTTTTTTCTTTATTCGTCACGTTTAGTGATCAAGTGATCATAAATGTTTTTCTTTCTTTCTTTCAAATCAAATGAGATAAGAAAATGTGATATAACGTACCAGCAATATCCCCCTTAATCTGCCTAGCCTCAGCCAGCGCGCTGTCAACCTTCGGTTGCTGGCTCAGTTCCAAGCCCGTGGCTAGTTCAGCCACATGCGTCACTATAGCCTTGGCCTTCTCGCTGCTGTCGCGAACTGCAGCCAGGGTCTTGTCAGCGTCGGCGGCTATGTCAGCTGCCCTGGTGATTTGTTTGTCGGAGTCCGTGGCTGCGAATTCCGCCTGTAAGATAAAATAAGTGGTGTTTAGGAGGAACTTAGGGTTCTACACACATTTTCGGGTTGACAAATTCGAATAGGCAGTTTTTATTGAATAACACAGTAAACTTGAAGCAATTATTACACATATTCGGCTTTCATTCAACACGAGCCGTCCGGCAATCTTCGTTTGGCATCTTCTGTCGCTTAATCATGTTCGGGTCGGCTCGACTGCGTTTGAGCTAAACCGAGTGGCTTTTTCCCGAAAATATATCTACATAATATTATATTACTTAAAAAAAATGCTGCGCTAGCGTCGCGTAAATGTGAAAATACGGATGGTACGTCACTTTGACGTACGCCGAACGTCTACGCTCGGCCAACCTTAGATACGGAACGGTTATGGTCGTGAATCATATTTAAATCAACATACAACCTAACACTGATATGCAAATAAAAAAAAAAAAAGTAAATTTGAATTTCGCGGACTTCCTTGGCGCATCCCTCTTAAACCATAAACTATAATGTCTTGACGCACACTGAAAGTGTAAATACACTTACAGATCTAAGCAGGTTCTTCGCACTGTTCTCCAAAGTCTTGACGGCGGCGGTAACATCTGCTACATCCACGTTCTTGAGTTCCGCGACCCTCGGCTGAAGGAGCTGCGTCTGATTAGCGATGTAGTTTAGGCGCTGTGTTGTGAAGAATGAGTCGGCTTTGTCCTGTAGGTAAGGAGTGAGTGCATTGTGTGAATTATACAGTGGTTTATGCAGAGATATAGAAGTAATACATTGTTATATCGCAAAAGCTAAAAGGCAAAGTATGTAGGGCCCGTGGTCAATGGGTCAAAAACAGCGGGGTAATGTGTACACCACTATCAGTAGCAATGACTTTCATTTTGACAGTTCAACAACATTCATTGCGTTATTTACGTTATTGATCAGACAATAGTTTAGTTTCCTGGGTAAAAAAATAATAATTATATTTAGTCCGTCAGTTAGATTATCGAAAAATAATGGACACGTATTTTTCTTTTGTCAATCAAACAAAAAACGACAAAGATAAAGCGCGTCAAAATTTGGGAGTGGGGGTCGTGACGTCACGCTATGCTAAAAAGTGTCGCAAGCAAGTGACGTCACGCGGAACTTTAACGGGCGATATCTTCATCATTTTTTTATATAATTGCCAAAAGAAAAAATACGGGTTCAATATTTTTTGATAATCTAACTGACGGACTAATTAGAATTTTTTAGGAAACCAGCCTATTTTTTCGAACATACGAAACAATGGTTTAGCAACATCCTTCAAAATGATTCACAATTAGATTGATAGGGTATTGTGGTGCTGTTCCAATTTTGGAGAACCGATCCTGGAGACCATTATTCATTGACTACGGTTAAGTTTTGTGAGAGCAGTGATGGCCCAGTGAGAGAGTGAGAGCCCAAAACGGTGAAGGAAAACATCGTGAGGAAACCGGCATGTCCTAGAACCAAAAATTCGAAGACAAGTGACATACACCAACCCGCACTGGACCCGCGTGGTGGATTACGGCCCTCTCCCTCACACAGAGAGGAGGCCTGTGTCCCAGCAGTGGGAACATTATTGGCTGATTATGCTAAGTTTTGTGATAATTTAACTTCCTAAAATTGTCATGATGATAGTTTTAGTAGGTAGCACTAGTAGCAAGCTGCTACTTTCGATTATTACGTAGTTGTATTCATTAGCCAACATATAATGATGAAATCCTTACCTTGAAGTCTTTTGTTTCGTTGGCAAGCAGTGCACTCATGTCTTCGATGGTGAAAAGCAATGCATCTGTGCAGGAGTCGCACTCCAGACAACCCTCGCTTGGAATCAGAACCCACCTGAGAACATACAGGGTGGGATTTAAACAAGATCCTTGTGGCTGATAACAATAATATGCTCAAAGACACAGATGATAAGATTTGATGTTAGAAAGGGCTTTGAAAACCTGTGGCATACCTACTGCCGCGCCATTTTGTTTTTATGATAAAAAGTTACTACCGGTCATATTTCGTAACTCATTTGACAGAAAATTTGATTGCAACCATTTTAATTTTTAGTATTTGAATTTATTATGTGTTCCTTTTTGGTACCGTAGTATGAAAACTAATTTAAGTAGTTTATAGTAAAAAATATATAAGCTGGTGATCAATGTTCGTGCGTTCTCTGTGTGAGAAGAGGTCTTTGTCCTGCAGTGATACAGTAAAATATAGGTATTATATGCGTATGTATTACCTTTCCGGGCACCTGTCGCACTTCTCTCCGACGACGCCGGGCAGACACTCGCACTGGCCGGTCGCGTTGCACGTAAACCCGAGCGAGTAGCCCGTGTTGCAGTTACAGTCTGTTAGAAATAGATGTATTCAGACCGGTTTAAAAGAGAGGATATAGAAGCCCTGCATTTACAACCATATTCACGTCATGGTGTGAGTAAGAAGGAAAATATGCTTACTTTAAAAAGAAAACAACTGAGCTGTTTCTTGTGCTTTGCCAAGACTTAATTCCATATCGATTTAAGGTTTAGATTGCAATAATTGACTTGCGCTCGTAATATGTATATGCTCGTAAGAAGTAGAAGAGTACTTACGGTCGCATCCCTCCTTGGTGTAGTTCCAGTATCCGGCCGCGCACAGATCGCAATGTTTACCGGTCACGCCTTTGGAACAACTAGAACAAGATAAAAGACATTTAAAAATATAGAAAAGGAGGTCTAAAAACAAATCACGAAATCCGTAGTTTCGGCGGAAGTTGAAGACATTAGATTAATTTGGGGCCCCGATCTAAAGCGCAGACCACATATGAATGGCGTCAGGCGCGGAAATGCCACGGGCAGCTGCGCCTAAGAATGAATGACAACACGATCTGACAGTTGTCCTTACTCCCTTGAAGATGTGTTTTTGCCCGGCCGAAAAAGTGAATTAATCGGGAGTAGGGTTCGTAGAACATCGGATTATAGAACCATTTGCGGACGGGCCCGTGTCTTCATTCTTCGTATAAAAAAATATATATTTCTGTGAAAATACAATTTCATTTTTTTTTCTTTGACGTACTAATTGAGCGGGGAAAAGGGGCCCTTGCAGTGGGACATCACTAATACGTAATTTAAAATGTTCAAAATCTGGTCGCAGTGTCATCTCGGCGACAAACAAATGTCAAAAACTTGTCAAAATGTAGGGAAATTAGAGGTATTTTTGACAGATTGAGAATGAGACCAGACTGTGCACGTTCTTAAAATTATAAGAATTTAACACAGTTTGTAATTACATTATTACTAACACTATGAGTCTTGTTGCTCGAATTAAATGATTAAATAAAATAAATAAATAAATATACTCTATGCTCTATTTATATGCACGTCACTATTTCGAACTGACATGCAATAGTAACTTTGCAATGTAAATTTAACTAAAGTTGCTTATCCTTTTCATTTCACGAATTTAAATGCCTTTTAACTGTCTTAAAAGAATACTAACTTGCACTGTCCAGTGTTATGATCACACTGAGCGGACTCCGAAGCGATGCCGCAGTCGCAAGGCGTGCATCCCTGGCCGCTGTTGAGGCCGTAGTGGTTGGGCGCGCACTGGTCACATCGGTTGCCGATCACACCGGGGCGACACACGCAAGTACCCGTGCCTGGGTCACAACGCTCCATTCCGAATTCGTCGCAGCTGCATGCTGGAAGGAGATAGTGTTTTAGGATTAGTAATCTAATACAGTAATAATAATAATTTTCCTCATCATTTGAAATTGTCTAAAGGGCCTCTGCGAGTTGGCTTCGGCCCCTGGTGCGCCTTCCAAAGGTCCGGGATCCCAGAGTCCCGGGATATGTTAAAGACAATAATAATAATTTTCATTAATTTCTCTCAATAAGGTACAATTTTGGTTCATAGGTGTCATAAGTAACATCAAGCTTATGTTCGTGATAGCAGGAGTTTAGGGAGAGATACTAGGGGTCTACTCCCTAAGCAGGAAATCCTTAGTTTTGGCCGAAGTTAAGGCATTTCCTACTCCGTATAATCTAGTTTAGATTAGATTAGTTTGGGGCCCGAACTAAGAACGACTGACAAGACAATTTGACAGTTGACCTTACTCCCGATGTGGTTTTACCTGTCCGAGAAAATTAATTAATCAGGAGTAGGGTTCATTTCAAGCATCGAACTACTTTTGGCCTGTATCTTCGTTGACGGCCTCTTGGGTGCAGGCTCACATCTTCATAAATTAAAACGGCAATTGCACTTACGTACTAAGAAATAGAACTAGAGTTCCAGGAACTGAGAGGAAACAATTGAATTCCAGGTTTTTTATTCACAAAACTATTAAGGAGAGATGCTTTAGAGAACTTCGACATCACTGCTGACATCGGTAAAGGAAAACATCGTGAGAAGAACTTGGACTGGAAGTATAATTAACCTAAGTAAGAAAACGCCAATTCGCATTTAACAAGTTTGTTGATCAATGCTCGTGCCTGCTCTGTATGAGAAGAGGCCTTTGCCTGCAATGGGACAATACTAGACTCCATTCGGAATAAGATTAGTATAAGCGACGCAACTAGCTGAGAACTTTTTGCTACAAACTTTTATAATAATTATGTTAAATACTTTTCTTTTTTAGCCGTCAAATTGATGTGCACTTTTTTATCTCTGTCATCGTTGGTTGAAAAACAAATGTAATATTTTTTCTCTTCATGTTGTAATTAAAGTTGTTTATTCGTTTTCTCTGAATCCGTCATTTTCTTCCATTTCGAGTCTGTTAAGACCATTACAATTAGAAATTTAAACAAACCTTTTTTACAGTCCGTTCAACTGATTTTAACTCGTCGTGTTTCGGCTGAAGTTGATAAGGAACTCTTACCGGTGCAGTTCTTGGACATGATGGCGTCTCCGTAGAAGCCGGGCGCGCACAGGTTGCAGGCGGCGCCGGCGGTGTTGTTGACGCACTTCAGACAGTCACCGGTGATACTGTCACAGGAGCCAGGGTCGTTGGGGTTGATGTTGCCGGAGCAGTTGCAGGGCTTGCAGTAGTCGCCTGGGAATATATAGATACTTTAGTTTTGGAAACTCTTTCTAGAGTTAAATGAGGTTCAGGTACAAGATTTACAGATTGAACTTAGTAATGTAGGCGTTTTAGAAGGAATGTGAACCTTATTCAATTAACAATAAGGTTCGTATTCGTATGAAATACTAACTTTACTTAAAACTAAACTCAAAGCGCGGTTCGTGAATCTCACCGTTAGACCGAGATCTATAAACGTTACTTAGGAAGTACTTAGACTAGACGTAATTAGGTTACTTATAGGGCAGATAATCAAATTCCTTTTTTATTTATCTGAAAGATAAAATAGGCTCATGACCTTTGAACCTATCTTCTAATAGCAGGTTTCGTGATTCCTTAGATATTGTCTCCATGAACTTTTTTGTAGCGTTTGGAACCTCCTTTGCTTTAATCCTTTCCCGTGACCTGTCATTTTAATGTTGACGTTTTACTTTTTTCTAAGCTTGCATGTGATATACCCCTTTATTCATAAACGTTGCTTAAAATTAAGTAGTAATTAGCGACTGTTTATGCAACCATTTTTGACGTTTGAACGTCACTTAACTTTAATCATCGTTTATAAATAAACCCCGGTATGTCTAATAAAGCCTTGGAATTCTTACAGGTTGAAAGCACTTATTGTGTACAGAGCTTTATGTAGTCACAAATAAGGTCGTGTCGTTAGAAACTTACCGATTTGTTCCGGCACGCCATAGTACCCAGCCGCACAGAACTCGCACCTCGCGCCACCGTACCCCGGCTTGCACTGACACGAGATCAGAGAACCGTTCTCACTCAGGTCACAGCCGATAGCAAAGCTGCAAAGAGTTTAAACACCGTTAAATTTTGATCGTTTTAATCCTTAAAAGGGGTCATTGTACTCATCATTATGAACAACTTTTACTACGGCACCAAACCTGAAATCGTGAAAAAAAAAATCAGGTGTTCCACAGTTTTATGTTCGCATAACTCGACATAATGTATGGATCAACTGATTTATTGTGATTGATAGAGTACACTGTCAATCAAAATCTGAACCATTTTGAAGGATATTGCTAATCCATTGCTTCATTTATGTTCGAAAAAATGTCTCAACAACGTAAATAACAGCAATGAATGTTGCTGAACTGTCAAAATTAAAGCCACTCCTATTTTTAGTGTGTTACGCAAGTACCCCGCAGGTTCCACATTCAAACCATACAATGCACAGCATATTGAAATTCAGTACAACATTATTGTCCGGCTAGAGCTTAAGGTTTTAAAGACTTGATTTATGTTTGCATGACATCATTATAGTTTGACATTTCCGAGCAGGTGGAGTGAACATTTTATTTATTTATTTCTATTTTACTGCATTGTACGGGACTTACTTGTTGGACACATAAGGCATAGGACAGGCGCAGATGAGACAGTCGCGCATAGTGCCGACTGACGCGTCGCCATGGTAACCGGGGATGCACTGCTCACAGTGGTCACCCATCGTGTTGTCTGTGCACTCCTGAAGGTAGTAAGAAAATGTTGTTATTTGAATGAATAAAATCTCCTGAATACACATCACCATAATCATCATCCTCAGCCCAACTTCAACCATAGCTGGGCACAGGCTTCTGTTTCCTTGTACCAATCCCCACGCTCCTGTGCCAGTCTCATCCGGGTTTTGCTCGCGATGGGAACAATGTCGTCTGCATACACATCATCTTAAATTAATTCCTCGATCGCTATATGACACGCAAATGATGAGTTTTTTAATTAATAGTGCTTAGGGACACAGTAACGACTACTCAAGTGGGTTATGTGCCTAGCTCATAAGTCACAGAAACTAAAGAATTTTTCAAATCGGCATATAAATAACGGAGTTCTGAGGTAACAAACATTAAACAAAAATACAGTCGAATTGAGAACCTCCTCCTGTTTTTGAAGTCGGTTAAAAATGTTAAATTGTGGACGCACATAGCACAAAAATGATGCTCGGAGACAGCAATATAGGATCCAGAAAGGAGCTACCAAGACAAGATTCGAAATTCCAAAAAAAACTGAGAAGAAAAAGCGTTGGGTCGCGTGAATTAGAATCAAAAAGATGTCCAGGCACAAGGAAAATATGTTGCTGTAATGTAATAACTTACCAAACAAACGCCCGTATTAACATCGCACTCCCTAGAATGTCCGTTGCACTGGCACGGCACGCAGAACCCAGAGCTCAGTCTGTAGTACCCCTCCGCGCACTGCTCGCACGACAACCCGCGGTACGCCTTAGGACACTGACACTCTTCGATAGATGATGCGCGTTTGGAGTAGTCGTCATAATCTTCAACTCCAATGTCTAGGGTTACGGCTATTAGGCTGTGGCAGAGATAAAGAATGTTTATGTCATATTAGGGTATAGATGAGATTATAATATGGCCTACTCGTATTACAAATTTCCAAACACCTTTAAGGGGAACGCGCTAAGGTAGCCCGCGAAATTCAATATCTACAAAAAATACGTTAATTTACCTCAGGCGCTGACTAATTTGACAGGACTAAACTAATATTTATCTTCTGTCCTTTTTTAAATGAAATATTTAAAAAAAATATATGTCTAAGGGCGGATTTTTCCAATGTCATATAACATTATCGGAGGGATAATTTTTAATTATTGACAGTTCTTTCATACAAAAACTGTCAGACGTCAACTTTATTCCACGAATAAAAATTATCGGTTGATTGAAAAATCAGCCCTAAGTGTAACTTTGGAGTTAATAATAATGCAGGCTGCTTCCAGCAGATTCCCTTCCAAGACTACTTGTCTGTTGTAAGTTCAAAGCAACGCTTACCTAGTTTCAATCGAGTGGTCCCAATACGTCGCTCTAATGTATATGCTGTTGACATTGACCAGAGTGTTCATGAACTGTTCTCTACTCGCTGGTGTTCCGTCCGCGTTGCTGAACTCGTCTTCCGACAGTCTGACGGCATGCACCCATGACGTCAGAGATGGTGGCTGTTCGACGCTGTTGTGGACTAAGTACCTGAGGGAAGAGGATAAAAGTATTTAGTGATATTGAATGTGCGAGTGAGAGGTACAATTCATGCTTGGGCAATGAATGGTAATCATGTTTAGACATGTTGATACAGCCAGGAAGAAGCTCGTAAAGTCGCCAAACGAAGGCATTGGCTATCGTGTGACAACTTTAGATCAAATTTGTGGCAGCACACACATCACATTGTGGCAACATTGTAGTGTCTCTTGACACCACAATGTTGCCAATAACACGTAGGTTTGGTCGACGTCGTAATTGCTTTATCAATTCCCAGTAAATAAAACTTCACTAAGGTCAAAACTAACTGTCACATACAGCCCATTCACAACTTTTTTACCTCTGATTTTGCATTACTGTCAAAATCACAGTGATCCTTATTCTCGTTACTAGAAGGTTGTTATTGGGTTGCTGCCACTAACCAGGATGTCAATATCACAGCTTAGTGATCTTTATTATAGTTACAATAACATTGATGTTGGATTGCTACTGTCAGAGTTGCACCTATGCACGGACTGTAGATTAACAAATAGACCTTGTCGTTTTATGACGTGTAAGTGGCATTCAGCCTTAGGGTGGTCAACGCTAGTAATTGGTCAGTGAATACTGCATTTATAGAACCTTTTCAAGTTGAACAATGCAATAACAGCGCTATCGCAGGTATGCTGGAAGAGATTTCTTATGAAATAAGCATCACCTGTGTACCTATTTTTTCTGTTCTGTTTTTTCATGTCTGTTTATATATGTATGTACTTATGGTAAAATAAATAAACGTCAAAAGTGACGTGTTGCAACGGAACACGCAAGAAACAAAGATAGCTGCGTCAATTAACGAGTTGAATACGACAAGAACAAGACTATTTCTTTGTTTATGTTTTGTGTATTGCTTAAGATTTAAAACTGTTACTTAGCAGTATTTTTATAATTATATAGGCATTCCTGTACAGGTACACCCATTACCTAGTGTGTAAGCAATATTTGTACGTCTTGCAAGGCCGCACATAGTGACACAACATTTTTTTTTATTTTATACCATCATGTACCACTACATTACACCTATGTGTACGAATAAATAAATTAGAACTTGAAATTGAAAATCGTTGATGGGTTAACAATATTTTTACATTGTTTCTTCAAGCAGCGGTAGAAGTAAACTTTTGGATGGCAGTGTAAAATATCGTAAAGGTATTGGAGCAGTTCATGCATCAAGTATTCTTTGGGAAACAAAATCATACAATGTTGTTTCACTAAAGCTACGTTTTACTTGAATAGTGGTGACCGCCACATGCGGCCGTAATATCCAAATACAGACGTTTAGTAACGTTTGTCACCTTAATGTCAAATACTGGTGAAATTTACAGATTTACAAGACGTCCGTTATAAATATGATGAAAACGCTCTTATATGAAACTATATATAAGGATATTGCTAATCCATTGCTTCATATGTTCGAAAAATTTGTGTGCTCAACAACGCAAATAACGCAATGAATGTTGTTGAACTGTCAAAATGAAAGCCATTGCTACTGATAGTGTGTTACGCAACTACCCCGCTGTTTTTGTTTTGCAGGGACCGTACTCATTGGGGAACGTAAAATCCCCGTATTTATGGTAAACATTTGTTTACAAACCAATTTTAATCAACATGTTGCTAAGTTGCTGTCAACATGTTGATGGCAACACGGGTTTTAGCCAATCAACATTGCTTCCTGGGAAACATTGTTATAGCATTCTCAATGTTGCGCAACTGTTTCTCAACTTTGTTTCCATAAGTACGTGGCTTAATGATAAAGGATGTATTACATACCCATCGGGGCCTCCAATGATGACGTCAGCAGCTGCGATGGCTCCTCCATCAGGTCCAGTCTTGTAGTATATCGAGTACGTCAGGTAACCGCCGTACGACGTCAAACGTTTGCCTATAATTTAATAGGAATATATTTCAAGACAAACATTACACTTGTATTTTCTGAGAGGGTAAGCAGAAGTGTACAGTACACCCGTTTTTCTGTCATCGGAATTCTCGCATAAAAATAAAATTAAATGGTATGGGACTGCTGTATTTTCAATTTCATCACCGGCGCTCACAAAACGGTGAATGAAAACATCGTGAGGACACCGGTATGTCCTAAAAAGAAAAATTCGAAGACATGTGACATCTACGAACTCGCACTGGACTCGCGTAGTGGATTACGGCCCACTTCCTCTCACCGAGAGGAGGCCTGTGTCCTAGCAGAGGGAACATTAACAAAGACTCACCAAGATAATAATCAGGCGCTCCGAAGTACACGACCTTCTGCCCGCTGTCATCGCCGACTAAGTCCGCGGTGATCATAGAGACGTTCACCATCACGGGCGCGATCGTGCGCGGGAAGATGTTCAGCGTTCTGTTCGCGTCCACGTTCACAAGGTACCAGTCGCTCATACCGTCGATCTGGTGAAAAATGATGATTAGTCAATGAATGTTTGGGATAATCTATGTATAATCAGTTCGAAAAGTATCTGATTTTTTTACCGACTTCAAAAAGAAGGTTCGAAGAAGAATAAACGAATATGTGTTTTACGAATTTGGTCTTTATTAGGTTCTAGAATTATCGCGCTGACAGGTGTCAGGAATACATTCTCTCGACAGTTGGACTGTAGTTTGCCAATAGTTTCTTTCAAAAAACAATTTAGGGAAAGAAGGGACATTTTCAACAAAAAAATATGTTTAATAAAACTAAGCATAAACATATTATATAGGTTGGTAGTACTTACGCCTGCCCAATATAAGTAGGAGCTGGCACATCTAGTGGTCTTCCCGAAGCAGTAGCACTTGGTACAACCCTCAGGGTTCGAAGACTGCAGGTTGAAATACTCCTCCACGCAGGTGTCGCAAGCCTAAATAGAAATAAAGACTGTTTAATATAGGTTTAAAGAAAGAAATAAAATACATTTATTTAGCACACAGTAAAAGGCACACAACATATTCTACAAAGTAAATATAAAGAAGTATTATGCCGTCTTAAAAAAAGAGCGGCCAAGTGCGAGTCACGGACTCGCACACGACTTTTTTTCTTACAAGGCAAGGAACGTTTTTATTTTTATTATACTCAATATGTATTTGTTGTTATAGCGGCAATAGAAATACACACTTTGTGAAAAATTCAACTGTCTACCTATTACGGTTCAAGAGATATAGCCCGCTGACAGACAGACAGACGGATGGACGGACTGCGGATGCTTAGTAATAAACAATATTCTGTTAAATAAACAATATTCTTGCTTTTTAGGGCTCCGTACCCAGATTTAACAGTTTATTAATTTGAATCGAATTATTTCAATTTCACACTTATGCAATAAAGTCATAGGTACGAGTGGCTTCCCGACAGAGCCATGCGTGCCATGTGAGCGAGAAGAATATCCACATGTAGAATTGTTATATTTCAAGAGTCTCTAGTATTGAGGATAATATATTTTTCTTCTAAGGATTGGAGACCTGAGGCGCTGTCGGAGATTATGCATATATGGGTGTCCACAACTCTCCTAGTTTCTATGGCGTAGAACGCTTGGATAATGCCCGCGTGGGTATATCCAAGTGGTCTACAACGGGTTAACATTGTCTACCATGTGGAGTGTGTACTCCACCTGGTAAACGGTGTTGAACAATCCCAGCGGACTGGATATATTGATGTTAAGGTTGTGTAAGAAAACTCTTGTCCTTGATTTGTCGGTGTATACTGTCAGTTTTATTGGATTTGAGTAATTACACTATTTTCTGTGAGTATTATATTGTAGTGATTTTAAGGCTTTTGTCGCACGTGTTATTATTAAGTATTTTTTGCTTGAACTAACCTGTCCAGTGACATATCTCTTGCAGTAGCACTGCGCAGTGCCCTGGTCGCACACGTCGTCAGTAGTGCCGTCTTGCTCGCACGTGCAGGGTACGCACTCGGGGAACGCGTAGTGTCCGGGTACGCAGTGGTCGCAAGTACGTCCAATGACGTTTTCACGACATCTAGAAAGGAAATTATGTAGTCAGTGGGGAATACGTTGGTGCACTTTCAAGCGGTTTAGCCTCGTATTGCAGAACCTCATTCAAAACTCAAGCATAATTCAAAACTCGTTTAAAGTTATTTTAAACTAGTTTTAAGTAATGCATGAGTATTGAGTGAGGTTTTGTAATATGTCGGCGGAGGGCGGATAACGCCCTCTTCCAGCCCCCCCAAACGGGTCCAGGGGCGACGGACTCGGGGACGTCCGTTGCCCCCCACACATCAGGACCCGAGGTGGCGGCGCGTAGTGTTCCACGCGCGCCCCTCTTAGACGTCGCGGGGGGAGTCTAACACCTTACTCCTCCCCCTGACCCGAGGAGGCCCGCAAAGAGAAAATCATAGGTATGAAATATGAAAGCAAGCAAATGTAGACTTCTTATAATATGTATTATGATCGGTTATTTAATGGACCACCAATCACGACTACTGATCACCACAATCACGGAACTAAAATCATCGGTTCCATACATTATAATATTATTTATGTATGAAACAGCTTATCTCTTGTGAATTTTAGATCCTGACTCTATAGTACAATTTGCTCATAATTTATAGAAAACATTAACCCAGTTAAAACTATACATTAAATATTTTTGTTAAAAAAATATTTGCGTAGGTGAAAGAGCAAGTCTAATGCCGAAAATATAGTTCTTAAAATTTTTAACCATTTGCCTGGATGTATGTTCCGGATTGGCGCAAAAACGGCTGAACATAGATAGTTTATAAACCTGGATTAACACATAGACTACTTAAATCCCGGTAGTACGTTCCCGTGATAATATAATATAATATAATGTAATATTTTCCGACATACACGCGGACGAAGCCGCGGGAAAGAGCTAATGATGAGTATAATTACCCCTTTTTGGGTTTATGGTAAAGTAGTTTAAGTTTCTGGTATAACTTTATGTAAACACTCACGCGCAATTTCCGCTGTCAGCCTCGCACTGTAACCGATTGTCGACAACTCCGAGCGGATTGCAGTTGCAGTCGTCACAGCCACGTTGCACGTCGAAGTTGAAAGTGTAAGGCTTACAGCGATCACAGTTCTCTCCTTCTACGTTCTTTGGGCAGATGCACATACCTAGAAGAAACAAATATTGTTACATTACATGCTGACATGTAATGTCTTGCACTTGATTCAAAATAATCCTTTAAATTTAAATATTTCCTGCAAAATTTTACGAAATAATTAAATCTGTGGTGGGATTTCAAATATTTACATATAACTAAATCTTTGTCCTTGCTAGGCCGAACTTTATCCATGTCCTTTAAAAATAGAGTTCCAGACAACGGGTGTAAGAATAGCAAATCCACTCACCATTATCATCACAAATAGCAGTCGACGGACAGTGACAAGGCTTGCAGTTGGGGAAGCCGTAGTACCCCGTGCGACAGGCGCTACAAGACCGTCCTATCACGTTGGGCTTGCAAGGACATTGCCCTCCGAAGGTGTTGCACTCTAGCTCCGTTGAACCCATGAAGTCGCACACGCATGCCAAAGCGCCGCTGTTGTATTCAGCGGTGATCGAGAACATAGCGTCGCGGCAGAAACCTGGAGGGAAAACCATTTTTATGTTAGTGTACCGTGCGAGTTTGATACACTGTAGTCAAATAAATGTTTTTCTTCCTATATTTTTTTAAAGAATTTATTTAAATCATACCATTTATAGGCACTTCTGAATTGTTCAGGAGTCAGTCAGTAAGATGAAGCTAGTTGCCCATTACAAAGCGTAGATCTCTATGGAGGAACTCCACGGACACTGTTTTATTATTTTTAATTATGCGGATCATAAATAAAAAAAGTTTACTTTTATTAGACATTATAATCACGCCTGTATAATAAATACTTTATTCAGTTCACGATAAAATATATTTTTAAACTAACTAGTAACAGATTACATTTGATTTTTTTCAAATGCCCTGAACTACACGAGGATTCCTTGTGTCATGGGTCGTCTCTTCCCAAATAAAGCAAACATTTTAAAAAAAAATAAAAGCAAGATCCCCACAGGGGTGCATAGAACAACCACATTTTGGCAGTTTTGTTCCAGTTCGATGCAATAGGGCGAGTCCATTGCCCTCAAGCACTTTGATTGACTTTGGGATCGAACCCAGGTCTATCACGTTTCCAGCAGATTTTACTTCATATTGGAAAACTGAGTAATATATACTGGAAACTAACTGAGAGGCTAAAGAAAGACCTAAAACTGACCTGTCTCATTAGATTGTATGTAGAAGTGGTTGTTGGCACACTTCTCAATAAACTCGCGAGTATAGTCGATGACGTTCGCCTCGGTTAGCGCCGCGTCTACGAAGTCAGGCGCTGCGATGACCAGCACGTAGTCTATCCAGAGACCCTTGCTGTTGTTGCCCTGGGTAACATAGAACGCTTTAAAAAAAATCCTACATACATACAAAAAATGCGCGAAAAATAACTCTAATGTCCGTGTAAAAAGGGTTAAAACCACGGAACACCACCCGACACAAAGAACTGCTTAAGACAGACTCTCCGTCGGATATCTGTAGCGGCGCGTCTGCGGGACGTCTTTCGTGGGACGGACTCTACGAGTCCTTCTTTAATCATCATGAAAGTGACACAGTAAAGCTGTCAGCTGACGTAGGCTGACGGGGAAGTGGCTGGTGCTATTAGTTGACTTGTAGGCAGTGCCTGAGGGGTAGCTCTGTACTGGCATGGTGGTGTTGCGAGTAATTCTTACCAAGAATGTGATCGTAAAGTTTTCAGCAACTGGGAAGTGGTTAGTGCCATCAGCTAGCTTGAGCAGCGACCGGCAGCCAGTGCTGGAGGGACAGTGCTGCACTTGCATGCTAGTGTCGAACTGTTGTGCGTCTGTCTTTATTACTGCGTCGAGGTTGCTTTCTGTGAGGTAAAGGGACATCATTTATTTATATATACTTTATTGTACACTACAAAAATACATGCAACCTTGGAATGGACAGTGATTTGCCTGCAGTGCGATTCTGTAACCATCTCACCGTGAAAACTTGGGTGAAGTGAGCGTGGAGTGAGCTGTCATTTCAACTAATGCTAGGGATTGACACTATTGACAGCTCACTCTAAGCTCACTTCACCTAACTTTTCATGGTGAGATTTTTACAGAATCGATCGGCTGGACATAAAACAGGGTTGTCGTTGGTGCAATAATATACTAAAATAGATACCTAAATATATACATATCCTTAATAATAGATAAGTACATAAATACTAAATATATAAGTAACGAAAATAAATGAAGACTATAGATAATTGCAGTTTCCAGATCAAGATCACAATGACAAGTAATGTTCCTTTACGAGTCTTTGAAACATAAATAAAGACTGCGCGCATATTTGTTATTAATGATTTATTTAAAGAAGTGTGTTTGAACGGATTTCGAAGAAATTTAGCAACCAAGTAGACCATCAACCAAGTAACCATGGCCTGGGTTAGGACGTATAATACTTTTTATCCCGGCAGTACGTTCCCGTGAGATTGCGATTGAATTTCGTAAGCATATACTAGTATCTTATACAGCCTTGGTACTGTTTTATCCTACCTGGATGAACGGGCTGATAATAATGCACCATGAACATATAGTCTCCAGGAGCTGGCATCTTGGACTCGATCTTCAGAGGTTCAGCGTCAGCACTCAAGTAGACCACCACGGTAGAATTGTCAAGAGTTGGATGTCGAATGTCACGGTCGCCACCGGTACCGAATTCTGCTTCCACCTGACAAGTAAAAGGTTTTAAGATATTTTTTTTCTCCCCATCTGCAATCAGTCTTAAGACTATGAGCAGATTTTTTGTAGGTGTATGTGGGCGTTTCGCCGGTTCTTTCCAGCGGCAGTACCCCCGTCGTATTTTTACCATCGCGCTTCCAAGTGTTGGATATTGTGGCGCTTAAGTCGTCTGGGATAGGTAGTATGTGTTAGTACAGAAGCTAGTTCATTTGGATGGTTTTCAAGCCGGGTTCTGTAGTTGGAGGCAGCTAATGCCACCTGTTGATTTACTGTTTTAAGATATTAATGAAGTTATGTGTTTAGCACAAGGAGATTGAGTTCTGACCTTCCTATAGAAAGTGTGTTACTATGTTAAATAGGGTCGCTCCATGTTACATGGGACTTAGACATAACTGGCGAAATGTGTGTGTATTATAGGTACAACCAGCATGAAAATCAAAAATCAAAATCAATTTATTCAAATTAGGCTGAGAATCAGCACTTTTTGAACGTCAAAATTACAAAAGACAGTCCCCCAAAAACGCCCGCCCTTCACCACTTTATAGTGCTATCGTGCGTGATCTTGAGACCTCCCGCGCACTCCCGCCCGCACACCGTGACCGCTATCGCCATCAACACCTCAATATCACGCGCATACGTCATCCGAGCGACGTGTTAAAATCTTGCGGGTTGTACACCTCTGCATAACACGTAAAATGTCTGTTAAATGCAATTTACCTTCTTAGAATCCACAGCGGCTGTGAAGACTGCCGGCGCGCACTTGCCGTCGCGTCTCAAGCAGGACGGACGAGGGGTGATGTAGTCCAAGTGCCAGTCGGACTCTGGGACCGCTACAATTGACTTGATACCCACTAAAGTGTCGCGGTCACCCTGTCATAGAAATAATAGATTAGATTGTCAATGGATAAAACAGTATGATCTTATTTCTAATGGCGAATGTGAAGGTACGAAAATAAATTGAAACGAACATGCCATCCAAATATAATAATAAAGCCGACCCGAAGGTATTACTACACAAATTCGGCTTTCACTCGGCACGTACCGATCGGCAAACGCCGTTCGACATCTACTTCCTCTGAATCATGATTAGTTCGGCTCGGCATAAACTGAGCGACTTTGCCCCGGACATTTATTTCGGTATCGGTTTTGCCGCCCGGCTGTGCCGCATCATGCCGACCCAGATAAACTTCTAGCACATCAAATGCCTCTATTCTTTACACTCCCAAAACTTATACCCCCGTGTTTTTTAAATTTAAATAAAAAACAGAAACTCACCGTCAAATAAATGATATTATTCGCATCATGTACATTGAACACTTGTATCTTCGACATTACATCGACCACCGCTTGCCGGCACGCCGCCGTATAGGGACAGTCATTCAGGTTCACAATAGCATCCGTTTCCGGTTGTTCGCCGGACTGAAACCGGACGGTAACCGGTCCACGTTTGACGAACGAGTAACTGGAGTTGTAGGCTTGAATTTCATTGGAACTGTCGACAGTCCTGTTGATGGGCGTGACGTACTCTATGATGAGGATGTAAGCCCCAGGAGGGTCTATCTTCATGTTGTACTGAATCTCGTCATGCGTCAAGATCGGGATGGAGTCAGCTGATGCTTGAAGCTCGTTTAGTTGCTGTGAAAGAGTAAGTTAACGTTAGCTAGTAATGTTTCATCTATAGATAGTATGAAATGAAGTCATTTTTGTGTCTGTCTGTGAGACCGGTTTGTTCTTCTATACTACGCAATGTATGTAATGTACAGTTTTCACCATAATATAGAGAATTTATTCCGGAAGGTTTGCGTGTATTAATTAAATTTTAACATTAAAGAAATCTTTATTGTATTAAGGAAACCTCGATGTTGCGTGAAGTCGTTTAAGCCGCGCAAAGTAGGGGCGGGTCGCTAGTGTGTTAATAAAAGATAGTTTCGATATTTATGCTATCACTTTTCCGTACGATACGGTACGGTCCGAGACCGAGGACAGTTTTTTAATACGATCTCACCTCAACTTAAATTATTAGCTTCAGTTAGATACAATCTACTCATCAAAACCCTCCTCTCTTGATATCAAGACTTTTCACCAGAGATACGCGAATACGATGCTATAAACTATTTGATTATTCCTGGCCACTTTGTTTGTCTGGCGCCTAAACTAGATTTTTTTTTCTTTTAGTTAAATTTTGTTCCATTTTGAATCAGTACAACTCAATTGAGTAATGAGTAGCTCCAGTAGCTAATTTAATAAATTAGTTATTTTTACAGGAAAGTACAGGCTGCGGTGACGGTGTCGACGGCATGGCGCAATCTCTCGCCCAAATTGAGTGACTACAGTTTTCTATCGAAGGAGGGCGCAAAATTTGAGCTATCGAGCGTCACCAGCATACCCATCCTAGCCTTTGGGGTCGGCTTCCAGTCTAACCGGTATGCTGTTCACCAGCATACCCAAGGGCATAATATATTGGAAGAGTGGTATTCGAATTTTGACGCTTCGCGTCTCTGTCATTTCATTTTGACAACCATCGAGCTGTCATTTGATTGTGACAGTCAATAAACCCGTCAATCGAGTTTGACATTTCTTGAACGTAAACAACTTCTATACTATTCTTGTGCCAACTTTTAAAAGCTTCTATCCTTTCGGAAAAAAACAGGCTGAGATATGGTGCAATGTGTGACTCACCTGTACGTCATCAATATACCCGCTGACTGAAGTGCTAAGACCGCTGACGTCGGCAGTCGGCCTGCCGAACAAACTCGGGTACGCAAAGTGTCGGCAGAGCTTCCTGTCCCCGATGACACACGGCTTGTCGACCAGCTTTGTTAGAACGGTGGCCTCGTAGTACGCTTCGGGGATGAGTACGAAGTAGTCCTGGATGAGAAATAGTAATATATAAGTATTAAAAAAAACCATTTTGGTTTAGCATAACCACTCTTGGAGCGATTGGTCACTCCCCGAATAAGCCTAAAGCCTAAGCATAAGCCTCTACAGGACCTGTAGGGGCTAATTTACAGAATTGCAGATGCTCTTTAGAACATACTCTCATCTCACATAACAAACTCCCGCGCCCATCTGTCGCCAGATAAGTGACATTTAAAAAAGAAAACTTTTTGCCAGTTATTGACCACCTGCATATTACTGAACATACTGTTAGTACTTATACCCTCGCGGATATTGTTTTTATTTTTTCTGTCCACAGAGTACAATTAAAACCACTCACAATCATGACTTCCTTGTTGGTTTTGATGGTGATCATCCAGTTTCCAGGGTTCATAACGAAGGGAGACGGCGCCACGCCCTTGTCTCCGGCGACTGTCACCAGCTGGGGCTTATGCGTCGGTCGGAGGGCCACGTTGAACCTGGAACATTAGCAGCTTAGCTTTTAGGAAACTTTGCATTTCTGTTAATCGTTCTGGAGTAACTGTAAAAAAAGATTAGAGCAAGTCCCACATAGCCACCTAAAGTCCCCAGACGGTGTGAATTCAGACACTGAAAGGCGAGTTACTACCGAGATGACGATTATTAGAGAAGTATGGAAGAAAAAGTCATGCTGCGCCGACCCTAAATAAATTGAGATAAGGGCAACACAATGAGGATTAAGTACAGAGGGCCGAATACTTACTTCTGCTGTATATCGACGACGCTGTCCGGTGTGATAACTATGCTGGCGATGACGGGGTCTTGCAGAGGGTTCGCGTACTTCAGCACCATGCGGTACAGCGACGACTTGGGTATCATCACTCGGTTTGTGACTTCGTTCTAGAAGAGAAAACAATCCATACTAATTCCATATTTTTATATAATACTAGCTGCGCCCCGCGGTTTCACCCACATAAGTTTCGATGCCGTGGGAATATCGGGATAAAAAGTATCCTATACTTATGTTATTCTTTTTTTATTATTATTGACAATGGGCTCACTCTTGACCTCAATCCAGCCCAGAGGCAGGGATGAGATCTACGGTGGAACGAGCTTGCCCAGAAGAAGCCTATTCACTCTCGCCCTGAAGAGATTAGGGTTGTATGAACTCGGGAATGCAGACGCAGGCAGACAATTCCACTCCTTTGCTGTGCGCATCAGAAAAGATGATGAGAAGCGCTTAGTGCGTATATATGGTATATTAACCAAATAGGGGTGGTATCCCGCAGTGCGTCTGGACTCTCGATGGTAAAAAGGTGAAGGCGTGATGAGCTCATGTAGCTCTTGAGCGCACTCCCTGAGGTACAGTCTGTAGAAGACGGACAGACAGGCAATATTCCTGGTTATAAAACATCTGTGTGCCAAATCCGTTCAGTAGTTTTGCGTGAAAGAGTAACAAACATCCATCCGTCCATACAAACTTTCACGTTTATAATATTATTAGGATACTAAATGCGAAAATAACTCTCTGTTATATTTTTACGGATTTGGATGAAATTTGGCACACGGATAGACCATAGCCTGGGTTAGTACCTATGTTTTTTAACCCGGTACTACGTTCCGGTTTCATAATTTCCGACCTGCACGCAAGCGAAGCCGCGGGCAAAAACTAGTCGGATAAAAGTATGAGTTGGTATACTATAGTTGATATACTATATAGTATATATGAGGATTATGAACCGACTTTTTAACTTCAAACATGATCAATTTGTTAAAATTATGCCCAATTGAAGGTGTCAATTGGGCATAAATTTAACAAATTGATCGTTTTTTGTTAACATAGAACTTCGGAATAATTCGCTGTCTTTAGCTTTAACGACAATATTATGGGTCAATAGATTTGGGTAAGTCCAACATTACAGTCAATCTAAGCCTGTGTAGTTTGAAATACTGGTTTATGAACATTATTTCGTTGCGAAAAGGGATGGCACTACACATCAAGCATAACTCCATCTTTCTATTATAACCGAAAAATTAAGCTAAAAAATAATTCCAAAAATCAATTGAACACGCACCTGCAGCATAGAGAACACGACATATCCCTTCCAAGAGAATCCAGGGAACACTTCTTCGGAGTTCCTGTACCTCACAGGGCCAGACTGGGTGTAGCCTTCCTCAATCTCGTATTGGAACTGATGCAGTGTTGGGAAGTAGTGCGCGCGTATGGGACGGTCGCAGCGCCGGCCTTCGACGCGCGAGTGACAGCGGCACTGTCCTGTCATCTTGTCACAGTTGTTGTCTATAGAGCCGCCGATGTCGCAGTCGCATTCTGGAAGGGGAGGTAAAGGAATTGCCATTTTGTAAGTTATGATTGCCGTCTTCCTGATTTTGAGTTAGAAATAAATGATTTCTTTACTATATTGTTTTTAACTTTACAAATAATGATGATACGACTAAGTTTTACTTATAAACGGAAGCCCAAGTACAAACTTCTACATTTCTACTTTTTAAAATGATTAATTTTCATACAATCATACAAATTAGGCGATGATCTTTAAAAAACGTTTTCTTTATACGTTTTATACTTTAAACGCCTGTGTTCAAATTATCATCGGTTATTAAAAAAAAACCGATGATAATTTGAACACAGGCATTCCAGAATCATGTAGGTACCATCTCTCATGACATGTATAAATCATGTATCCATGGTAACAGGTTCACACCCTATTTGTCTATCTCGCAAATTCAGTAGCGGATTTCAGAAATTCAGAATTCAGAGGTCACCACTTACATCAGATAGACCACCTCCTTCATTACCATCACAAAAAAAAAAGATTTACTTATTAGGTACATACCAGTACATCCAAACACATTGTTAGTATCCAGCTTATAGAATCCATCTTGGCACTGGTTACACTGTCGGTCTCCTACGTTCATCTTACAGGTACATTGTCCGGACCGAGTGTTGCAGGCTCCCAGACCTCCCAGAGTACCCGCTAGGTGGCAGTTGCAGTCTGTTGGAAAGAAACAGTTTGAGAAAGAAAGAAGGAAAGAAGATACGAGTACATTTATTCAGCAAAGACTATACTGAGAAATAAAGTGCGTTAGGTCAGTTTAATCTTTAAGAAACCACTTTGATTTTGTTTTATGTTTTTTACGCTTTTATTTCCCCAAAGGCCACCCTTTCAGGGAAATACAAGTGGTGTAAGGCCGTCTGTACACAGCACGGTTTCTTTACGGTACGGCGTGTAAACCGCGCCGTAGAAAAAGTTTTAAGCCTTGAAAATAAAACCAGTTATGTTTACCTTCACATCCAAATGGATTGTACTCCTGCAGGTTCCAGAATAGAGGCTTACAGTCGTTACAGATGCGACCTTGCACTCGGTCCTTGCACTGACAGAGTTCACCAGCCGGAACCGAACCGCAACCTGTACGAAAAGAGATGATTTAATCGTGAACCCAACTTATTTAAAGGAACAACGTATACACCTAACTACAACAAACAATACGCCTAATTATGCAACAAAAAAAAACTGAGCGTTTTAGATGTCCTACGTCAGGGCAGTGCCTTAAAACGGTGAACTGTTAAAGTTCAGTTTTTTCATTGTAACGTATCTTACCAGCAAAACTAGCGATGACACCTCTCGGGTCACAGTTGCACTCCTCGCAAGCAGGATAGTTGTAATACTGCTCTTTGCACTTGTCACACTTGTTGTCATCGAAGTTGGGCAGACAGTGACACTGGCCGCTGTCGTCACACGTCGAGCCGATGGAGCCGGACACGTCGCAGTTGCAAGCTGTTGGTGTTGGATAAACGTGTTTGAAATTTTGAGATGCATGGCAAAGTAGTCGTTATGGTGAAATGGGGAGCTAAGCTAGCTAGGTAAGAAGTTAAACTACGTTTGTTGCGGCCAGTACGTGAAATTACGGGTATGAGCTCAAAAAGTCTCACAATCAGTCTTACCAAGGGCTCTTAAAATACTGGTATTCAGCAGCATCCATTTAGACTGGAAGCCGACCTCAACATAGTTGAGAACAAGCTGGGCAGATTGATTGAGTATGACGAAATGATGATAGACAGTTAGTTTTTCCTAAGTGTTGAACATATTTCAAGCAGTGACGTGATAAACTACGTTTAGTCTGCGTTCTAATCTTCCTTCAGAGGATAATGTTTGGTGAGAACCTGGATGAGACTGACATAGGAGTCTGGAGATCAGCAGAAGTAGAGCGAGGCACATGTCTTACAGCAGGTAAAGTCATAACGGTGATGATCAAGGAACACTTACACAAACATTCCGGGTACTTATAATACCCTGGAGAACACTGGTCGCACTGTTTGCCGCCGAAGTTTGCGAGGCAGTTGCACTTGCCATCAGCGGAACAACTGGTCGAGGTGGACCCGGTGGAGTCGCAGTTGCAGGGCACGCAGAGACGCTCTCGGCCACGAACTTCCATGTAGAACCTGAAGAAGATGAGTAATGCATCTATATATTTTTAGGGCTCCGTACCTCGAAACGAAAAAACGGAACCCTTATAGGATCCGTCCATCCGTCCGTCTGTCCGTCTGTCTTTCAGGACCCTTTTTCTCAGGAACGCGTGGAGGTATCAAGCTGGAATTTATATCAAATACTCAGGTCTACTGACCCTTGTTTTAACGTTCAAAGACATGTTTTACTGGAGCGTGAAAAATTGCATGTAAGCGCTCACGCTGTTTAGCATCGGCAGGACGATTCCGTAGCCAACATATTCTCGTTTTATTTTCGATAAGTGAAGAAGTATGAGGAGGAGGTTTCTTAAGAAATAAGCAGTACCTTTGTACTCATATTATAACTATGTCATCTACTATATAAAAATAAGTCGGGTTTTCCTTCCTGACGCTATAACTCCAGAACGCACGAACCGATTTCCACGGTTTTGCATTCGTTGGAAAGGTCTCGGGCTCCGTGAGGTTTATAGCAAAGAAAATTCAGGAAAAATAGGAGTAGGGTAGGAGTAGGGTAGGAGTAGGGTAGGAGTAGGGTAGGAGTAGGGTAGGAGTAGGGTAGGAGTAGGGTAGGAGTAGGGTAGGAGTAGGGTAGGAGTAGGGTAGGAGTAGGGTAGGAGTAGGGTAGGAGTAGGGTAGGAGTAGGGTAGGAGTAGGGTAGAAGTAGGGTAGAAGTAGGGTAGGAGTAGGGTAGAAGTAGGGTAGGAGTAGTGTAGGAGTAGGGTAGGGGGTAGCACACCACGCGAACGAAGTAGCGCCGGGCAGCTAGAAATAATTTATATGGCAAAACAACGTTTGCCGGGTCAGCTAGTATCCCTATGTATTTTACTGTGTGTACATAAGGATTTTTCTGAGTGCCAAATATGGAACGGGAAGTTTAGGGAAAATGCGAATAGAATAGTCTGCCGTGATCTAAGTTATTACATAACATAACGTAACATCGAATGGTTAGGCAGAGGTGCACCCATAGTACACTTACACTGCCACATTTCACCAGCTATGTTTAAGTCCCACGTAAAAGGGGGCGACCTAATTTCTATAAACTGGGCATAGACCCAGAGGCTGCTACTGAGAAATTCCTCATGGGAAAACCCATTAACACTTTACCCAACGTGGGCATCGAACCCAGGACCTCGTGCTAAGCAGAAGCGCTTGCGATGAGTTAAGTTAAGATTCAACAGGATTCAAAGAGATATTGTGGGTAGTACTACCTATTTGGAACTGTTCGGTGACCAATACTCTAAAGTCGGTAGAGAGTACCTTCAACATGACCCGCATCAAATATTTGATCATTTATAAAGTAGAGAGATAGCGTATCATCTTACCCATTCAAGCATTGGTCGCAACGAGCTCCTCCGAAGCCAGTCTTGCAGATACACGAGCCAGTGACGTCATCACAAATGCTGGGCTCTGTGCCACTCACGTCGCAGTTGCAGTCTGTGAAACAGAATTAATTTAGTTTGCCAAACTATTCACGACAAATGGAGAGATCAAACTGAAAATACGTTAGAGCACCAGCACCCCAATTGCGTAACACACTTTCTTTCACAATCCGAAATATTTTAAAGTCCATTGCTTGATTGTTTGAAAAATTCGTCTCGTCGAGCAGACGAATTTTTCTAACTGTTGTGGAATTGCCAAAATGAAAGGCATTGCCTCACGCAGCTTAGAATAAATGTTACTAACACTAGTTTATAAGTTTACGTTGTTATTAACAAATTACCATATTTGTTAGTAAAAACGTAAACTTATATTTATATGATTCTGAAATAAATGTTTTATTTTTTATTATTCATTGATTGATTGATTTATTTATTGCAATAATTGTTAGCGTGCTACGTAGTTACCCAGCAGATTAGTAACATACACTCATTAGTAAAAAATCGGGCGGTTTTAATGTTTTCACTGTGTGTTGTGTTTGTTTATTTTATCTTGAGTAAAACTAGAGCCCTAGGCATTGTGTCATAGAAAATACGGCAGTAGCAGATGTCATGATTAACTAAGCAATTGACGTGGTTTCGAAGTAACGAATCGTTAAGTGGTCATAGTGAATTAGGGCCCTGTGTGAATAAAGGTAGTTTAAAAAATACTCACGTTTGCATGTTGGATAGTTGAAGTACCCAGCTTCGCACTGGTTGCATGTCCGTCCGCTATATTTGCTCTTACACGTGCAGTTGCCGCTGTTCTTGTCGCACACCGGTGATACTGAACCCACGGAATTGCATTCACAATCTGTAGGAAAGAGATAGCATTCATTAAGGATAGTCAAAGTTATGTGTTGGATTTTTCCACTGGTTCGGGAAGTACAGGACTAGTTTGGAGGGTCTTTGTAAATCAATGGTCATTTTTCCACTTAATGATAATGAAGTTATGATTTCACATAGCCGTTCCCAGTGCTGGGACACAGGCTCCTCTCTTCGAGAGGGAGTGGGCTGTAATCTAACATGCGGGCCTAGTGCGGGTTGGTAGAAGTCACATGTCTGAGAGTGATAAAATGGTGATGGTGATAAAGTAATTTTCACAAAGTAAAGCGCCTGGCTGGGTTCGAACCCACAACTTATAACTCGTAAGCTGTGGCCATTGCCACTGGGCCACCACTTCTCTCTCTGTCTCTAGTTATAATTTATCATGCATTAACTAACTATGATCAGCCTGTACTGAAACACCACCACACCAGCTACCAGAGAACCTTAACTTAACATACTCACATACTCTCTAACTTCAGACAATAATTTTCAGCTCAACACTCTTTTTTAATAAGTTTACATAACTCTTCTACTGATTTGAGACCTGTTTCTGATGACTTACAACTATATTACAACCCACAATTACTTTGGTACTTACTTTTACATTCTGGTGAATAATAACCGTCTGCACAAATCTCACAGGATTTTCCAGCATAGTTGTACTTGCAGGGACACTGTTGACATAAAATATTGATATTATTAATCTCTAGATGTGATTAAAAAGAGTATACTCAGATGGTTTGGTCATGGTGAGGGGATGAATGTAAAGCGACAAACAAAAGGTTTTATACAAGGCAGATGTGAGTGGAAACGTCTCAAGAGGACACCCTAGGATGACATGATTATAGTGATCTTATTGGTGATGTTCAGAAAGGTCAGGTGTGTAGTAGTTGCAACTCGAACATAAAGGAAGCAAAAGGAGTATGTTAGGATCATAGCTGAGAAGAAGGCATTAGTTTATGTACTATCTCCCAAATCTATAAGTATCTGACCACCGTAAGGACTATTCTTGGTAACTGATATAGCCCGCAGAATTGTCAAACTTAAGTGGCAGTGGGCATGGAACATTGCTTGCAGAAGAGATGGCCAATGGGGCTAAAAGGTTCTGGAGTGGCAACCGCACATGGAAAGATGTAGCGTTACAAGGCCTCCCACAAGGTGGACTGATGACCTTGTGGAATCCGCTGGATGCGGAAGCACAGAACCAATCACAGTGTGCTTGGGGAAGACTTATGTCCAGCAGTGAACATAGCCCTGGATGATTGCTTACAAGCACTCTAATTAACATTAAACAATTTAAAGACAATCCCCTTTATTCATAAACGTTGCTTAAAGTTAAGCAGTGATTAGCGACTGTTTAACCATACATTTTTGACGTTTAAACGTTACTTAACTTTAGTCATCGTTTATGAATAAACTCCATTGTTAATAACAAACTTAAGTACATAATCCAAAGTTTATGATGCACTCCTATTCTCTATGCATTTTACCAGAACCAAACTTGTACTTACCAGGCCATCAACAGGTGTGCACTGCAGTGCATCAGTTCCGTTCAGGTTACAGGTACAAGGCTTGCAGTCGGGGTAGTCGAAGTACCCGAATGCGCAGGAATCACAGTTGGGAGGGTTGAACTCGACCCGGCACTCACAGCGGCCTGATTCCTCCTCGCAGTTGCCGGTCGAATAGTGCAGGTCGCAGTTGCACGCTAAATTAGAAAGCGATTTAGATTGGACGTAAGGGACGCAGTTGCACGCTTAATCAGAAAGCAAGGTAGAATATTCATAACGGCTCTTAAGGGCTAAGTTTTGTGGGATTTAGAGAAAGTTTTAGATTGGGTTCTTATTAAAAATGTTTGTTTAATGTAAGTACCTAGTCTTATAAGGTAACTTCAAGGGTTCCAGGAAGAAGGCAATAATCCTTAACAGTGTTTTGGTTTTAAATACAAGAATTTTAGTAAATTGTTATATTTTGGTAATATTATTTAAATAAATCGTTGTTTATTTTATTCGTTTTATTTGTATACTATGACATTTTGAATTTTTGACATTTGTCAAAAATAGGGATGCTACTTTAATGCTAGATACAATTGTAATCGATCGATTTACAGACAAGTGAATTTTGTAAAACCAAAATAATTATAAAAAGTTGGTTTAATAAATTAATGGTACTGTTATTACAACATCACGAAATGTGATAAACAATAAATAAATTTGAATGTGAATCTCATGGTATGGTTAAATTATCATGAGCTAGATTACCAGTTATATTTATCGTGTCGTATTAATTGTATTTTTAACTTTACACTTATTATTGTAATATGATTAATAGATTGTATTTTACAGTTTACTCTTAATATGTATAAATCAATTTTTATTTCATTATTCGAAGTGACATTGCACCTGTCTGGTTCATTCCAGTGAATTAATAATTCGAGTTTATTATACATGAATGATTAATTCACTCGAATGTATTTCTTTTCTTCCGAGTATTATGTTATGATAGTACAGTCAGCGTCATAGTAAACGACCCACCCCAACACTTAAAGATTATCGCCCGAGCGACGGCAGGCGCGTCACATGACTCTGGCCCCAAGCAGCTCCCTCCCCTGCCGCCGCACCCATATCTGCCCGAGCATCCACCGATCCACCGATCACATATTATTTGCATATTTTTAATAATATGGTATTTTTTCGGCTTCTGGCCGAACCATATACCAAGAATAACTTTCAAAAAGACACTTTACGTACGGGTGAGGATACGAACCCGCATCATCAGACGCCAGCCGATCATTTAGACCGTGCCTTATACCACTAGGCTATTGGCTCAGTTGTCTATCTCAACGAAAATTCTAACAGCATTACTCCTTTTATCGAACAAGGTTGATAACGGCCTAATCTTCGAGATATTAAGGTTTAAATTTCAACATCCACGTAACTCCTCAATTAACTAAAAGATAAGGTTGAAATTAGCATAGATTTCTTGTTTGGTTGAATAGAATGTGCTTGATTCCGATTATTGCACTACCGTCATTTTACTTCAAAAACTTAACTGCTGTATGAACTGCGAGTAAGGTTGAATTTAGAATACTTCTTCGCCTTATTTACTAAACTGTGATTGAGGGTATAATTACTTTACAAATCGTTTCGTTTTCGTGCCGATCCGCTTGTGTGTAATATCTTCGTCGTAATATTATCCGATTTATTAAGTTTTTGAACAGTCGATTTTATTAACCGATAGTATGGTGCGATTAACTACTTTTTTCAAGGCTAAAATTATTGTTCTCTGAGAACAGGAACAAAGCATAAAGAAAATAGCACGAGATATGGGCATAACGGTAAGATTTATTGCACTATTACTTACAAGTTGATTTTTTTTAATGTATTTCTAATTTCTTTCTCTCTGTAATCATTTTCATTACAGAGAAAAACAAAGATGATTGATGGATACAAAGGTATCAAGCGACGGGTGATGTGAAATGTGATCGCCAAGGCCCTCGTCCAATTGCTTACACTAATGAATCGGAGTGACACCGTAACATTGTGGAAGTTCACTCGGTGGAACCCTTCAAAACTACGCGTTCAAGTGATGAAACTTTTGGAGTGTCGCTTAGCACTGATGTAGCGTGTGCTGCATGCTTTAATATGGATTTGGGCACGAAAAGTCCTCTTCAAGAAGTGATAGACAGTGACGGTCATCCTCTTCGTTATTATTGGGGTTTTACTCAGCAGATTCATTGTGTAACTTATCTGATAAAATTTCATTGGAACATGATCAAGTGTTAATAATTCCCAATATTTGTGGGATCATTAGTAGTTAATCAAAAATAAACAACCTTTATTAATATTAATCCAGTTACTCCTGTTTACAAGTAGTCTTTTAATGTGTTAACGATGCACCATCTGACCTCACATATGTTTCTATAATATTGTGTTAAATGGGTTATAAGAAAATGTGATAAAAGAGAAAGATGTATATTGCTATACTGTATAGTTTAGCATGTTGGTTCTTCCTCTGTAATTCACAGGCACGAATGACAACATTTCATTTTTTTAACAAGGGTTGTTTTTGTCCTATAAGATCATACAGAGTATAAAAAATTATGTTTTCACAACTTTAAAATTACATAGCACGTTATTTTTCTCTATATACTTTTATTTACATTTTATCGAACTAACACTAATATATACTATATACAAGTATATAATACAAAAAAAAATATAGAAAAAACTGAAACAACTTTAAATAAATAAATATTGTAGTTATGTTTCTAGAAATATCTATAAACGAACCGTTATACCTCACCCAGGGTATCTATTTTGTGTTTAGTTAATATTCTAAGTAAATAACCCCAATTTAACACAGATAGAAAACTGTATACTCAACAGATTCCATGAAGTCCTAGAAATGTAATTATAGAAATAAATGAATATTGTTTATGCAACATAGCCTAGCTTTTCTTACAAACCTCATTCCTAATTTAACATTTGATTTCTTAAATAATAATTAACGAAAATCACATAATAACCTAAAAAAATAAAAAATGATAATAAATAAATAAATAAAGAACTTAAATTTGGAAAAAATCAAATATTTCATTGGCGGATTTGAACTCGTGACCATCGTATTGCTAAGCCGCAGTCTTAACCACTAGACCAACGCGCCATTCACGATATACTACAAAAAACTTAAGCGCTTTGATGTCATTAACGGGGGGGTTCCATTTCTCTGGAGCGGAGTGTACATTTAAAAATTAATTGTTTTCTTATGATTTTTATGACATTGATTTTATCTGGAACTTGAACCAATAAAATCGACTTAGATTTTAAAAAAAGTATAGCCATCTCTACGAATGCTGCCAATAAATTATTGATGCGTTCATAAATAAGGTATTGCGTTATTCTCGTATAATATTTTAGAAGTCCTCATTTTCACAGTACTTCTAAAAAAATCTGATAATGATCAGAAAATACATTATTATTTAACTACATGAAGTTGTTCCGCTGGCATCATCTAGTTACGTAATATAATTATACTCACGCTGGCACACATCAGTTTCATTCCAGCTCTTTCCATAGGGCCTAAAGAAGGTCGGCACGCATTTGTTACAGTTGATACCCTGAGTGTTGTGCTGGCAGTTCTTGCATACACCACCACCTTCGTACCTGCCGAAGATGTCAATGGAAAGCCTCTGTCTATCTATTTCGGGGTCGTACTCGCATTCCGTGGAGTGGCTGTGACAGTTGCAAGCTGCAAGAGGGTAGAAAAAGTTAGTTTTGTGTGGAACAGTCAATGCGCTATGTATAGACCCTTAAAATATTTTAGCATAGTGCTTCGAAAGAAAGTAAGTTATACTAACATTTCTAATATGCAATGGGCGATTATTAATTTAGGGATGCCTTACTTCGTGAAAAATTAGGTTAATCAGCCTGAGCTGATTCACGAGACGCGGCAATCGAGGCCAAGGCTCTTGTTAGATACCTACCTCTTGGCTCTTGTTATACCTATCAAGATAGTTCAAGACAACTCACGTTCACAAATAAATCTGTCCCAATGCTGCGAGATCCTCCACTTTTTCTGCTCGAACCCTGGGCAGCATTCCGCGCACTGAGGCCCGCATGTGTTGTGTTGGCACACACACTCCAGTATGTTGGTGTTGGTGGCGGGATCTGCTGGCTCACACGTGTCCGCGTGACCGTTGCACATGCAGCGACCACCAATACTGATGTCTTTTATACTGTAGAAATACTGGTGGGAGAAAATGGTGTATTAATTTAGTGTCCTAAAAAACCTATTGAATTTGGGCCATCCGTTTAAGAATTACCTACGTTTTATGCTGTTGCAGACAGAAACACCGCTAAACAGACAGACAGTCAATTTCCTCTGCTGATCGATTCTGTAAAAATCTCGCCATGAAAAGTTAGGTGAAGTGAGCTTAGAGTGAGCTGTCAATAGTGTCAATCCCTAGCATTAGTTGGAATGACAGCTCACTACGAGCTCACTTCACCTAAGTTTTCACGGTGAGATGGTTACAGAATCGCACTGCAGTTCTTGCGTTGAGAAACATGTTATTACCAATCACACCTATTGCATAGACGATCAATATGGTGGCTAAGTACCTACCCCTTCTACTGCTAACAATGGACGCGTGGTGGCAGCTGTTGTGCTGGCACTGACGTTAAGAACTGTTCTTAGAGCTACAGTTTCCTAAAAGAGCGTTTCCGTCATGTTTATAGCGGACGTCATGAAAATGTGACATTTTCACCAGTAGGTGATAAAAAACGCTCTGCAGTGCGATTCTGTGACCCGTGAAAACTTAGGTGAAGTGAGCGTGGGGTGCTGTCATTCCAACTAATGGTAGGAATTGACACTATTGACAGCTCACTCTAAGTTCACTTCACCTAACTTTTCACAGTGAGATTTTTACAGAATCGATCGACTGTTTTTGAACGTGCCGCATGTGCCGGTCACCGCACACCGCACTTCTTGGTACTAACCGTTCGAATATGTTGTTCTTAGTCTGAAATTTACTGAGTTCTCTCTCCGGTATTTGGGGCAAATACCATTGGCGTAGCTAGGGATTTTGTCTAGGGGGCAGACGTCCAGCTGAACTAACCACAGTTATTTAATGAGAGATCATAAATGACGCCAATAATAAATAATCCCAGCCCCAAACTCTACCAAGCCTAACTCTACAAATGTATATATTAATAAATACGGTGGAAAATCTTGGTCAATATGTACGGCTCTAATAAACGTTTTTTCTAGAGTGGGCAAAGAAGTTTCTAGGGTAGGCAATAATCACTTGCCCCCCCCCCCCCTGGCACGCCCCTGGCATATACACAAAGGCATAGGTATACATAGGTACCTACAGTAAAACAAAAGGTTGATATCGACGGTAAAATGGGCCTTATAACCCTGAACCAGGCGCACGTATCGTCAGTTACGGTCCCGTTTGTTTTGCTATAAATAACAGGTAGGTTACACGCTCACTGATTTTAAACTTGAGCAGTAGAAATACAATACCGGCTACCTGCATTTATTGGTATTTGCACGTTTCAAATAGCAGATGATTATTGGTACTACAGCCTTTTCATAAGACGCGACCCTGACATACGCAACTGGATGAGGTTTCTGCTACAGTTAAAATAATTTTGTAGGTAGGTACTTACTGTTGTTGTTTTAACCCGCAAGTTTAGCTGCATAATTTAATTTATAGAAACCTACTTTTTCAAAAAACTGGATGAATGACATTTAAAGTCATTGTTTATCTGAGTGTAATTAGCCGTATGTATACCTACATACAAGGTGGACACGAAAATACGATAATAATTAAGTGTGCATCCAAAAATTCAATCAAATATATCCAAAACCTAGTTTAGACTCTATAGCTAATCAAAGATCGGCAAAATCCATAGTCGGCCCGTCACTAGAAACTTAATTTGTTAAAAAAAAAACTTTTTTAATTTCAATGTTAGGAATTTTTTGATAGTTGAATACTCCTATGCATTAGTATTGCCAGTGTTTCCATTTATTGTCGTATTGTCATCTCCAAATTGTATACGTGACTTAGCAAGACGCATCGCAGGGATGTGGAGCTGGACTCCTTGTTACGGCGATCGTTTCATACATAATGCAAGTTGAACTCACACGTCTTGTAACAGTAGGATCCTGTCTGGCCACGGACATGAGATGTCCCAGTAAGTTCTTGGTTCTCAGCAGACGGAGCCGCACGTTAGTAGCCCTGGTCCACTCCTGGAGTACTGAGGAGTTGAAGTACGTGTTCGCAGAGGGACGGTAGTTCAGCAGGGATATCGGGATCTGGAAGCAAAGAAGAAATTATCACCAATACTTGAATAAGCTTGATAATTTAAGTACCTACAGCATTTGTATGTACTTTTACAAGCTTTTGACGTCACCGATATCTGCGACAACATGCTAAATCTGTCAATTAGACTGACCTCACCGCCCTCTAGCGGCACAATCTTGGAGTATTCAGTGCTGCAGATGACCGAGTCATCTTTGGTGATGGGCTGCAGACTCTCCCTGCCGAAATAACGCTCGCAATCTCTGTGGAAAGAATAAGCATTAGAATTCGAACGTTACAAAACTCGTTATTAGGTAATGTACACCTTATAAATTACTGATATAGGTAGATGTTGAAATTTTACAAGGGGCGGTCTACGTTAACGTTAACGTCAATATTAGTTACAGTACTACCGTACTAGTAAGTAGTTAGTACCATTAGAAGCCAGCTGCTGTGGTGTAAGTTGGGTGAGACCTATCGCTCTCGTCTATCACTAACATAGGGTTCTATTATCTTCTAAATCTCAAGGCCTTAACTCTGTGCTAGGGAGTGGTCCAAAATACGCTACAGATACCATATACAGCGTGGCATGACTTCGACGCGCAAACTGTAGCCATGAATTCAGCACATGATTCTAGCTAGACTAGCGTAGAAACTTGTCGCGAGTTATAAAAAAAAAATGTTGTTTCATCGAAAAGTGCAATATCTACGGGGTCACAATGTACGGAACAACAATTACAAAAAAAAAATTAAACCGATGCAAATTTCAACAAGGGTTCAGAATCATGACTGAATCCATGGTAACAGGTTGGAAGAAAGAAAGAAAGAAAGAAAAAAGTTTATTCCAAACGGCGCCGGCGCCGATGTCCCTACCATGAGCCTGCCTAACCTATAATTCAAAGTCAGGGCCGTTACCCTTGAACCGATGATTGCTAGTCATATTGGATAGGTCTAGGTCTAAGTTTGGTAGAAGGCCGGTAAATTGCGAAAGGCACAATCATTTGGTAGGTATTAGATCTTTGCTAATAGAACATTTTCAGAAGCATAGGGTTTGTGGCACAGACTCGCCTCTATTATGAAATAGGAACTTATATAACTCAACAGGCGAAACTGGTGTCCTCTACCACCTTTGCCACCCCTATGGGCAATGCAGCATAATCAGCCTATAATATTCCCATTCTCATTCGATGAGAGGGAGTGGGCCGTAATTCACCACGCGCGGTGTTGGTAAATGTCACATGGCTACGATTTTTTCAGTTCTAGCACATGCCTTTGTCACGATTTTCCTTCACCGTTTTAACAACAGTGGTGATGAAATAATTTACACAAAGTAAGCCTGTCTGGGTTCAACCTTACAACCCAGCTCGTAAGTCGCAACAGTTATCACTTGCATGGCCACCACAGCTCGGGAAATGCAGGCTTCATTGAAATCACTAAAAATCTTTACGTAGCCTTTGGGAATGTACTAATGTGTTTGACACATCCCTGTTGTCTCCTCTGTGATCCTGATCACTGATGACAAAGCTTAGATGACCAGTACCCTTACTGCGTAACACACCATCAATCTGAATCATTTTAAAGGATATTGCTAATCCATTACTTCATATATATGTTAAAAAAAAAATATTTGCTCAACAACGTAAATAACGCAATGAATGTTGTTGAACTGTCAAAATGAAAGCTATTGCTAGTGATAGATACTGTGTTACGCAATTACGCCTCAGGTCTCAGATCCCTAGAATACTCACTGAGGGGAATCGGAGAAGTACTGCCAAGGCTTGAAGGTTTTGCCGTAATCTGTAGACTTCTCCAGCATCCAGAGACCAGGCCTGGGCGAGTTCCCCATCTTCACGAACACGTACGCCACGTGGAATTCCTGAAGCAAACATTATAGGCATTGATTATGTAGGAATATTTCTCGATAGTTCGGGTTTCTGAGCTAAAAATAACACACAAGTCCGTATGTTTTGATGGCGACGGGAAATATTACGAGGGGATTTCCCGGAAGATATTTATGTACAATTAAGTCATATTTATAATAATAATAATAATAAGCGTCGTCTATTGATGCCATCCTGCCGCGGTCCAATCATGTTGAAGAAGATGATGATAGGGTTGACGCAGTAAGTAGCCAGTACAACGTCCGACTGAGGAGCGCACTGGAGGATGCGTTTCGCGAGTATAGGTCAACTCCAACCGAACTTAGACCCCGAATACCACGGCTACCTATGCACAAAAAAAATAGGGCGTTGGTGTGTGCCTTGGACTCGCAGCTCAAGAATTTCTTCGAGAGCAGCGAGGATCTCGTTGATACACATTCGATCCTGTATTGCGCGGCTGTGGCGGCATGTCGTTTAGCTAACGTCAAGTTTCCAAATTGTGACGTAGCTACTCGACCAAAACCAGCCGTACCGGCCTGGCAATACAGGATCGAGCGTCGTATTGATGGGGCCAGGGTACTCATCGGCAAACTATACTGCTTCAGGGAGGGCAATACACGACCACGAGTGATGCGCTTTGTGAGACAGGCATTTTCGGGGACTGGAATCAGCCCTCGGGAATACATGTCCAATGTCACAGAGCGCATCGACTTCCTGAAGCAGAAAGTTTGTGCATGGGCGAGTCGTATTCGGCGGTATAAGCGGCGAGTTGATCGGTACACGCAGAATCGTATGTTCCAGAGCGATGAGAGGTGGGTATATAGAGCTTGGGAGCGACCTGAACAAAACGTGACGGACGTGTGCCGCCCGGATGATGCCACCACGAGTGCATTCTGGCGCAGCATCTGGTCGGTGCCCGTCTGTCACACTGAGGGTGGTTGGATGCGGGATGTCGAGCGAGTGTGTGGAACTATACCAGAAATGGAACCAGTCCTAATTACGCCATTAGACGTAGCCAGAGCAGTCCGTCCGTTACCGAATTGGAAATCACCGGGACCGGACGGACTGCATAAATTTTGGTTAAAATGGCTAATTAGTTCACACACTTGCCTGGCATCTCAGTTCCAGTCATCCTTAGAGTCTGGGTCGCTACCACAGTTTCTAACAACTGGCGTTACCCACCTGCTCCATAAGTCAGGTAGTCCCGCGGAACCCAAGAATTATAGACCGATCACGTGTTTGTCGACGGTTTACAAACTTCTTACATCCATTTTGAGAGTGAAAATTAACACACACATTGACAGTCACTCGATTATGTCTGCCTCTCAGAATGGATGTAGGAATGGGTCCCGCGGTACTAAGGAGCTACTCCTCATAGACATGGCCATTAGCCAACAGGTTCGCCGATCCCGCAAGGATATGTCGACATGTTGGATAGACTATAAGAAGGCCTACGACTCGGTGCCACATACATGGCTCATGAGGGTGCTGGAGTTGTACAAGATAGATGCAACTCTACGCACCTTTCTTGAGTCGTGTATGGGGCAATGGAAGACGGTCCTTCGCTATCCAGGGTGTCGACAGATCCAGGGGAATGATGAACCTGTATGGATTAAGCGGGGAATATTTCAGGGCGACAGTTTGAGTCCACTTTGGTTCTGCTTAGCCCTGAATCCTCTAAGCACACTGCTGGAGGACTCAGGTCTAGGCTACCGGTTGAAGAGAGGTGGTCAGGTCATATCTCACCTCCTCTACATGGATGATTTGAAACTCTTTGCCCCCAACAAATTGCATCTGATGGAGCTACTGAAGGTAACTGAAACTTTCAGTAGTGCCATCAGGATGGAATTTGGTGTGGACAAATGTGCAGTCATGCATGTAAAGGGGGGGGAGATTATGGAATCCGAGGGAATTCCACATTCGGATTCCATACACCTTAGATCCCTCTACTCATCCGAAAACTACAAGTATTTGGGTATGTCGGAAGCGTTAGGCATCAACGATGCTGACATGAAGCAATCGTTGAAGGAGCGCTTCTTTTGTCGCCTGAAGAAGGTATTAATTAGTCTTCTTTCGGGCGGAAATAAGGTGCGCGCCTTCAATGGTTGGGTCATGCCGGTTTTGATGTACTCTTTCGGCATACTCAAATGGACTCAGACTGAACTCGACGCCCTTGATAGAAGGGTCCGTACACTGCTGACCGCAAACCGGATGCATCACCCACGATCATCGGTGATGAGACTGTATATCCCGCGGAAATGTGGGGGTCGAGGCTTTTTAAATGCGAAGACCCTCCACAACCGCGAGGTGTGCAGTCTCAGGGAATATTTTCTAAAAGCCGAAGTGGGTATGCACCGTGATGTGGTCGCAGTGGACAAGGGGCTCACCCCGCTCTCCATGGCGAAAGAGAACTGGCGCAAACCTGTAGTACTTACTACCGATGACCGCAAGAAGGTATGGCAAAGCAAGGAGCTTCACGGGCGCTTCTATCGGGCTCTTCATGAGCCCGCTGTAGATTTTTTAGCGTCCGTATCCTGGCTACGTTTTGGTGACCTCTTCGGGGAAACTGAAGGTTTTGTCTGTGCAATTATGGACGAAGTTATCTTGACGAATAACTACCGGAGATATATTATGAAGGACGGGACGGTTGACGTGTGTCGGGCATGCCACCGTCCGGGTGAGTCCATCAGACATATTATCTCTGGTTGTTCTCGTCTGGCTAACAGCGAGTACTTGCACAGGCATAACCAAGTCGCCAGGATTATTCACCAGCAACTTGCTTTGAAATATAAACTTGTCGACTCTGAGGTACCATATTACAAGTATGTGCCCGACCCAGTTCTCGAAAATGACCATGTCACGTTGTACTGGGATCGATCTATCATTACTGACAGGACTGTTGTCGCCAACAAACCTGATATAGTGGTGATAGATCGATTAGTGCGCCGCGCAATGATTGTCGATGTTACCATTCCACATGACGGGAACCTCGTGAAAGCTGAGAAAGATAAACAAATCAAATATCTTGACTTAGCACACGAGGTTGTTGACATGTGGAATGTGAGCTCGACTATCATTGTGCCGATTGTCGTATCGGCCAATGGCCTGATGGCCGAAAGCCTCGATCAACATCTATCGAGGCTCTCGTTAGGCGGTTGGATCAAGGGCCTGATTCAGAAGGCAGTACTCCTCGATACGGCTCGCATTGTGAGGAGGTTTCTGTCTCTGGAGCCCTAACCACCGGTAGCTTGGACCCTGCTCCCGACACCGGTGGATCACTATTTTTTTATATTTTTAAATGTTATTTTTTTTTTATACTAATATTTAAAAATGTAATAAAATAAGACCTTTAAATAAATAAACGAAATAATAATAATAATAATAATCTTTATTAATCCTTTACAAGTATTGCAGTACATGGGTATATAAATTATACATGGTAAAATTACAGGTTTTTTCACATTTATGTATGTTAGGTTTTGCATACACGATACAGATAAGTACAACTTTTCAAGTAATATACTAATCAAGAGGGGTTAGTTGGGAACTGTAATTTTAGCAACAGTTTTGTAACAATCATTACACCTACACAGAACATAACATTACGACTGTATTCCCCAAAGGGTAAAGTAGAGGTGTACCTACTACATAAAGTAGGTATGTTTTATGTGTGTTTTTAGAACTTGTGCTGTTTTTGGAGGAGCATACTGGTCGACCGATCAGGTAAAGTTACATTTACCGCGGTTGGTCCGTGGTTGGGTGACCATCTATTTACTTCTATTTACATACCCCCCATGGCCATGCCCCACCGTGTCTCCTGTTGGTCCTGGCCATCTATGCCTGCCATTTGCGGACCTTTGACAGTCTTTACGCCTCGTCAGAAGCCTGCGTAAGTCTGACAACCAGTCTTACCAAGGGGTATCGTATTATCCAGTGACTGGGTTGTGGAGGTAAGATAGGCATTGCTTCATGTAAAATACTGTTATTCAGCTGTATCTGGTTAGACTGGAAGCTCACCACAAATCAGTTGGGAAAAGGCTAGGCAGATTGATATTGTAATTATCGACATATTCGTCAAAAATGTAAACGGATATGAGTTTATGTAAAAATAACTTTAATTCCTACACAATAAAGTTCAGTTTACGCTACAACTCGAACCATTTTTATAACTTTTTTAATAGTGCTAGTCACTCTGAAATCAACTTAAGTACCATTAAAATAAATTTGATATTTGTTTAACTTGAAATAACGTCAATTTGAAACATAAATCAAATTTGAATATAGTTGTGTTGTTTTTGTCATCTACGTAATGGGTAAGTAACTTGAAAACCATGACATTACCCTTGACAACAGCAGCACGTTTTCATAGCACATTAAACCAATAATAGACACGTACCTACATACCTAATAAACTAAATTATAGTTTATCATAAAAAAAATGATCATAATTATGTATCTATAACATTTTACGAGTTGATCTATTTGTAACATGGCCACATAATCGTGGTATGAACTAATAACCTCGCCCTTTGGGCACATAAAGTTTTTTATCTCGACACTATCGTTACCCACGCAGACACACATCCTCTTCGGGTCACGCGGACATCGAGTGATAAGATCCTAATGCCTATTAGTTAGACGACATTTTTAAAGCAAAGTATTAGGAGATACCTTGCAGTTTTTGTCCCACATAATCCACCTTTCTCCCCAGATGGAGGATGTCCATTATCCCACGAAAAATGGGCTTTGCATCATCATTACCTACATAATTTTAATAATAATAATATCCCTGGACATTTCACACAGCACCATTTGGCCCAAGCTAAGCAACCTAATGCTTGTATTATGGTAACAAGATGGCTGATAAACTACTTATATGTATACAATTTTTTTTTTTGTAAATACATACATATTATAGATAGAAAAACACCCAGACTCGAAATAAATACATGTAGGTCATACAAATATTTGTTCCGTGCGGGAATCGAACCCGCGACACGCAGCGCAACAGTCAATCGCTTAACCACTGCGCCAACCGTGCCGTCTTAAAACAAATTCGTCGCCATTTTAAAACAAATTCTGTGATAAATTCAAAAACGATTCAATGGATTTTCATACGGTTTTCACCAATGGACGGAGTGATTCATGAGGAAGGTTTAGGTGTATAATTCATTACGGTTTTGTATAGATTGGTTGAGATATGACAATGATTGTTGAATATGTCGAAAAAAATCATGCCGACTGGGAAGCTTTACTGGCGTGCGCCGCGTAAACCAATAGAGTTATATGAAAATAATGTATTAGGTACGTAACTATTCCTCTTAAAAATACATACATTCACGTGAACGAAGCCGATGCAAAAGCTTGTTTTTTTTAAATACTTACATATAATCAGCGTAGTGTTTCAACTTAGGTAGGACACAGTTTCGTTTCAGTGGACGAACTGAGGATAATGCCGATAGTGGAATTGGTCATAGTGACCTACCGTGACAACTACTCCATAAAATAGAACGATCAAAAAGTTGGGAATAGAATAGATCTAACGCAAGCAAGATACGCAAAGAAAAATAAATTATTTTCTTGTATCAGAATTAGGAGAGGAAACTATAATAGATTTCCCCCTGAACAATGTCTGCAAACACGGTAACAATCGCTTTATTTGGCACTAGCTAGCACTAGGGCACGTGCCACCGGCAGAAAGCCTATGTCCTTCTCCTTCCCCAGGATGCCATCTCTCTCCTTAGCAAATTTTATCCAAATCCGTAAGTGGTTTATGGTCTATTCAAATTTATGTTGGCAATTGATGTTAGTTCAAGTTACACAAATATCAACTTTATTTCAACGGAAATTAAGTTGATTTTAGAGTGACTAGCACTATTGAAAAAGTTATAATTTTTTTTGAAGTTGTGCGTAAACTGAACTTTATTGTGTAGGAGTTAAAGTTATTTTTCCATTAATTCATATTTGTTTACATTTTTGGCAATTAAATCGCGAACGCAGATTAGGGGTGAAAAGGTAACATACAGACAGAGTTACTTTCCAATCTATAATATTAGGATGGATACATCGGTGTTCACACGGTTTTTTTTTATTAGCACGCAGCAGGGCACCCATAATAAACGTTATAATTTTGTCTCTATTTATATAATACTAATATATACTATATACAATTATATTATATTTATATAATTATTACAAATTAGAGGGCCAGGTAGTGAGCAGTGACGCGGTGAGTGTGTGTGGGGGTGAGTGTGGGGGTGTGGTGTGTGGGGGTGATGACTCTCGCTGCCCGATATTTTTGGCACTGCAATAGTTATTCTTCAGTTTGTGGCGATACGAGCAAAGAAGAAAATGAGAAGAATTTTGATTAAGTTTATTAATCCTCACCACTCAGCGAGGTAATTTCGAAACACACTATCAATAACATTCATTGCGCTATTTAAGTTGTTGAACAGACAAATTTTTCGATCATTATGAAGCAATGGACTAGTAATATAATTCAGAATGATTCAGATTAACATTGATAGTGTGTTACGCAATTAGGGAGCAGTTCCTGATTGACTGTCCGAATGATAGAATAATAAAGCAAAGCCGAATATTCAATGTAGAAAGGAATACAGGGAAGGCGTGTTTCTTAGAGGATATAGTTACAGATCCGATTGAGAATTCCAGTAAAGAATATCGCAATTCTCTCTTAACGGAAACTGACGAAGTTAGTACTAAAGCCAATACGAACTCGTGGGCAACAGTAGGTACACACGGCTACACATCAAGCTGTACATTTCCAGTTTTAGCTGACCTCGCATTGTATAGGTTTATCGTACAGTCAGAAATCAGCTTATACTGGTTATGTATAGCTTGATGTGTAGCCGTGTGTACAAAGACTCAAAATCGAAAGATATCTACAGGTACCAATAATAAGTATGTTTATTTTCTGTTCACAAATGTACAGTAGTAGTGCTTAAAATTTGCTGAAGGATAAGTTTACATTTGTGCGAGACAGGTCCTTGAAATAGGTATTGCAAGCAACCCCTGTGGTACAAGTCACCAGCCGATCGATTCTGTAAAAATCTCACCGTGAAAACTTAGGTGAAGTGAGCTTAGAGTGAGCTGTCGATAGTGTCAATCCCTAGCATTACAGCTCACTCCACGCTCACTTCACCTAAGTTTTCACGGCGAGATAGTTACAGAATCGCACTACATCGTGCTTTTATGACACTGAAGAGAATAATTTATGAAAGAAAATGCAAAGTTCATTATCTGCCTAGCCTTTTCCCAACTTTGTTAGGTCGGCTTCCAGTCTAACCGGATGCAGCTGAATACCAGTATTTTACATGGAGAGACTGCTTATCTGAACTCCACAACCCAATTACTGGGTAATACGATACCCCTTCGTAAGACTGGTTGTCAGATTTTCGGGCTTCTGACGACCCGTAATGACTGTCAAAAATCCACAAATGATAGCCGGGACCCACAGCTTAGCGTGCTTTCCGAGTGACGGAGTGTCTTGGTATGTAAAAATGGTCAATCATTCACGGACCAACCGCGGCAAGCTTAGCTTAACTTGATTGATCGAGCCATGCGGCTGTTATTACTTACACAAACAGAGAAAATGCAAAGTAAGTTATGCTAATGGAATTATGACCATGTGAAGATGAACCCAACAATCAGCCGAGCAAATGGAACACCAACACGCTTCCAAAACAAATATTTGATAGAAACTCGCATTGCATATCTACTCAAATTACAAAATTAGCTAAGTATTTGCTATTAGACACTTTCATGCACTACTTATCATCATCAGCAGTAGCGCATGATAATATTCGCTTGGCAATAGGTACAAGAGTCGCACCGCAAGATAGTCAAATTTCGCAGAGTTATCATTCGCAGAGTCCATTGCGTGCAAAAACAAACATTGTGATATAGTATACTTAGTTAAATGTACACTGTGCATAAAATAGGCGCCTTAATAATAATACAGGATAGCAGGGACATCAAAGCATAACCAGAAGGCCAATTCTCGTAATTTAAAACGTTCAAAATCTAGTCGCAGTCTCATTTCGACGACAAAAAAATGTCAAAAACTTGTCAAAGTATAGGGAAATTAGAGGAATTTTTGACAGATTGAGACTGAGATCAGGCTGTGAACATTCTTAAAATTACGAGAATTGCCCCTCTGTTATTGTACCATGGATTTAGTATATGATTTTGAACCTGAAATTTTGAATTTTTTGGGAATTTTTCGTCAGTTAAGAAAAAAAAATGCTTTCCTTACATTTCGACTGCGTAGGTTATGTATCGCACTTGTCGATGAAACAGTAGATTATTTTATTTTGTTAACCAACGAAAAATTTCTACGATCACCGGGGTGGTTTTAGTGAGGTAAATATCCCACACACCCCGACCCCACTCCCCGGAGGTCGGGTGCCATTTGAAGGTTTCCCCCGAAAACAAAAAAAAGGGGATCTAGAATCATGAGTTGAATTCATGGTTACAGTTGTTGCGTCGATGGGATGCCACCCTGCCAGCCTGTATTTTTTTTTATGAGGGCATGAAGCTTAACGTTATCCTACGTTCTAAGAATAGTCAGTGATGCGGAAGGAAACACAACACGAAATAAATCCTAGTCTAGTCGAAATTCAAAGGGATTCGTTCCAGCGAAAACATACGACTAGCCTCGTAAATATGTTCTATAATTATTTTATGTCCCACCATCGCATGCACCCGGGGTCGATGCCCTCACAAACGTTACGTTATTCCTGGAGTGTCCTGAATAGTCCCCATTGGACATATGGCACGAAAGATTCTACGGAATTAGAAACAAAACGAGATTTACTTGGAAATACTTAACGGTGCCGTAACAAATATGCAGTAATAAAACACGAGAGATTTTGGTGTGAATGCAAATAAGTACCTAATAACTTGCAGGTAGAACCACAAAGTTATGGAATGTTGCTTAAGTTTAGAAGATCCTATGATGCTTAACAGGGCCGTAACATAATAATATTCCCAATGCTGAGACACAGGCCTAATCTCTGTTACAGTGAGCAGGCCCAGTTCGGGTTAGCGGATGTCACCATTACAAAGTTTTAGGACATGCAGGTTTCCACGCGATGTTTTCCTTCACCATTTTGAGAGCATTGGTGATGAAATATTTTACACAAAGTAAAGTGCCTGCCTGAATTCGAACTTGCTACTCGTAAGTCGCAGCCGTTACCCCTGGGCTACTACTGCTCTTCAAACTCACATACACAAACAGCCAGACCCGGAACAACTACTTGTAGGTCATACAAATATTTGTTCCGTGCGGGAATCGAACCTGCGACACGCAGCGCAGCAGTCAATCGCCAACCGTGCCGTCCCGTCCGTTGTACCTAATTACTTAGTACAGTTAGTACTTATTAATGCACCGGTAGAAAAACAAAGTAATGCACTGTTAATGTCGTTAAAAGTTAAGACTACACGCTTTACAGATGATAGGTTGTCCGTCAGTAAATCATTCAGAATGTCAACTATCCAGCCTAAGCAGAGGTGCAAGTTGATTGCGTTGGATCTACTCGATACCATTGGTCGAATCATGTGCTGGAGTCATGGGTCCAGTTTACGCGTCTATGTAACTGCCACCCTGTATACAATTATGTAGGTACTATCGCCAAAATCTATATCTGACCACCGTAAAGGACTATTCCTGCTTGCAGCGCATAATATTAGTCGACCTAAAAAGGATCCTCTTTGGTTTTATTTATGGACGCAGTGAGAATGCTGAGAGGGATGGGTGGTGTTACACGAATGGATAGAATAAGAAATGAGTATATAAGAGGAAGTTTGAAAGTGGCACCGGTAATTGAAAAGTTATGTGGAAACCGGTTGTCATGGTATGGGCATGTATTACGGAGGAATGAGGAAAATGTCGTGAGGAAAGTTTTGAGTATGAATGTCGATGGCTATAAGAGTAGGGGACGACCAAAGAAACGATGGATGGACTGTGTGAATGATGATATGGTTAGAAAGGGGGTGACTGTCGAGATGGCGGCTAATAGAGGAGTATGGAAGAAAAAGACATGTTGCGCCGACCCCAAATAATTTGGGATAAGGGCAGGAGAATGATGATGACGCAGCTATGGTCATCATGTGCACGGGATTTCGTTTACAAAATGGTCAGATGTAAGTTTTCGCGATAGTACGTACACCTCTACCTAACCCTTCGGGGAACCCTGCAGGCATGACGTTATGTTACTCAATATAATTCCGAGGAATAACTCAATGAATGATACATTTAACAAGATAGCGAACAAACTTTGCCACAAGGATGATATGGATGATATCATCGGACTAGTTTGGAATATATCTATGGGAACAAACATTGCAGATTCTGGTCCGTATGCTGCTTTAATTAAGTATGAATAAAACGGTAACACATGTTCAATAGTTCTTCGGCTGTTGGGGCAATGACGTGACCGAGTCAGAAAAGGTGACGATATACTCAGACCATTTAACGTTTCAATAAAAATATTACTTTCGTAGTCTTTCGAAGAGAATTTGTTATTTCTAGCCTCTACCTACTTACTTATCATTCCATTCATACAAAGAATTTGGCTTTCATTTGATAACTAGTAATTACTAAAGACAGTACCTATTGTTTCTGACTGCGGTAGGTTGAAAGTATAAATGTATATTCCCGCAGACAGGTGTAACGCGACAACGCGAATATACTCTAGTAGAACTATTTCTATAGAATAGAATAGAATACTCGTTGTTCTATGAAAACTTTATGGAAATTGCTCTACCAAAATCGCGTCCTACCGTCGAGTCGTGCCGCGCCTGTCTGCGGCCTACTTTAATCTTTGCGCTGCAATAAGCCCAGGTACGCGCGGCCGTGTTTTTCCAGGGGTGGTTTTTTTTTTCGCACAATTTACTTTCAACGCACTGCTTAGCGCCAAGAGTTGAGAATCGAACAGTGTGTTTTTTTGACGCACTGGGATGGATTCTCAATGCTCGGCTCAACGCCGAGAGTTGAAAATCCAGAGCGCGATAAAATCCGTGTGTACACACGGACGTAAAAATATCGCGGGGGACATACTTATGCTGTAGAAAGCGATTCACTCCTTTATTTTTTAATGAAATTTTATGTTGTTACGAACATAGCATTTTCAGACCCATAGGTTTATGTAATGTGTCGTATTTCAACAACAATCGTAAAGAAAAGCGAAAAAATCGCAATTGAAAGTTGCCAAGTGTTGATATAATTATCGGTGCTCGTGGTTCACTGTGTGTGCTCTTAAATACGAAATTGAAGGCCGAATAAAAAAGTAAGGAATATACAAGTATGATTGGTAAGTACGTGCCTTCCAGGACCTCCCAAGATCCTTATCCGAAGCTCAATAACAATGCTGCATGCATCTTGCATCTTTCTCTCTAATCTATGAAAGCGATGACATTGGGGCCTTGTAGAGTAACTGTTCAACCATTGTCTTTGTGGAGTCGTGACCTAAGAGAGGTCCTGCTTGGAATCTGAGCAATGTTACTGACCGGAATATCAACTGCCTTGATCGCGATTGCCGAACGTGGGGCTGGGTTCGATTCCCATGTCGGGGTAAGTGATATTGCCTTTGGCCATCATTATCACTAGCAGCCGGGTATTTGCCTCAAGGCTTGCCTTGTGGCTTGTGTACAAGTGGCTTGAAGATTTTATGCATATGTCATAAGTCATTTATTAATTTGTTATTCATTTGTTTATTCATTTACAAAGTACAGATATACTTAGTCGCCTGCCTACCTCTACGGAGAATACAGGAATGATGTTATGTTTGTTTTTAGGCGTACACTTGTTCGAGTATTATGTAGTACTTAATTGCTTCGGAACTGCTTTGCTGTATGTACGACGACATATCAAGCTATATATTTCCAGTAGAAGCTGACTTATCATTGTACGAAAAGTCTATGCAATGCGAGGCCAGGTAAAACGAATAGATATAAATGTAAAGCATCCTTCGTTTATATAAAAAGCTTTCCTTTAGAAATCTTCATGAATATCCTCCGCCCTGGGGCAGAAATTAAGAAGCTATCTGTCGACAACACACAATGTTCTATCTACTACCTCCTTTCACAGCTATTTTACCTCGGATTTTGTATTACTTTCAAAAGCACAGTGATCTTTATTGCCATTAAAATAAAGTCACTATTGAGTTACTGCTGTCCGAGGTAAAATAACTGTAAAAGGCCTGTAGGGCGAGTTGCTCTTGCGTCACTTCTAGAATAAAATTACTAAATACTAAAGTATAGACTCCTCAATGGAGCCACCGTGCATTTCCCTGTTTGATATAAAGGCCTAAAACATCAAAATAATTATGAGTCAACGAAGAAGTTTTTATGCAGTTCTGAAGTCGATATACTGCAGTGCGATTCTGTAACCATCTCACCGTGAAAACTTAGATGAAGTGAGCGTGGAGTGAGCTGTCATTCCCAATTAATGTTAGGGATTGACACTATAGACAGCTCACTTCACCTAACTTTTCACGGTGAGATTTTTACAGAATATATCTGCTGGTCATCATTTGGGTGTCAGCATTGTTCCGAATAACAATTTACGTGCATTTAAAAATATATACCTACGTAGACTTCTATACAAAAAACTGCAGGGTGGCTCGATCTATCTAAACCTATATCAATTTACACTCCATATCAATTTCTTTCTCTCTTACCTGTCCAAGGTCGATGGTGAGGTTGACTTCATTGTACTTCATCCCTCTGGATAGCGGCGGACTCTGCCACCAGGTCTCCGAGCTGTCCACAGCATACTCCGGAGGATGCTTCTTGGCTTCGTTCGTGGCATCGCAGATATCACACACCTGGTGATGACATAGGTAAAATAATAAAAATAAAGGTAGGAAATTAATAAATCTACTTAATAATAATAATCTTATAACACTCATTCATTCACTGACAAACAACGGACAGCATAAACATGTAGGTCTAGGAGCAAGAGATTTTGCACAAGGATGGGGGATTTTAGAAATTTCATGACATATTATAGGAAATAGGTCAAATACAGCTGAAAATTTGTATGAAAGATCGTCATTTTTGACAGTGAGAAATCAAATCGGATGAAAGACTTGTTGAACTATAAATTGCGTCTGAACGAAAAAATAGTGCATGCGTGATTTTTTTTTTTAAGATTACGACGATTGTATAGCCCTGTAAAGTTCAACTGCTGGCTCGGGGCCGGTACAGCCGCTGTAGAACGTGCAGGTTCGAGCTACTTTGCAGCGTCCAAGCATTGGAAGACAAAGACGATGATGTAGTAGTGTAATAATAGTAATAGTAACGAGCCCGTTACAAAAATAGAAGCAGGAACTAGGCTTTCATTAACGCTGCAAATTAATAACTTTCACAGCTCAGCATTAATGACGTCCCACTCCGGGTAGTCAATGTACTGCCTTGCCATGTGTATAATATTTACAATCACATTTTACAATTTCAACAAGTAGATACATCTTAAATCTTGTCAAATCATTTCATGTCTTATCTATCTTATATGGACATAGGTATCAAAGCAAATCAATGGAATCGACTGTACACTTCCCCTAGTTTCGTGGTTAAGCATTTGTATTCAACACCATTCACAAAATATCTAATTCCAAAAACTTCTAACAAAAACTCGCAGCGATTGGAACCATTGTGTCTGTAAAAACAAAGGAGCTATGTTGAATAGGATGCGCAAGAGCATTTGGCCGCCACATGTCCGCAAAAAGGTCACGAGAGTCGCCGATGTTTGGCGAAATTCGCCGAACTCGCTCAGGACTGGGATCATTGTAAGAAAATGATAGCTTGTAAGTATTGTGTTACAATGCCCATATGTTTGCAATAGGTCGTGATAGTATCAACAAAAGTTGTGCTGTGTACACAAGTTTAAACAAAATTAGTCATAAGGGTTCGTGCATATGAGGTCAGAAAACACCGCCGGCGGAAAAAAATTGACCAATATTTTTGTGATAACAATCCTATTCCTCCTACTCATCCCAATGTATTTGGGGTTCGGTGCTGGCTGGTGCAGCATTTCTTCTTTCTCTCTACACATCTCTCATCCTTTTCCAGCTATATAAACTTTCAAACAATCCATCTGTAGTTTCTTTGGTCTTACCCTAGTCTTATAGCCATACTCATTGATTCGTCTTTATTTTAAATCATCGATTTTAAATAGAATTTTATACTGTAGGGATAGGGATAGCAGGCGATGACGTCATAAATTCTAACTGAAATACTTACAAAATTATTCTTAGTAAACGTTAGAGTTCAAATGAGTAAATGTAACAGTAACAACAACCCAGTCAAAAATATACATTTAACCATTTAAGAGATAGACGGTTCAAAGTTTACAGATAACGTAGATATTTTAACTGCTTACACACGTTACATATCTTTACTCTAAAAACGTTATAATTTGTGACATGCCATATTTGACTATTTGTTGAATTACTTGCGTATATGATCGAAATGAATGTAGCGGCTAAAGATATTAACTACGATAACTGCATACTAGTTATCGTAGTTAATATCTTTAGCGATTTCCTTTCCTACAACTTAATCTAGATAGGTACAGACTCAGACCAATAAAAAAGTATTTTATTGGTCTGAGGGTACAGACGCCAGCCGGTCAAGCTACCCGAAACTGACAAATTTTCCCAATCAACCTTGAACCTGAGATACAGGACATGTCCTAGTTTGGGAGTCAGGTGTTTCACACATACCTAGCCTATTATTATAAGGTTAAAAGTTATTTTAGTAGTTAGTATAGTAATGCATTGTTAAGCCTTTTTTCTCTCGTTATTGTATTAGGCTTATGAAATAAATTATTATTTAAACCTTAATGCTTTAGCGACAAAGTTGAAATCTATTTAAAAAAATTGACAGATTATAGTAGCCTGATGTGCTGGTGTCTGTACAATGACGTCATCTCATCATAATTATATCGAAGTGCATATTGATACGTCCTCCTCACTTGTACGATGCCATGCTATGAGGACCCCACACATAGACGATGTGTGGGTCTTGTTTCCAGAGTCACAAAGCTTAGGTATGCTAATTGTCACGATATAGTATACACTATTAGTTCTATGTTCTATGTTACGGGTTTAGTTTCCGCACTTAGTCCTCCTTAGCCCACAAGTGGACCATTGTGCGTGGGCCATGGCGGCCGTCGGTGGTTATTCCAACCAGCCCACCTCCCTCCAGAAGCTTATTAGGTCTCCTGGTGTGTTGAGAACATCTGTGTAAGATCTGGGTGTTCCGAGGGTTTCCGACCTAATCTGGGTGACGCCTGTGCACTCAAAGTGCACATGCGCGACGGTCTTTTCAGCCTCCATGCAAGCCCTGAACAGGGGGATGTTCTTTATGCCTATCGTGTGGAAGTGTTTGTTTAGTGAGCAGTGTCCCGTGATGGTCCCCGCAATCAGGCGCAGGTCTTTCCTGTCCAGGCGTAGTAATATTTTCGTTAGCTTGCCATCTACACTATTAGTTTCTGATTTCCTTTTTGTAATTATTGTACGCCATTTTTCATGAGCGTCATGAAAAATTGTATGGTGTAAAAAACAAGTGAACCATTTTACAACTTCGACCTAGATTACATAAGTTTAAGAGCTTTCAGCGCCACCGGAGCATCGAACCCGTTATCAGGCGGACGCTGGGGCAGCGGAACGGAGATAGCTTATCACTCCCTTATCAGCCGGTAGCTGATTGTTCTACACTGTATTCAGTTTATTATAAACTTTCGTACTTCATAATTTAATTGTTTTGGCAGCCTCGCAGCTTCAGATTCAGCTCAAGCTATAGCTTGAGATAAAATTAGCTTAAAGCTCCGAATTATCTGTTAGGTTCCAATGCTTTTGAGTTTATTCTTAAGCTGACTAGTTTAAGTAGGAAAGCGAAATGAACTCACGGCCTACGTGTACGACAGCGACAATCTCACGCGTTTAAAAAAAAAACTTTGAGCTCGGATCTTTTCTTTTGTTTAGGAATCTAAAGTTAGCAAGTTGTCATTGAAAATTTTGAACTTACTACAGCATATTAAGGACTGATTGGTACTGAATGGTTTTAAATGGCCTTTAAACTTTATACCCTTATGGTCTTTATATGCCATTGGCCCATAATTACTGTACAGTCCATTTACTCGTATATTATCCTTAGCTGGCATAAAAACGCGTTATGCTTAAAAAAGAAACGATCATCAAAGACAGGAGGTAAATGAAGTGTACGGAAGCCTTACAAGAACTCTAATGTATGAAACAAAATCAAATCGCTGTAACTGGACATGGTCAGTCAGTCAGTGAAGAGTCAGCCACGTATCTCGGCGCGTGGGCGCCGGAAGGGACGGTTAGGTTATATATTATAATGGTGGCTTTATAACAGACAAATGATAGCATCCAATTCTATAGTGATCGTCACTAAAACACTGTTGCTCACAAAGTGAACGGCAAAGTTAGCACGCCAAATCAGTCATAGTCACTGAGCAAGTGAGCACTTAAAAACGTTTAACGGATACACAGAAATGATATCAAAATGTTCTTTGATCTTGTCGTAGTAAAAGCTCTCTTCAGTCATACCTTCATTCACACTATGAAGTATATAGTACAATACGCCGCAGGTCAGTGGTATCAAAACCAGTAGGTACAAGATAACTTCTTATTCTATTGACACTGCGTTCTACGCTAGGTCAGTTCAAGGATCAGTGTTACCACAGACGTGCAGTCGATTTTACATAAGACCATGTCAATATAAGTACTTACTTAAAGAAGACTGAAAAACAAAACCGAAAAATGCAAATCTCGCTCACTTCCTCATCGCACAAAATAAGTAGGTACTAACCGAAGGACCAAAAAACTAAAAAGCAACCGAAACCACACAACATCCATTCACACACAAAAATATAAACAATCTCACCTGTCCTTGAATCACATGCTCATCATGATCTGCGTTTGCGCCGACCAATTTACAGTAAAGCTCTGGTCCCTCGTCGCCGCAGGTAGCTGTCGCCGTAATCTTCTTTTTCGACGCTAAGTTAAAATACCTCGGTGTCAATACTTCTGTGTGAACTAGCGCCGTGTATACTAGTATCAGGAACGTTATAAATACGCCTGCGCGCGCCATGTTGCGCGGACGGCGGCCCGTCGGCGAATGCCGACTGCGCGCGCAAGGGTAGCGTGGTTTTTTTTTTGTGGATCAATTTAGCTAGGGATTTGTTTTGTCCGTCCGTTTGGTGGCTGGCTGATATGGGATTAGGGACCGCATTCGTTCGGACATGTTCGGTTTTTTGGTCCCCGTCCGAACTTTCAACTTACTGGTTTTATTAAAATAAAAAATTAAAATTAATACTAATTATCCATCCTCACGTATGGTTCTCAAACATGGTATTTTTTGTCCACGCCTGAGGTTTGTCTCGAGTATTCTGGGTATTAAACTAGTGGACCGGGTTTTTTTTTTTTTTTTTTGTGGATGGGAAATCTAGTGGACCGGGTTAAGGAATCATCACTCCACGCTCACTTCACCTAAGTTTTCACGGTGAGATGGTTACAGAATCCCACTGTTGGACTTACATGAGGTAAGCGACAGAGCTGACAAGCCGATCTATTCTGTAAATATTTCACCGTGAATACTAATTAGGTCCAGTGAGCTGTTGATCACTTCACCTAAGTTTTCACCGAGAGTTTTTTACAGAATAGCAATGCAGGTCGATACGTGCTACTTATGAATTGTCGGACAAAATATTGGAACTTGGTCATCGACACTAGAAGAAGTAAGTAATAAGTAAACTGTTTTTGATTATTGTTGTTGTTATTAGTATTTTTTTTATTTTTTTATTAGCCTTTATTGTCTCACTGCTGGGCAAATGCCTCCCTAATCTCTTTCCACCTCTCTCTGTCCAGAGCTGCCAAGGACCAAACTTTATGAGAGGAATCCAGCTCATCCCGCCATCTCCGTCTGGCCTGCCGCGATGTCGTTTGCCATTAAGCGGGACCCACTCGTATGTTTGGCCCATTGATCGTCTGACATGCGGCAAATGTGTCCAGTCCAATTCCATTTAAGAGTGGCAGCTTTCCGAGTGACGTCAGTTATTTTAGTGATGGAACGGATTGTTATACAGGCTGGCAGGGACATCGACGCGCAAACTGTAACCATTGCTGTTAAGACCCCATAGCGTAGAAATTTTTCGTCGGTTATCAAAAAAAAAATCTTCTGTTTCATAGAAAAGTGCAATACCTACGCAGTCAAAATGTATGGAACAGCAATATTTTTTTTTGCTCACTCTAAGCTCACTTCACTTAATCGATCGGCTGTACCTTAGTTGCGTAACACACTTTCAATAACAATCTGAATTATTTTTAAAGGATATAGCTAATCCATTGCTTCATATTATGTTGGAAAAAATTGTCTGCTCAGCATCGTAAATAACGCAATGAATGTTGTTGAACTGTCAAAATGAAACCCATTGCGACTATTAGTGTGTTACATAATAACCCCGCTGGAGGATGCAGGAGGTTGTGCTAAACCAATTAGCTACGGATTTGTGTGGTCCGTTTTCGTAACTGGCTGATATGGGGTGGGATTTAGAATAGAGTAAACAGTTTCATCATCATTTTAGCCGAAAGACGTCCACTGCAAGACATAGGCCTCCCCGAGACCACGATAGGCCGCACTGAGGGCTTCGTACAAATTTGTAGGTATGTAACTTTAATTTTACGGTTTTCAGAGTTTTTCCTTTACTTGTGCTACATGACATTTCTTCGTTCCTATAGGTTTCGATTCCCTTGTGAGTGTCAAAATATGCGGCATAAACGGAACTTATATACCTGTATCTTTTGATTGCGTTGACATAGAAGTTTGATTTTTTCACTGCTTCAAGGGATTGCTTGAAGGGGTTGATTGGGATTGTATTTGATATTAATTTCAACTTGATAACTCCACGCGTTCCTGGGACAAAGGGCCTTGACAGACGGACAGACCGATGGACAACGAACTGATCTTATAAAGGTTCCGTTCTTTATTTTGAGGTACGGAAATTTTGGCCACGCGCGGAAATAACCGCGCAGCGCTATACTCACCACGTTCACCTGAGCACAGTAATTCAGTGCGATTCTGTAACCATCTCACCGTGAAAAGTTAGGTGAAGTGAGCTTAGAGTGGGCTGACAATAGTGTCAATCACTAGCATTAGCTGGGAATGACAGCCCACTCCACGCTCACTTCACCTAAGTTTTCACGGTGAGATTTTTACAGAATCGATCGGCTATAGGTATAGTTATCACTCAGCACCATAATTGCGTAACACAACACACTATCAATTCCAATTTGAATAATTTTAAAGGCTATTGCTAATCCATTGCTTCATATGTTCGAAATAATTGTGTGTTCAACAACGTAAATAACGCAATGAATGTGTTGAACTGTCAAACTTAAAGCCATTGCTATTGTACTGTGTGTTACGCAATTACCCCGCAGATGTTATTACTAAAGTGTGAATTCTTTCATGGGCGTAGCCACGGTGGGGCAGGGTGCACCCTGCCAGAGCCCAAACGGCTAAAGTTAGAGACAGATTTTTGGATGGAAGATTTCGTGGTGTACGAGTCGGTAGGTGAGCAATAAGAAAGTGTTTTGGATAATTCGAATTATACATAGGTACATATACAGAGTGCTATAGGGTGTCACCTTTTTGTATGAAAAAATTAACCGGGGTAAGACCGCGGCTACCTATAGTTTGCTAGTTACGAGTACATATTATTTTAGACTGCTGCCCCACTCTGGAGCCCACGGCTGGCTACGCCCATGAATTCTTTTGATATGTTGTACACTTTATGATAGAATCAAGGCAATGTTAGATTTCCAGCTTGGACAAAGTGCAATTAGATTTTTCTATCAAGAATTACTTTAATATGCATCCCGGAGTAACCCGGTTTGGTAATAGGCACGCCCTGTATTACATGGGACTTAAACATTACTGGCTTTTTCGTGTCGATGATTCCATTTTTATTTTTTATAAAAGCGTCGACCAGAATTTTGTCCAGTCGACATCGTTAGCTTAGCCTCGCAAGGTGTTTCAGATTGCACAGAGAGCAGTAATGAGAGTAGTAATGTTTCGTCACAGTCAGCTCACCTTAAACCATTTAAGCTGACTAAGTTGTAACTAGAGCGGCCCACCTCGCTTCATATCTATTTAGATATTTCCAACTGGACTGTAACCGAGCTGCGACGGTAAGTATGAGTAACATCACCAGACTTTGTCCCGCTGACCCCAGAAACAACTCTCACTCAGAGGTGACTTGCAGTAGCATTTAGGGAAAGGAACCCAAGTCATTATCATTGTTGAAGTCGTAGGCAAATGTCCACTGAGTGGACATATGGGTTACCATGAATGAAAAGCCAATAAAACTACAAAGTTGAACATTTATTTGAACTATTACTACGTGGTGTAACAATGTTTACAATGAGTATTGATATTTGTGACCTTCCTCTTGGCTCTTCTCTTGGGAAGGTTTATTGTCACTTATGCTTTCCACACTGCTCTGTCGTCGTAGAGACTTTAGATCTGGAGTTTTCCTAGGTTTTCCTTCGGTCTTTATTTTCTGTCCATTTTTATCTTTATTTTCTTTGTGAGATAACACTTCTTCGTCACTTTCTGTGGTGCTTATTGTTATAACAGGTATAACAGAACCGATCGAGTCCGACTGTTTTGACTGAGTGCTAGATTGTGAAGTTTGCTTTTCATTAATTTTTTTACCATTATTTTTTTCTTTAGACAGTTCCTTTACAATTTTGGGTTTCGTTGATTCTTTTGCATCCTGAATTTGTTTTTCAATCACAGCTTTCTTTTCAGTACGATCGTCAACTTTTTCGAGCTTAACTTTTAAACCTTTATTAAATATTTCATTAATTTTAAGCTTTTTCCCTCCATCTGCTTTGAATTCAACACTATTTCTTACTTTTTTATCGGGTTTGAGTATAAAGATATCTTTTATTTTGAGAACTTCCCTTGGAAGTGTTTCGTGAAAGTCTGTATCAGTTTCATCGTCCACGTTATTCGGTGAAGGCGATGGACCATCTACTTCTGAAACGGCTTCTACGTCACATTTTTTATCGAGCGCCATCCCTACTATTTTGGCAAAAATGCCACCTGAAAACAACACAATTATCATGGATTTAGGTATATTCACTGAACATTTAGGATCTTTGTAATATTAAAATAAAAAACATGTCGTCAAACAAACACATGCGGACTTCACGGCCACGATTCCAGATTAGATCATTAAAATTATGATAAACCTTTTAGGCAATCATTTAAAACATTAATTCCTTAGACCCCATCTCTAAAGCTGGTCGCGAATCTGACGGAAGATGCGTCGGACGTAACTTCGTTGGTACGGCACTAATGCATCATCGGTTGAGTTACACACTCAACCGATGATGCATTAGTGCGTGATTGAATATTTTATTATCTACGTTTCCGTTATGGAGTTACGCGACCGACAATACGCGACGCATCTTCCGTCAGATGTACGACCACCCTAAAACTTGATTAATTAAAAGAAATACATCGAAAGTATACCTTTTTTCTTCGCCATCTTTATCGGTTCATTCATCTCCTCTGTCAAAGTTTTGCGGTCATCGGAATCAATGGATTTGCTCATTGGCAATGATGGTAGTGCCTTCTTCCATCTTGCAAAAGGAGTGTTGTCCATGGCTGTGGACCCTCCTCTTCTTCTGGTGTCCGCTAGTTGGAACATCTTTCTCCGTTCTTCAGTTCTTTCACGGCGCAATTGAATCTAAAATATAAGAATTAGTAAGCAAATAATAAGTACTTATAGTCGATTAGTGTGATTCGAAAGTTCTTAGAGAAACAAATATTTTGGTAAGTCTGGACTAAAAATTAGCCAGATTGGGATCATTTAAGAACATGCTATATTGTATGTTTTTGGCAGGATTCATATTACATGAGATTATCGCGGTGCAAGTACATCAATTTAAAAAGTATGTCAATATATTATTTAAAAAAAAGTCATGTTGTCTCTTGTTAACAGGTACGTTCCATCGACCATCGATTTTTGCAGCTTACATCAAAGACTTACCTTTAAATCATTATTAGCTTCTCGTAAGGAGTTTGTCAGTGACGTCAAATAGTAAATGATAAGTATCAGCAGAACCAACAAGGGTATAACGATAGCAGGCGAAGCTATATATTCCAACGCAAAATTCAAGCTGTTCGGCAATAAGTTATAAATATTAATCGTCAATATATAGTAGATCTTATCGTATTCAGAGAAAGGTCCACAATGCCATGATGGTTTAACCCAAACTATGGTGTACCCGACTGGTAGTACACACAGGAAGAGCATTGTTAGCAACAGGGCTAGATAGAAGTTGTTGCTTTTTGAGACCCTGAAAACGACTTCATGAGGGACGTTGCAGGTCATGACAGCCCATGAACGTAAGTACATCATGATCATTAACTTGACGACGTTTAGCACAACGAGGCCTGGCGAGAAGAACATTCCCATCCAGACCATTCCCTGGTTATTGATGAGGTGTAGAATGTTCTCTGCGATCTTAAAGTCTCCGTACTCTGGGAACTTTTTCTCCAGGTCCCAGCACCAGCAGCGATTCATGTATCGTACGAACAGTGCGCGGAAGAAGTCCATAAACAGTGTTCCGAGGAGGACGAACACCTGAAATGAGGTACAAAAAAAAAGAACAAAGAAATTAAGTTTTACAAAGTTAAGAATGTAACTGGGAAACTTTTTGGGGTATCTTTAGTGATTTTCGTTTTTTTGTATAATGATTCTTGCTTATTAAATATGTTTAACTAGCTGCGCCCCGCGGTTTCACCCACCTAAGTTTCGATCTCGTGGGAATATCGGGATAAACAGTATCCTATATGTTAATCCTGGTTATAAACCATCTGTGTGCCAGATTTCATCCAAATCCATCCAGTACTTTTTGCGTGAAAGAGTAACAAACTTCCATCCATCCATACAAACTTTCGCGTTTATATCTAATATTAGTAGGAAGGATATGCATCATTGCTAAATTAATAAACTAACACACGTAATAAAAAAAAAATACCCATCACGTATGTGGAGTTTTACTAGCTCATTTATTTTGACTCTGTATAGGTACATACACCCTTTTTTTTTTGTTGGGTGGGAAATCATCAAATGACATCTCTTACGCTCTGGGCTGAGCGGAACTAAACGGACTAAAACCCACCCGTGTTCCTTCAGTTGCCTGTACCAGGGGCCACGGTATCTCTTTCGAACAACCCGCGGCCCTGGCAAGCATCGGCCCTAGCGGACCCCGTCAGTTCGTGCTGACATCTCTTTGAGGCGCGCGTGGAACTGGTCCTTACTGGGCGGCGAGCTGCCCATTGCTCGCCGCCCGCAAGCCCGCGCCTACGGTGGCCGAGAGTCGGCTGTTGACTCCCGTCCAGGGCGTCTCCAGCAGCGACTAGGGGCGTGAGGGCGCAGTGATTGCCTCTCCCTCACGCGCTCCGATTCCTCCTTCGCGAGCATTACTGCTTCGCAGAAGGAGGTGACGGCCTCCCATGCACTCTCGCTCCGTCCATGGCCTGGACTCGAAGGGTTTGGCATAGGTACACCCCTGCTAAGCCCTTCGGGGAATACAGGTGTGATGTTATGTTATGTAAAACATTTGTTTGTTGTGATAAACACTGACTCCTAAACATTTTGGATTATACAAGGTGGAAAGTCACAGCTCTAGATGGAAAACACCCTAAATATTCATACTATATTTTTTTATTCCAAAGAATGTAAGTAAAACTGCATTCAATCATTTAAAGGAAGTCATTTGCCTGGACCGGGAATTGAACTGACACAACAGCACAAAAGGAACATCCTACCTTTTTATGACACCATTCGAAAGATCAAATCTCTATCTAAATAAATGAGGTAGGCCACCCTTAAATTAGTAGATGTTTTTGCTATCTCATTATTTGATATAAAAGTATTTAGCTAAATAAAACTGTATCTATCTTCCACGTTTAAATTAAAAATAACGTAAACTTAGATAAAATAAAAAAGCAAACTTCTATAATTATCTGACGCCTGTGTTTTTTTGTGTGTGTTTAGCAATGAATATTTTTTTATCACCAGTCCAGAACTTCAAACTTAAATATGTACTTTATAGCTACTTCAAAAAGTTCAAGTACAAATATCTTACCAAATCCATCATAGTCAATTTGACCAGTTCCTGCCCAAACATTGTTTCCCAGCACAATTTCAGTAATTTCTTCTTGGTAGGCACAGACAAATTATACATCTTCCTCTTATTTTCATCTTCATACACCAAGTCTATTGTACTTACATTAGTCCCATTCTTGGAATCAACGACTGCACTTATATTTCCAGGACAAATCTTCACATAGCAGACTCTTTTCACTATGGTACAGTTTGATATAAAGAACACTTGTTTCACTTTCTTCCCGTTACAATCTACTGTACAATTGAACGTAAAGTCAGGACAAATATTGATATTTGCAATCGTTTTGGAATTCAAAGTAGTTACACCAGCCACAGTTGATTCTGTTGGTATTTCCGTAGCTATGTCATATTTTTTAGCGTTACTATTAGCTGTAGTTTCATGTTGTGGTGTTTTATACGCACTGGAAGTCTCAATTACATCGTAGTCAGTAGTATATTTTAAAGTACTATCACTTACATCTAAACTGGTACTCGTATCTATTGTATAAGTAGTAGTGTCTGTCATTTCACTTCGTGATGTATCTGTTATTTCTTCAGATGCTAAGTCTAAAATATCAGTTGTTGTTTCAAAAATGTTAAAATACGACGAGCCAAATTCACCGAATGATCCATTATCAGTGAGTGTCGTTTCACTGTCTGTAGTTGTATCTGTGTTACTGCTGAAATCATCAATAGTAAAATGCGTTTCTGAACTGTCTGTGACTGTTGATGACTCAGTGCCAACACTATTGTCAGTAGTCATAAAATCTGATGAGCTGTAATCGGTCACAGTGCTCGAGTAGTCAACGTTTGTATAATCGAATGTGGTATCCGTTTTTGCTCCAGTAGTAGATTCAACAGTATCATAAAATGTGTATTCATAATCGTCTGAATCTGATGTGGTATCATTTTCATTTGTTCTATTTACTGGTTGTAGAATACTTATATTTCTTAACCTTTGTAGTTCTTTTATCCCCAACAAAATACTATTCAAAGTGGTGGTTTCTTTTTTTTCGAAACTGACCTTATCAACTTTTTTTGACGTTACAAATGTATCTTCACGTGGACGTCTTATTTTAGGGGTGACTTTCAGAAATGGCGCTGGCCTTGTTTTCAAAATAATACCGTCTACTAGACTCTGCGGTAGAGTTACTTGAGTGTCACAAGGTCCACAGGAGATGTTCACCTCTATGCAAAAGTCAGGTAAATTTGTAGTAAAAGATTCACTTAGATCTAGAGTTTCATTCGCGATTATTGTTGCATTCAAACTCAGGGTTGGTTTTAATGAATCCAGTTCTTTGCTCATTCCCTCAATTTTGCTGAATAAAGCGAAGATAAGAGAGTATAGATTGAGAAGATTCAATAACATGATCCTACAATTATAAAAAAATAAATTAAACTTATTTATGAAAATGTAAAAAAATAATGCAGAGATAGGCGAAGTATAAATACCTTGCTAATTGTAACCGTAGCTGCTTTCTCGGATGATAATGTTCCAGAAATCCAAGCAACTCAAAAAATACAGGAAATGTGATGGAGATAACCGTGACTACTATAGTCGTCTCATTCTCGCGCCACCAACTCCTCACTTTCAAGTAATCGTCAGAGCGAGACACCACTGTTACCACGGCGTATGCTGACACTGCCAGTAGTATAAGCACACAGATGTTGACCAGTGCACGTAGGGATATAATACGCCAACTGAAAGGAAGAAGAATGAGGCCGTATGGCAATATGGTACTACCTGTTCGAAATACACTGCCGAAATCCTTAATAGAGCAACCATGCATTTTCTTTGAACGATTGAAAGAAATAGGTGCGCTCCCATGTGGAAACAAGAAATAAAAACTAGAAGAACTCACTTCCTTAAATCCTTTTTCTTCTCAGCCTCCTCAAGCAGTGCTTCTTTGAATCCTAAAATGACTGAGGCTATCCGATTGTGTGCCGTTTCTGTATTGCCAATCATAAAGTCCCAGCCGGTGAACAGTTTCCATGAAAATATACATTCGTCTTCTTTTTCAGACAACTTAGACATTCTGGAGTTCTCTGCCATTCTGTAGAATAGGAATTATTTTTAAAAAAATCCGTCAGTTTGTGACGGAATTTTCATGATTGTGGAGTGAAGTTTCAATTTACTAGTTTTTAGGTTCAAATTAACAGAATACTGTCACAATATCGATCTGCGTAGCCTTTACCCAAATATGTTGGGGTCGGCATCCAGTATAACCGGATGTTGCTGAATACCAGTATTTTACATGGAGTGACTTCCTACCGGACCTCCAAAACCCAGTTACTGGTTATGCGATACCCCTTGGTAAGACTGGTTGTCAAACTTTCGGTTTTCTGACTACCGAAGATCTACAAATGGCAGCCGGGGCCAACGGCTTAACGTGCGTTCCGAGGTTTGGAGGGGTCTTTGTGTGTAATGATGGTCACCTATCCACGGCAAGCGTAGCTTAACCAGATCGATTGACACGTGCGGCTGTTATAACTTAGCCACAAGCCCCTGAACAGAATACTGTCACATTGGTAAGAGTTGTGTAAGGAACATTCAACCTTAGGCCATTCTAAGGTTGAATATGACGTTCATCCAAGCTATACCTACGTAAGTGTAATACATTCAAAATAACTAACTTTCTCAGAATGGCGACGAAGCTATAAATATAGACAGCGAGTCCTGTGAGGAAGTATGCCAGCGGCATTCGGTACTGAGGTATTTCTACGTTACTGTAGTACCCGTAGAATATGGGGGAGCATTTTAGAACCCCCTCGAATTCCCAGAGAGTCAGAAGATTCGAGGCATTACGCTTTTCTTCTTCCATGATGATCTTTCTTTCGCCGTCTTGCTGTGGGTTAGCTGTCAGATACTGCACATGAAATGGTTAAATTAAATGAGTACAAAATAGATCCAATTAACCAAATACTGCACCCCTAATTGAGTAACACACTTTCAATGAATCACAGTCTGAATCATTTTGAAGGATCCATTGCTACATATGTTCGAAAAACTAATCTGCTCAACAACGTAAATTACGCAATAAATATTGATAAACTGTCAAACTGAAGGCCATTGCTGCTAGTGTTACGCAGTTACTCCGCACAATCGAGAGTTTTTCACAAAGTCTTTGTTCAAAACGAGTATAAATAAATGTGTAGTATTTTTATTAAACTTGTCTTAGAAAAGAACATCTGAACTAAATGAAATAAAGATTGAATAACATGGTGACTCAATAATTACTACCAGAATAGATAATTCAGTTCTTAAATTACGATAGTTACAAACCTCAGGTACAATAACAAAAACGAGGAGTATGAATCCAATGACGAGGTTCACCCAGAAGAGCCAGCGAAGGAAGGTGAAGTAGGAAGCGACCACGGAGCCGAAGTGAGACTCAATCTCCTTGATACGCAGCTCCCACGGGATCAGCAGATTGGATGTGTTGGCTGCCTCACGCTTTATTTGCTGCCAGTACTAGAGGGAGTGGAAAGTAATCAGAAGAGGTAGGAGCAGGTAACATCGTGCCAGTACTGGAGAGAAAGAAAAGTAATCAGAAGAGGCTAGAACACATCTATGTTCATGTCACACTTTATGGCAGCTCTGAAGTGCGCTATTCGCTGCGCATTACCCCACCCCTCACCCCCGTTGACCCATGATTTTTTTACTGTGCAGCGACTCGCCTCATGTTCCGAGCCGACATAAAGTTTACGCCATAGAATCGGGCTGCACCCGTACAGTAAAGAAGATGTGTATACTACACCTACATGTCACTGGTTATGATCTATGTACTTATTTGTACCAAACGAGGGTTGTCCTTGGATGCACTTGCATAGTGCTTACGTTGGCTCATTTCATTTCAAATTGTCTAAGGGGCCTCTGCGAGTTGGTTCGGCCCCTCTAAGGCGATTAACACACTGCCACGCACCACGCAGCGTAGCGCGTGAGTGCGTGTTTTAACGTTGCTTGTAAGTATCTCCGTTTGTATAGAAAACACGCACAGTCCAACACACAGAAAATGCATCCACACGCGTCCATTCAGATCACACACCTACAAGCGGAGAAACATGCGCACATGCGCGTGGGTGCGGGGCGAGACACAAAGTATGGCACACTGAGTCTCGCAGTGCCGTGCGTGATTTTGGATGGGCTTGAACGGCTTTGAACGAAATGAGCAGAGCCGCCGTGAATCCACAAAACGCAACTACGCGCGTGAGTGCGTAAAAAACCCACACGATGATGCAGATCTGCACTCCCGCAAGTACGCGCGTAGGTGCGTTGACACGCAACATGCAGCAGATCCTGCGTGGCAGTGTGATAATCACCTTACGCCTACCAAAGATCCGGGGCCCTGGGGTCCCGAGATCCTAAGTCAAAGGATCGAATAAGATTACTTACAGTATTCAACAAGATGTTGAATCTAGCGTAGATGTCTCTGGTGCTCTTGGACTGCGCCAGTCGTTCCTGAAGCTGGCCCTCGTGTCGCTTGATGTACGCTTTAGCCTGTCAATAATGATGGTGTAAGTAATTGGTAAACTGAAGAATATACCATGTCATATCATCACCGTTCTCCTGCCCTTATCCCAATTTATTTGGGGTCGGCGGAACATATCTTTTTCTTCCATACTTCTCTATTAGTCGTCATCTCGGTAGTCACCCTCTTTCTAACCATATCATCATTCACACAGTCCATGCATCTTTTCTTTGGTCATATACTATGTCAATATGTCATGGCCTAAGCCATTCCCCATTTGACATGGCTATTTAGCTATACTGACTATTCACCATAGATTTTAATTCGCCCGGAAGTATGGCATCGATATCATGTTACATCTTAAATATATCTCTATTCGAAGTCATCTCAGTATAAGCGTCATCCACATTCTAGCTCGTTGTTTACATCGTTTGTTTAGTCTTTCTCTACTACCTATAACCAGCAACATATACTTGCTTTCCTCATTCCCATTTTTGAAAGTTAACCATGATAAAATAAACTTATAAGTAAAACAAATAGGGTTCATTTTTAAATATCACCTGATGCACGATCTTAAGTTTCCTCCTCATCCCAAGGGGCTGCTGCTTCACAGAGCCTAAGACCTCCTTGTGCAGATGAATGTTCTCAAAGATCTGCTCCTGCGTCACGACCGCCGCCAGCTGAGCGTCCTCCATTGATATTGCGGTGCTGTTTAGCAAAGTTAAAATACTCGTATATTGTGACTTGCACGACACAATCATTAGTTTTGTGTGGTTATCTATACTAATAATAATGCTGAAGAGTTTGTTTATTTGGTTGAATGCGCTAATCTCTGGAACTACTAGTCTGGTTTGAAAAATGGTTTTTGATAGCCGAATTCATGAGAAAGGTTATAGGCTAACATCACGCTACGACTCTTAGGAGCCGAGCAAAGGTCAGAAACAGCGCTAAGCGTAAACAAAGTAATAAGGCGGGCGGGCCTTTAGGAGACACGCGTACTGTTTCCGTCCGTTGCTCTGCAATGCACGTTGCGGTGATCCGTGCCACAAAACCACTTTATTTTTTTCTGCACTTGAGCGTGTAGCTAACACATTGTGCAGAAAACACATTTTGAGTCGCCTGTATACCCTGTTTATAGGCGACTCAAAACCCACGAATTAAGTACTTACTCCCCAGAGCTGGTAGTAAAGACAGAAGACCGTCGTCTCGGCCTGTTCTCGTCAACGAGAAAGGGTGATGATGGGCGCCTGGCTCTTCCCTTACGAGATCTTCTGACGCTCGCCCTGCGCTGACGCAACACCGCGCTCAAGCTCGCCGAGTAATCTTCATCTTCTGAGCCATCTACGAAAAATAATTAATTTAAGGTAGCGCTTGAAATTCAAGTTTTCTTATTTTTTTTTGCGATTTGCAGTAACCATTATGTATACCATGCCTAAGTTTATATTCGAACAAATTTAACAAAGAGCTAAGCTTCATATGAATGGCTGGCGCATTTTCCTAAACGACGAAATTCTTAAATATACCATAAAAGCAAATTATACTATTTTAATGATACTATTTAATTATTTTTTTTTCTTTCAAAAAGCGCCTTCATCCTCTCGCCTATTAAAAACTAACTTTGCTGTGCCTAACAGGGTCCATAATTGATTAGATGTATTGACATACCAACTATCAATATGTACATATTATGGAATGCAATAAAGTAGTTTTGAGTATATTTTCTTTAATCTACAGCCAATGTTGGAACCTCAGTATTGGAATGTATAATCATCACCTGCCTAACCTTTTCCCAACTATGTTGGGGTCGACTTCCAGTCTAACCGGATGCAGGCTCTACCAGTCCACCACCAGTACCCACCACCAGTACCAGACCACCAGTACCAGACCACCAGACTAGTATTTTACATAGAGCGACTGCCTAACCTGCCTAGTATCGGTATGTATCATCATCATGCCAATTTATTTAAGGTCAGCGCAGCATGCTTTTTTCATCTATACTCCTTTTTTAGTCGTGAAGACGTCATCAATCACCCTCTAATAACTCGTGAACCAGAATAGTCTGATACAGGCTGTTTTATTTAATTGTTATGGTAAGGGGAAGTTGGGAAGGGGGTTTAGACAATTAACAGCTGCTGGACTAAAGTGGAATCGGCTGGCCATATCGGTCGCATCTCGGAGCAGCAATATGCAGATCCCACATGGCAGGAAACGACCACGCGGCAGGCCCGGAAAGAGATGGCGGGATGAGCTGGACTCCTTCTTAAAGGATTGGCCTACAACGTGGAAAGTGAAAAGCGGAAAGACTGAAGGGAGGCCCATAATAATAATAAGGGGAAGTTATATATTACACCAAAGTAATATTTACTTATTTGCCTCATCTCTTAGAAAAACTTTTACGTGTTATTAAAATAGAATGAATACTTGGATAGTATATGGCAAGTATGTAATTTAAATAGAAATCACAATAACATTATATTGATAATTTTATAGTTTTTTGCCTGTTTTTGATATTTTTTAACAAATTCAAATAATTAATTTTCTCTTCAATATGATGCTTGGTTAATGATTGATGTTTAAAGGCATCATATTAATTTTTACACAGACTTAAAAAGTATGTGAGTTTTAAATTTATAAAGTTTGTAAGAGACTGGTGTCTGCAGTTAGGAATACCTACCTGTATAGCAGATCACCAGGGTCCCATCACCCGATGTGTAAACATAATCAGTTAAGTATTTAGTAATTATCCTTTGGTAATTAATGGAAACCTAAATAAATTGCAACATATAGATTTGGCTCCAAGTGTGTGTTTACGTTCACAGAAGCAGCTGGGAGCTAGCCATGTTGTCAAAACTATGACAAATACAAATATTTTATTGGAACAAAAACATACTACAATTTTTGTGTACGTTAATTTAATACTGAGTTAGTTTAGTAACTGTATCGCAGTTATTTGCGCCCACCCCAAGAGCGAAAGACCACTGAGTTCCATAACAACTTTGGTTAAATACTTATAGGTAGAAACTAGACATAAACACTAATAATAATAAACCTAGAACTAGACATTATTGTTAATATATAATAGTTGTAGCAGTATAAGAGGGTGTGTGTGTGTGAGTGAGTGTGTATGTGTGTATGTGGTGTGGAGTTGCTTCTGTCTGTGTGTGTGGGAAGGGTGCGTATATATGTATGTAGAGGATGTGATATGAATATAATTAAGTTTGTATGAGGCTCTCTGTTTCTTCACAAGTCAGGTTTAGGAGCTATTTTTCAATTTTCAGTTTACACTCTCGTAACGAGAGCGGATATATATTTAATTTCTCATTAATTTTGTTAGAGATTTTGCTATTTGAATAACAGGACTCAAAAAGTCATAATGTTTTCTCGCAACTACTAGATGACCGCTCTCTGTCTGACATATCCTGTTAGCTCTCCGTTTTAAAGAATTGAGATTAGGGTCATATTCAACATCAGTATGCTTACGTAATAATGTGCTTATAAGAAATGCTTGTCTTACAGTAGGAGCCTCGTAAAGATCATACAAGTCGTGCGTGGGGAAGCGAATAGGTTTATGTATCATGACTTTTGGAACGGCTCTTTGTGCTCTTTCCAGACGAAGTAGAAGGCATTTACCAGAGCATCCCCACGGCATTACAGTTATCACGGAATGTGCTAGTGCAAAACATACAGTTTTTAACGTGTGAAAATCTGCCGAGGTTCTAAGGTTTCTAAACACAAATATTAATTTTCTGACACGTGACACCAATAACTCAATCTGCCCATTCCAGGTCATAGTGCTATCTATAATGACCCCTAAATATTTAATTTCATTAGTACGCGTAATTGTAGCACAGTTGCAGGTTGCACTTGTATTCGATGACGGGCATTCAATTATGTACCCAGCATTCTGTAATATCTTGATTTAAAAGAGTGCCCTTAGATTTTCTTGCCCGTTCTTCTTCAAAGAGATTTACGTTTTGGAATGGGCTTCAACTTCAGCTTCAACTTTTTGACTGACTTACCGACTCTTTGACAATTCATAAGTGCCTAAATGGTTCACAGACTAAGAAGAGAAGTACCCTTGAAATGGTTTAATTGAAAGTGCATAGTACACATATATCGATGAAACAGATGTTTCGAGTTTGAGTTTATAAGAGCTTAAAAACTGAAGCTTTATCCAATACTCACAGACTAGAAAAGATATTGTATTGTTACCGCATTTATGTCTCCATCGAATTGTAACATAGACATGCGTTTAAAGCATTTAAACGAATGTAAATAAAATACAAAGTATTTATTTACAAGTTGTAGTTATATGTCATATCCTGTCAAGTTAATGGAAATGACAGCTTTCAAAACAGGCCACAGCCAGCTACTAGCTCAGTCCCATCCCAGCCCACAGAGTTTTGACCACTCTCTCTGGTAATCCAGTGGCCCAGAGTACGCGTCAGTGTTCATACTTAGGTACTCTTGGAATGTATGTGATTTTCGGAAGATGTGTCGCTAAAGTATGGGACTAACAAAAAATCAGTACCCAATTAAAAGTAGTGATTTTTAGGGTTACGCACCTCAAAAGCAAAAAATGGAACCCTTATAGGATCACCTCGTTGTCCATCCGCCCGTCTGTCTGTCAGTCCGTCAAGGCAATCTTTCTCAGAAACGCGTGAAGGTATCAAGATAAAATTAATATCAAAGATGTAGGCCTACGGTGCCTTGAAGCTCTAAATAAATCAAGCTTCTGCGGCAATTAATACGACATATTTTGATATTCGCAAACAAAAATCGTTGATTTTTAGTTTTATCATAAAAAAAAAATGTTTTGCGACCACACACAAACTTACTTTTGCAATTGGAGAATTTTCGGTGACGTACCTATACCGATATAAATTATGTTTTTCAACTACAATGTTAAGTTTGATATTGGGATAAATTCACCCTAACTACGGGGAACCCTTCATTCATAGCAATTTTTTCGGACGATATGAGTATCGTCTGTTCAATATAGGAACATAATAATGAATGCAGAAATCTGTCGGAGAATGCACAAACCGTAGGGTCCACGAAAAAGGGACAAGACTAATGTTCCCTAAACCGGTTGAATTCCAACCAATTCTCTCCACCAAACTTCAGCAATTATAATTTTGATCAACAAAATGCCTGTTTTGAATCGGGATATCAGCAAAAAGTAAAAAAGAACACTACGAAAATAACAGCAGACTTGCGGTGTTATTCTTTGATATGTATTGTACATCCTTCTAATATTACCTATAAACGCGAAAGTTTGTAAGTATGGATGAATGGATGGATGTTTGTTACTCTTTCACGCCAAAACTACTGCACAAAAATAACTTTATAACCAGGTTACACATAGGTTACTTTTATCCCGATATTCCAACGGGATCGAAACTAATGCGGGTGAAACCGTGGGGCGTAGCTAGTATTATACACGTGATAGTTTGTGAGGATGGATGGATGTTTGTTACTCTTTCACTCAAAAACTACTGAACGGATTTTGATGAAACTTTACAGTAATACAGCTTATACATCAGAATAACACATGGGATACTTTTTATCCCGATACTCCCACGGGATCGACACGGGGCGTTGTTATTATTAAGAGCGTTGACAACGTACGGCATTTCATACAAATTTTCAAGTCCTTGTTCTTCGAAAGGCATGAACCGATTTTAATGAAACTTCCTACGCATAAGCAGGATATATAGGTCTAAAAAGTTAATTGAGAACATTTTCGAAAAATAGTGTTACATGTAAATACTACCGATTTTAAATTTTCCATAGAAACAGAGATTTCCAATTATCTTTATTTAAATAAAACAATTCGACAATGTTCTTAACTAACTTTTTAGACCTATGTATCCTGCTTATGCGTATGAAGTTTCATTGAAATCGGTTCATGCCTTTCGAAGAACAAGGACTTGAAAGTTTGTATGTAATGCGGCGTTGTCAACGCTCTTAAGTATAATAAAATAGTAATATAAGTAAACATTATTTTTGGGAAACAACTTTTATTTTTGGTGTGACAAATCGCTGTTCTGTTAATTTGTTGGCATCGCGCAAAGTACGCAAAATGTTATGCTTATAGGTGCATGCAATGGTACAGAATCTGTGGTGGAGTTTGAAGTTCAGTTATAACATTATAAACCTTGTTTCCGTGAAAATAAATAGAAAAAACTTGAAACTTTAACCTCCAATATCTTCGTAATGAGAAGGTTCCCAGTACAAAAAATTACGTGGAGTATCTACAAGTTTCTCTCGGTTTTGTTAAGCGTCTTTTTACACCCGTTAAATGGTTATAATTATGCCCATTATTTTTTTTATCAAACATTAATAAATTAACGTATTGAATTTCGCGGTGCAAAATTACATATTTAGCAGAATCATCACATTAAAAAAATATGTCTTTAATGTACAGTCATTAACAATTCTTCAGGAAAGATGTTTAATAATAATAATAACTGAGATTATAAAAAAAATAAGAAAAAAATCATGTCTCCAGATTGGTAGGTACAGAGGTACAGTAAACGACAAAAGTCACTGATTATTTCGAAATTTTAAAACGCGTCTGAAACTTTGAAGACCTGATGTTACCCAATGTGTTGTTATTTAGCTGGCTGCACAGATACAATTATTAAGAATTCGCAAAGCATTAAAAGATACAATTTCGCTAATTGTAAATTATTATTTTTTACGCAAATAAAAAAAATAAAATAAATATGATAAAATGTAAAATGACATTAGATATCTTACCTCCTGCAGAAGGCGAGAATTTGACCTCGTTGCTGACAGGAGTCTCCGAAGGCAGGTGGAACAGGTTGACCCCCGACGAGGACATGCTGCCAGGGTCTGCCCAGGTAACCGACAGCCGGTCTACCGACGGCTGCGGAGACGACGGGGGTGGGTCACAGGATCCCTTTAAAAAAGAAAAGCAAAGCGTCTTTTAGTAGGTATTCTTTCTATGAACTATCAGGGAAATGTATCATTAAGCACAAGAAAGATAAAGAACTTCATTTGGAATTGTAATAGCAATGGTGGCATGGACATCGACGCACAAACTGGAACCATGAATTTAGAGAGGGGGTCTAGAATCATGCTAAATTCGGAAGTGTAGAAATATCGAGCGTATGTATATCAAAAAAAAAACTGCCAAAAATCGAAGACATGTGACATCTGCCAACCCGCTTTGGGCCCGCGTGGTGGATTACAGCCCAGTCCCTCTCACCGAGAGGAGTCCTGTGTCCCAGCAGTGGGAATATTATAAGCTGATTAATGTATAAAAAAAAACTGCTGTTTCACAGAAATGTGCAATACCTACGCGGTCAAAATGTAAGGAACAGCAATGTTTTTTTTAAATAACCAACGAAAAATTTTAACGCTAGGTTTTCAGAATCATGTACTGAATCTACGGTAACAGATGGCGCGTCGATGTCCCTGCCACTTCCAGGACAAAATAAATAGATAGTCAATTTGCTAAAAAATAATTTTCCCTGACTACAAACAACCTGATGGTTAAGGGTTTCGGCCACCAATAAACATCTGATATACTGAAGCAAAGCATCTAGTCTAATAAGGTAATTAGAATGAAAAACGTTAATAACTACTTAGTCGCAATCTCATCTCAACGATAATCAATTTCTATGCACCATCCACCATCTACAACCCGCCCTGGGCTCGCGTGGTGGATTATGGCCCAGTCCCTCTCACAGAGAGGAGGCCTGTGTCCCAACAGCGAGAACTTTATAGGCTAATTGCAATAATCAATGTTGCAGCGAAAAACATGTGAAAAAACTAAGAAAACTAGATTTATTTTTAAGATATTGTGTCTAATATTATAATGCGAATGCTCTCAAAGTACGGGGATCGCTCCTCAGGTGTGTTGCCCTGATAAAATCAAATCTGAATAGTCATATTTGTCTGTAATTACACCGGCACCTATACCGTTCAAACTTGAAGACAGAAACAAATTTATTTCACTGTTCAGCACCCTAATTGCGTTTAAGTCACAATCCGAGAGTTTTGAAGGATATTGCTAATCAATAGCCGAAATAACGTAATGTACAGACGCCAGCAGGTCAAGCTACCCGAAACTGTCAGATTTTCCTAATCAACCTTGAATCTATTAAAGAAATTTGACAGATTGTAGTAGCTTGATGTGCTGGCGTCTGTACGTGGGTGAACTGTCAAAACGAAATCCGTTGCGATCAATTGCCCTTCTGGTCCCGCACCAGTCTATTATTTTTTGTTTTGTTTATTCGAAAAAAATGTTAATTTTGTTAGCATTAATGTTCCTTTTTTACTGTTTGTACGTGTTCTAAATATTTTTTTTCTTTCTTTCAATTTTCATTTTACGCTGATACGCACCTACTATAGGTACTATCGCAAAACCTATAACTGACCATTTTGAAAACACATGATGATCACAGCTGTGTCCGTAAGTAAAACAAAAGAGGATCCCTTCTATGTCGACTAATAATATGCGCTGCAAAGAAAAGTCCTTACGGTGGTCAGATATAGATTTATGCGATAGTACCTGCACCCGCGAGCCAATGAGAATGATGCCGACATTGAGTTAGAAAACTATTTTATTAATAAAAGGAAGGTGGTAAAACCTTGCTACTCGTACAACAGACCACTTAGTAAGCCATTAGTAAATTACAAAAACAAAAGTAATTCTTGTGATGTTGTTATTTTAATTTAGTTTTCATTACTTAGCAAAACGACGACAATTATTATCACTTAAGTTCGTGTCAGATTTTAATTATACCTATTTTTAGTTTTTAATTTTACACTTTTTAACTTTATGGATTTTCGTAATCGTTTGTGTTGGATTGCAACAAAGTAATTAAAAACAGAACGACTAAATTATATTATTGGGCCCGGTTGATTATGGCCCACTCTCTCTCACAGAGAGGAGGCCTGTGTCGCAGCAGTGGGAACATATACAGGAAACACATAACAAACTGCAAACGTTTTATTTTGCATTTTTTTTTATACAATTACCTAACTGGTTGGGTTTTTATACATAATTAGCCTATGGATTATGTAAAAAACCCTACCAACCAGTAAGGTTTTAGTAAAAAAAAATATATGCAAAATAAAACGTTTGCGGTCTGTTTAACACCTTAATTTAGAACAAATCAGAAACAACCAAACAACGCATCATAAACAAAACTTTTCAAATCTATTCCATAATGTACACTCATGGAAAAAAATGCTAAATTACCGTTCACAAAAATTTGAATAATAATATTCAATGTTCGAACAGATAGATGTATTATTTAGACCAATCGGAGAAAGGTACTGCGGCGGCTTATCGGAAAACGACTGACGCAAGGCAGGCCGCACACAAACGGCATGAAGTCCTGCGGTTTATGTTAACTACTTCAGAAGTTTTTCTTGTGTGTGTAGGTAGGTAGAGTGGCGCTCCATCTGAATGGCGATTGTACACGCATTATCGTGTATCTACCCTGCCTACCTATACATTGTCTATAAGTTGACCAGCTAATCTATTCTGTAAAAATCTCGTGAAAACCTAGGTGAAACGAGCTATAATTGAGTAGTCATTCCACCCGATGCTAGGGATTGACACTACTGACAGCTCACTTCACCTGAGTTTTCACGGTGAGATTTTTACTATTCTGTAAAAATCTCAGGTAATTAAACTATTTTTTCCAAAGACAACCATTAAATTCCCCTTCCCCTCGGACAGCCATTGCGCACGGACGTGTTTACCCAAATAGTCTATTTAATTAAATCAATATTTAAATTTTAATATAAAAATTAAAATAAATCGTCAAGTTTAATTCTCGAAAAGTACCAGGCGCGCAAAGTGTTGCAAGAGATCGAGTCCTGCGGCGAGTGAGGCGAGTAAGCAAGTTGGTGTCCACGCTACCCATCTCTTTCGACTGCGCGTGAGTCATTACCACTTGACTCCGCCCTCTACACTGACTACTAGCAATTACAGGCGCCTAGCAAATTACACCAAGCAACGTGTGTCTTCGCCCCGATCGCTTGTCAACTCCAGACGTAAGGTGCATATTTTATATTTTCAAAATGATGAACCGGACGGTCCGGACGCCACCTAAACCTGGCAGTGAACCTCTTCTTCACCACAGTTCAGAGCCCGATTTGTCATCACCAGTTTTGGAACAAACGCTGGACAGAATCACTTTACGACAAAAACGTAAACATGATTCTGAACAATTAATTGAGATGAAATCTCTCCGGGAAGACATTATGGCATCACTTGATACCTTGAGAAAGGAGCAACATGAGAAATTTAGTGTAATGCAATGTAATTTGGACCAAATAAAGGTACAAAATACGGAATTGAAAGGAACGGTTGAGTTTTTGAGTGGTAAATATGACGATCTCATGACTAAATTGGCTCTTTTAGAAAATGAAAAGAGGAGCACATTGGAGTATGTAGGATATTTAGAGGAAAAAGTCGAGATCATGGAACGAAATTCAAAATCATCAAGTCTAGAAATTCGCAATGTACCTAAAAAACCTAATGAGTCTAAGGATGACCTTATAGGTATTGTAAAAAATCTGGGAACCGCTGTGAGCACCGAAATACTAACAGGTGAGCTCAGAGATGTTTATCGTATTACTAGTAACAGAAAACCTCAAAGTGATGGGCCTATTACTGTCGAATTTACGTCAACCATAATCAAGGACAAACTTCTAACTCACATAAAAAACTACAATCGTGACCACAAGTCCAACCGACTTAACAGCTCACACATTAAAATGCCGGGAAATAGTCCCGTATTCATCTCTGAGAGTCTTACCACTAAAGCCAGGAAGCTGTTCTATCAAGCTAGAGAGTTTGCAAAGCTAAATGCCTACGCGTACCACTGGACATCACATGGCAAAGTCTACATAAAAAAGGAAGAGGGAGCGCCGGCAAAGAGAATAACACAGGAATCCGACTTTGAAGGTCTGAATCAGCAAAAAAAAAAATGACTAGATACAATTAGTAACACCCTGAAACGCGACCTTCCTAAAACATTGATCCTTCGTCTGAAAATTGCATGCCATGTTAACTTTCCTGTATTTAACATAGTTTTAAGATTTTTTCTGCTGTTTTTTATATTTTTGTACGTATATGCCAACACACTAAAACCAAAGTACATTAGAACGCTATTTACACTATACAAGCAATCACTACACACAACAACAATCAACAAACACAATACATTTAATATATTGTATCAGTTTTTACTAGACACATTCACAATTAATTCACAGTATATTCTACATCACATTCACATATACAGCACTAGCTCTTACCCGTGGTTCCGCCCGCGGGGCACCGACATAAACGGTAGCCTATGTGTTGTTCCAGGTTGTAACCATACATGCTTGTTTGCCTTATGTTTGTTTAAAGTCTTTGTCGATATCGTAGTTGAATTATATATAGAATACCCTATGACCCCTCAGTCTGGTACACCCATAAAAAAAACAATTAACAGTGGATAACGTGTCAGATATTATTAGCCATATAGATAGGCTCTCAGTCTCTACCACATTTAATCTTGACCCCGAAGAATGCACTAGCTATGTCACTAACCCATCCAACCAATTAAAAATAATTACCCAGAACATTCGCTCTATTCATGCAAACTTCGACTCTTTCTTAACCCTCCTACATAGAATAAACTTTGACTGCGAAATACTAGTACTGACTGAGTGCTGGCTGAAACGTTATAATGATTCAATCCCAACTATCGATAGCTACTCTTATTATCAGACAAAAAAACACTTAAACCAGAACGATGGTGTAGTCCTTTATGTTAAAAATATAGAGAACTACACAGTTGAAGAACCTGACTTCTCAGATGCCAGTTGTCTAGTGCTAAAAATCGGCACAGATAAGGCAATAATATGTATCTATAGATCTCCGTCTTTTAGAGACGTATGCAACTTCCTACAATCCCTAAACGCTCTTTTAACAAGCCTGATTACATATAAAAACATAGCTATAGTTGGTGACATTAACCTTGACATCGCATGTACTATATCTTCCAACCAAACCTCGGACTATCTCGATCTCATAGCTTCCCATGGCCTACTACCTGCTCACTCACTTCCCACTCGAGAGAATGCCTGTCTTGACCACATCATGCTCAAATCTAACTTGTCTGCACTCACCATAGTATTACACGCCTCCATCACCGACCATAACCCTGTAATGCTTTGCCTTAATCTAAAACGATCTGTAAATCCACGGTCATGCACTTTTTTGAAGACTAATTACGAATCCCTTGATAGAGAGATGAAGACTACTAATTTCCAAGCAGTTTACGAACATACCGACGCTAATGAAGCGACAAAAAGTTTAGTTACCTCTCTAGCTAGACTCATAAATACTCACACTTCTATAATCAAGATCCCAAATAAAAAACGCTTACTCAAACCGTGGATGACCGTTGGTATGCTCCGCTGTATGCGTAATAAAGATGCAATGCATAAAAAACTCAAGCTATCTCCGAACAATGTTATATTAAGTATTACATATAAAAGATATAGGAACTACTGCACAAAAATCTTAAAAAAACTAAAAAGAGATTATGATAGGAGAGAATTGAGTGAGGCTTCAAAAGACAATAAAAAGATCTGGAAGGTGATAAAGAGAGTAACTAATACAGACAAACCAAACATACCCAACACTGATTTATTGGCTTCTTCTACTGCACCTCAGCTCTCGGTTGACAAAGTAAACAAGTTTTTTGCCAACATCGGCAGGGAACTTGCTGATAAGTTTTCATGTCCATCTGGTAGTCATAAAATTCCACCAGATATGGCCTCCACATCTTCACCTTTACAATCATTCGTCATGTTAGACACCGATGAGGTGGAGGTTGAGGAGGTACTAATGTCACTTAAATTAGATTCTGCTATAGGCTGGGACAATATTCCAACAAAGTTTTTAAAACGCTATTCATTGACACTGGTCCCGATACTCACACATATCTTTAATCTCTGTTTCCATACCGGCACTTTCCCCTTATACTTCAAGAAGGCCATCATACACCCAATTCACAAAAGTGGGAGCAAAAAGCTTTTAAATAATTATCGTCCTATAGCAGTCTTACCTTCTATCTCTAAAGTTCTAGAACGCCTAATCAACAAAAGACTAGTGACTTATATGGAGGATAAAAAGCTTTTTTCTCCCAAACAATTCGGCTTTAGACGCAACAAATCTACCAACAATGCTGTAATTGACCTAATCGACCATGTTACAAAAAATATTGACAAGGAAAAAAAAGTATTGTCAATTTTTTTGGACCTAAAAAAGGCATTCGATACGGTTTCGATTTCTGATTTATTAATAAAGCTGGAGGAACTCGGGATTCGTGACCAAACACTTGATATATTTAGGGACTACCTTCAAAACCGAACCCAGTGTGTAAAAATACAAAATTACCACAGTAGAGAGGAACCAGTGACGTTTGGCGTTCCCCAAGGCAGTGTGATTGGCCCAACCCTATTTCTAATATACGTAAACCAACTATGTAATCTGAGTTTGGAAAATGGAAGAATCGTGGCGTTTGCTGATGACACCGTCCTTACCTTCTCTGGCGACACTTGGGATGATACCTTCGATTCCGCACAAAAAGGACTAAATAGGGTTCTACAATGGCTCCAAAGACACATTCTCACTATCAATACCGACAAAACTAAAATTCTTACTTACAGCTTACGAAATTCCAATCAACCTCCAAATTCATATGCTTTAGTAGCGCACTCATGTTCACAGTCTGGCACTGCGACATGTACATGTCCAAAATTGGAACGTTGTCGAACCATCAAATATCTCGGTGTGACTCTTGATGATGGCCTGAGCTTTGCACCTCATATAGAGTTACTGACAAAGAGAATCAGAAAGCTAATGTTTGTCTTTAGTAGTCTTCGCCACATCGCAGAACCTCAAACTATTAGGTCTACATATTTTGCTCTTTGTCAGTCTCTCCTAACGTACTGTATATGCGCTTGGGGTGGTGCACCCAAAACGGTACTTTTGAAGCTAGAACGAGCTCAGAGAGCCGTGCTAAAAATTAGTACCTTTCGGTCCATCCTTTACCCAACTGAAGAACTATATAGGAACTGTAAAGTCCTCACAGTCCGACAATTATTTATATTACACATCCTGCTACATCAGCATCAAAGAACCTCCTATAAAATAATCACCACAAGACGCAAAGACAAGGTATGTCAACCCTTCCGTTGTAAATACTCTTTTACAAGAAGATTTCCCTGTTTCCAAGGTCCTCATCTCTACAATAGTCTTAACAAAATACTGAACTTTTACTCACTCCCTATAGTGTCATTTAAAAAGAAGCTAAATAATTGGCTACAAACACTTAATTACAACAACACAGAAAGCTTATTGTTGACTCAATACAGCTCCCGTTAAACCCCATTCTATCCTCATTTGCTCATCGGTCGCTACCATTACCCACGAATATAGGAATAACACACACACACCCCCACCCTCACACTCACACACCCTCATACTCACACACCCTCACACATACACACACCCTCACACACCCCTACACACACTACACTACTACATTCATAAAAAAAAAAAAAAATGGTTTTGTTTAATTTCCTTTCCTAAATAGTTTATTTGTCCGTTTACCTATGCCATATAATGAACCAGTTGTATAATTACAAAATGTCATGTATGTACCTAAATGCGATAAAGAAACATCCAATAAAGGGTCGGGCCCAGCATCTTTAACACAAGTTGTCTTGGCAACTTAGCAAGGGTGCTGGTGTCGCTACGCTATTGTTAATTTACTCTAAACTGTATGTATTACCATGTATTTAATGTAAAATGTAAAACTTGATGCAAATAAATTATTATTATTATTATTATTATTAAATATTCGAGTGTAGTTGGTTCATTGGTCTGTTGAGCGTGGTAAAGCGCTAGTGCTGAGCTCGAGATGCTGGGTTCGATCCCCAGCACACTAATTGCGAAACACACTACCAATCAGAACCTGAATCATTTTGACGGATATTGCTAATCCATTGCTTGATATGTTCGATAAAATTGTCTGCTCAACAACGTAAATAATGCAATGAATTTGGTTGAACTGTCAAAATGAAAACCATTCCTGTTAGTGAGTTACGCAATTACCCCGACGGATAGGCTTAGTGTTATTGGATTTCTCCGTTGACCGTTAGCATACTGATGAATGGCCATTGCTGCTTACTGACTACTGCACCCTAATTGCGTAACACACGATTAATCGGAATCGGTTTCATTTTGACAGTTCAACAAGATTTATTGCGTTATTTACGTGTTGATCAGGCAAATTTTTCGAACTTATGAAGCAATGGATTAGGAATTTGCTTCAAAATGATTGAGATTCCGATTGATTGTGTGTTACGCAATTGGGGTGCCGATTTCAGGTTTTGCAGGCATGATGATAACTCTATGTTTGTATAAAAGTAAATCGTAACCGTCGTACTTTCCAGATCTCAAAACCGCATAAATACTTATGAATAAAAATATAATTTCATCCCAGTGTGCGAGGAGCCGCTCGGTACTAAATTAATATAGACTGTGCCCTGTTATTGTAAGGTGTGGTAAAGCTACTTATGTACAGTCGCGGACAAAGCTGATATCTAAGTATGAAAATATACAATATCACCGAGTATGTTTACTTTGAAAAACGTATAAAAATCGTAGCAGATAAACTCATATTATACAATACTCAACCGTTTTTAAAATTCAAGCGTAATTGCACTACACACACACACACATTGCATACATTTTTTGATACTGGTAAAAAAACTTGTTCGAGGCCATTAAACTATTTAAAATATTATGCGTGGTTAGGTTTATTTTGCTTATATTCAGTAGGGACTAACATTTATAACACGTCAATGCAAGTTACCTTGATTATTAAACAAACACCCGCGACATTGAACCGTGGTCCGTGGGTAATTTAATTAAAATGTCATGTCACATAATTTTTGTATCAACTCTGTCGGCGACTGTCCTCGATGATAAAGTTGTGGCCATCACGCACAAGCCACGTTCCGTCGCGGAATGAACCAGAATTGCGAATTTAAAAACACTATAATTATTGAATCAGGTGATTTTTTAGAACCTGGAACTGATGTGTCCATGGGGATATCACTGATGGGTTTATTTTAAATAAACCTGTACTGCCCCACTGCTCGGCAAAGGTACCACCCATCACCCATTTCTCCACTAGGAGAGATGGGTGATATTGGGACTATACCGGATATGCATCCTAGAGTAGGCAATGGACACTAGTCCAATGCCTACTCTTTGACATTGACTTCCCAAATTAAAGGTATTTTCCACTTTGTATTGTCTTTTTGGAAGTCGGTTGTTTTTTTGTACTGACATTGTAGGATGAAATAACCGACCAATTTTCTTTTTATGGTACTGTTTTACTGTTACACTAATTTACCAGGCCTAAAAATTAAATTATCGTCGTAATAATTAGCCCGTGATTTTGTTCATCTGATCATAATACCCTCCTGAATGTTTAAATAGCAGTTGAAAAATTATTAGGTACCCAATTTTATTGACCTAATAATTCGCCAATTCTACGGAATCGGCGGTGGCAGTTTAAAGGTCGCTTTGACTGCCCATTTGGGGGAAGAGAGGGCAGGAAAGGAGGTGAGATGAGGAAGAAGAAGGAGGTAGTCTGCGATGCAGTACAGAGGACTGTGCATTTGTCTAAATGTCCAAGATTTGGAACAGGCTGACAGAAAACTTAAGAAAAGAAGCTTGAACATGAATCTTTTACATAGTAGACCACTATAATGGTTTCGAAGAAGATAATAATCTATTTTTAAATAAATAAAACAAGAACTAACTCTTAGTTACACCATTTCCACTCAAGAACTGCTGGATCGATTTTTATCATCTTTGATTTGTTGGATTTGTCTCCGCCACGAATAGCAGAATAAAAATTAAAACATGGGAGAATACACGAAAAAATAATTAATGAAGATAATTCGTTTTCTCATACATTGGTTCTGGTTGATTCTGAGGCGGTACGAAGTTCGCCGGGTCAGCTAGTATGCCATAATTTCACCACATTCCGAAGTAATTTTTCCCAAAAATTTCGCTTGTCCAAAATTAAATGCAAAGCATGGGCCACGCCCACAGGCCACAGTGGCTACGAATGGTCAGTGACGTGACACGCAGCAGTCTATCTTGTAGTGCCAATGAGTGCCGGTCCCGCACTGATTAACTACACAGGGCTGTTTCAAGAGGACATTTTTCTTTTTTGTAGAAAAACTCAGTTTTAACTTGAAACTCGGTTTCTGCCGAGTTTCAAGTTAAAACTGAGTTTATCGTGGGTAATCAGAAAAAAAATACTGTCACCTGTTGTTAAGGTCTATTCTTGTCTGCTCAGTGCACGATAGAACTTGCGGGATAATTGCGTAACATACCTACTACAACATTCATTGCGTTATTTTCGTTGTTGAGCAGACAAATTTTTGTAACATATGAAGCAATGGATTAGCAATATCCTTCAAAATGATTCATATTGTGATAGATAGTGTGTCACGCAATTAGGGTGCAGGTCGGGCAAAGTTCTATTGGGTTTCTTCATTAGGAATTTCCCTGTAGCAGGCTCAAACCTGGATGATGGCCGTAGGAACTCTATTACATGAAGCTTAAACAACTGGTGAATTGTGGGACTTGCACTTTATGTATATTACTTTACTAATTTATGTCTACCCATTCGGAGAGTACCTACTTGTGTGATGTTATATTATTGGCACTTGAGACCGAAGTTCCCTGGTGAAGAAGATATAAGTATCTCAAGGAAGAGAGAATGTTAAGCTAGGAAAATTAAATTGTAAAGTGAATGAACACATTGCAGTCCGTTCACAGTAGTTTTATCTCTGACAGTAGCTACTTAACAGCCACCTTATTGGAACTACAATAAAGATCACTGTGATTTGATGATCACTTGTGAGTTTTGGCGGCACGGTTGGCGCAGTGGTTAAGCGATTGACTGCTGCGCTGCGTGTCGCGGGTTCGATTCCCGCACGGAACAAATATTTGTTTGACCTACAAGTAGTTGTTCCGGGTCTGGCTGTTTGTGTATGTGAGTTTAAATGTTTGTGAACGCACCCACGATACAGGAGAAATTCCTAGTGTGGGGCAACGTTTTAAAAAAAAAAAAAAAATATTTATTTAAACTTTTCGCACAAAAAGGTACAAAGGCGGACTTAATGCCTTAGGCATTCTCACAGACTTGTTAATAGTAGCAACCCAAAATCAGCCTTATTGTAATAAGAACAAAGACAACTGTGTTATGGCCAGTGATGTAAATGGAAAATGCAAAAGGCAAAAGGACTGTACAGTCCTTTCACAGTTATTTTACCTCAAGCAACAGCAAACTTATTGTAACTACGATAAAGATCACTGTGATTTTGACAGACTTGTCAGCTATAGCAACAGAACAGCAACCTTATTACAACGATGATAAAGATAACTGTGATTTTGTAAGACTTGTCAGTTATAGCAATACAACAGCAACCTTATTACAACGATGATAAAGATCACTGTGATTTTGTCAGACTTGTCAGTTATAGCAACAGAACAGCAACCTTATTACAACGATGATAAAGATAACTGTGATTTTGTAAGACTTGTCAGTTATAGCAATACAACAGCAACCTTATTACAACGATGATAAAGATCACTGTGATTTTGTCAGACTTGTCAGTTATAGCAATTCAACAGCAACCTTATTACAACGACGATAAAGATCACCGTGATTTTGACAGACTTGTCAGTTATAGCAATAGAACAGCAACCTTATTACAACGATGATAAAGATCACTGTGATTTTGTCAGACTTGTCAGTTATAGCAATAGAACAGCAACCTTATTACAACGATGATAAAGATCACTGTGATTTTGTCAGACTTGTCAGTTATAGCAATTCAACAGCAACCTTATTACAACGACGATAAAGATCACCGTGATTTTGACAGACTTGTCAGTTATAGCAATAGAACAGCAACCTTATTACAACGATGATAAAGATCACTGTGATTTTGTCAGACTTGTCAGTAATAGCAATTCAACAGCAACCTTATTACAACGACGATAAAGATTACTGTGATTTTGCCAGACTTGTCAGTTATAGCAATACAACAGCAACCTTATTACAACGATGATAAAGATCACTGTGATTTTGTCAGACTTGTCAGTTATAGCAATTCAACAGCAACTTTATTACAACGACGATAAAGATCACCGTGATTTTGACAGACTTGTCAGTTATAGCAATAGAACAGCAACCTTATTACAACGATGATAAAGATCACTGTGATTTTGTCAGACTTGTCAGTTATAGCAATTCAACAGCAACCTTATTACAACGACGATAAAGATCACCGTGATTTTGACAGACTTGTCAGTTATAGCAATAGAACAGCAACCTTATTACAACGATGATAAAGATCACTGTGATTTTGTCAGACTTGTCAGTAATAGCAATTCAACAGCAACCTTATTACAACGACGATAAAGATTACTGTGATTTTGCCAGACTTGTCAGTTATAGCAATACAACAGCAACCTTATTACAACGACGATAAAGATCACTATGATTTTGAGAGAAATCTAAGTCTAAGGTAAAAAATTAATAACCGTGAACTGTACTTAAAATATAGTGTAGGTAAAACAGTGTGAATGAACGTCGATTTGCCGTGATAAAGCCATTTCCATACAACTGTCAAAGAAATATAGTTGTGATTCTAAAATTCGCCTAATTATCTTTAAAAAGCAACCAGTACTTCTGTGTGGCACCCCTGAAGGTTCATTACATTATCTTGCGCCCTCCCTATCGTTTATATCACTCCGAATAATAATTAAGAAGTGATTTTTCACCAAAGATAGCGAGCGATCGATATTCTACTAATTCGTGGAAGCTTTTTTGATACGTTTAGAGCTATTATGATAATTTATGTAATCGTATCAATTCATGTGTCACGTACACGCCTTACAGTCATATTTTAGTACGTTACAGCTCTAGATTGTTTGCAGCCATTAATTTCGAAACATTTTTTAACCTATATCTATCTGCCTAACCTTTTCCCAATTTAGTTGGGGTCGGCTTCCAGTCTAACCGGATGCAGCTGAATACCAGTATTTTACACGGAGCGACTGCCTATCTGACCTCCACAAACCAGTAACTGGGTAATACGATACCTCTTGGTAAGACTGGTTGTCAGACTTTCGAGCTACTGACGACCCGTTACGAATGTGAAAGATCCACGAATGACAGCGTGCTTTCCGAGGCTTGTTATATGTCTAGATTACTTTACATAATTATTGCTCAATTAGGTATCTCATCTCATTCCATGACTTATTAACCATATTGAAAAGTTCTTCAAAATGGTTAATAAGACGGTAATAGCCAGCAAAATTACAATTGAAAAATTCCTAGAAATGTGTTAATTAAAGTTGTTCTTCCAAAAACGCGTATTTGTTTTTTTTTTTTATTTTTTTTTATTAAAAACGTTGCCCCACACTAGGAATTTCTCCTGTGTTGTGGGTGCGTTTACAGACATATAAACATACACAAACAGCCAGACCCGGAACAACTAATTGTAGGTCATACAAATATTTGTTCCGTGCCGGAATCGAACCCGCGACACGCAGCGCAGCAGTCAATCGCTTAACCACTGCGCCAGCCGTTCCGTCGATGTTGTTGATATTTACATGTTTGTTAGCTAAACGAGCGCAGTATACGTGCCTACTTTACGCTTATTAAGAATATCTAAACCTAATGAACCAGAGCTGAGTCATCGTAATCTTTTATGGATGACAACCGTAGCTTAATTGATACGTTTATAATCTGGTATCAAAAATAAACACATACAACATAATCAGCCTATAACGTTCCCACTGCTGGGACACATGCCTTCTCTCAGTGAGATAGTGCGCCGTAATCCACCATGCGTCTTCGAATTATTGGTTTTAGGACATGTTGGTTTCCTCACGATGTTTTCCTTCACCGTTTTGAGAGCAGTGGTGATGAAATAATTTACACAAAGTAAAGCGCCTGCCTGGGTTCGAACCTACGACCTACAACTCGTAAGTCGCGGCTGTACCCCTGGGCCACCACTGCTCTATCGAAACACATCTCATAATATTCCAAACGGAAAACGACTTTCAAGGCTTTGAGTTTTCGCCAAGAATAGCCCGGCAGGCGACAGATATTATTATGATGAGACATAATAGCTCATGACAGCAAAAATCGCTCTTACCTACTGCTACGATATAAAGACGCTGTCAATTTCAAATTATTACCACTGATGTTGTTGACTGTACAAGCCTGGGTGAGCTCATTCACAGAGCTCCACGCTCCAGTAGTACTTTTAACGAAGCTTACAATAAATATAAGTGTTGAAGTCTATATTCGTAGTTATTTGCCCTCCTGCTAACAAATTCGTTGAACACAGTATCTACTCAGTTACGTATAATTAAAACACAAATATCAAATCACAACACTGTCCAAACGTCGAACACCACCTTTACCGACTGCGTAGGGTATTACATTTCGTTAATTGGCTCCGTTTAGAAGCCGGGGAGTGCCCTGATTGTCTGTAATTACACTTTGTGTACCTTTCCAAGTAATGGTGGCGGTGCTAAATGAATTCACAATTTTGGGTGTTTGAATGTGCCTTGTATGTGAGGACTTCGAACGGGCGAATTTGTGTATAGTCATGAAAATTTTAATTATTTTTTATGATACTGTGGAAGCGGGTCCACGGCCCGTACAATCAGCATACCGTCTTTTGCAGGGCAGTTGCATGGGCATGTGTGTGCATGGCAAGTCAAGGTTGATCCTATTCCATCTTGAATGTGCTTTGATTTTATTTGTACTAGACGTAGGAATCTCGCGAACTTTACAGCCCCGAGCACGACGACCGCCTGCCAATCTTAAAAAAAACTTTTGCCGTAAGTGGTCGGAAGACCCGTCGTGTGGCCAAACATTCTTCTTCTTTGGAGCTTTTGTGCGAGAATGCTGCCAGACGTTCGCCAAGTCGAAGTCGTGGCCCCGTAGTGCGCGAGGTCCCTAAACCTGCCGTAGATTCCTTTTGTACCACAATATTCTATTACTATTGGTTTTAACTTATCTTACAAGTTAGAACAACAGTTCTTTTCATCATTCTTCGAAACTAAAGTCATTTTCAATACCATCAGCTCTGTATACCATAACACGCTGTTGTAAGCTGTTACACATACCTCTGCTGTGTGTGACGTGCTCTGTACCACATGAACAGAGGCGTGTACTTTCAAACACAAGGTGAATGAAATATAAATGTAGCCAACTATGGACTCGTCGTGGAAAGTGTTCCAACATCACCATCGCCACTCGTCGAGCTCATTGTCTTGGGGCTTTATGGTGATCGCCCCTGTTGTTTCTGGTTTTCTGGAGTTGCAGTAAGAAATCGTGGGGTTTAGCTGTCTAAAGTTATCTCAAATCTGTGTGGTTCTTTATTCTATTTCAGACACTAATCAGAAATAATCTTGGTTAGATCACATGAACTGGCCAAGATTATGTCTGGACTTTAAAAGAGAATTTGACCTCTGAGTTTATTTCGCCATTTCTTCTCAGGGGTAGTCAGATAGGAATTAAATGTCGAATCCATCTAGCTTACATAATTTTTATATTTTTAACTCTGCTTAGTAATAAAACCGAAGCAGATTAGGTCATAAACGTGTATGATTTGTTGTTGCTATTTGGTCGAACTGTCGAAGTCATCCCTAACATCGTCTCCTGATTATAATAAGACTTGAAAAAATGATTCCCGGATCCTACTTACAGAATAAACGATGTCATTTAATTTCAAAGTTATCAGCCGCTTCACTTTTTGTTAATCATGTCATTCATTTGGCATCTTCCATTTGAAGCAAAACGTCTGAACAAAAAATGGATGAAAAGTGTAAAATTAATTGTAATAACTGAACCAATCCTATAATTTTGGATTTCAGCATTTTTTACTTGCGCTCGGAATAATCGAAAAATTATAAGAAATGAGAGCAAATGAATGTTCATTTCAACGTAATTTCGTTTTGTGAACGTAAGATTAAACAAAAATGAACATTAATCCCAAAGTACTGCGAAAAGAGTTGTCCTTGACCACCAGACACAGGCAAACATCAAACAATCTGCCTAGCCGTTTCCCAACTACGTTGGGGTCGTGCAGCTGAATAGGTATCTGTATTTTACATGGAGTGACTGCCGGTCTGACCTCCACAAACCAGTAACTGGGTAACACGATACCGCTTCGGTTGGTTGTCAGACTTTTGGGCTTCTGAGTCCCCCTTTTTTTGGAGGGAAATCATCAGAAGGCCAATTCTCGTAATTTAAAACGTTCAAAATCTAGTCGCAGTCCCATCTCAGCGACAAACAAATGTCAAAAACTTGTCAAAATGTAGGGAAATTTACGAGAATTGCTACTATTATAACTTCTCCCGCTTTGGGCGGAGCGGGAGGGCGTCAGACTTTTACTGACTAAAACCCACCCGTGTTCCTTCAGTTGCCTGTGCCAGGGGCCAGGGTATCTCTTTCGATCAACCAGCGGCCCTGGCAGAACAACCCGCGGCCCTGGCAGTTCTGACTACCCCTTACGACTGCGAAAGATCTACGAATGACAGCCTGGACCAACTGCTTAAGAACGTTCACAGTCTGATCTCAGTCTCAATCTATCAAAAATACCTCTATTTTCCTAACATTTAAAAAAAGTTTTTGACATTGATTGTCGCTGCGATAAGATGGCGACGAGATTTTGAACGTTTTTAGTTACGAGAATTGGCCTTCAGATCTTTACAGAACAAAAAATTTAACGTAAAAATGAAGAAAGTACGTACCTGTGGAGTTAGTTCCGATTTTGTGGTGTCGATGACCACTCTCGGACGGGGCTCCAGTTTTAAGATACCACTCACACGTTCTCTACCCTGCACAAAGAGAAGGAATTATTTGAAGGTGATAAGATAAGTGACGATCATTTATTTGTCCAAAACATGAGGCCTGAAGATGAGTTTATTTAGAAGACTAGTGACGTATAGGTTCAATCTACATAGGTACACTGAGGTGGCGACGTGTTTCTTTTTTATTTATACAGATACATAGACTAACTGACCCAACAGACGTTGTCCTGTCCAATTTTCAATATTTCGTCCAAAATCTCATAGAAGAAGAGGACGTTAGTTTGGAGTGTTCTTCGAATTTGAAGATTTTCCGGAAAGCTATTCCAATTTTTCTTTTACTCGAAACCTAATTCAGACTTTTAGGAACATCTTAAATTAAAACATAAATAGCCAAATCGATCTAGACGTTCTGAAGTGATGCGCTTACCAACGAACAGTATTTCATTTTTGTTATACAGGATGGCATTCAACGCACAATCTGTTACCATGTCTAAAACCCCCTGCTCTGATTTTTTTTGAGAACTTGGAATCTATGGTTACAGTTAGTGCGTCGATGTCTTGCCAGCCTGTATAAGATAGATAGAAAATAAATTATTTTCTGCTCTTGTTGGAAATAGGTATATAACATGTCATGTAACTTTCTTTTTAGCTATTTCTAAAGTCAGTGAAATTTATTGTTAAGCAAATTGACTACCAACGTAAACTGTCCGGCGTGCGTAGGAACAGATGTACTATGAGCCAAGTTAGGATCCAAGCAGGTGGTTTTCTGTTGTTTCTCCTACCCTCATGGGAAGAAACCATGAGTTTATGTATAAATGATTTATGTTCAATAAACCTTCTACAATTTTCTTAAATGATTTATTGCACGACACCACAACTGAATCACAAGAAAAGAAAAAACATTCGGGTGTCCAAAGCGGAAAAGCTGAAAACGCAACTTTGTCAACTTCAAAAACAACTGTTCAACACAAAAAAGTTGCAAGTACACAAGTAGTACACACAGCAAAAATAGTTTACCCGATCACAGCATAGAATTATGAAAAAGTTTCCCCATCAAATTTATTAAATTAAAAAAAGTGTTGTTAGTACCTTTGCGTCCATCGTGTGCCGCGATGTAGACAGAGGTGGCGGCTACTGCTGTGACGGCTTCTGGCGCGAGTTGAAGAGGATGCCTGCGAAAAGGGGTATACGTCGAGTTTTCAAACTTTCCTCCACTGCCTTAATATACGAGAATAATCATAGAATTATACGTATTTGGGGACCAAAATTGAGTTGTACAGAAGAAAGCTTTCATAAAAAGCCCCCATAAGTAATTGCGGGGTAATAGCGTAACACACTAACAGTAGCATTTGACAGTTCAAAAACATTCATTGCATTATTAACGATGTTGACCAAACAAATTTTTCGAACATATGATGAAGCAATGGATTAGCAGTATCGTTCAAAATTATTCAGATTGAGATTAAATGTGTGTTACGCGATTAGGGTGCTGATGAATAAACTAAGTAGTCAAAACTCTGAGATAACACAATATTTACCGTTACCAACACAAAACACTCGATTGACACTTTTTTAAGGTTCCGAATCAAAGAAAAAGATTATCATAACGCTTGTTCACTTTATCAGCTTTTCCGAGGAACAAACTAAGTAGGTATATCATTAGATCACATTCTCCTTAACCAGTCCTGGAACTACTTATCTACCTTAAAATCATTCGCTCACTGACAACCAACGCACAGCCTAAAACGCTGGTTGTAGAAGCATATAATTTGGCACAAGGAAGGATGTTTGAAATGATCCCATAAAAAGATTTAAAAGGGGATATAAGTTTGTATGCAGTTCGTCATTTTTGCCGATGGAGAAACCCGTCAGGTACTCGATTTTCTGAATATAAATAACTACTTTTTGCCCGTCACTTTGTTCGCATTTAACTTCACCTCTCGGTTTGGACCGCTAAGGGGTGTAGTTTAGAAAAAATCCTTTCTCAGTGCACTTCTACATCCTTTAAAGTCTATTATCTTCTACAGTGCGGCCGACGAGAAATAACGTTTTTGACGTCTGTCAGTTTCATACGAATGAATACGTGTTCTGCGAATTTGAACTTTATTAGCTACTGGAATTGTCGCACTGACAGGTGTCGGGCACGCATTCTCTCGCCGACGGCTAGACTGTAATTATGTATCTCTGTTCGCAGTTGTTTAAACTCAGTTTCTGTCAGTCAATCCGTAAGTCAGTCACAAAATCATGCTTTACCTGTGAACTGCAACTATGTTTTATATACTAAGCAACACTTTTTCAGTAAGTTCGCAGCACACGTGTTGAAAGACTCAACGTAAACAATACTATGATACCATGTCAGTCGTTAAAGTAATTAATGTCAAGTGTATGTATGTGTGTCAAATACGTCATGATGGGGAACGAAAATGTCGGCGAGTCTTAAAAAGGAATTCTGCGGGGTAGTTGGGTAACACACTCACAGTAGTGCAATGGATTTCATTTTGACAGTTCAACAACAATCATTGCGTTATTTACGATGCTGAGCAGACAAATTTTTCGAACAAATGAAGCAATGAATTAGCAATTATCCTTCAGATTGTGATTGAAAATGGGTTACGCAGTTGGGTGCTGCGCTGGTTTGTCTTTCCATTATTCTGAAGCTTACAGAGGCTATAGTCGGTATTTAGAACTAGTTATGGCTAAAATCCGATTCATGAAAATTAAAAAAAAAACACATTTGGTCGTGGTATTTTATTTAAAAAAGATAAAACAATGTTTTGTGTAACTAATCTTTATTTTCGAACAAAAACCGCTCCAAATAAACACCAATAAGAAGCCGTTGTTATGTACCCAAAAACATCTAAAAAATCAGTAAAAAAAAAAATCAGAAAATAGAGTTATTTCCTTTTACAGGTAGTCTCTCAGTAATTAGTGGAAAACTGCGCAAAGGTGGGTTGTTAAAAGGGGAGAGACGAGCGGGTTGCTAAACATCGCCCATCCACTGATATGAAATAAAAACTCCTTTTGAACGCGGAAATGTAGAGTCAGAAGGCCAATTCTCGTAATTTAAAACGTTCAAAATCTAGTCGCAGTCTCATCTCAGCGACAAACAAATGTCAAAAACTTGTCCAAATGTAGGGAAATTAGAAGTATTTTTTGACAGATTGAGACTGAGATCAGACAGTGAACGGTCTTAAAATTACGAGAATTGCCCCTCTGTTATCAGCTAATTGCTAAGATGCAGCGTAAATCTCAAAATTAACCCCCCGGCTGCTATTTGAGATTGCCAAAATTGCAGCCGGATTGAAAAATGCCAAAAAATATATTTTTATAACAAGCGTTTTAAGCATAAAATTGAAAAAAATACCAACTTTTCATTGAATTTAACATACTGAACATGTTTAAACGATAAACAATCAAAGAAGTACAAAGTCCTAGCAGATGGAGGACTACGCCTTGTCATATCGCTTGTCGTCGCTGTCACGGTACTCGTAAAGACATGGCTTTTGACATGTTATTCTTTGAGTCGGTCACCCCCAATCCACCCCCTGCTTTTTAAATGGTGAAGCAGTCAGAAAGGGTCAGTGTGTTAATTCATAATTTGCACTATTTTTTACTATAGTAGTATAGTAGTTACTGGCAGTGACATGGACGCGCAAACTGCAACCATGATTTCAGTACATCTTCTGATCCCCCTAGCGTAGAAATTGGTCGTCGGCTATCATCAAAATCTGCTGATTCATAGAAAAGTGCAGTTCCTACGCGGGCAAAATTTACACTAATGTTTTTTTTTATATTATCGGAATATTTTATAGTGTCGGTACGGAATGTTGTTTATCGTTGTGTATGTCCCTGCCATCCTGTATTTAAGACAGGACAAGTGCTTCGGATCTGGGTCTAAACTTTGCAAAGTTTGAATTGTAAGTGATTTAGCTACAGTTTTAGATTAGGTTGATGATACAGAATCGGAAAGAAATATTGAAATATTTTTGAAAATCCCTATCTTGGTGATAAAATATAATAAATATATCTAGGATTTAAAAATTAATAAATAATAAAAACGTGATTTTTTAGAGTTGCCTTTTAGTTTTCGTCAAAAGGTGCTCGTAATTAGGATACTTAAATAAATAATTATTAGGAAAAATAAGTACCTACTATTTTGACTTTATATCACACTAATAATAAAGCTGAGCAGTTTGTTTGAACGTGCTTATCTCTGGAACTAACAGTCGGATTTAAAAAAATATTGATCTATCTGATAGCTCAATTCTTGAGGAAGGCTTTAGACCCAGTAAAGCTGTACTTTAGGTTCCCTAAAGCACAGCTTTACATTACGCTAGGACCCAAGAAAAAAGTCAGAAAGAACGATAAGCGAAAACGATAATAGCGCGGGCAGACGATGCGATGCGACGGAGTGGGTCGGGAAACAAGAACTTTCACGCAAATAAAGTCACGTACGCAGCTTGTAATTAAATAAAAACAAAAATCGAATCTTAAATAGCGCCATCTGTTTACAATCTATCGCATAAAAGTGAGGGTTGCCTTCTAATGGGGTGTGACTTGGGGATGAGTTTTAGTGAGGAAAGCATTAGGGGTGGGCGGGTGTTTCAAGGGATGTTAATAGTTTCCAAATAAACTGTGAGATGGCGCTTACTATTTTCCTTTCACAAGCTTAGTTTCTGCCAACACTTAGTTATGTTTTTGTTCGGAATAGCACACACACAATAGCAGACACTTTTGATAATGGAGCCAAACTATTTTTAAACAAAACCCGATAACTGTAATGTCCAATAAATAAACAATAGTCCACGTCCCCATTTCATCATCACTGTTCTAAAAAAGGTGAAGGAAAACATCGTAAGGAAACCGGCATGTCCTAGAATCAACAATTCGAAGACATGTGACATCAACCAACCCGCACTGGGCCCACGTGGTGGTCTAGGGTCCCCTTCCTCTTACAGCGAGGCCTGTGTCTCAGCAGTGGGAGCATTATAGGCTGATTATGCCAAGTAGAACAAAGCTGGTCAAATGATGGGGGATTTGACCAGCTTTGTTCTAGGTTCATACTAGTCCTGGACCAAAAAAGCTTGAAGTTCAGGGGTTCAGTTCACTGTGGGGCAAACGCCTCTCCCTTTGCCCCGCAGAAGATACATATAATAGCATACAGTAACATGTACATACATAGTATATATTTGCATACAGTAACTTCTAACTGCAATGTCAGTAATAAATTGTACTTACTTTGTATTCCTGGATTACAACTGTTCCAATTAAACACTTGTGTTCCAGTGTTCTTTATTTTAAACTAGCTGTGCTCGCGACTTCGTTCGCGTAGACGTCGGAATACAATATTGTGTCTCTTTACAAATTTTTTTGTTTTTCTAAAATAACAATTATTTTTAAACTAAATTGAACACTGCTGAAAACTAATAAATTTAAACCTAAATTACTACTTATAACATCAGCTATCTTCCAAGTCCCGACAAAATTGGTTCATCCGTTTCTGAGATTAGCCGGAGCAAACAGACACGCAGGTAAACATTTATACTTATACCTTCATATGCATACAGTAAAAAGCTGCTATTTTGACATTACGAACAGACACTTCCATTTTATTTATTTGACTTTATTTTAGACTTGATTAAGGGCTCATTTTTCAATCGACAGATAATTTTTATTCGTGGAATAATATTGACGTCTGACAGTTTTTGTATGGACGAACTGTCAAAAATTCAAAATTATTCCTCCGATCAAATTATCTGGCGTTGGAAAAATCAGCCCGGTTGCCTGTAGTTCTGCTTACCACATAGCCACATAAATCTTAAAGAGATTAAACTGTAATAATGTCAGTGAGAGTTCTCTGACCTCTTATCAGCGACGGTTTAAAAGCTTCCGTTAGTCTAAAATTAGGCGGTCAGGATTTATCTCACGTGATAACACAATGAAATTCTTTTGTGACGTGACTATCTCTGTTGACTTTGTATGGAGCTCAATGTAAGATCGTTTTTTTTTTAAGTAAATGTTATATGAAGTGGCAATGTAACCTCTAAGAATTATGCGGAAATGAGAGATATGTTACGCCGATCTGTAGAGAGTGATCGTAAAAGCGGTTTCGATCCGAATCCGTGAAATGACGGTCCGAAGTAGTACAATTTGTATGAGGGGTTGCGCACTACTCCGAATTTAGAACATTCCCAATTCGGATTGAACTCGGATCTTGAATTCGGATTCGGTTCGGACGTTGTGCGAAACCGCTCTAGGATAATTACATGTCGAAGATGCCTCACTGAGATACAATACCCCGATGTCGATACTCGCTATTTCTACATAAAGTGCGGTGCGAACACGTCCGCGTCGGTGCAGTCGCACCTGAAATCTCAGTTGCTCAGTTGTGTATTTGTGCTGTACTTTACCTACTCTAGAAGAATAAGTTGAACCGATTTGACCAATCACGAGCCAGATCACTTCGATGCTTGCCGTCAACTGCGATGTAACATCAAAATAGGTATTTTGTTTTCACGCTGGCATCGAGGTAAACCCCCAAGTAGGCCGTTGTATCGCGGCATGTGCGTACGTACGTGTCTATAGGCATGCATTAGTTATACATGGAGGTGACATCGAGGTAGTGAGCTAAACTCCACGAAGGTTGAGGAGATCGTGGAGTACATGCGTGTGAAGACCCACTGGACTTTGAGGGTCGAGAAGTTGGAGTCGCGTCACAACACGAACTTCAAGTCGTTCGTGGTGCGTGTTCCGATACGTCATCATCTCGAGAAGTCCCTCAAGGAAGAGTTCTGGCCGAAGGGTGTTGTGTACCGCGGGTTTCGTGGCCGGCTACATGACACCAGTCAGCGAAATACGACGCAGACACTTCGTGTTGCTTAGTTAGTTTTTAGTGTAATTATAATGTTGTATGTAATTATGTATTTATAGTATTTTTAAGTTATATTGTATTGTATGTGTTTTATATGGGCCTTGATGCCTGAAATAAATGGATAAATAAATAAACTGCTATCGCGAGTATCGCAGTGAGCCACATTCGGCAAGCAATTACCACAATGGTCATCCCAAAGGCAACAATGTCGTTAAAAATATTGACTAGAATGCAGATATGCTACATATAAAAATCTTTTATAAACTGGAATTTTTAAAGAAAATTATAAATAAATCGTCCATATGTGCTTCGTAATATGTAAGTAATTTATCTAATGTAACAATATAGTCAGCATCTGCTAGACGCAACTCCATAATATTTCGCGTAATCATGTCTTATAATATCTAGTCGAATAATGCGTCTGAAGGGCATCATCTTGACTTTATACTTATTTATAACTAGATGAGCCCCGCGGTTTCGCCCTCATAAGTCTCGAGCCCATGGGAATATCGGGATAAAAAGTACCCACTGTATGTCCTAATCTAGGTTACGGTCTACCCATGTGCCAAATTTTATCCAAATTTGTGCAGCCGTTTTAGCATGAAACCGTAACAAACAAACATCTAAACAATTAAATCTTTTTTTTACTATCTGTTGCCCGCGACTTCGTCTGCGATCCAGGATGAAAAGCAGTCGTTTTAGCGTGAAAGCGTAACAAACAAACAAACTTACTTTCGCATTAATACTAATTATTATCTAGTTAGGATAATAGATATATAGATAGGTTAAGTTTTGATAATCAGGAGCTGGCTTTCAAAAGCTCTATAAGTTATATTAAGTTCATAATCATCATCAGCATTTTAGTCCACTGGAGGCCTGCGTCGTTTAAGTCGATGGACAACTCTAAAGCAACTGTTACCAGCCTTCGCTACGAATAACCAGAGGGGACAACTTACGCCATTTCAACACTTACATAGAACCAAACGGCGGTACGTGACGACGGGAAGCCAACGGACGGCATGACGTTGTTGCCTTAGAACAACAAGGAAGGAAGGTGGGCAGGCCTTTGCTGTGAGACACAACCTGTGTCGATACCCTTGCGCCTTTTCATGTTCCTGGCGCCACTGCTGCGGCTGCTGAGACCCTCAAGTGGCGCAAATACTGTAACCTTAAGGGTAACTACAGTTTTGTGCCGTTCGGGTTGGAACGCTCGGGTCATGGGGACCGACAGCGTGACAACTTTTTAAGGAAATTTCTTTTCGACTGGTCTACACTTCACGTGACCATAGGGCTGTTCATTAATAAATAAACATTTATTTCTCTTCCACAAAGGCGCCTTAAAAATATGAAGACACTATTTATTTATTTTATTTATTTAATTAAGGTTCACCAACAGTTGTTACAGACATTACACAGATACAGAGGAACATACAAGTAATTGTGTCTTAAAACTAACTGCACAACCAATTACAGGTAAACACCACATGCAAAATGCTCTTTAGAAAATATAAACTAAATTTTAAAGACTGACACTACATCTGATAAATCCTTTGTGGGAGACTGGTATCTGCACTAGGAAAAACCTGTCACACAGATTACCAGCCCCCCCCCCCCCAAACAATGATTGAGTAATCTTAAGATATTGAGTAATCTTAAGATAGCCAGATTATTTTAACCTTTGGTAGGAGAACAGAGTAAACCAAAATAAAGGGGAGAAAAGAAACAAAATTTGAATTGATATTGAGTACTAGTGAAGTAGTGTGGTGTGGTGTGGAGTGGTATGGTAATTTTTGGCCAAATACTTAGAATTGCCATTCATCGTGGTAATGCTGCCCGTCTTCTGAGTACGTTTCCGGATGACAGCGATGCGGACGAGTCCTTCGACGCCTAATTGCCCTTTGGTTTTTGTACTTATTTGTATAGTTAGTTAGTTAGTCATTAATTTAATACCTAGTGCAATAGTTAGCTTTGTTTAATATTGTAAAAGTTGCATAGAAAATATTTGTTGCTACATAGATTTTATTACTACGACAAATCGCTTGTAGGTAAGTATTGATAAAGTCATGATAATAGGCACAATGTGGTATGGTCTATTGATGACGTCATCATTTTATCACGAACTTCTATAGTAAATGAGCCTACAGGTCACTGCGGGTCGGCTATCTGCTTAGAAAAAGATAAAATGCACAAAAATTGTGTGATATTATTTGTAAAGCTGCTGTCTGATTACAATGAACTACTGTTCTCAATCGTGATTCTGGGTAATTTTGTGAGTTGAATGAATTTAGATACGTATGAGTTGTGCTCAAAATATTATCATTATTTGGTTTGACATAGTAGCACCTAATTAGCTGATGTGAATGCATCTTCTAGCCTGGAGATATTGAATCTGTCCAGTCGATGTTTGAAGCAGCATAGCAGTGCGATTCTGTAACCATCTCACCGTGAAAACTTAGGTGAATTGAGCGTGGAGTGAGCTGTTATTCCAACTAATACTAGGGATTGACACTATTGGTAGCTCACTCTAGCTCACTTCACCTAACTTTTCACGGTGAGATTTTTACAGAATCGATCGGCTGTTCAGACTTTGATATCGCCTCTTATAGACCACTTCCCTTCCAGCTAGTTGGTTTAAGAGAAGTGGATGATGCTTTTTTAAACCTTATAAATATATATTCGTAGGTAAACTGAATGTCTTGTGAGTATTAAGTACAAGAGCGACTTGTTTTCTTCTCCTTATACAGGGTTGCAGGGCCGTCCACGCGCATCCTGTTACCATGGGTTCAGTTCATTGATTCTGAACATCCATACGTTGAATTTATTCACACTATTCTAGGACACGGCAGATTTGTTTTGATAACAATAAAAAATCTGCTCTAGGGGGTGCTTCAGTATCATAGGACAAACACACTATGTATGAACTAATTGCCAAATGAAAACAAATTTTCGCATTAAATTAATTTGAAATAACTTAGCTTACATCCACTATCTAGCGCACAGCTATCAACGCAACGGCTAAAAACGGGCATAGCTTCTTAAATTCGACAGCGTCTCTACTAGGAAACTCGGCCGACACCCGTTGCAAACTGTGGCAGGATACTCTTCCCCCACCTACTTTCTATCTACCACCAAAGGCGCATCTCTTTGCATTGCCACCGACGAAACCATGGGAAGTGGCGAGGTTTTAGAGCGCTAAGACACTGGGATGCCATGGCGACGTCTCTGGCTACGTGGAGACTGGATAGTCAGGCGACCTGGCGACGTGTAGCGAAGTCGCCATTATTGTTCGTTTGACGAAGAAAAAGACTTACGGTTACAGCACGCTTGCGTTCCTAGAAGGGGTAGACAGGTGAGGATGTGGGTGGAGGTAGAGGTTGGAGAGCTGTGTGTGTATACCCAAATTTCGCCAATTGTCCCCGTCCGGGTACAGGGCTGCACCAGAGAAATGTCTACTGGTTAAATGATTTTATTTTGTAAGTAGGTTTGTACAAACACTTTTACACGTCAATCATATTTTAAAACTAGATGAGGTCGGCGTTTCATAACTGCTAGTCTGAGAAGAAAGGCCGAAACATACTCAGAGGTCACAGTCTGGTTTTTTGAGGTAAGAACCACACAGATTGAGAGGACCTGTCCAGTCAGTGCACGCATTTGTCAGAAATCGTGCAGCTCAGCTTGACCGATTGACCGATTGCTCATCCAATCAGTATTTCGCCAAAAGAAATTAATTGCAGTACAAGGGAAAAGGAACCTTCTAGGCATCTAAACAAAGTGTTTTGATAATCCTAAATTCCCGAAGCGATCTCGGCTTCGAGGATTGGCTTCGGGCAGGTTTATTTTTTAGTAAACCTGCGGGGTAATTGCGTAACAGACTAACAGTAGCAATGCCTTCCATTTTGACAGTTCAACAACATTCATTGCATTATTTACGTTGATGAGCAGACAAATTTTTCGAACATATGAAGCAATGGTTTACCAGTCTTCCTCCTTCAAAATGATTCAGTTTGTGATTGAAAGTGTGTTATATAATTAGGGTGTAGTATAGGGTATTGAATAATTACTTAGTATTTAATCACTTTCAGGGTTTTTAGAGCCGTACTTATATTTTGACCAAGATGTCCGGTTTGTAGAGTTAGGGGCTCGGCTCTACATTAGATATGATAACTTTTTAACAGACTGACATGAAATATTTTTGATGAGATTATTTATTACGAGGCATCATTTATAATCTCTCATTAGATAACTGTGGGTAGTTCAGCTGGACATCTGCCCCTCCCCCTAGACAAAATCTCTTACTACGCCAATGTGTATAGGTACACCTCTGCTCAAACCTTTGGGAAAACAAGGCGTGATGTTAATCTGAACTAGGCAGGTACCAATATACACCTGCTGTACTACTAGGCACCACCCACAAGCATTAAAATTACCTTGGAACAGCGGTTTCCAATATACCTCTACCTCTAATTTCCCTACATTTTTGACAAGTTTTTGACATTGATTGTCGCTGAGATGAGATTGCGACTAGATTTTGTAATTTTGTGTTTTGTTGATTTTGTGTTTTGTTTTTTTTTTTTTTGAATGTATTTTCTTTCTTTCTTTTCATTCTATTTTGAACGTTTATAATTACGGGAATAGGCCTTCTGGAGTCGGCGGTTGGTAGCTGCGCCACCAGCGCCACACTTTTAACTTTTGCAGTTTTAGTATTTTGTTTCCAATAAACGATTATTAAGTTCAGAGCTTCCTGTTAACCCTTTGATACTAAGGTGCGTTTTTTTGTGGAACCTTAAAAAGTTGCGCTGGATATCTTGTTTATTTATTATCTCTAAGGTTATTTTCTGTCAGAGAGAAATAGGCACAATAATCATCATTATAGTTTAATTAATAAAACATGTAATGTACTTATTACTTTTATAATTATATCTATTCAAACAGCCTTTATAATCATTAATTAAAACTCAACATATTTTTTTGCGTACGCTTTACATTTGGCTCTAACTAAACATTAAGCCTTTGTGCGAGCGAGACGACGCTATTTGATAGAAAGAGACAGTGAAATGAATGACCTAATGCACTCGTATTCCGGCGAAGACTATTCATGTGTTTGAAATGAAATAGGCAGACTAGGGAAACGGCATAGACTGAATTATTTGTGGCAGATGTGACACTTGGTCAGGCTTTTAGGCTAGTTTACCGATTAGAGCAACTATAAGTGCCTATGGAGTTTGTAGCTCATTAGTTTCCAAAGGACGTTACTTTTTGGGTAACTTAATTTAAACAAAAATGTTTTGATTTTGATTGTTTTGAGGTCACCAACCAGAGCTTATGCGGTCAGATAGACAGTCGCTCCATGTAAAATACTGATATCCAGCTGCATCCAGTTAGACTGAAAACCGACCACAACATAGTTGGGAACAGGCTAGGCAGAGTGATTGAACCAGCGAAACACGAGGGAACAAAATATTAGATTTTTGGTGACAGACGATCAAGAACACTTAGGAATAACTTCGAGAAGGAACTTAACATAATTAAATGTTTAAGAAGAAGTAACACCTACTTAACAGCAAAATCGTACGCTATAGATTGAATGAATAGCTTCAGAAGCATGAAGGTCTCCATAATTAATTCTAAATATTTTTGACATATCTCGGGACCCTGGGGTCCCGGACCTTTGAAAGGCGTACTAGGGGCCAAAGCCAACTCACAGAGGCCCTTTACACAATTCTAAATGATGAGGAGGCACCAACCGTCGATTATCCCTGTATGCACCATGCAAGTGCACCCAAGGACAAGAAGTGCACTAAAGGCAAGCCAGAGGTGAGGAACAAGAGTTCTCCCGGGAAAAAGGGTCAGTGGGGTCGCTACTGTCCATCAGCTCGCCACATGCTGCCTTGCGGGTTCTTGTATCTCTCATGGTCTGGCTCCTCACCCTAGACCTGATCCGGCAAAGTAAACTCTTCCGTCACTGACCTATTCTAAATATTATTATTAGGACCAGTGAACAACAAAAATATTTTAGCTGAAAATAACTAAAGTAATAAAGGTTAGTAAAGGGACATGATAATGCAATAAACTGAAAACCAGAACATTAGCAGCAGTACCTAATCCTGGTGCGTCATCTGCAGTTATTTATAGTTTTATAACATTTATTACATAAACAAATCGATCGGAGAAGGAGCGTCTCATTAAATTAAACAGTCTATATAATTAAATGTCCTACGAATCCTACTAATATTATAAAAGCGAAAGTTTGTATGGATGGATGGATGGATGGATGGATAGATGGATGGAAGGATGGATCGATCGCGATCGCGTTTATAATATTACAAGCATCCAGCTTGTAATATTATAAACGCGAAAGTTTGTATGGATGGATGGATGTTTGTTACTCTTTCATGCAACAACTACTGAACGGATTTGGATGAAATTTGGCATACATATATGTAGTTTATAACCAGGATATTTTTTATCCCGATATTCCTACGGGATCAAAACTTATGCAGGTGAAACCGCGGGATGCAGCTAATAATAAGTAATAAAGTTACAGGAATATTCTGGCTAGTAGAGATAGTCAACATAAACATAAACCCCTTTATTCATAAACATTGCTTAAAGTTAAGCAGTGATTAGCGTCTGTTTAACCATACATTTTTGACGTTTAAATGTTACTTAACTTTAATCATTGTTTATGAAAAAACCCTTATGATATAAGTAAGCAGGTATATTTATTTGCAAACAGGTAAAATAATTTACCAATGCAAATCAGCGGGGTAATTGCGTAACACTCTAACAGTAAGAATTGCTTCCATTTTGACAGTTCAACAACACTCATTGCGTTCTTTACGTTGTTGAGCGGACAAATTTTCCGATCATATGAAGCAATGGATTAGCAATATTCTTTAAAATGATTCAGATTGTGATGTGTAACGCAATTAGGGTGCTGGTTCTCAACCAGTACTTTTCGAAAAGTTACAAAAAACGCCTACCCTTACCATTTTAGCTAAAAACGTGTGCTGAAAAATAGAGTGAATGTTATAAAACTTGTCAGAGTACCTATGAGGGGCTAGGCAACCTATAGATACCGATGTAATACTATGTATACACCCCTTTAGCAGACTTCAAAGCCGACCGATGGCTCATAATCTATTTCTATAGGCCTTCTATGGGACGCTTATGGTAATCTGTTTCCGTTTAATGCACTTCATGTAGTTTTATGGAGTGCAGTCTCTACACTCAGAAATAGGGCATTATTGGTTCGACTCGTTATTTGATTTTATCAGATTAGGCAGTTTATTTTATATGTATTTTTGTTTATAATGGGTGTGTGAAGATGAACTATTGAAGAAACACCTGACGATCGATTCTGTAAAAATCTCACCGTGAAAAGTTAGGTGAAGTGAGCTTAGAGTGAGCTGTCAATAGTGTCAATCCCTAGTATTAGTTGGAATGACAGCTCACTTCACGCTCACTTCACCTAAGTTTTCACGGTGAGATGGTTACAGAATCGCACTGCTGTATATCCTTACGTCTCTTGTGAAATATTGGGATGTAAGGAATACAACTGTTACTTTCATTCATCCTAATTTAAATTATTATCTCCAATCTTTGATAGGTTTAATACAAAACCCCTTATCAATAGCTTTTTTTTACTAGAGTTCATCTGTCACCATGTGTCTTCATTTGTGTTCATTTGTCTGCAGAAGATTGATACAAAAGGATCCTGGATCGTGAAAAGGAACGAAAAAAAAATTGTATAAGCTTAATCAAAATCTTAAATATAATATTAGCTTAACCAGCCTATGATGTTCCCACTGCTGGGACACGGGCCTCGTCTCAGTGAGAGGGACCATAGGTACATTTTAATTAATGAACACATGGAAGACACATCAAAAACTCCAACAAACTATAACTACTATACTTACTACTATTCTACGAGTATACTATCCATGTTAGTCCCCACTTACGAACAACTTTGTATATCTAAAATTGGGAACATCATGGAGACCTTTGCATGGCTCGCCGATTCCTTCCCGCTGACCGCACATGTTGGCATTCTAACAGAAAACAAAAGGCGAACCTTTTCAGGTTTGTTCACAAAAAACCGTCGGTATGGGGCCACGTTCCCTGCCAATGCTGGGGCCGCAAAGATTAGGGCGCGTATAGACGTGGTACTTGGTTTGTTTTAATTTTGTGTATCAACATGCCCTTCATGTCAATCATATTATTTGGACCCGATAGTGCTAAAATATACCATGCACAGGATAGAAAATATGCTTTATGTCATGCCAAAGTCGGCCCTTATTCTAAAATGTAAATTGAAAAAGACTAACAGGGAGACTTCCCTGTGTGTGATAAACTTAAAATGTAACATCCAAATTCACACATTTCAAAGTAACAAACTTTTAAACATCCCAAGTTACAAAGTTTCAATTGCAAAGTCACAAATATCCATACACAATAAATTATAAAAAACCAAACACATAAAATTACAAACATCCTCACTCACAAAGTCACAAACAACCAAACTACAAAGGTACCTAACTAACATTAAAAGTCTCAAACATCGAAATATTCACAAATTATTAGAAGGACAAGCCCAGCCTCTTTCCTCTCAGAGGCAAACCTATCTGCCGTCCAAACAGCCACTTAATCTTTGGTCGAGTGTTGTGAAACCGGCGCGCGTCACTCAGTGCTGGCTCGAAGCGCGCGGGCTTACGTCGCGTCGCGCAAAATGGCGGACGTCCCCACACTATTTATCACATTTATATCTATAATACTGTCTGTAACCGCACAGGATTACTACCATACGCCCCGGATTGGCTCGAAACAACTGGCTTCGTGTTACAATAGTGAAGGAGTCCCTCAAGTAAGTCGAGCTTTTAGATTACACTTATTTTTTGTCTTATTTGTTCGGCTTTCGAGTGTAACTGTATGTTTCGTTGTAGCTTTTATAGTTTGTTGTGTTGTTCAAAAGTTGTGATTCTGAAAAGTTTATCTCAAGACATGTTGATATACCATAAGCTAGATAGATTGTGAAGTGTTTAGTGTACGGTCACGTAGTCAGCTTTTGTTTATGTGAGCTTTTAGTTCAATCAGTCTAAACTTAGTTATGACCGCTAAAAGAGAGACCCATTAAAGAAACTTTTAACGTTGGACGTAGTTCAAGTAGTTTATCTCAAACTTTACATCAATAAAGACTTTTAAATGAATGGAATAGAACTTTATTTTAGCTTCAAAAGCTCGTCAAAAGTCAACTTTCCCTAAACAACGGAATGTTTGGTCCTACAGCCACATTAGGCTGTTATTTACCGATATCCAGCGCCACACAATGCCTACTATAACGCTTTGTCCTTTACAGCATAGGCAGAGCTCTATCAACTTCAACCATCTGGCTATGATACATATGTTTCAATTTGAACACTGCTTATTGGGTAAAATCTTAGTCACACAACCAATTGTGAACATTAATTAACCCTTTATTGCATCCAGATGTTATACCAATACAACAGCACATACTTAACTAAGTATTAAGATTCTTATCAATTATCACCCAAAGACCCTTGCATCTTTACTGTGGAGCATGGGTTCTGCATTTACTAGGCTGCTATAATATGCGTCTTGTGCCTGCTGAAGTAGATACCTAGCGATCCCCCAACAACAAAACAGCAGTCTGTTCTCAATCTACTGTTGGATGCTGTGGTATTTTTGCTGATAATAAGCCCTTAGCCTTATTACGACACCAGAGAAGATAACGAAGCTATTGCTCTTAAAAATATTGATAAAGTTATAAGATGAAGTGTCGCTTTTGGCCTCCATAGAGTTGGCCTAATGTCGTCACCGTTGGGACTTTACTAGTTGTCTGTATACAGCCTTAGTTTCCAGCCATGACTTTTGAAACCAGTGCTTGAATGTAACATATATCTCCTTCTCACATAACGCATGATCAATATGATTAAAAGACAAAAAGTCATGCCATGCCGTGAAAACAAAGCCAGCAATGAGTTACCATAGCATGACCGAGTCTGCAGGGCACGTTGGACCTACGTTTAAGTAACTTTTGGAGTACCTATTATATGTCTATCCATATGCTAGTGCTGTCATAGCTATATGGAGACTTACCAGCATTACCAAAAACGCTGGCCCCTACATTACAGCCCATCTCTCCGAACACAAGCGTGATAATCCCATTGAAACATGAATGAACTATCACAGAAACTGATAAAAAATATAACCCTCTCAGTTGCTAGTTACTTTTAGGGGATCGTAGGTTATCAGGCGGAGTCGGGTCTCTGTAATGAGTTCGTTAGCTCTCCGCCTAATGTCCCGTTATCAGTGCAAACGGAACATACTTATCGCATCCGTCATGCTTATTTTATTGTCTACATGTAAATTGTGTCATTATTTTTGTAGCTTAACGCTGCCCTTTTTGGGGTGTAAGTAGGGAGCTATAGTTAAAATTCAGTTGGAGGTTGCAGTTGGAGGATGGCAGTGAACCTATCTATGGGTTAATTTTCATAAATAGCAATAGCAGATGAATGTTTCATTTCTAACTGAATAATCACCACGCGGATCTAAAACGTATCTTTGCTAATTAGAATAAAGTATGACCGAGATTAATACAGACAGAAAATCATGAAATCGCAAAAGAAAGTCTCCAAAGTTTGTCACAAACTCACATGTCCGATTTGTGGTTAATTAAAGTTCTTGTTAAGTTGGGTCAAAAGATACGAAACCTGGCAGAAGCCGAAAAATGACGTCAAGAAGAACCAAACGTTAGAACAAAATATTATGTCGTTCACCCAAAAGCTTCTTCAACATACAGTCAACTCATGTTGCTTGTAACATCATCATGCAATCTGCCTTATTCAAAGCTTATTGATGGTAATGAACATACCTAAGGTTCTAATTCAAAATAATGTTATTTTAGGCGACCAACCTACTCGTATAAGTTCTCAAAATAGTGAAGGATAACATCGTGGGGAATTCGGCGTGTCCTAGAACCAAAAATTCAAAGACGTGTGCCCTTGTAGTGGATTACGGCCCACTCCTTCTCACAGAGAGGAGGCCTGCATCCCAGCCGTGGGAACATTATAGGCGGATTCTATACCTATAATATGGACCAAGCAGACTGCCAGCGAATTCCGCCAACTTCGCAAAACTTAAAGATAACCTCAAACAAACGGCTATTATATTCTTCGAACTAAATGCCGCTTTCTGTCCATCCATCCGTCTATTCTTGGTACAAAAACAAAGGACATCTGTTTTGCATTGTATAGATTCTTGCATGTCTAGGAATACCTCAGGCACATTTATTGTACTCGTGTAATTAAGCTCCCCTTTGTTCTATAATATGGTGATTCTTGTCTGACTGAATTGAAAAAGATTTTATTATCTTGTGAAACTCCACTGAGTTGCAAAAGCATTTATTAATGAAACTTCACCATTAAAATTAAATAAAATCAGTTATGGTGGGTGAAACTTAATGGCCGATTCGCTAGGAAACATTAAAGAGATAAGTCTATAGAATAATCTCTGAGTGTCAGTTATTTGGTTACGACATTCAAATGGACTTGGATGATAAAAATGATTTCTAATAAAAAGTACGACACGCTAGTGCGCGAGACTGCTGGACGTAGCAACTATAATGAATCCTTTCGGGATCACGGGCGTGACTCTCTATTACAGACATGAATTGTAATGAAACGAGCAATGAAGCGATTATACGCCTCAATACTCTTTGTCATGGAAATGGAAGCACAGGTAATACGAACTTACAGATGCATCAGCAATCAAGTACCTACTGATATGTCATTGTCTTCTAAACAGCATGATGGATTGTTTTCTACTGAGGTATATTATATGCCCCTCGGCTAAACTCCTGCCTTTGTTATTTACAAATCGAGATTCCGCTGTGTCCGCTGTGTGTGTGAGAAGCTTGTTTAGCTGAAATTATTGCAGTACCGACAACTACGGTATATTTCTGTTACTGGTAGTCGATAGCCAGAAATCTCAATGGATCCTAACTGCCATTCCCAGATAAAAGAAAGCATTCGTTTGGATTGGGAAACAATAGTTAATGCGGATATTAAATGACGACACTTAAATGAAGATACACAGGGGGCCAACCATCACCTGTTATAGCAATATTATTTTAATCTTACTTCAGTGTGAGAAAGATATAGAGGTATACGTCCTGCATAGCTCCATTTTTAGGGTTCCGTAGCCAAATGGCTAAAACGGAACCCTTATGGATTCGTCATGTCTGTCTGTCTGTCAGTCCGTATGTCACAGCCACTTTTTTCCGAAACTATAAGAACTATACTGTTGAAACTTGGTAAGTAGATGTATTCTGTGAACCGAATTAAGATTTTCCACACAAAAATATAGAAAAAAAAACGATAAATTTTGGGGGTTCCCCATACTTAGAACTGAAACTCATTTTTTTTTTATTTCACAAAGCCATACGTGTGGGGTATCTATGGATAGGTCTTCAAAAATGATATTGAGGTTTCTAATATCATTTTTTTCTATACTGAATAGTTTGCGCGAGAGACCCATCCAAAGTGGTAAAATGTGTGTCCCCCCTGTAACTTCTAAAATAAGAGAAAGATAAAACTAAAAAAATATATGTTGTACATTACTATGTAAACTTCCACCGAAAATTTGTTTGAACGAGATCTAGTAAGTAGTTTTTTTTTAATACGTCATAAATCGTAATTTGTCATTGTACGCACTTGGCCGGTTTTGTATGTATGTAGTTGAAATTACGAATGACTTCGGAAAGACGTGGTATTTTTCACCTTACAGGAGTCCCTATAAGGTGAAAAATACCACGTCTTTAGGTGAAAACTATGATGTTATGTTGGTGTGTAAGTATAAGAAAGTGTAGTTACTTTCAAGTTTCAAGGGATGATCGGAGCCTTTGGCGGCCATAGCAAAAATACCACGTGTGCGTTGCGTGTGTTTTCCACATGTCATTTAGCAAAGCAAGCCATCGTTGCTGGATTCCTATACCGGCTGTCTCGGCCTATAATCATCATCATCATCATTTGCCGAGCCTTTTCCCAACTATGTTGGGGTCGGCTTCCAGTCTAACCGGATGCAGCTGAATACCAATATTTTGAAGCGACTGCCTATCTGACCTCCACAACCCAGTTAATGGGTAATACGATACCCCTTGGTAAGACTGGTTGTCAGATTCGGCCTATAATATTGTTGGCAATAACTCTATTACTGGATACCGCGAATGGACTCGATAATACCCTATGTATTTACAGGCCCCTATAAAAGCTGATCAAAGACCTTTCAAAGATTAATCAAGAAAGACCAATGAAATGATGCGTGGAGTGTGAAAGATGATTTGGCTAGAAAGGGGGTATAATTACTGAGATGACGATTAATAGAGAAGTATGGAAGAAGTAGACATGTTGTGCCGGCCCAACATTAATAGAAATAAGGTCAAGAGAATGATGATTGAAAAACACCTACTACTACACCTAGAATCAATCGGCTGGACTGGAAAGGTAGGAGTTATGTAGTCGCCATTGATGTTAATGACAGCCGTCATTAACATCAATGGCGACTACATAACTCGCCTCTTGCTTGCTGACGATATCGTAGTCATGGCTGAGACTATGGAGGACCTCAGTACAATGCTCGATGACCTCACTAGAGCCTCAGAAAGAGTGGGTCTTAAAACGAACACGGACAAAACGAAGATCATGTCAAATGCAACACTGTAACACCCTCTGTCATGAAGATCGGAGACGCTACACTCGAAGTCGTGGACGAGTATGTTTACCTAGGACAAACTGTCCAGTTGGGTAGGTCCACCTTCGAGAAAGAGGTCAATCGTCGAATCCAACTCGGCTGGGCAGCGTCTGGGAAGCTAACCGGAAAATCGAATTTAACGTTTTTTTTTTTTAATATTATTGTCACACTTACAGAATTAAAGTCATGGCAATAAAGCTTATAATACCTACTAAATAAGTCCACGTAGGTACATACTTAGATGATATATTTACATTTATTTCGAACATATGTAGTTGCTTATATGATGGTTCTACCGCTTTGCTGTCATAGTACCAAATGCTTAGGATGACGTTCCAAACGGATTAAAAACATCCTTTTCCGTTGGCCGGCCACTTTCGATTTTGGGCCAAACTTTGTATGAAACCTGTATGATCTCCTTACAGTTCTAAGGCTTCCTATTATATCGATCTAAGAATAAGAACCTACTGTTAAAATTGTCCTCCCTCTTTTCTAAGTGCCGAAAATAAGGATGTGAAATAATTCGTTATGTTCATCATATTCCTAGGTACACAGTAGAAGCTATTCAATGTGTTTGTCTCTTTATTTTAAGAATCATGTGTAGACTACTCACTACAGTACTGTCTCGTCATTATATTGATTTCAGCTGAGTCGTCCTAAATCTATACTCATAATAAAGTGGAAGAGTTTGTTTGAACGCAGTAATCTCTAGAACTGCCGGTCGGATTCGTAAAAATCTTTTATATTTAATAGCCCAATTCTTGAGAAAGTCTATAGGCTAGAAACAAACACGCTAGGACCCTGAGAAGCCAAGTAGAAAGGAGAAAATCAGGAATAACGCTAAGCGAAAACGAAGTACTAGCGCTGGCAGGCGATGCGATGCGATGGGGTGGGTCGGGGGAACTAAAAATTCAACATGGACAAAGTCGCGTACTCTAGTTCAAAAACAAGTACAAAAAGCTTAACTACTTCAAAGGGTTCAGACAAAACTTTTGAATGAATCTAGATTTGATATGACTGTCATCCTAATTATGTAAACATCACTAAATCGATGGATGACGTGACGAGGTCATAATCTGCGACTATTTTCGTATAAATAAGTGAGTTTCTCTTCAAATTACGTGCGGTCTTGAGTGATTTTCAAAGTAAACTTAACAGCACTCCTATTATAGTAACTACAACTATAAAACTGAACTAACGATACTACATAACTTCAAACATCTCTTTTCACATACAAACAAAACACAAACGTACCCTTCAAAAAGCAAAGAAAAAAATAAGATAGACAAGGAAACTCGCTTCATATCGCGACACATGGTAGCAGCCAAAATAGTGCAGCTATATATAGCAACGACTCATAGGACATTCACCCATCCACCTTTCTTGCACTACGTAAGGATTTCGCGCTCACTATTACATCAGAGCAACCTAAACGTAAACTTACGAGTAAACATTTTTACGTAAACGTTTACTCGCTAGTTTACGTTTTGGTTTGAGTAGGTAGGCAAGCAGTGAAGTTTGGTTGCGGAAATAGTGCAAACAAATGATTAAAATAACCATGTCAATCTTCATCTAATAGGTAAAGTCAAAACATACATAGCGTTTAACTAACTAAAAGTTAGAAAAATATAAGAAAATCCCTATAAATAGTTTTTGTGTATCAGCCTGATAGTAGCAAAAGCTACTATAGCCTATAGCCGGATGCGCAAAAATAGCCCGCGAAATTCAAAATTTGCGGTTTTTACAATGTGCGGGTCTAGTATCAGGTTTTATGTGATGCGCGACCGTAACAAATATTACTTTACAGAATAACAATCATTAGAATCAGCAATACAACTGCTTAGTTAGAATTGGCCTCGAATGTCATGATTTCGTAAAATAGTCATTCAATAGGGTAATATGAACTTTGTATTGAGGATTTTTATGAGTATAATTCTAATACCAAATATTAGTTACGCCGCGAATCATAATTATTTAGAACAACATACAGCCTGGTACTGACCTGCAAAATGCAAAAAACGTAAGAAAAATTTGTATTTCACTGGTTACCCTGACGCTTTCACCTCAAATTACTTGAAACTGTATCAGCATCAACATAAATATGTTAGTCTATATTTCACCATAAATAATAATATTGCATTTAGGTACCTACGTAGGTACCAACTCTATTTGCATATTTTATATATCGCAGCAAGTAGCAACAGATAATTCCGGATCACATTACTAATGACCACACAATATTCGCGTTGCAACCAGACTGGTAAATAGGACGTTCTAAGAACTCGCCAGATGAAGCATAGGTATTATATTCACGCTGTAGTTTTAATGGCACTCGGAGTCGGGGACTGCCAGTATTGAGGATGGTTGTAATGAAGATGAAGAAGGACATTGTTGAATGAACGAGTATTTTGAACTTTATCTCTCGTGGCGTAACGAGATACATATATATGTCAGAATATTAATGAATAACTTACATGCGTTCGTGCAATATTCGTTCTGAGAGCTTGTACAGACGCCTGCACATCAGGTCAAGCTACTACAATCTGTCAAATTTCTGTAATGGATTTTCAACTTTATACCTAAAGCATTATGTTCAAGGTTGATTGGGAAAATTAGACAGTTTCGGGTAGCTTGATGTGCTGGCGTCTGTCTATACGTAATATCTCTACTAGCACAGAACATAATCAGCGCGCTATGGAGCGAGGTATCCTTGGAGTCTCTTTGAAGACTAAAATCAGGAATGAAATTATCCGGAAAAGAACCGGAGTTACCGACATAGCTTGCAGAGTGGCAAATACACCGAAGTGGCAGTGGGTTGACCATGTTTGTCGAAAGACCGATGGCCGGTAGAGCAGATGAGTCTTGGAATGGAGACCGCGTATCGGCAAACGTAGTGTGGGACGTACCCCAGCTAGATGGACCGACGATCATAAGTCTGTGTGGGTCTTTTTCTTCAAAAGGCCATCTCAGACACTAATCCTCATCATGATCTGTACAAGTTTATATGACGAGACTTTAAAAGAGACTGTGACCTCTAAGTTTTTTGGTCTTGCTTCTTAGAGTAGTCGGATAGGAAACACCAATCTCATATAGTTTTAAAATATTGCCATTTTACATGGCAATTATAATTTAGTTTTATCATGTTCTGTCACAGAACATAATTATAGTGTGTGTAGGTGGTGGGTTCAAAACCAGGTAGGCGTTTTACTTTGTGTAAATAATATCATCCCCACTGTCCTCACAACGGTCAAGGGAAACATCCTGAGGAAACCGGCATGTCCAAACCTTGGTCTATAGGAACCAGCCTTCCGTGCTCAGATAGTATCGTTACAGATTCTCAGTCATTTGTTTTTATTATCTTGGATTACGCCCTAGCAGCATCTTACACGTTCAAATGGCATACTGTAAAGGGCAAATTTTATCACAATTATGTACTTGTTATGATAGAATGGTTTATTTTAGTATACCTAGATACATATTTTGTGGTTCATAAAGCCACCGAAATAACATAATCTATTATGTTCCCACTGCTGAGACTTAGGCTCAATCTCCGAGAAAACCGACCTCAATCCACCACGCAGGCCCAGTGATGGCTGGTGGAAGCCACGTGTCACCATTATAGGAGGATATCTACCGCCCGTTCAAAGTTATTTTACCTCTGGCAGCAGCAACAATATAGCAACCTTATTGCAACAAAAATAAAAGTCATTGTGATGTTGACAGACTTGGCAACGGCAGCGACCCACTAGCGGCATTATTGCCATGAAAATAAAGATCAATATGATTTTCACAGTGATGCAAAATCAGTGGTAAAATAACTGCGAACGGACTGTATGTTTCGAGCCCACAAATTATATACAGGGTGGCAGGGACATCGACGCGCAAACTGTAACCATGAATTCAGCACATGAGCTTAGACCCCATAGCGTAGAAATTTTTCGTCGGTTATAAAAAAAAAATCTTCTGTTTCATAGAAAAGTGCAATACCTACGCGCTCAAAATATATGGAACAGCAATATTTTTTTTAATAACCGAAGAAAAATTTCAACACTATGGAGTATAAACTCATGTGCATATAACTGCATGGTTACAGTTTGCGCGTCGATGTCCTTGCCACCCTGTATTATGTTAACTCGTTAGTTGGGTTCTTTAGGTAAAACTGGGATAACATTACTCTCTACTGGATCACCACTGCTCTTATCTCTATCTTCAAATACTGTAACGTTATCAATTCCCTAAGCTATTTTACTGATTCCCTTTCTTTCCTTATCCGCAGAGATGTATACCGGAGTTCGAGAACGCTGCCTTTATGGTGCAGATGGAAGCGACCAACACCTGCGGAGACAACGGCAACAAGGTCTACTGCATCCAGACTTCAGCTGGCACTTCTACTAGGTGCGTTCAAAATATAGTAGCGATAGCATGTTTTTTCAAGCAGTGAAGTTTTGGTTGTAAAATTTCATCATCATCATTTGCGTTGCCTTTCCCCAACCAGTCTATCCGCTTGCAGCGGAATTTCAGTACTTTAAATGGAGCGACTGGCTATCTGACCCCCACTCAATTAATGGACGCAGACTGGTTCTGGTGGTTCTGGAATCAGTCCAAAATTTTTAGCGTGGGTATCGCACCCTGGATAGTTGGCCAAAATTCTCGCTGGCTTTTGTTTTTATCACGCATGGGCATCATACAGTTCGTGCTGATACTAAAGAGACGGAAGACACCGATTGGCGGTTCCACCCTCACTTAGCCCCTTTTCGAAGTAATGGCTCACTGGCTGGATGATGCCAGCTAGCTGGCATCAACTATCCGAAAACCAGTCATGGGATAAGGTGCTTGCCTAAAAAAGAGGGTTCCCGGTAAAGACAAAGTCGGTACCGATCGGTGTGGGTTACATAGTCCCGTGTTAATTTATGCGCTCACACAAAAAGAAGTATGGAAAACATGTTACCGTTTATTTATAGATCAACTTGCAGCAAACTGTACCGGGAGTCAGCCTCAAAAACCGGCTTCTATATGCAAGCCCTGACAAAGAATTCATGGTTAACCACCTCTCCTTTTATCTACCTTTACAGGTCATGCGATAGCTGCCAAGCGGGCCAGTTCTCTAGCTACTACCTAACAGATCTCCACTACGAGCAGGACAACCAGACCTGGTGGCAGTCAGAGACCATGAAGGAGGGGATCCAGTACCCTAACCAGGTCAACCTGACGCTGCACTTAGGTAAGCTCGTTTTGATGAAATACAACTAAACGTAGTGAAGATATTTTGGATGACGCGACGATGGTAGCAGGCAATATTTTACGCATGATGTACGGTATATAAAATAGGATATCATGTTAATATCTTACTGTTGACTATTACAGGCAAGGCATACGACATCACGTACGTGAGGATCGTGTTCTACTCGCCCAGACCTCAGAGTTTCGCCGTCTATAAGAAGAGTGATGAAGAAAGGGTTTGGGAGCCTTTCCAATACTTCAGGTAATTCATACGTATGACGGGCACAAAACTTGAAAAAACACATTCAAAATATTGACTGTAAAGATGCATGCCATTTGTGCAACGGCGACTATGCTGGATGCTAATGGAACCGCGGTCCCAGTCTGACATCGGTCCCAGTCGCCTGAGTACGCGATCACGCTGGTTGACCCGTCCCTGTAACTTCAGGAAGTCAAAAGTTACTATGCCCGTTTTTATAGGCATTTGACAAAAGGAGTCGAGGCCCAGTGGAAACGCCTGCGACGTACGATGTGGGTCGTAGGTTCAAACCCAGGCAGGCACTTTATTTTGTGTAATTCAATTACCACTGCTCTTAGAACGGTGAAGGAAAACATCGTGAGGAAACCGGCATGTCCTAAAACCAAATTTTCAAAGACATGCTCACCAACTCGCACTAGGCCCGCGTGGTGTATTACGGCCCACCCCCTCTCACACAGAGGGGACCCGAATCCCAGCAGTGCCCAGCAGTGGGAACGTATGCTATGTATCAGCTGTTTCCGAGACATCTCACCTCGCCACTTTTATGAAAATCAACTCCCACTGCAGAAATGTGAGACTAATATCCGTATTTTCATCCCCCCAGTGCCTCCTGTCGTGACACCTATGGCGTCCAAGAGCAGAGGGCCGCTGAGCTTGGTGCAGAAACCCGCGCCCTCTGTACCAGCGAGTACTCCGACATTTCCCCACTGTCTGGAGGAAACGTTCTGTTCTCCACTCTAGAAGGACGACCTTCGGCTTTCACTTTTGACAACAGCCCAGAGTTGCAGGTACAGTATAATTATTTTGAGCTGGTATTCCGGTGCTTATAATTCACTACTAAAACGGTCGTATCGTTTACTTGTAGACACAAGAAAACGATACGATAAATTAATATTATACAATGACTCGTTTCCCTAGTCGCTTGCTTTAGACAATTCTTGAGGACGGCGTAGATAAGTGACGATTGCATCAAAACTTTATCAAATACTCTAAATTAATATCCTCAGTGATGGATATATTCAGCACAAAACAGCCACACAATATATTCTGCAAAATTAAAATAATGAAAAATATAAATATGTATTGCAAAAAAAAAACAGGATGTGTGGCCTGGCATTCGAAATCCCGTTACATAAAATATTTTTCTACAAATACGAAGATGTTAATAGCTACGACAGGGTTGAGACCTTCTTCAAATCCTTCCTAATGCTACGTTACCTTTGTAACCAGGAATGGGTAACCGCCACCGACCTCCGGATCTCCCTGGACCGTCTGAATACTTTCGGAGACGAGATCTTCGGCGACGTCCAGGTCTTGCAGTCCTACTGGTATGCCATTGCCGATGTGGCTGTGGGAGCTAGGTGCAAGTGTAACGGCCACGCTTCAGTCTGCGAAACGCAGGAACTGCCTGATGGCACCAGGAACCGAGCTTGCAGGTACAGTCAATAGACAAAAGTTAGTAAAGTATTATAAAATTGAGTGAACCAATGTGGGTTTTCCCAAAAAATGCTGCGCTGAACCTATAAATAAGGCAAAGGGTAGGAGAATGATAATCATCTATATAATTTTTTTTTTCATTTGATAGCGCTATCCTCTAGGAAAGATATAGGTTACTTAACATCGTATTCGAGTCTTAGGAGCGCGAGCGGAGCAAAAGCAAAACAAAAATTCGAAAAGAACGCTAAGGGAAAACGTAGTGCGGCAGGCGATGCGATGCGACGCGGTGGGTCGAGAGAGCAAGATGTTTCACGCGGATCAATTGTTTGAAGTGATAACTTCTTATGGGAGAGTAAACCACCTCGTAACGTAACGCGTTACGGCGCCAGTCTGTCTAGCTTTCCTTTCTCTCACGCATACGGCAGCGGTAGGCAGGCTCTTCCTCTCTCACTCTAACCCACAGCGCTAGTCGTATTTCGGACAGACGCTTCCCCCCCTCTCTAATCAGTGTTTAGTGTGCGATAGACATATACCATAGATTAGTTTAAATTATTTTATTATATTAGTTATATAATATAATATTTATTTATACTATTAATATTAGTTTTGTGCTTACAGATTATATTATACACGTTTATTATACGCGGGGGTACGTTATCTCCACCCCGTCGTGTGGCGCGATGTAGTATGTGATGCGCCTAGCAATGGGATTCCGTAACTCATCCCAGTGTAGCGAGCGTAGCTTTGTGACGAACGAGCGAAGCATGGTCAACCATATTGAAAGTCTTCGAGTTATTAGCGATTTGACTCATAACATCACGCTATGTTCCCCCAAAGCGTTAGGCAAAGGTGTACCCACATTACCTTATGGTCAGTATTAGCCTCGCTTGCGACCACTACATCAACGACGCAGGCGATTGTAGTCTTACAACATTTTCTCGGTCAGAAATATAGATTTCAAAGAAACCACGATTTCACATCATAAATTGAAGTAAGTACTGGAAACGTGAGACGAAGGAAATTTGTCATGTGCTGGAATCAATCTACGTACAGTATTTTTATCAGAAGCACGCTGTAAAGGTGTGTATAATGACGAGTAGAGTCAGCACATAGCACACAAACTTCCGACTTCGCCATTGTCTAGGACGGTACCGAGAGCACGTGCGCTTACACACACATTCACAGCGTGTTTGTAACGACAATTGAATCGCCTGTCGCTTCGTGAGATAAAAATACTGAAAAATCGGCCACGTGCGTGTCGGGCTTCGCATAGTGAAGGATTCCGTAGTTAGGATGAATATTTACGCATGATTTTAGCCTGACATCTTTTGCTTAGTTGACGTTCATAAATCTGGTCAGACTCGCACGCCAGTTGGGAGTACTGCGCACCTGACCTTTCTGAAGAACATCAACATACTTACTAATTAAACTACTTACTGATTAAGAAACTGAAATGCCCGAATCTTTTCAGATGCGAACATAACACAGCTGGTCGTGAATGCGAGAGGTGTCTCGACTTCTACAACGACGCGCCGTGGGGCAGAGCTTCGCCAACCAATGTTCACGAGTGCAAGGGTTAGTTTCACATACATTGCTTGCTATGTGCAGTGCGAATTTGTTTTTCAATGCGAAGGTTTATAGACTGGGGGTGGTTGATAGATTGCTTGGTTATTTATTCGTTAGAGATATAACTATCGCAGAAATTTTACATGATTGTTTTGTATTAAATTGTAAAAAAATACCTACTACATATTCCCCTTTATTCATAAGCGCTGCTTAAAGTTAAGTAGTGATTAGCCACTGTTTAACCATACATCACATAACTTTAACCATCGTTTATAAAGAATGTACAATCACAGTATTCTCATTAATAAGTCTCTCTCGTCGAGAACTTCTACCTTTACCATTTTATGTTTGATTATTATTTTGACTTCAAGTAGGTGCCAGTCAGGTTTTGCAATCTTGGTAGGACTGAGATAAAATTACGCTATTGAAAATAACTTGTAGTTTTACGAGTAACAATCTTCGTTCTGAATAAAGTTCGAAATAAAGTGTTGTCATATTCCAAATACTTCTCGAGAATTAAAAATCTCTATACATCGACGCGCAAACTGTAACCATGAATTCAGCACGTGATTCTAGACGTAGCGTAGACATTTTTCGTCGGTTATCAATAAAAAACCTGTTTCACAGCAAAGTGAACTACGCTACGCGAGTACCTACGCGGACAAAATGTATGGAACAGCTAATATTTCTTTAATAACCGATGAAAAATTTCAACGCAGCATTCCAGAATCATGTGCTGAATCCATGGTTACAGATTGCGATGTCCCTGCCAGCCTGTATTTTATTTTTCTATTGTGGATATGCTATAGTTGTGGACATGTTGTTAGAACTCAATTATGAAACCAAAATGTTTGGATATCTACCTCTATTAAGAATGCTTAATCCAGCCTATTTATATTCTTTATTAAAAAAATATGCCTTGCGAATTTAATAATGTGATTAATTTGGTACTAAACGTTTTGTTCGTAATCGTGACGCATGACAGGAAACGAGGACAAATGTGCGATAGTAACTGTTTTACAGTATGTACCTAATTTTTGTGATTTTTTATTTATTTTTCTCGTTTGATTTGCCCCAGAAATAGCCAAAACTCTACTGAACATACCTAACACTGTTAATCAAATAAAATTCAATGTTGTTAGTATATTTTGTGCGAAGCCGTTGGTGTATCCGTTTTATAGACTTTGTCATTAAAACATTTACAAACCAATTTAAAAAAAACCTTTTTTTATATCAATTTGGTTCACTTGTATTGCTGCCGATCTATTCCGTAAAAATCTTACCGTGTAAACTTAGGTGAAGTGAGCTGTAATACCACCGGATGCTATGAATTGACACTAATGACAGCTCACTTCACCAAATTTTTCTCGGTGAGTTTTTTACAGAATAGGTTGGAAGTCAGCTCCCCTAAAACTAAGTAAAGGCTACTACTAGCTCTTGATGGGGAACATATTTTATTGTTTAATTTTCTTATTTTTTATCCCTTAGTGGGATTTATAGATGTCTGTAGGTGTGTCCATGGCATCACAGCGGGCCTATCAGAATACCAGCGCTGCAGAATTTATTTCCTTAGATATCGCAGCATTATGCTTAGATAGGAGCCTTTTTGGCCTCGCACAGAATTTTGAATTGTTGTTTTTTTAGTATTAAATGCTCATGTTTTTACTGTTTATATTTCCAGTGCATGGCCCAAATAAAATATTTTTATTTATTTATTTCTTGAATAGTTTTAAAACCTTGATTAAATGTAAAATAACACGTATGTAGCGGTATCTACAACGCCACAGTGAGAACAACGCGTCATACTGACGTCACGCAAATCCTGCATCTCGCAAGCAGAGTTTATCGCGCAATTAGCATAGATACAATTTCCCAATATCAATCGTTGGGCAATTGCCCGCCAGACACAACACCCGTCTGGTCGGAGGATCCTCCCTTTTCTATGGAGGTTGAGTGAACTTTACACCCTGTTCCTCATGCCTCTAAACTGGCTGGCTGGCGTATATCAGCCCAAGTTTGGATTCTACAATGTCTTAGAAATCCGTCTAAAATCTTGGCGGTTACAACATGGCAAACGGATTGGTGTCCCCTAAATACAATATTCTATAACAGCAACAATAATAGCGAAAGACATGGTTGCTTGGCTAAAAGTACTTATTAAAGGTTTACTGGGAAGCTTCTTCTTCCTTGCCATAACAATACCATGACTCCCTGCGGGGTACTTGCGTGACACGCTTAGAAAAACAATAACATAAATTTTGACAGTTCAACAATATTCATTGCGTGGTTTATGTTGCTGAGCAGAATTCTTTTTTAAACATATCAAGTAATGGGTTAGCAATTTCCTTTAAAATCTTTCGATTTTAATCGAAAGTGTGTTACGCAATAATTAGGGTTCTGATTGATCTCCGCTTACAGCTTGCAACTGCAACGGATTCTCGAACAAATGCGAGTTTGACAAGGACCTGTACGAGCGAACTGGCCACGGAGGGCGCTGCAAGGATTGTGCAGAGAACCGGGACGGAGCCAACTGCGAGCGGTGCAAGGAGAACTTTTTCCAGGGCTCTGGAGACATCTGCTTACCTTGCAACTGTAATCCTACTGGTAAGTAAATATTCCTAACGTTCTGATCTCAAATGGTCCTAGCATAATCAACCCATAACTTTCCCACTGCTGGGACACTGGCCTCCTCTCTGTGAGACGGACTGAGCCATTTATTCACCACGCGGGCCCAGTGCGCGATTGTGGATGTCACATGTCTTTGAATGACCTTTTTACCTACTAGTTAAAGGGATTTTTAAGACAACGCAATTTTTTAAAATTGCTGATTGGGACTGCTCTTGCCCTCGATCTCGCCCGAAGTTAAGTGCCGGCTTGGGTTCGAACCCACGATCTTTGACATGTAAGTCGGGGCTTTTAACACTGAGCTACTGGCTCTCTGTCCTAAAAAGGAACGAATTCTTCAAATATTAGCGTTTGAATTCACACTATACATAGTTTAGGCTCGCTTATACGCCTAATAATCTTCCTCTAGATATAACAGTAATTGGCTGTATATAATTTACCATTCTATTATACGCTCAACGCGCTCCCAATCGTGCTATGCCTTCAGCTAAGATTAGTATGAAACGCCCAACTGCTGCTTTGCTTTGGTGATGATTCTGTCGTTCATTGAAAAAAAAAAACTGAAGTTAAAATTTATAAAGGTACATAAAGATTTTGTTGTACATGCAGAATTTACATAATATGCCTTGATTTATTACATGGTTTACACACGAGTTGTTAGTTGTAGCACTGCTCTTCTCGCTAAATCACTGAGTACTCTGTATTTAGGAGAAACACGTATCAATACGAGTATTATTTTGTGTAAACGATTATTTGTTTCTGTCCAGGATCCCGCAGTCTCCAATGTAACTCTGAAGGCAAGTGTCAGTGCAAGCCTGGAGTGACGGGCGACAAGTGCGACGTCTGCGCACCGAACCACTACGAGTTCACAACTCAGGGCTGCAAGCCTTGTGGCTGTAATGAGTCAGGTTCCTACGTCAACACGCCGCAGTGCGACCCACAGACTGGCGTGTGTTTGTGCAAGCAGAACGTGGAAGGAAGACGTTGTAGAGAGTTAGTATTATTTTTGAAACTATTTGTTACACATCCGTCACTTGTCCCTAAAGGTTCATTAGAAAATCAGCGTCAGACAGCATCGGTCTAGCATTCATGTTGAAATTAACCTTTTTGGCAAACAAAATAAAAATAAAAAGTGAAATACATACCTACTTTAAAAACATAGTCATTAAAGTATTTCACTTTTTATATATTTATTGATATATGTGGGGCTGTCTGCTAACGAAATGCTGCTAAATAATTAACATGGAACGATTGCCACAAGTTGACTACTTACTGGAATTTTCTATAGAAAAAAAAAAAAAACAGATTGGATTACATGAAACGATTGCCACTTGTAATAACTATAGTTATATAAGCCAAAACCAATCAACTTCTGAGATTATAGCTTATAGAGATGGACGAAGATATAGAATGATGATAAATCTCTAATTATTAAGAATTAGAATTTATTTATTTGTAATTCTCCCACCTTCCTCTTCAACGCCCAATTCTAACTTTCCGCCTTCTTCCAGATGCAAGCCAGGTTTCTTCAACCTAGACATCAGCAACGAGTTCGGCTGCACGCCTTGCTTCTGCTTCGGCCACTCCTCACAGTGCAGCTCAGCTCCCAAATACCAAGCTCACGAGACCAGCGCTCACTTCATCAGGGATGCTGAGAAATGGACTGCGGAAGACGAACAGGAAAGAACGGCGAAATTGCAGTTTAATGCTAATACACAGAATATAGGTGAGGACTTAGGGATACTGATTTAAATGACACTGGGTGGCAATGGTGACTTATCTGAAGCATCCCAGATGCATTGCTCATCTAGAAAATAAAGCTAAAAGGTCGTTTGTGGCCTGTAATTACACCGGGTACCTATACCCTGCAGACTGAGAACACAGCAGCACTGCTTGGCAGGAAGTTATTCTCCGGGCGAGCTCTTTACAAGGAGAACTCACCTACGATGCTTCGGTATTGCAGATATACATTAGAGGCTGTGACCACTTAAATACCATTTGGAAACAACTGCAAAAATTTAATATATTTTGTCCCGTCTCCAACTGACCAATAATCTTTTTCCCAGCCGTCGCCTCTCAAGGAGCAGAGACTTTATACTTCATCGCTTCAAGTCAGTTCCTCGGTGACCAACGACCTTCGTACAACCACGACTTGAAGTTCTCGTTGCGACTCGGAGAAATTCGGGGCTACCCTTCGGCCCAAGATATTATCCTCGAAGGACCTCGGGCCTCTGTATCTATCAACATCTACGCTCAGAATAATCCGGAACCTACCAACCAGGTATGTTGGCTCCAAGATTTTCAAAATTTTATTTTGCTTTGCGATGTTCTTATTATGTGTTATTAAATGAGTTTTGCCTATGGCTATGCCGGTTACCTTGCACCAGAATACCCTGGTTGAGCTAAACTGGGTGGTGCACTGTCTAAAAGCCTGCCTGCCTGAAGATATCAGCGACTTTATACTTTTGTTGTTTTTGAAGACGCTATTGCAAGCAGGGAGCGATTGTTAAGATAATGTGAATTTATTATTTTTTATATTAGTAATAGTTCATTTAATTGTCAAAATATTATTGCAGAGTTGTCAAAAGTAAAAGGCATGTTACTATGCAATCTGAACATGTGATTAGCTATTGATTTTGAACTAAAAAGTGTTTAAACACCACAAATTTTGGTTCGAGAACATTAGCTAGCAGAATTATGTAATATATTTTGTGGTCACTGATTATGTTCCAATAGAAGGATTTTAAACTTTTCCTTAATGCATAAATAAACTTTGCGAATGATACCAGCTTCTTCCACCTCTCATCTTAAAAATTGTTGCAGGCTCAAGAATACACCTTCAGACTTCACGAGGACTCTCGCTATGGCTGGTCCCCAACCTTATCAAACTTCGAATTTATGTCCCTTCTCCAAAACCTGACAGCCATCAAAATCAGGGGCACCTACAACAAGCCTGGTCAAGGTTACATGATGAACTTCAAACTGGAAACTTCGAAGATTGGGCGGGAGAAAGGTTCTGCTCCAGCAAACTGGGTGGAGAAGTGTGCCTGTCCAAATGCCTACGTCGGAGACTACTGTGAGGAGTGCGCGCCAGGGTTCAAGCATGAGCCCGCGAATGGAGGACCTTACTCGACTTGCATACCTTGTGACTGCAATGGACACGCACGCCTCTGTGATGCTGCTACCGGTGAGTTTCTTAATCACACCGCTCAGTACTTTGAAGGACGCCGGTTTACTCATTTTGAGCTTGATCAAGCACAGAGTAGATCTACATGACTTGATAGCACATATACAACCAATGAATGGCTGATTAATTTTCAAATCTTTCTCACAATTAGGCGTCGGCAGTGTGCCCAATAGCGGCAGGCCACTCACCCTTTCATTTTTAGACCTAAGATCTTTGAAACCTTATTCATTCTGTTTGAACACCCGAATTCATTGTTACATTAAATTTTCCAGGTTTCTGTATCTGCAAACACAACACTACGGGCAGCAACTGCGAGCTCTGTGCTAAAGGATTCTATGGCAACGCGATTGCGGGCACCCCTGACGACTGCAAACCCTGCCCGTGTCCTAAGGACAGTGGCTGTATCCAGCTTATGGATGGCAACATCGTGTGTACCGACTGCCCCGAAGGCTATGCTGGTAAGAACATGATAATCTGTTAACAGGGTGATTAAAAATAGTAACAGATTCAGGTTCTCCTGTTACTATAATAATATTCTATTTAAACAATGCGCTATTGATATGTCAAATTAAAACTTCTAAATAATTAAGTAAGTAGGTACAATACAAATAATAAAATATCCTAACACTAAACCTAACATCAAACTATAGGCTTTTTGTTTTGTTTCGCGATGGAAATCCTCATGGACTACCTCCGTCGTGGGGGGACGGAGGGGTATGCCGGACTCTTACCGGCTAAAACCACCGCGGTGTTCCACCTCTCTCTATGGCCGGGGGTGCGGAATTCGCATAAGCATTCACCGCTCATCAAACTATAGGCTGCCTAAATTATTTCTAGGACACCAAAGACTTTCAGTGAAATATTAATTTAAAAAAAAGTCGTAGATATAAGATTGAGACATGAAGCTCACGCATAAGCTCTTGGCTGTATGACTACACGCCAACCACCGACGACGTATAGCCGTCCGATCTCGACGACGGCCGAATGCTATAAGCTGCAGTTGCGACGGCGGCAACGAAGGTTTTGGCAACCGTCGGCGTGTCTGTCATCCGTCGTGACGTCACCGCACGCTGTCCGTAGCATCTGACGTTTGCAAGAGACCCTAGCCTTACGGACGCCTCACCATCGAAAAGAACCCATCCACAAATTTACTCACGCCATCCTTTATTTACAGGACCAAAATGCGAGGTCTGTGCCGACGGTTATTTTGGAGACCCGACCGGTCAGTTCGGGGCCCCGAAACAGTGCGAGCTCTGCCAGTGCAATGGGAACGTGGACCCGAATGCTGTCGGCAACTGCAACAGGACCACCGGGGAGTGTCTCAAGTGTATCTACAATACTGCTGGAGAACATTGTGACAAGTGTTTGAGCGGTAAGTCGGGCGTAGAAAATCTATATCTATTCTAATAATAAAGTTAGAGAGTTTGTTTGTTTGAAGGCGCTAATCTCTGAAACAACCAGCAGGTTAAAAAAAATTTTGCTTCTGATAGCCCAATTTTTGAGGAAGGCTATATGCTAAAAATCACGTTAGGACAAAAGACGTTAGGAAAGAAAAAAGTAAGAATGGACGCTGAGCGAAAACGAAGTAAAATCGCGGGCAGGTGACGCCATTCGACGGGGTGGGTCAGGGGAACAGAGCTTTCACGCGGACGAAGTCGCGGGCAGAAGATAGTTTAATAATATAAGGCATGATTGCCTTTAACACGTTCATGTATGTGCGCAGCTTAGCCCTAACAAATGCAGAGTCGATGAATGAAACTGACTGAGGCAATGATTTATAAATGTTACATGTTAAACTTTCTTAGGCTTAGAAATGTACTCGTCTCTATCTTGCACTCATAGTTTGACAGTTGTGCGACAGTGATAGGAATAACGCAAAGTTGTATCTACACATCAAAGCCTTACGGCTTACAGTCCGTGCACAGTTATTTTACCTGTGAGTTTGCATCACTGTCAAATCACAATGATCTTTATTACCTTTGCATTAAGGTTGCTGTTGATTTACTGCTGTCAGACGTAAAATACCTGTGCAAGTCGGACAGCTTTTGTTTAAAATTAGCTCGGTGACTAAACCGCGGCGGGTAGGGCTGCCGGGCTAGCGGCTTAGGTGTGTAGATACCTCTAAGTAACGTTTATATAATTTAGCCTTTTCCCAACTATGTCGCCTTTCAGTCTAACCGGATGCAGCTGAATACCAGTATTTTAAATAGAGCGACTGCCTATCTGACGTCCACAACCCAGTTACTAGGTAATACCCCTTGGTAAGACTGGTTGTCAGACTTTCGGGCCTCTGATGACCCGTAACGACTGTCAAAGACCCAAGAATGACAGCCGTGATCAACGGCTTAACGTACTCTCCGAGGCACTGGCACCAATCCACGGACCGACCGTGGCAAGCGATAGCTAAACCTGATCGATCAAACCATGCGGCTGTTATTACTTAGCCATGAGCCCCCCTATCGAATACGTTTATCCATAACACATAAACAATTCTTAATAGCCGCCCAGAATATAGAGTTATTCTTAGGTAATTGCAATACGCTCGTCCATTTCGATTCTGTGACAACTCTCAGAAAATAAAGCTAGAAAGAAAATAGTCGTCTGTTTACCTCTTCGTGAAAATACATTAAATTATTCTTATCAGAATTGTAATCAAAACTTTCCACATCCAGGTTACTTCGGCGATGCGCTCGATCCCAAGAAGAAGGGTGACTGCAAGCCCTGCCAGTGTCACGAGGCAGGTACAGTGGAGAGTGCCGAAGGACCCCCTCAGTGCGACGGTCTTACTGGGTTCTGTAGCTGTCATCCGCATGTCATCGGCAGGAACTGTGATAAGTGCGAGGTGAGTTGGACAAGATGCCAGTAAAAGGGAGACCACAGTTTTGTAAAGTCACAGAATTATGGCCCTGCTCGGGTCCGCACGATTGGACACGTCATCTGGGCGGCAAAATCGAGTATAATATGTAGATAATATTTATTTATACTTAATCAAAACGGTACAACACCAATTACATTATTTAACACAATTATTACGTTGACTATATAATTTAATGTAAAACTAACACGGAATAGTGAACTCTCTTGCATACTTTCTTTCACAGAACACCAGACATATTCGCATAATTTTACTCCATTCATCCGCAAACACATTCAGGGTTAGCTGACTGCCAACCCTGAATGTGTTGGCGGATGTTTGGGAAAAAGCCGCCAGGCTTAGTTTGAATTATTTTTGAGCCGACTCAAACACGATTAACCGAGATTTGACGATCGGCACGAGCCGAATCATCATCATCTGCCTAGCCTTTTCCCAACTATGTTGAGGTCGGCTTCCAGTCTAACCGGATGCAGCTGAATACCAATATTTTACATGAAGCGACTGCCTGTCTGACCTCCTTCGGCACGAGCCGAATGCGTAGTGTAATTGCTAGAGGTTTGTTTTTCAACAAATACCTGCTGCCGCATAACATGTGTGGTAGCACCCCTAAAACAGAACAAGGACGCAAAATTGAGAAATCGGTCGCCACGTGCACGAAAAACCAATTAACAAGTACAACTCACCAACTTTCCGTTGGTTTTAGAATCTGCCATAGAGGTAAACTCAGTCGAAACATACAGGGTGGCAACATTGACGCGCAAACTGTAGCCGTGATTCCGGATCCGATCCCTAGCATATAGAAATTTTTCGTCGGTTATCAAAAAAAATTTGCTGTTTCATAGGAAAGTGCAAGACCTATATACGCGGTCAACATCGCGGTCTTATGGAACAGCAAATTTTTTCAGATACTTTTTAATAATTTGTCCATGTCCCTGCCAAACTGTATAAACTTATATTTCGTCATAAATTGATTATTAGGTATATTTCATATAATCTAAATACATGTTGTACATATATTATATAAAATCAATTTATGACTTTGCTAAACGGGCAACTCACTGATAAAACATAAACTACAGACAGCTTCCAATTCAGAACATTATCCAGCCAAAAGACGTTCTCCTGGAAACGGGCACTTCTTAAGCATCTTCATATTTATCGAAGGAATTAAATGGTCACGATGACAGTTGAAATGTGTTTGATAGAATTTACTTCGAGAACCTTTCATCTTATAACAATTTTGTATGAATCAGGATGGTTACTTCAACATCAACTCCGGTGCAGGCTGTGAGACTTGTGACTGCAACATGGAGGGATCCTACAACAATACCTGCGACCCATTCAACGGACAGTGTTACTGCAAGCCTGGTATCGACGGGTAAGCTATATTACTGATCTTCATTATCATCATAGCTCTTCTGTAAAGTTCACTGCAAACCAGTTATTTCGATTGCGAACTCATTTGTTGGAATATAGAAGATGTTTAGAGAATAGCAAAATTAAACTTCAATATTTTTTGTTTTTGTTTTTTAAATCGGTCTGATATGTTCCAATAGAACTGATTAGTTTTAAACATCAAAGTAATATATTATAAGACAGTCCCAAAAACGCCCGGCCTTCTCCGCTTTCTAGTGTTCTAGCTGGGCAGAAGAAATGGTGCAAAAACCTCCTCAGCAACACATATGTCTGTGAAGTTAGAAGAACTTGATTCTATTCAATAGTTTAGTAAAGATTACGAAACAAAGAAACACAATGCATTAAATTAAATTATTTGCCGTTTCACCTAGCACACGCCGTACCTATACTAATAGAAATATTGAAAAGTAAAATGAAGCCATACTGAGCTCCATTTATAACGTTTATAATTTGCGGTCTCTACTTCAGAATGTCTGTCATTACCGTTTCATCTGAGCCAGATTACTTCGCTCTGGATCCTTTATAGAGAGAAACACTGCCATTCCAAGTTTTTTTCTCTTTGGTGTGAATATTTTGCTATCACTACATTGACTAGTCTGTTGTTACATAATCAGCCTATAATGTTCCCACTGCTGGGACACAGGCCTCCTCTCGGTGTGGGGGATTGAGCCGTAATCCACCACGGGGGCCCAGTTCTGTGCTAATTTTCTTTCTTCAAAAACTTTAACTTGGCAATCAGAGTAAGTGTATTTCTTTGTCTTCCAGTAAACACTGCGACCGCTGCCGCGCCTACCACTACGGGTTCTCCGTGGACGGCTGCAGGGACTGCGACTGCGACGAATGGGGTTCCACTAACTACCAGTGTGACATGGCCGGACAGTGCTCCTGCCAGGAGAACGTCGAGGGAAGGCGCTGTGACAGGTCAGATTCAAACAAGTTTAAAGTCGCCGTTTAAAAACCGTATATACTAAAGAAACGACGGCTGGACTGCGTGACAGATGATATGGCAAGAGAGAAGGTGACTACAGAGATGACGACTAATAGAGAAGTATGGAAGAAACGCTACGCTGACCCCAAATACATTGGAATAAGGGCAAGACCATGATCACTTATTCACAAAAAATGTGGAAGTTGCGCATCATTGTTTCAGTGATGTTTTTGGGTTACGTAAATGATAATGAAATGGACTGTGTGCGCGGTGCGGGTGGCACCGAAGACGCAGTGCTTTAAAAATTCAAACAGATTAAAACAAAATACGTATCATGCGTAGCGGCCGGTGTGGACCAGTGGACGTTGAACTTTAGACCTTCAGGAATATTTTAAAGTAGACATTGATAGGCTTAAATATAATGTTTAAAAAGCACAGTATTAATGAAAGTTAATTAATTGACGAAATACCAGATTTTAAATGATATTTAATGACTTTTTACATTTCGAGCTATGTTTCTAAAAACGGAAAATCCATTGAGAGATGTCGTCAGAACAGGAAATATTCACCTTGGAGAAATCTTTCTATTGGCGTATATCCTAACGCTATTGGGCGTCAGTGCAGATTAGCCCAATCTCCTTTTACTTCTCTGTGTTATCGAGAGGACATGTATCAACGATAATATCGTCACATTAGAAATCTTAGAACGCCCAATGTTTTGTATTCATGGTGAACAGAAGGACATCTCGCAATATTATATTATGCTTGCAAGAATAACGTTGTTTCCTATGACGACTGGGTTTAAAGTGTCCATTTGGCAAAAATCCGAGAGGTGATGAGTAAATTGACATTTGATTTTCTCTAAATAGAAAATCTTTAATAGAAAGTATTAATAAGTTCCATAAAATAACATTTGCTTTGCTATCGCGTAGTCGGATATTAAATCCCTAAATATAACTTTCGATGCCACACTGTACTATTAGATAAACTAAGGTCCCTGACCCTCGAACACATTCACAATGTTTCATTACTCATTAATCCCATGACATTCTAGGTGTATGGAAAACAAGAAGCGTCGTGCAGACGGCCAGGGTTGTGAGGACTGTCCTCCTTGCTACAACCTTGTGTTGGATGCCGTCAATCAGCACAGGAGGGAGCTGAGGGAACTTGATGACGTGAGTATAACCAATCTTTCCCATGTATAACACGTGTATAGCACAAACTGTATAGAAAGAAAAAAAATGAAGAAAAATATTTAATTTGGGCCTCGCACAATGTTGGAAAAAAAGACCAGTTCAGGTCAAAAAGGCTTATATCTTAGCATCGTGGTGCATTATTTAAAAAAGAAATAAGGTAGCGTTGGTATCCTGATAGGGCCCGCTGTGATGCCACAGACACATCTACGGACATCGATATCTACCCACTAGACTTCACTAGAAGAACAAAATTATACAAGTAATATACGAGTATGTATAAGGTTATGTTTTGTTTATCAACTTGTATTGTCCCACAGCTAGGCAGGGGTCTCCCCCACAGACTTTCACTCTCCCTGTGCATTGCTGTCTCTCTCCCATAAACATTTCTAAGTGGTCGCCAAGAGAGGTCTTAGGAATCCTGGCGTGATAACTTAGATATTTTTGTGAGAATGTCTTAGGTCTTGCTAAAAATATTAAGTGCCTTTGAATTAACGACTGACTTTGACTTTAAATTAACGTTTCACATAAAATCTTTGATTTTCTTTGTGCAGATTCTAGCAAAGATCTCGAAATCTCCAACGGTGGTCGAGAACGCAGACTTCGACAATGAGCTGCAACAAGTAAGGAGTGAGATCGAGCGTCTGGCGCAGGACGCCCAGGCCGAGTTGGGCAATGGACCTGGTGCCAGCCTGACGGACAACCTGGCTGAACTGGCTGAAAGACTCGCCGACGTCAGGTATAAATAATGAAAAATTATATTAATGTCTGTAAGTCGGTTTACACAAACACTTTTAAACAATAATTTTATCAATAATATTTTAAAAACTAGATGACGCGGGTAAAATAATCTTTTCTTGTGGAGATTCTTTAAGTTAAAAATCACATTGTACATGGACAAACAAACGATAGAATTCGCTTTATCTACAGGAACATGCTGTTCAAGATTGAAGATGAGAGTTACGATGGAAACGAAGCAGTTGAGAAGAGCAAGGGGAATGTCTCCAAAGCAGAGGATACCGTTGAAGCCGCACAGAAGGAAATCAACGTAAGACCATCTTAATTTCATAAGAATCGAAGTTATATCTTGTAGTTTTATTATATTATAGGTTGATTTTTATTAGCGCTGGATTGTATCAATGGATTTTTAAAATGATCTGTCCTTAACGAAGTTTATTGGTTATTAAATCAATGTTTATGTGTCTCTTTACATAGATAAAATTGGTGTTAACACAGTATATAATTGAATGTAGGCCTTTTCTTGATTTGATGAGCAGTGGTGGCCCAGTGGTTACGAATTGTAGGTCGTAGGTTCGAACCCAGACAGTTTCTTTAATTTGTGTAAATTATATCATCACCACTGCTCTCAAAACGGTAAAGGAAAACATCGTGAGGAAACCGGCATATCCTAGAACCAAAAATTCGAAGACATGTGACATCTACCAACCCGCACTGGGCCCGCGCGGCCCACTCCCTCTCATAGAGAGAAGGCCTGTGTCCCAGCAGTGGGAACATTATAGGCTGATCATGTAGGCTTTTCCAATTGCACGTCACTGATGTCGACCCAGTCTCCCCCATCCATTAATCTCCATCAACATTGCACATACCGCCATTATCTTTCCTTTTACGCTAATTATAATAATTTGTATCCTATCCTTCCCAGAGTGCTCTGGAATACATGGACGGCGAAGGAGCAGCAGCTTTATCCAAGGCTCGTAACAGATCGGACCAATTTGGGAAGCAATCCGTCGATATGTCCGCTTTAGCAAAGGAATCCAGACTGTTGGCAGAAAAACTGGAGAACGAAGCAAAGAACATTCGAGAAATAGCCGATAAGGCGTTCAATACTTCGATTACAGCTAACAATATTGCTAAGGATGGAATTACTAAACAGGCTAACATTAGGTAAAATACGTTTGATTGTGGTTTGAGCATTCTCGATGTCTGACCTGTTTTATATTGAGAATTAATGCTAGAATGCTTAGAAATTCTGGTGTTTTCAACCGTTCGACGTTCGTGATTTACCTGACCAGGTAAATTTGAATAAGTATTAATAGTTCCATAATAAACACCCATCTTTTTTTAGCAACGAGGTCCAAATCCTGACCAACGAGCTGAACGCAGCCTCAGGAAAACTGAACAGCATGACAGAACTGGCTGACCAGGCGCTCAAGAGAGCCAAGGAGGTGTACGACGAAGCTCTTGGACTGTACGCTGAAGTCAACACCACGATGTTGCCGGATATCAAACTGAACGAACTCAAGGAAACTGCGATGGCAATTAATAAGACGGTAAGGTGGTGACGTCATGAGTAGTAAGCGAGAGTTTTCTTGTCACTACATCTTGATTTCGAATCTATACAGCATCAAGACCCTCGGTGACCGCTGCTAGTCATTGTCAACACTTTCTATTCAAACCAAGCACGTTACCGTTTACTCGCAATACGACACCAATGACGTAGGTATAGATTCGATCGATTCCTGGGAATCGAACCCAGGACCCCACGCTCAGCAGTCACGCTGAGGAATTTCTTAGTACCAGCCCCGGAGTTTGGAAGTTAGCGATGTGATGCCCCCGAGCCTCGGTGTGCACGTTAAGCCTTTGGTCCTACACCTGCGTCCGTTGAGATTGGCCGCCGTGGGTGAAATACGGTCTGGAGGACTTTATTCTTATAGACGCAGTGACGGCTTTGAAGACAGTCCGTGACAGAATTTGTTATTAGTACTGCCGTCTCTATCGTCGTCGACGTTGCCGGCGCAGCGATTCCGTGCTCTGTGTTCGAACCTGACGACATTTGATTTATTTCTTGTAAGATTCGGATAGAGACCATTTGTTTACTGCTCCGTGGTAAGCAACCCCTGTTCCGTGGTTCTGGGTTCGATTTACAGGTCGGGCAAAGTGTTTTTGGGGTTTTCCATCAGAAATTTAGTTTTACTTTGGTCCATTAGTCCTGCGCCTGATCTCTTCGCCTGATCTTGTCCTGCGGACGTGCCGGATTTCCGCCCCATCAGACTATGAGCGTGAGGGAAGAGTGAGTGCACCTGTGTCTTCGCAATACTTGTGCACATATACAACTTCTCCCTCGTAGCTGGCCAGTTTCCGTTGAGATTGACCGCCGTGGCCGATATTCGTCTGGAGGACTATTCAATTTATTTACTGGAGGCATTTATTGTATCTTTTATTTATGTTACATTCCAGATTGACGAGAAATCTTCTGAGCTGGAACAGCTAATTGCTGACAACGAGAACACTTTAGACCAGCTAGAGAACGCTATCAAACAGGGTCGTGGTCTCCTGGACCAGGGTCACGACAGACAGGATGAGTTGAATGACCTCCTTGCAAGGCTGGATGAACTTCAGGAACAGGCTAGAAACGATGTAGATCTCACCAATCAGACACTGAAGGATGCTAACGAGATATATAAAACTCTAAAAGGTAAGGTTGGAATGGATTGGTTGTATCTGTTGATGTGGCATTACTTGTAAAGTGTGTTTTTATAGAAAACAAAAGACATCTGCATAACGACAGTGTTGGTTATGGTTATCATAAAATTATTATCAACCAGCAGACCCGGCAGACGTCGTCTTGCCCGAAAAAGCAGCGCCACCTACCGGGTCCAATTCTGTATACAAACCTTCCAGACAATAACAAACAAAAAAAAAGAAAGAATTATCCAATTTAGTGCAGTTGATCGGAAGTTATTTATATAGACTAGCTGACCCGGCAAACGTTGTTTTGCCATATAAATTATTTCTAGCTGCCCGGCGCTACTTCGATCGCGTGGTGTCCTACCCCCTACCCTACTCCTACCCTATTTTTTAACTTTTCTCTGCGTAAGAACCATCCTCGTACTTCAAGGAATATTCTAAAAAGAGAATTAGCGAAATCGGTTCAGCTGGTCTCGAGATTTGCGCTTAGCAACAGATTCAGCGATTCATTATTATATTATAGAAGATTATTCTGCCTAGCCTTTTCCCAATGTTGGGGTAGGCTTCCAGTCTTACCGGGTGCAGCTGTATACCAATATTTTATGTGATTAAGTCACGCGTCAAAAGATCCTTGTACAGCTGCAATCTCTATCCCACAGAGTTCAGCGATCAAGTGACAGAATCCCGTCAGTTAGCCGAGCAGGCAGCTCTGGACGTGCCGGCAGTGCAGCAGAAGATTGCCGCCGCTGAAAACAGCATCAACAGCATCACGGAGCAGCTGTACAATGCCAGTGATAAGGCAAAGGAGGCCAGAGATTTGGCACAGCAAGCGCAGAAGGAGTATGCTGATAAGGCGTCAGAGGTAAACAATCTTACTTATTGTAATCCGAATGCGCGATCGTACAGACAGGGTTGTGTTTGAGTTATTTTATACCCTCGAGGCATCCTAACGGCTATGGGCTCGTCGTGGATTTTTGTCTATAAAAAATCTTTAAATAAGTCTTAATTTTTTTTTGTACTTAAATTGAAATATTGGAAGAATCAAAAAACACGACTGCAACAAAAAAGTTCAAAACAAGCTAACTCTTCAAGCCGTCTGATGCAGTTGGTGGCTTCAAATCTGAGATTGAACTAAAATAGCTGACGAACTGGAAAAAAGAGAGGTTTAGACGGGTTTGGCGCCTCCATTGTTAAACCCGTCCAATGTTGAAATTTCTATGAAAGTACCTACTTTCATAAGAAAAATTAAGCAAAAACATTGAGAAAGCTGCGCGGCTAAGCTTTTTTTAACACAGAATTACTGAAAAATGTCTCAGTAATGTGTAATTATTTTTCAGGCGGCGTTTGAAGTCAGGAAGAAGTCGTCGACATCTAGAGCTGATGCTTCCAAGTTGCGCTTCGAAGCTGAAAAACTGTCCAGTTAGTATTTTTTTTCTACTTTTTTAAATAAGCACATCAAAGACACTTTTGAAGGTCAAAAATTAAACAACCTCTGTAAATTGGTAAATTATATCCAAATACTTCCAGTCCCTTTGGCAAGTGACATCACGGCAGGCCGAGACGAAAATGGCGGGATGAGCTGGACTGATTCAATAAAACCAGCGGGCTTTCATTTTGACAGTTCAACCACATTCATTGCGTTATTTACGTTGCTAAGCAGACAATTTTTTCGAACATATAGATAGATAGATAGATAAACCGTATTCAGTGCAACAAAAGACACAATACAAATAATAAAAAATGAAACAGTCAAAAAAAGGTGAACCAAAAAAAGAGAGATTAAAAAGATAAATTGACCCATAGACACCTCGTAAATCTATAACGGCCGATCACTACTGGGCGGTGTGTCTCATGGTTGCACCAAATGGGAGAAGAAGCAAATAAAACCATGACTAATGAAGCAATAGATTAGCAATATCCTTCCAAAATAATTCAGATTGTGATTGACAGTGTGTTACGCAGTAAGTGTGCTGGTCGTTAGAAGCTTTAAATAGAGAGAAGTGGAAATGGGGTAGAGAGGTCTTGCAGTGGGAGACCATTGTATTTAAAAAAAAAAAAAAACTTCCAGACGATTACGTTTAAAAGGAAAAGTGTTGGCCAGTATTGATAGACGTTGCTTGTTTTGTGATGTACCTACGGACGCCAGCAGGTGCCCTAGCAGCTACCCTAAACTAAATTTTTCCCAATCAAACTTGAACCTAGCTATACTTTAGCGATACAGTTGAAAATATAATAAAGAAATTTGACAAATTGTAGTAACTTGATGAGCTGGCGTCTGTACTACGCCAGCTTTGCATAGATTCATTATAATAATGTATTTAATTCAAATTCAAAGCTAATTCATTTATGCTAGATGCCCCTTCCAAAATGTAGTTTCGTGTGGAAAAGAATGGACAAGAAACTCCTTTGAATTGGGAATAACTGACTGCAGAATAATTTACAAAGTCTCCTAAATCTAAATAGGCTTTGTTTTAAGTTCTGTTATATAAGAGTTATGGGAGTAGAAGAGCTATGGTAGATTTCAGAATGGGATTACCAGTTGATAGCTCTATACTTTTTCCTTTAAAATATTTTGTGTACATTAATTATATAATTATTTTATGAGCAGCGATGGCAAAATTGTATCTGCCCGAGTAAAAAGTTGTAGGTCGTAAATTCGAACCCCAGTACAACCCAAGTGCCTGCCTGGCACTACTTTGCCACTTTTTTTTCATTTCATCGCCACTTCTCTCGAGCTGTGAAGGAAAACGTCGTGATCACCGGAATGTCCTAGAACCAACAATTCGAAGACATGTGACATGAACTAGCTCGCACTGGGCTCGTGTGGTAAATTAAAGCTCACTCGCTCTCACAGAGAGGAGGCCTGTGTCCCAGCAGTGCAGAGGGAACATTATAGGCTGATTATGCAATTATATATATTATTAAGAAGACAATGTACACCTAGAATAAAATGACTATACTACAATAAGTAACAAGTATACAGAATTAGGCAATCATCATGTGCCTAGCGTTTTTCCAACTATAATGGGGTTTATTCATAAACGACGACTAAAGTTAAGTAACGTTTAAACGTCAAAAATGTAATGGTTAAACAGTCGCTAATCACTGCTTAACTTTAAGCAACGTTTATGAATAAAGGGGAATATGTTGGGGTCGACTTCCAGTCTAACCGGATGCAGCTGAATACCAGTATTTTACATGTAGTAACTGCCTATCTGACCTTCACAACCCAGTGACTGGGTAATATGATACCCCTTGGTAAGACTGGTTGTCAGATTTTAGGGCTTCTGACGACTCGTAACGACTGTCAAAGTTCCACGACAGCCGGGACCAACGGCTTAACGTGCTTTCTGAGGCGAGGGCATGTAAAGATAGTCACACATCCACGGACCAACCACGGCAAGCGTAGCTTTACCTGACCGATCGAACCGTGCAGCTGTTATTACTTAGCCACAAACCCTACATGAACAAATACAAATAAAAACAAAAAAAATAATAACAAATATCGTATCGTATCGTGTCGTATCGTATTCGTATCGTATTGTATCGTAATATCGTATCGTTAATATTTACAAATATCGCAACCGTAGTTGATTACGTTTATAATAGAAAGTTAACCTATTTCAACAGCTCGCGTCCAAGAAACCGCCACACAGATCGGAAACCTGGAGAAGGAGGCAGCTGACAACATGCAACTCACCCGAGATGCTAAAATGAAGGTACGTAACCATTATTCTACTAAATAAAAAAAACTTAAATTCGTTCATTCACTGACAGAAACGCACAGCCTAAACCACTGGGTCTAAGTAAAAGCATGAAATTAATACCACAAGAGTTCTTTGATGAAGAACGTGAGCACTAATGAAGGATTTTTTTTAAATCATCTCCTATGGGGTTAAATAGAGGATGAAGGTTGTCATTTAAAAAATTAAAACTTTTTCTTTTCTTTTATTCTTTGTTGTCGTTTTTTTTCTTGGAAATCCCATCCGGCTCGTAGCTTATTAAGATTAAAACAGTGCATGACTGTCTGAGTGACAAAATGACCATGAACAGCTTAAACTACAAAAAATGCAATAATTTTCAAAGACCAACAAATATAAGGTTTTTAAATTTCAACCCCTGAGTGGATCTAAAGGAGGGGTGAAGTACATACGCAAACCAATTCGTGTGGTATGCACATAAGCCTTCAGGAATAAATGTTCTAAACAGTCTAAAAGATGCAATGGTGAAAACTGCATCAAAATCTTTTGTGTAGTTTAGAAGATCTTAGCGGTCTCACATACAGACCCGATTATAGTATGTATTGTACACTAGTAAAATATTAGTAACATGTTTACCAATAGTCACTGCGTTCGTGACGTGTATGACTTGGACAAAAAATATAAAAATAACAATGCGACCGACGAGAGTATGCGTTCTTGACACTTGTCAGTTTCAAACAAACGAATACGTGAATTGCTAATTGGATCTTTATTTACTACTAGAATTGTCGCACTTACAGGTGTCAGGAACACATTTTCTCGGCGGTTGGACTGTAATGTAATGCCCTCCAAAAAGTTGTAGAACTATGCTTCGACTTTTAATTGTATTCAGTAACTTGATAGTTGAAGGTTTACCAGATTTTGAAAAAAAAAATATAGTGAGGTGGTGCAAGAATGAACGAGATTGAATGAACTTAAATAATTTACTTAATAAATGCAACTTGTCTTAAAAACACGATATACATTATTAAAAATTGTAGAATTTGTTATATATTTTGTTTTTCAGTACCTAGTACAACTTAGTTAGGATGTATTGATTAATATTATTATTCAGCCATTCTAGAATGTCTTTTTTTTCCAGGACATCTTGGGAATTGTTTAAATTTTCGCATAATCGAATATTAGACAAATTACGAAAATATTACACTATTAGTTATACTATGGTAACATTATTTTTCTTTGAACTGTCAAGTTACTGAATACAATTAAAAGTCGAAGTATAGATGGTTTTTTTCCCATTAGTCATACCTAACTGTATGACTATTTGGAATAAGCTCGAAAAGCGACTTTGTTTTATACTATGTAAGATAAGAAAACATCAAATAATATATCTATAGATTACTATATATTATTTGAGGTTTTCTTATTCGATTATACCTATGAGAAAATGAGTACCAGTAAAAAGCCATGTTAGGATACCTTTTGACTTCTATCTATCTTCACTAGGTTGGACAAGCGAACACTGACGCTCGGGAGGCTGAGAAACAGGTGTCCAAAGGTCTGGAAGATTTGAAGGTCATCATGGACGAGCTGCAGAACCTGCCCACACTAGATGATCAGGCCCTCGACCGATTACGTGAGTAGTTCTAAAGTGTTGTGGCGAAATCTACAACGCCACATGCGAAATACGCATCATGAACCCGACGTCACAACAAATCCTGCATCGCGCTAACAGAATTATCCGTGACTTGCATACTCGTATTATAATAATATACAACATCCCTACATAAACCGTCGGGTAGTGCCCCACCAGACAGAACACCCGTCTGCTCGGAGAATCCTCCCTTTTCTTTGGAGGATGAGAAACTTTCCACCCTGTTCGTCATACCTCTACAGTATTATCTTTCCGTTCAGGATAATTCATGTCTGTGGCGCTTTGTGAAGATTATAGAACGCTGAGTACGATGACAGACCTCTCGGTTACAGCATCGGGATGTATCCTCTCAAATCTAGTGTAGCAGTGGTTAGCTCAGTAGAAACGGCCGTGACTTACGAGGGTCGTGGGTTCGAACCCTTGCAGGAACTTTACATTGTGTAAATTATTTCATTACCACTGCTCTCAAAAAGATGAAGGAAAACATCATGAGAAAACAGTATGTCGCAGAATAAAAAAAAATACAAGACATGTGGCATCCACCAACCCGCACAAGGCTATCTGGTGGATAAGCCCTCCCACCCAGAGGAGTCCTGTGGCCCAGCAGTGCGAACATTAAAGGTCGATTATGCTGTTTCCCTGCCATGTGCGAATATAACGAACTACTAACGTCACTCATGATTTCGAATTATATCATTTCAGAGGAGAGCTTGGACAAGGCTGAGAGCGACCTCATAGCAGTCGACTTGGACGGCAAGATCAAGAGCCTGACTGAGGCCAAGAATAATCATCAGAGGTAAGTAACAAAAACAGTTCCGGATATATATCATAGTCATATTTGTGTCACATATTTTACATATGTACACACGGCGACACGTCAAGCTGTACATTTCCAGTTTTAGCTGACCTTGCATTGTATGGGTTTTTCGTACAAACAAAAGTCAGCTGTTACTAGAAATGTTTTTGATGTGTATCCGTGCGTTCCTTTTATTTTATTAACAAAAATAATCATCTTCTCAAACAGGTGGATGAAACAGTACGAGGATGAGCACGTCCACCTTAGTTTTGAGGTGGACAACATTAAAGAGATCCTCGCTCAGCTTCCCGACGGTTGCTTCAAGAGGATTGTCCTAGAGCCCACTGAGGGCCCCAGTAGGCCTGGCAACTTCAGGTAGATGTCGCGATAACAGGCCAGAGTACCACCAACTACAGGAGATAAGAAAATAGATTTTGTGTTAAAAGGTGTCGTTTGGTGTCATATTGAAAGGTTTATTGAAAAAAAGGGAGTGCTGTGCAACACCATTTTTAAACAAATTAAGTACATGTTAATGTATTGAAAATTTTAAAATGTTATTATGAAGTATATTTCACTATTTTGATAAACTATACCTACTTTGTCAAATATTCACAAAAATAATAATAAGTGCTTTCATATATTTTTGCGAGTTATCAATTTATATAATGGAGCATCGCTAAAGGGAAGGACTATTTCGAAAAATATTTGGAAACAAGCAAAAATTGTAAAAATAAACACAACGTCCTTGCCTTAAATATTTCTTGTAAACCTAAAAGTGCCTTAAGTTACTATAGTTATAACTTTAAATAATGACTACCTGTAAAATATTAAGATGCCACAGTGAATAAATAGCTTAAAAAAAATTACTAACATTTTCATGTTTCCTACTGAAGAAAAGGGTGTATTCTAAAGGAGTACTCACGCACTAAGTCCCCATTTCGTATTCCAAGTCTGTGAATGAAAATATTTTTTTAATCATTTGTACTTACAGATTGCATTTACTGCCTGCATTTTCGTACTTAGAATTATTTAAATAACTTGAAATAAACTTAAATAGAATATGAGGCTTTCGTATGTTTAAAAATTATTGTGCCATAATTTTTTGGTACCTTTGTAAATATAACATTAACATAAGTACTGTTTTCGTAAGTGCCCTATGTCTTTTTGAATTCGGTTTTTATAAAAAATATTCCTTTTTAAACTTCGCCAAAGAATTGACGATATGTGTGTTTATTTAGATTTTTTTTACTATAATTTTTATATGTTTCTTTACTGAAGGATAATTTTGTGAGTAATATAATTTGTATTGTAGCATTTATAGTATTTATTTGTAATAAAACATGGACAAAATACCGCCAAATTTATTTTGTTTTATTCAATGTTTCCCCTGCTCCCTCACCTGTACTCGTATATCTTTATACTAAATAAATATATTAAATATTAATGATATTAAATAAACTCGAGGATGTAAATAAACCTGCTCTCCATATACACCCAAATAAAATAAAATCCTGCATACCTACTGAATTTCAGCCATGCTGACACATCTCAGCGGAGATTAGCCATCGGCGCGGGAGATTTACCCCTTTATTCATAAACGTTGCTTAAAGTTAAGCAGTGATTAGCGACTGTTTAACCATACATTTTTGACGTTTAAGCGTTGCTTAACTTTAGTCATCGTTTATGAATAAACCCCATTGTTACTAGCTGGCCCAGCAAACGTTGTTTTGCCATATACATTATTTCTAGGAAATATATATATTTTTTTTGTATGAAAAATAGATATTTCAAATCTTGATTCTCAAAATTTCATACAAATCGGTCCAGCCGTTTCGGAAGAGTTTGGTAACAAACATTGCGACACGAGAATTTTATATATTAGAATGTGGATGTAACTAGATGAATACACGCCAACTTATTTTACCGGGAAATTGCGGACGGTATGTGGCGGCTGTCGCAGTCTTAGGAAATCCTTGCTTTAGTGATTTTCGCGCACATCATCCGCAGTAGGTAGGTACCTACATTCTTGCACATCTTTGTAACGCGATGATCATGATACCTTATTAGATGGGTAACCTTTTTTTTTGTTGCGCGATGGAAGTCCTCATGGCCTCTCACCATCATATGGGTGACAGAGGGGGGACTCTTACCGGCTAAAACCACCGCGATGTTCCACCCCTGCCTATGGCCGGGGTTGCGGGATTCAAATAAGCATTCACCGCTCCCAATAGATGGGTATAACTCCACAGCATAAATGTATTTTCTTTCTTTTCTTTCTTTCTTTCTTTCACAGAAATGATTAGTGTTACCTATTGATGGAGCAAACACGGCATGGTTTCGCCGCGCCGGCCTCTGCCGGCCTGTAGTCACAACTAGAGACGCCATTACTAGTAATTGGTGTCGGCGCAGTTAGTGCTGAGCGCAACTTTGGCTGTCACATCTATTGACAAAATACTCGCAGGCCATCAGCTTCTAGGAGCAACAGTCGCTGGTGCCCACTGACACGCTTGGTCTATATGGAAAGTGTTGACAATGCCGTCTCTAGTGGCCGGCCAGTGGAGTGAATGCGTAACACACTAACAAATAGCAATGGCTTTAATTTTGACAGTTCAACAACATTCATTGCGTTATTCACGTTGAGCAGTCAAATTTTCCGATCATAATTATGAAGCAATGGATTAGCAATATTCTTGATTGCGATTGTTAGTGTGTTACGCAATTAGGGTGCAGGAGTTAATTATAGCACTAGAGATGATTGGGCACTCAAGAATATTAGTATTTTTTACTCATCTTTTCATCATTCTAGCCTCTGTTGAGGTCGGCTTCCAGTCTAACAGGATACAGCTGAATATCAGGATTTTACATGGAGTGGCGTCTCGGTACTCAGTGGTCCAGCAGTAATAATATTAAACTCCCACCTCACAAACAAAACACAACCGAAACTTCTAAGCAGTATCAAAAAGACGTAGGTACCTACAAGATAAAAGCTTAAGCATCGGCCTCATCCAGGGTTGCACCACGCGGGAAATCATGTTCCACGGGCTGGGAGCACATAGTGCGCGCGGCCCTAAACGGAACACGTATGTGTGACGTATGAGGCCCGTGTGAGTGTGTGCGTAGGGTAGGGTAGCTGTGAATTAGGGAGACCGGTTTTATTGTAAGGGTTTTTTATGGAATGGTTTGCTGGAAAAAAGAGGTTTTTGTGTGTGTAAGTGGAACTATGTACTATCGCCACAATCTATATCTGACCACCGCAAGGACTATTCCTGCTTGCAGCGCATATTATTAGTCGACCTAAAAAGGATCCTCTTTTGTTTTACTTACGGATGCATGGTCATCATGTGCACCGGATTTTGTTTTCAATATGGGCACATTAGTCTGTTTCTTTTTCCGTTTTTGACAATTCAACATTAAACAACATATACGGGGATTACCAATTTCCTTACAAAATCCTTCGGGTTGTGATGTGATTGAAAATGTGTTACGCAATTGGTGTGCAGGTCAAATCAGAGATCTTGAGTCAAAATAGTTACATCGTCTCCATACCGCGATATGGTGGGAAAACTTGAGATTATCTATGATTATCTATCCATATAAAACTCCGTCGATAGATATTATTTATTTATTTAGATTGTACCTAGTATATCAGAAAATACATAACAAATAATATTACTATCACTACAAAACGTACAATGGGCTTATCGCTGTCTGCGATCTCTTCCAGGCAAACTTGGAATGGGCAGTATTACTGTGTACAAGTATTACATGTCCTATTTGATAAACGGACAAAAGGATATGAAAATTACGTTTTTTTTACATCAATGTAGAACTTAGGTGGGAATGTCACTATTTTTATACAAATACATACCTATGGTAAGGATTACTTCAAATTAATCATCTATCACATTGTCTAAATCGAAATATCATGCCATATTACCTACTCTAGCAATTCAGACAAGAAAAGAAGCGATTTTCTGTATTAATGCTATTTTTCAGCATTTAAACAGCCGATTCTTGTATACGAATGAATACATACTTAGATGCTCATGCTGATGATACATTCAAAGTTCAGACAAAATACTCTTTTTAAACATGTTTTGTAAAAGTCTTGTCAAAAACATGTCCTGTGTAAACCATGTATCATACATGTCTTTTAAGTTATTTCAACAATGTTATTCGCCTTTTTGAAATTTTTTACCAATTTTAAATACAACTAGTCTTTAGAACTTTACTGTTTTAGGTGTAGACGATAAACGAAAACAAATTGCAGAAGAAACGAAAGTAAGATTGCAGAAAACAAACTAAGTCCTCAATTCACGTAAAATGATGCGCCCCCTACTCGGCGGGTATGCAAACGCTAGCTCCCACGAGCAGTACAATTTATGTCGGGCATTCCCTTGAATTTTCTTTTGTTTTTTTTTCTAAAGTAACGCTTCTCCTTGGTTGTGCCTCTAGGGTGCCAGTTATGTAGAAATGATTGAAATAATATTCACGTTTGGGTACAGACGGAACTGCTGTCGTGTACATACGACTTAAGATTTTTAAGAGAAGGTTTTTATGTAGTATGACTGAAGGTTCTATAAAGTTACTTTTTTGATCATATTCGTTGAAGAGTTTTGCGCATAACCTTGCGCGCCGTTGCTCTCCAACACCCGAATGGTCCATGTAAACTCTCTACCATTACATTCACGACCAAGAGATATGGAATCCTGAAAAAGAACTTTCAGTATTTTCGTCTCACAGTGCGCCCCAGTTGTGTAGGAGAATAATCAAGCAAATTACTTGCTACACCTTTTACTAGCTTTAAAAAACTAAGAGCTTATTCATCAAAGCGCTGTTGCAAGTAAATTACGACCGCAATTTTTTAGTGTTAAAAAATACGAGCCGCTAACAGCCGATGTCACCGCAAGCTGCGAGGAAAACAAGCCGACAACAAAACAAATTTGCAACAACGAAATTAGCGAATATCTCACTGTCTAGGGGGCGCCGAGTTTCCGAAACACCGTAACTAAACTAAAACTAAATAAGTGGCCGAAAAATGTTGTGACAACCACCGTTTTGCAAGGGCCTCCCATCCCACAAACAAGAGCCCCCAAAACCCCGCTCTTTGTTAAAACAAAGGGGGGTCAGGAGACCAAGTTACAGTGGTCGTTACAAGTGGAAAAACAAGGTGGTTAATCCGAAAACTTTCCTTAATTACGTTCGTACGAAACTAATTCCCTGAACGAATTAAGTGCGAGCTGAATTTGGGTGAAATCCTGGATCAGATTATGAATGTAGGTCCCGGGCGGCGGAGAACGCGCCCGAACTTTTTGTTTAAAAACTGCACAAAGGGGAACGTTTGCTAAAAACTACATGAAGATGAAACATTGGGGAATGAAAGCTGTGAGGAAATAACACAGGTAGCTACGTGTGGTCTATTATAATTATGGAAATGCTGATAACATAATTATTAGAGCTCACGAAAGGAATGATACATAATTAGTCTGGGTCGCTGTCACCGGATACGGTGATGAGGACTGTATCTATATAATTGTATAGGCATTATAACGTATCAAGTATGAGCTAATAGCTTCGGAAATATCCACCTCGATCCACTAAACCAAAAAAACAACTGAAAACACCATGGCAGACGTTATTATTCTACAAATAGCAAACAGAGTGTCTTAATTCAATCACTAAATATTTAATGGACTTAGCTTTTAAAACACGTGCCACCGAATAAAATAAAAACTCGTTCAAAACTCGATTCGAAAAAATTGGCAAAAATTAATTGCAAAAAAGAAATGGTGATTAAAAAACAGCCCGGAGTAATGAAACGGCGCGTAAATATTCCAATTATGGCGGGAACCAACTTCGGCGGTCGTTATTCGGGAGGTTTCTAAAAAAAATTAATTAGTCCTTCGCGCCCAGTCCCTCCGACTTGTAAGTAACTTAATGTCGTAAAAAGATATTAGAATTTTTTTCTTCGGCGACTTCAGAAATAAAAATTCGTTGTCCCCATGTGGACTTATTTTCACTTGCGTTTAATTGGAGTTTACAGACGCGGGGAACTTTTTAATCTGTGGTTGTAACTTTTTTTTTAATAAACAGAGGTAACAATTTTTTTATTGGCGGGGCACGCGATGGCTTCAGGGCGTGTTTGCGCCCCGTCCCCTATTAAAAACTATTTTGTTTATTTTGTGCGTAATGTCAAAGATAAATTAAAAAAGTGGACAAGTGCGACTTTGAATTAAGCACCGAGGGTTCGTACAATTTCTCTGGTATTACCTTTACTTTACAGTACTACACATGTTACAAGTTATTTAATAATATCGGGTGGCAGGGGCATCGCCGCGCTGCCTGCCATTGTGCAATTGGACCGCGTCTGTCGCATTGCACTTTTCTATGTAACAGCTTATTTTTTGGTTTAGAATTGTGTGCTATGGTAGTTTTCGCATCGATATCCCTGCCAACCTGTAGGTATAGCTACAACTTGTGATACCTACTTGTTATCCACAAAACTGGTCAAAAACATGATTATTTCGTATATAAAACTTGTATCATACAAATGTATTGACGTTGTTTCAAACATTTGTATTGTTTCCTTTTTGTTCATCTTTTTTTAAAGTTTCGTTTACTTACAATATTACAAGCGTAGTTTAACCTGATCGCTCGACCTGTGCCGCTGTTGCTATTTAACCATGAGCCCCTCCATGGTTAAATAACAACAGCGGCACAGGTCGAGCGATCAGGTTAAGCTACGCTTGCCGTGGAGGGTCCGTGGATGGGTGATCTTTATATACCGAGACCCCTCCGTGCCTCGGAAAGCACGTTTAGCCGTTAGCCGTTCCGGCTGTCACAAGCCCGAAAGTCTGACAACCAGTCTTACCAAGGGTATCGTTTTACCCAGTAACTGGGTGGTCGAGGTCAGATAGGCAGTCGCTCCATTTAGCTGCATCCGGTTAGGCAGATGATGATGATGATGTTGACTTACAATAAGTCTTTAGAAGTTATTTTAGGTGTAAACGATATAAACTAATAGGTACACAACATTAACGAATTCTATTTTTATACCTTGGTGTAAACGCGGCGTGCAAGTCACTTCTATAATAAAGAAATAAGTAGTGTTACGAGTATAACGACACTAAATCGACCACAAGCGCTTAGCAATCAATCAAATCAAGCAATCTTTTTATTGCTTATTCTTTTTAAAGAAATTACACGTTGTCATGTCAAAGTACGTCACATTAGATATTCCTTCAGGAATGCATTGCCTGTCAGGTAGCCTTGCCAATTCCAAAGTGATTTATTGAGTAACTGTAATTGCTGTACTTGTAAAGGATCATGTCACGCAAACGACTGACTTATATTGAACTCCACTTTAATGGTTTCAAAAGTTCAAGCTAGCTTCTGACCAGCTCTGTGCCCGGTAAAAATTACACAAACGTTTTTTTCCCTATTTACCCCTTTATGCAACAATACTACGTTATATATTATGTGGAACTCTTGAGCAAAATTTCATGATTCTAGAACAAGAGATTTGGGCTGGGCGTTGTCTGTCAGTGAATGAATTAATTCAAGATTTTTAATTAGTAGATTTTGAAGTGAACAACACCAGTCCAAGCAAGTAGGTAACAAGGTAAACAAAAAAAAAAAGATTTTTGAATGGCTGAAGTTATCTTTTGAACAACAGTTACTGTTGACTGACATCTTACATACATTTTTTGTCGTACAAAAAAGAGAAACAAAAAACGTGGTTCATAATCTACAGCTCCATGTAAAATACTGGTATTCAGCTGTATCCTGACCTGACCTGATCCTGGCTGTAGACTTGAAGCCGACCTCAAAAATGGCTAGGCAGAGCTAATGTTCTTGAGTGCCCAATCATTTCTTCTTCTCTAGTGCTATAATTAGCTCCACCCCATTGATTCTGTAAAAATCTCACCGTGAAAAGTTAGGTGAAGTGAGCTTAGAGTGAGCTGTCAATAGTGTCAATCCCTAGCATTAGTTGGAATGACAGCTCACTCGACGCTCACTTCACCTAACTTTTCACGGTGGGATGGTAACAGAATCGCACTGCAGCACCCTAATTGTGTAACACACTTTCAATCACAATCGAATCATTTTGAAGGGTATGGCTGATCCATTGCCTCATACGTTAGAAAAAATTGTATGCTCAACAACGTAAATAACGTAATGAATGTTGTTGAAGTTTCAAAATGGAAGCCATTGCTACTGATGTATTATTATTATTATTATGCGTTATACCAACCCCGCTGCTGGTCTAAAAGATAGCTTCACTGTTAAGGGCCATGAGTTCAGTCAAGTCTAGGTACCTAATTATGGAAAACGGTAAAATTATTTCACAATTCCATCCAATTTTGGCAGAAAAACTTTTTTCAAAATAGACGATAAATGTTTAAAAAAATAATATTGCTTGATTTTGAGACAGATTCGATCGCACTATCTAGCTTTTAATAGTTTAATCTAGCTTGCATGAATCACAGAAATACTTAAAAAAAACCTTAAGTGTATTGAAATAAAGGTCAAGTGGACGGTAAAACTTGGTAAACTGGTAAGCCTTGGTAAAATCACGGGCCAGCCTACTGAAGTATTCACATGAAAAAAACGTAATGAGGGGGCCTGATCAAACTTTTATGCGGATAAGGATGTGGTTAATTTTCGCTTAATTATATCGATAATAATATTATACAGTACTAGCTGACCCGGTGAACTTCGTACCGCCTCAGAATGAATAAATACAAAATTAATTATCTTCATTATATTTTTTTCGTGAATTTTCAAATGTTTGATAGCTATTCTGCTATTCTGGCGGAGAAAAATCCAACACATAAAATATCATAAAAATCGGTCCAGCCGTTCTTGAGTTAATGGTTACTAGCCCGGTTTTGTTTTATTTATAAAATACATAGGTAATGTAGGGATTTCTATGAAATGCAGTAGGTACAAGAAAATATAATTTCCCATTCCTAGATGCTTAAAATCTACAAAAAATGTCTAATTCTATGTTTTTTTATAGTTAGAATTAAATTCGAAGCAAATCTTTCGATCATAATGAGCTTCACATAAATCAAATTCGATTAACAAATATTAGAACGGCACGATAATGTTGAACTGTATTAATTATTTACTATCGATAGACCGGTGCAATATATCGACATTTACCCGCCCTAGCCACGTCGACGAAGCTTGAAACCGAGTGCACCTCCGTGCAAGTCGGTTTGAGCGCTCGTGAATAGAGGCTTAACTGCACTGCTGCATTGCTTACAATTTCAAAGATTGGTTTAGCATCGCTAATATTTTTACACAATTTTATTCCGATTTAAAAGAGAAGTTTGTAGTAAAAAGTTCACATACTTAATATAACATCACACCTGACATCCCCGAAGGAAGGATTATACAGAGGTGTACCTATACACACAGGCACACCCACGTTGCGTTAAGTAATAATAATAATAACTTTATTGCTCAAAAATATTAATAAATCTTTATTTCTCAATAAATGCATTAACATTATGTTGGTCTAAAAATGGCTTAAGTTCTATACTAGGTTTATGTACCTGTATCTTAGAAGCCAGTGTCCCTTCAAAGTGATGTGCATATATAAAACAGGACACAAATTTTACACAATAAACCATTAGGGCAAATCCAAGAGAAATAAAAGAAAAACAAAAAAAAAAACCAAAACAGAATATAAGAAAAAAAAAATAACATCAAATGAAAGTGCTGTGTATGTCTCTAGTGCGTTTGTCTGGAGTTATGTGTGTGTGGGTGTTTGAGGGTGTGTGTATCTTTGTGAAAGAGTGTGTGTAAGTATGCGAGAGTACAATAAATATCATAATAATTTTTTTTAACAAAAAAAACCGTAACTATTTATTTATATTTCTTAAATTTCCCAACAGAAGATCCTTGACAATGAACATTGACCCCAAACTAGGCAAGCCTGTATCTTGGGCACCAATATGGAGGGTTTACCATTAAACATTATTTTAAAACATGTTCGGTAATAAAAGTAAAATATGTTTGCTTCAAATTACAAAAAAAACTAAATAAAATCTGAGAATCAAAATTAAAGAAAACATAACAAACAAATCGAGAATTAAAAGATAATAATAATAAAACTAGAAAAAGAAAAACGCTATTATTATGTGAATGAGTGTGAGTATAAGTGTGTGATCATGTGTTGTGAATGAGTGTGAGTGTGTGTGATCATGTGTTGTGAATGAGTGTAATAAGTGTGTGTGATTGTGAGTTTGAGGGTGTTTAAGCGTAAGTAGGTGTAAATGAGACTAACGAAAGAATTGTATGTGTGCAAAAACTATTTAACCACCTTTTCTACTTCGTCATATGACAAGTTTAGTAACCAGGATGTTAGTATATTCTTTTATGTTTGCGAGTTCAGTTTCTTATATTGCACTGTTTGATAACCACGTTATAGATGTGTACATTTAGAAAATGTGGGAGTCTTTGTGCGCATGTGGATTTTACTGGGGGATTCGGAACTCTGAACTTGCGTTTGGCCTGTAAACTACTTAAATCACTCGTTTTCGAAATTTTTATGTGGGTATTCGTTGTTACGTTCAGTATACACAATTTTCTTACTCTCAGCTCAGCTTCTGCGAACAGGATTTCTGTAGGAAAAAGGTATGGTTTCTGTATCAGAGTTTTTAGCACTGCGCGTTGTGCTCTTTGGAGGATTGATAGATGAGATTTTGACGCTCTTCCCCATTACAATGCAATATTGTATTAGCGACTGACGTAAACCTATATAGACGAGTTTTTTTACATCCACCGGTGCACTGTCTCATATCATTTTCATTAGATTACACATGTAGATTTGCTTCCGAACGCGTTTAACTAATTCCCTAATGTGTGTTTTGAATGAAAGGTGTTGCTCTATAATGACTCCTAAGTATCTTATTTCATCTTCTCTGTCGATGTCATTGCATGAACATTGAGTATTAGTGTTAATAAATGCGTTATGGCCATCTTCACCTTGAAACATTAAATTCCATAATGGTATCTACTTTGGCAGCCTGAGTTTTCCTGAAGGTTACGTATTTAGTCTTTTTGACATTTAGTGTCAGCAAATTCGTGTTGAGCCATTTAGCGATCCTGATCATCCCTGCTTCTGCTTTCTTGTATAAGTCTTCCCAATCGGTTCCGTGAAATACCTTGTATAACAGGATTTTCCTTTCCTCAACCCGAATTGCCTTTCTGAGAGAAGTGAGTGATTTTCTAGGTAATTAACTAAACGGTTATTCATTAATTTCTCCAGGACTTTTGAGAAAATGCAAAGTAGAGATATAGGTATGTAATTATCCGAGGAGTTCTTACGACCGGCTTTATGAATCGGAAAGACGAGAGCTATTTTCCAATGTTCTGGGAAAACTCCTGACGACATAGGTACCTACTCAGATTGCAAATGTAAGTGAAAGATTCTTAAATAATGGTCCTTATCACTTTGATTTATAGGTATGATGTAATGGGGGTGAGCCTTTTGCCATCAATCGAGCTTAAATCGAGACTAAAAAGTTCCTCTCAGCACTATCAAGAAAATCAATCAGTGTCAGAATGAGCTTTATTTATTAACTTTAATAACTTTTAACTAATATTCCATCAGAGATAACGATGATAGAAAATAAATAAATTGACATAAGCTACCAAAAAACTTAATATCAATCCAGTTTAAAGTCGCTGTCGAAACACGAAACGCTTCGAACCCGTTTCCATTTGTCTAAGCCATCTCGTTAGTTTGCTATAAGGTCTGTACTGCACCCTAATTGCGTAACACACGATTAATCAGAATCAGTTTCATTTTTACAGTTCAACAACATTCATTGCGTTATTTACGTGTTGAGCAGACAATTTTTTCGAACTTATGAAGCAATGGATTAGCAATTTGCTTCAAAATGATTCAGATTCCGATTGATTGTGTGTTACGCAATCGGGGTGCTGGTTTTTAGATTTTGTCAAAGTCACCTTGATATTTTTCAGTAACCGCTTCGTTCAGCTGCCTGGCATTGTACGAGGACTGTGCTCTCGGCACATTGTCTTGCGACTCGCCTGCCTTGTTTATACTGCTACTATATCAGTCGCTTTTATTTGTTTTCATATCTACCCAGCTACAGCTTACAAATATAGTTAGTCTTGGTTTAATGCCTTTATGGATTTCCAGTTAGACATTACAAAAGATCAAATCGTATGATGACCCAAGAAAAAGCTTAGCAGTGTCTCGATTACTAGCCATTTCTGTCATTCTCCCTTTGCAGTGATTTATGAATCCTAATGGAACAGAACAGCACTATCAGTAGCAATGGTTATCATTTGGACAGTTCAACAACATTCATTGCGTTATTTACGTTGCTGAGCAGACAAATTTTTCGAACAATGAAGCAATGGATTAGCCTTTCTTCATAATGCTTCAGATTGAGATTGGTAGTGTTACGCAATGAAGGTGCTGTTCAATTAGGAAATACCTTGTATACTTCCTTTCTCCATACGTGCAGACAAATCGCTTCTTTTAACCAGGCTCCTAACGTGTAAGGGCGGACTTTTCCAACGCCAGATAATTTTATCCGAGGAATAATTCTGAAGTTTTTACAGTAATTCTTCCGTACAAAACATGTCAAACGTTAATTTTATGCAACGAATAAAAATTATTTGTCGATTTAAAAATCAAGTCGATCGTCGTCAACTAGTGCCTGACGCTGGTTTTCAACTGGACGCGATGTGTGAGGTGACGGGTGTAAATCAGTTTTATACTGCAACGTGACGTGTGTATGCATAGCTAAATAAATACATTTGTATTAGATAAAAACAGTAACGAATATCTATAAATAGTGTGATGTTGAATTAAGTGTGTGAGTTAAAGTAATCACAGACTGCATATTAATGTCATAAAAATGAATAAATTATACAATTAAATTAGCGACCAGTTTTATTTTGTCTCTAGACTCTAGGTTGCCCTATGGAGCAGGAACAGCATGTTTCCAAGCATTCTTATCTTGAATGTCAGTTAAAAAATAGGGTCCTGATCACTAAGCAACTAACTCCAAATCCTCTCCCCGTTCTAAACTAGATAATATTACAGCGAAATTCCTCTGACCATTCGCAACAATACGTACATTCAACAATAACGGGTGATTTAGTGACACCCTCTAAGAATTTAGAGTTCCCCAGGCGAGGTGGACACCCCAAGCGGTTTTGAATTGATTTATTTATAGCGTAGTGAGTACGGGTTCCGTACCTGGTACACTACTTAGCTTTCTAAATTGAATTGATAGGGTGCCGTTGTTTTAGCCAATTTTCAAGATGGTGATATTGTGTTTTAGGGAAGAAATTGGCTTGGGAGAATTATCAAATTATTTTAAGTATGAGACGAAATAATCCACGTTAGGAATTTCACTTTTATCGTTGCGTCTTGATGCGTTTACAAACACACAATAGGCATAATCATGCCCTGATGCATGATGAAGCCACTATTTTACTTTTATTTTGTTACTCAGTAAGATTTTAATAATAAAATCATCAATACAATTTAATCCGTATTAATGATTTTATTATTATAATTCTGTAAATACATACTTTTTGAACAAAATATGATTCCCGAGTGTACTCGCGAATTATATTTTGTTCAACATATGCGACCTGACATTGACTTGCAAAGAAAATTTGAACTTCGCGGGCTACCAAGCGCATGACCTTAAGGTAAGATTCACAGATCGTATCTTGACTTAACTTTCCTAATAAAGTGAGTGTTTCATACCAATAAGAACCTTATTTTATATACAAACTAGCTGACTTGGCAAACGTTGTTTTGCCATATAAATTATTTCTAGCTGCCCGGCGCTACTTTGTTCGCGTGGTGTCCTACCCCCTACCCTACTCCTACCCTACTCCTACACTACTCCTACCCTACTCCTACCCTACTCCTACCCTACTCCTACCCTACTCCTACCCTACTCCTACCCTACTCCTACACTACTCCTACCCTACTCCTACACTACTCCTACACTACTCCTACACTACTCCTACCCTACTCCTACACTACTCCTACCCTACTCCTACACTACTCCTACACTACTCCTACCCTACTCCTTTTTCCATATTTTCTGACCGAAAAACCAAAAAAAAAAAAACTATAAACCTCACGGAGCCCGAGACCTTTCCAACGAATGCAAAACCGTGGAAATCGGTTCGTGCGTTCTGGAGTTATAGCGTCAGGAAGGAAAACCCGACTTATTTTTATATAGTTAGTAGATAATGTATATGTTCGAATAAGCGATCGTGACTGTTTCATTCAAATATAAACATTAATGCCAAATTATAACCGATGACCGTTGGGGCAAACGAGTTTTGGAGTAGAGACCGATAGTCGGCAAACGTAAGGTAGGACGCCCTCAGGCTAGGTGGAGCGACGATCTTCGCAGGGTGGCTGGTATCAGCTTGATGAGACCTGCCGAGAATCGAGCTAAATGGCGTGCAATTGGAGAGGCCTATTCGTCGACTGTCGACAACTGTAGGCTGATGAAGATAATGAACATAAATACTATACAAATAAGGTTCACATTCGTATGGGACGGTTGTAACGTCAAAGAGCGATCTGTTAGTCCCTTAGTCGTCTTTGACTCATATAAAAGCCAGTACCTATCAATTCAAATCTGTTCGTTTATTTTACAAGGCACATACTCGTATCACAGGTTTCGCTCGCTTCCGAGATATGTGGCTTTGGAAAGCAACGTTGTGCCCGAACGGTGGATTTGGGAATCGAAAGCATGACCAATGTCCCAAGTAATTAATTGCAAACGAGAGATTTAGATTTCACCTAGTGTTAGTGAAAACAGGCAATGGCGCCGATTCCCTTGTTCACAAACTAAACTAAGTTCAGTGCAGAAAAGCACAGGAAATAAATATTAGTTTAGTCCTGTCACAGACACTCCATAGACAGTTTAGACGTGATTAAAAACATGGCTACTAAAAATACGTTAATTTACGTCAGGCGCTGACTTAAAACCGTTTGATTTGCTGAAGACTTCTTCAGCGAAAGATACCTATGCGTTGATACTTCAATTTGGTTAAAAGCATTGTCATGATCTTATACGTATAATAAGGAATCGTAATAATGATGACCAATACATCATTATTACGATTCCTTATTATAAGTAAGCAACATAGTAGGTATTGATAATTTCTACCCAGTTCAAATCAATCTGTCTACTGCTGTTTAAAGTATGTTTTCAATCCGTCATACATTACAAACAAATATATACATATGTATATCTCTTTCGTTCCTCCAATAAATAGTGAAATTAACAAAACATCACTGCAGAATCACAATACAAAAATACCATCACTGGGACGTAATTTTGACTTTCAAACGTACCTTTTATGTGCCTATTTGAAATAAATGATTTGACTTTGAATTTGCACTAAATCAAATCACGTCGACTTCTGCCCACCCCTCAAATATTCATAGGGCAACAAAGTGGTAGATACGAGTAGACCGGCGAATTACCCTGTTCGTGTGGAAGCAAACAGTGGAAACTATTGTGTGAATTATTATTACGAATAGATGACATATGGTGGGGTGGGTTGAGCAAGGTGGTGCTAGATAGAACTGGTTGTAAAACAGGGAAATGTGCGGCTGGTTAGAACTATGCCTTACTTGAAAGTAGCACATAGAACCTCGCTTTCAACAGGCTAGTCAAAAATGTATTGTATTGCCAAATGCGACCGAAAATCTTATGTCAATCATAAGATTTTCGGTAGCATTTGCCAATCCAATACATTTTTGACTAAGTATGTCGAGGACCTATGATTAGGTAAAGGTAGTTTGTTAGAGGATACAATGGTATAACAATATATGAGAAAATTAAGAGAAGAATCAAAGAGTTGGGAAAACATAGAAGCATTTTTTGACCAAAAAAGTTCATATTAATTATTTTGGAGCTTCACGCCATATGCAAGTGTATCTCAGGTATTTGTGTGCAGTTACTATGCATTTCCCACGATACCTACTGTAATAATTTGGCCTAATCCTAAGTATCGACATTGTCACCAACGTAAATGTATCAAGTCTTCCCAATATCTATACATCTAGTGTCTGTTTGCTATGTCAAAATAAGAGATTTGAACTAAAATGAAATGAATATGAAATTAAATACGGTATTCCTAACAAAAAACATTTTTTTTGTCTGTCTGTCTGCTTGTTCCGGCTAATATCCGAAACGACTGAACCGATTTTGATGACTGGACCGACTTTCACTGGCAGATAGCAGATGTTATAAGGAGTAACTTAGGACCCTTATTTTCGAAAAATATTTAGGGTTCCACGCAAAAAAATTAAACCGAATATGCACGCGACCGAAGTCGCTGGCACAGGTAGTTTAAGAGCACCTTCTAAAATCAATACTCACATACCACTGAGTGTCAGGCTCACACATAACACAGAATAAAATTATCAAAGACGGCCAGCTCCAACACAAACCTCATTGATTAGCAGAGCTCACAGTTGATCTATCGTGCATTGCGCGGTAGCAACAAAAGCAATATTTGAGCGATATCTACCTACGTACACAGCCTGCTTATGTACGTAGGTAGAACCCACAAGGGCCTGGTCTCCACAGAACGTGGAGCAACAATAGATGCAGTGTGTTTGATCTTGATCAGCCCCTAATATCGAATGTATTCGTGATCCATTGTTACACAAACACTATTTGGTTAATCTGCAGATGTTTACTCAACCGTCTAATTGGATGAACCGCTGTTTGGCAAGCTCTGTTGTTGGGGATTGAATGCCTAAGGCTAATCATTAAGGGTAATGCTGTTGATTGAAGAAATGTGTAGTTAATATTGTAATTGAATGTGGGGATGTAAAAGTTGGGCTTAAGATTTTGCGCGATGTTAATGATTGGTTTAAAAGTCGATGCTGACTTCGATCTCAAGTACGGTAGTATCTGTGTACCTATACGAAGTTAGATATTTCCAAATTAAAAGACAAATTCATGCTATCAGGTTAATTAAGCAATTGTGCTGAACTGTACTATATAAAATTCATAGCCATTATTACCTAATAAAAGTTGCTTACTATTAGTACTTTATAAATTGTTAGGTATTTAAAGTTCGTATAATGAACAAACTTGCTCCGAACATAAGATTAATAGAGTGCGGAGGTAAGCAGTAGGTATAGGTAAATAGAAAATGTTGTAGAACTACTTGAAAAATGTACAGACGCCAGCAGGTCAAGCTACCCGAAACTGTCAAATTTTACCCAATCAACCTTGGACCTTAATGCTTTAGTGATAAAGTTGAAAATCTATTAAAGAAATTTGACAGATTGTAGTAGCTTGATGTGCTGGCGTCTGTACATGGTGACTTATACGTAGAATGCATCTTTAAAAGTTATAAGTCAAAAACTGAAAGAAGTCTGAAAACGAGGTTTTTCAAACACCACTCAGTTAGCACAGGTCTTTCGAAGCTGCAAACTTAGTTTTATACTGTTGGTATTCTACCCTGAGAACATACCAAAAAATCAGTACCTACAGTGAGTTTTTTTGCGACCTAACGCATTTCTTGTGTCTACGGTGACTGGCCTAGTAAAGGAGGAATATGAAAAGGTTTCTCAGAATTCTGAAAACTACTTTAACGGCTGTTTGAAGTTTGTATGCGTATGTCAAGTCACAGGCACCAGCTAATCTTTTAGAAACTTCCAAAGTCCACATCTTACTGAATAATTTTAAAATTCCCGTTAAATTTTTTTTATTCTACTTAAATAACTAACACATAAACACATTAAAAATAAACAATAAAATGTCCTAACTAAACTAAAGCTAACAACGAACTATGGCGTTAACAAAATCCTCCACATCGCTGAACATGGTCCGATGGTTCTTTAAGCCGGATATATAAATGACCGTCAACAATTTGAAAATATTCTGCATGTCAATTACAACCAATTAATAAGATGATTAAGCCCGTTAAGCTAGTTAATTTCCTAGGTTTAAAACTAAGCATCAAAACCGAAACGAAATTACAAAAACCGCATCGAGTTACTCAACGCAGCCAATAAATGAATACAAACAAATGCTCAACGTTATTTAAACTAGTTGAGCACGGAATTAAGAGGAGCAAACATGTTTCACTAGCTAAATGCTCGAGGCACTTTTACCATACAATTTTAATGCAAACGGGGTACTGAACAGTTTTGTATTATAAGTATACAATTTTATTAGCTTACGTGCCAATTGATTTGTTGTTTGTTTTTCATTTGCGTTTTGTTGAAATTATTGTTTTTTTATTTCCGTATTACATTATATAGGTACGTAAGTACCAGCTATTTGCCGTGACTTCGTTCGTATACGATCTCCGTTGGAAACCGCGAAAATTATTACGAGTACATCATTGTTATTATTTGACGTACGTATGTTACGTTATCCAACGGTTGGTTAACGTAACACACGTACGTCAAATATTAACAATGATGTACTCGTTATAATTTTTTTTTTTTAAACCGACCCTTTTATTAAATTTCCTTTAAGCATACGCATAAGAACCAACTACGACTGCATGCAAGCAGTACCTCCCAAACTCCCTCCCCCTCCTTTGTACGCTTACAACTACGTTGCAAGTTGCTCTACAACAACGCCACTTACACCATTAACTGTACATAGCTGTCGCAGCGATGACGATCGTCTTCCCATGAACTTACCTACATGCTCATTAATAATGCTGACAGGTTATAAGCTGGCAATTTGTATGTCCATGGTAATAGCGCACATTTGTCCGTAACCTCCACATTTATTATTCCGAGCAGAATATGAAAATAGTAGATAAGTAGATAGTAGAATAGTAATAGTAGAATAGTAGATAGTATTGTCGTTCAAAATCATAATCAAAAGACATTTATTCAAATTAGGCTGAGAATCTGCACTTTTCGAACGTCAAAATTACAAAAGATAGTCCCCCAAAACGCCCGCTTTTCACCACTTCCTAATGCTTTCGCTGGGGAGAAGAAGTGGCGCAACAAACTCCTCAGCAGCACAGCTGTCGTTTAAATGGTAACTATGAAATATTAATTTGAGAACTAATCATTTTGATCTGCTAATTTTTCTAGCATGGAATCTAAGTTATTAGACACAGTTAATAGCAGCCACATGGGTTGGGGAAATTTTTATGTTCTATATGAGCTAGGCGCACGGGCGAGGTGTCAAACTATGGGTTTTTGGAGTAAAATTTGAAGGAAAATTGGGAATTTTTCTTGAAAAAACGTATTTTACGACCGAAATGTATGTAAAAACCTGGAATGACACTACCAAAACAGGACTCGAGCTCGCAGAACGCGCACGGGAGTACAGGTTAGGCTGGTAAGTATCAATTTAAAATATAAAACCGAACGCTTGCCTCCGAAGGTCCGTGGATGGGTACCCATCCATTACAAATCGAGACACATCCGTGCCTCAGAAAGCACCATAATCCGTAGATCCGGGCCGTCGTTCGTAGATTTTTGACAGTCGTTACAGGTAGTCACGAAAGTCTGATAACCAATCTTTCTAAACCAACCAACAACCAATCTTTTTTTTTCTTTTTATTTGTATTCGGGTTGTGGAGGTCAAATAAGCAGTCACTCTCCGTAAGATCCCGTATCTTACGTTCATCGTTATTTTCATTATACAGCTGCATCTGGCTAAACTGAGGGCCGACTCCAACATAGTTGGGAAAAGGCTAAGCAGATGATGATGATGTGACACAGTTAATGTGCTATCAAAGTTTCGAAAAGCAATTCCAAAAACGAGTCTCTTGCAGTAATGAGTGAGAGAGCACTGACAAGTCTGTCAAAATCATTGTGACCTTTATTCTCGTCACTATAAGGATACTGTTAGGTTGCTGCTGTCAAAGGTAGAATAACTGTGAACGGACTGTTCAGCTGAGGGTCTACACAAAGTGACATTTTATCAGCCATAACGATGATGGAAAAGTCAAAAATGTGTTGGATTGACATGAGCTACCGAAAAGCTTATAATAATAATAATTTATTTATCTCAGACAACTGCAGTCCATATTTTAAAAACATACATTTTAATTACTTATACACTATTTAAAATTATAAACATATATAAACCCAAAATAAAATTGTGACTAGGTAATTAAATTAAAATATATATAAATAATAATTAAAATTGTTAAAAAAAATGTCAGAATAATTTAAAAATAAAATGTTATGAAATGAAATGAAATAGTTTATTCTGTAAATAGGATATCAGAAACACTAATTAAAAATAAATAAAAACAAACTAGACGTGGTCGGCATTTCCTATCTGGCTACTCTGAGAACAAAGGCCGAAACAAACGCAGAGGTCTCTTTTAAAGTCCAGACATAATCTTGGTCAGCTCATATGAAGACCATGTAGATTGATGTCTGAAATGGTCTTTTGCGGAAGTTACCATAAAGATTTGAGTGGACCAGTCTAGTCAGTGCAAGCATTTGTCACCAACAAAAACCTGTGTGAAAACTTGTGTTGTGTTGTTGTTTGTGTGTTTGGCATTTGTTTTGTGTGTTGTTGTTTGTGTTGTTTGTAGCTCAACTCCGAACTTGAGGAGCTCAACGTCTATGTCCAGTCACGAGCATAAGTATGTATACACTTGGCTTTATTGAAAAGCCTTATTACTCCTTTATTTTTGAATGAATTTTTATGTTGCTAGGAACATAGTATTTGCGAACCCATAGGTTTTTGCAATGTGTCGTATTTCATTGTTGTTTTCGTTATTTCACGCAAAAATTGCTATCGAAAGTTTCCAAGTGTTGACATATTAGTGCTCGTGACTGTCCATCCAGTTGAAGGTCGTTGTCGAAATACGAAAAGCTTTGAAAGCGATAGCCACATGTCTTGGTCCTCTTGTTGCTGTCAAGTTCTACCTACTCCTTAAGTTTCAAGGTCCTGTAGGTAGATACATTATTGAGGTTTCTGTTAATTAGAAACCAAGCAGGCATTCACGCAATATTCGTGGTGACCGCACCATTGCGCCATTGACTAAGTAATGTCGTAGCATTACTGGTCAATCAATATCAATAATGTTATAAGGCTACTTGCTTCTGCCCGCGATTTCATTTGTGTAAAATACATTGTTCCCTCGATCAAAGCCGTCGCATGGCATCACCTGCCCACACTATTACTTCGGCTATTATTCGTTCTTTCTTACTTTTGTTCATCTCCTAAGAGTCTTAGCGTGAAGTTAAATAGCCTTCCTCAAGAATTGGGCTATCAATTTTATTGCAGAAAGATTTTTTCAAATCCGACTGGTACGTCCAGAGATTAGCGCATTCGAACAAGGAAACAACCTCTTCAGCTTTATTAACAGACAGGAGCATTACTTTGTGTAATTATTTCATCACCGCTGCTCACAAAACGGTGAAGGAAAACATCGTGAGGAAACCGGCATGTCTTAGAACCAAAAATTCGAAGACAGAGAGGAGGCCTGTGTCCCAGCAGTGGAAACATTATAAGCTGATTATCATTATGCATCGTCCACAACGCTACTCAAAGTAATGTGTATTTTTAGAAAGAACGCTCAGCGATATCGTAGTAATAGCGCGAGCGGGCGATAGGATGCGACGTGCTGGGTTGGAGGCGAAATTTCACTCAGACAGAGTCGGGGACAGAAGCTATACCTAGGAGGAATACCTAACATTATAGGCTCATACTCGTATACATAACCATAACAGACAGGTATTCTATACCAAGTACATATGGATAGTTCAGGTTACAAACAAGCCAGGTTCAGCGCGACCGCTGTAGCTATGACTACACATAGTTATATTATATAATTCGGTGCTGTCCGACAATAAAATGTATCGCCCAACATCCCGGACGATGCTTGTAGGACGTAAACTAGTGCGGTGGAGATGAGGAAAAATAATTAAGGGTGTAGGTAGATCTTTGTTGTATGTGGGATGAAGAATGCTAAGCTATGAACATTACACTTTATAAAAATCTTGAGTTCATTCACTCACTGACAGACAACGCAGGGCTTAAACCAAGAAGCATGTAATTTTGCACATGAGTTACATTACAAAAGTGAATTTAAGAAAAGATTTTTGAAAATGTATCCCCTACAGGGGATGTATACTACAATTTTTTGCGATGGGAAATCCCATCGAATTATTTTAACATGATAACGATTGATAAACATCCCGGAAACCGGCATGTCCTACCACCAAATAACCGAAGACATGTGACATCTACCAACCCGTACTTGACCCGCGTGGTAGATTACAGACCAGTGTCCCAGCAGTGTCGTAACATTGGATGATTGTGCATATGAAATCGTCTGTCAAAGATATTTTTGTTTAAAGAAAAATATAATTTAACACGAACAATAATTTAGCATTAATAATCAGCACATTACACAAGTCATCGCTGCATTTTTTTCTCGTAACAGTAAAGCCGTAACGTTAAAAAAAAAGAAACTTATCCCACTCCATGAACTCCAAATTCTGGAATTCTCAAGCTCACGTCTCCCGTGAGCTTCAGTGAACCACGTCGGGTTACGTGCTATGCTCTATTCCCTGGAGGCGGGTGACGTATGGCGCGGGGCGGCCCTAACTCAGTCACGTGCTTACAGGAGTATGCCCACTATTGCCCAGTGTTGCCCACTATACCCAGCAGCGGTACATGGAATTAACTGCACGTTATTCGAACAGCCTACTGCAGAGTAGAGTACAAAGGAACAGTAAGAAGTGTGCTTGCAAGAAAATGGCTGTAATAAATTCAATATTTTGATAGAACACCACACGCGAGGGAAAAGGAGTCTGTAAGGATCATAGCAGGTGGCATTCTGTAAATGATAAATGATTTATTTCTGTAAGTAGGTTTGTATATACATTTGTACATACATACACTTTTACACGTCAATCACATTTTTTTTAAACTAGATGAGGTCGGCGTTTCCTATCTGACTGCTCTGAGAAAAAGGCAAAAAAAAAATCAGAGGTCACAGTCTCTTTTAAAGTCCACACGTACTCTTGGTTAGATCATGTGAAGACCATGTAGATTCGTGTCTGAAATGGTGTAGCATAAGTAAGGCGTGAGTAAATATGAACTCCTGTAATTCCCGAAAGGGTGAGCTGAGGTGCATAGTTCGCCGAAAATGCCCAAAATAACGCTACGGGCTGCTAATCAGAAGTTGCTGACAGAAAAACCGGATTCAACTTTTTCCCGCCTGTGACTCGATCTCCGCTCTCACTCAGCATTAGCGCATGTGACCACTAGATCAACGAGGGATCATATCTTTCAACTATATATTCCAATCAGGATCTCATCAAAAGGCAAAAAAAGTGTGAGAGGAATTCCTCTCACACTTGTTTTAGCCTTTTGCCTTTTCCAAATAATATTAGGGTGTAGCTAGATCTAACCAGCTGAGGCTGTATCCTTATTATTATTTGTATTCGTCCTCAGTACTCTGATAGTGGTGTCAAGTTTGATAAGGCATAATTTTCTACATGATCTGACTGGACTTTAAAACTTTCACTCAAATATTAGTGTCAAAAAAAATTAAGTTAAAGAAAAATAACTTTTTCATAATATGGTATATGTAACCATGGGAACAATACCTATACCATGAATAGTCGACCTCGAAATTGCATTATCATCCTAAGGCTGAATAATCGCGCGTCATAAAAAATACCTTAGTGAAGTTTCAAATAAAAGAACTGCTTAAACCTTCTGATTTCTTTATTGAACCTTCAGAGAGCCTCCCATCCGGCATAAGTTACCGTGACTTCGTACCCTAGTAGACCACGGGTGTTCATGGACGGCTGAGACCTCCGGTGTGTATGCGGCATCTCTCCACAGACAATGGCTCACCTCCCATCTTGCACCGCATGACCTGTCACCTGCACACGTGAGGACCTAATGGCTGCATCAGCGAATGTTATTCACGTTGCTGAATTTTGGGACAAACAAATTTTTTAAACTTTATTTATTTTTTCTTGTGCTTATGCCATCAACACGCTAAGAAGACTAGGAATTGTTTTCAAGTTATTGAACAACTTAAAAGTGACAAGGTCTTTTTTCTGTGTCAGTTAGATCATCATAATCATTTCAGCCGAAAGACGTAAACTGGACGTAGGCCTCCTTCAAGCATAGCTGCTTCGACCAGTTCTATGCTTCTCGCATACTGCGGATTCCTACGACTTACATAGGTTATCTGTCCACTTTGACAGTTAGTTTCTACTTAAGTGAAGTTTCAATTTACTGGGTTGCAGGCTTGTTTGACGGCTGTCGCTGGAAACTAGCGCTGGGGCTGTGTCTCGCATAGGTTCGTAGCATTATGCTGAACGATGACCGCTTTCCGTAGATGTGGCGCATATTTTCCCCCAACTTGTTCTTTTTGTGTTTGTGTTCTTTCTCTGCGTCATGTTTACCGCAAATAAAACGTATTTTCTTTCATTCTATTTGTCAAAAGTGTTAAAGCAATTACGAGGTCGAGTATACAACCATTATTGTTTACGCGCGCGTGACGGCTCACTTACAGTAGTAAAGGAGAATGTACGCGAAGTCCTGACATAAAACAATACTTAATATAGAATAACGGTTGTCGTTCTCTGTCAGAAATGTCCGCCTGTCTGTCATACGTCTGGTGAACGAAAAGCAGAGATTTTCCTCCGAGAAAATTATAGAATTACAATATTTCATAGGCGATTCTAACCAGAATGTTAGAATCTTCAGTATATATTCCTGACTGCCTGCGGCATCGCCAACGTGGAGATCGGAATTCATTCCACAGGAACGTACTACCGGGATAAAAAGCATCCTATTTCTTAACGGTAAAATCCGGTTAGCTATTAAGGCGTGAAAAGGTAAAAGACAGACAGAGTTACTATCACAATTTTAGTAATGTATACTATAGCATTTCATAGATTAAAAACATAAAATTTCTTTGTCCGTGTATCTTTCAGATTTTATACAAATACTTACAAGCCCACACAAGCATCGAGCTATCTTCATCTGTCGAATAATTTTGTCTAGCCAGTTTCTTTTATAAAACCCAAGCGTATTTTTTTACAATCGCTAGTCAAATGCAAGATGTGAAGGCGAAATTTTAGTAATCCTAATCTCTAAAGCCGATCGACCACAACGCTACTCAAAAATCATAATGTCACAACACTAATCACAATTTTGTCGTGGGCAATAGGCCTAAAATTCAATACGAATTTCACTCAAGTGACCGCACACAATATTTGTACACCTCCTCACCACCACCTCGATATCGTAGATAACGGATATGTGGTGGGTACTTTTACAACCTGTATATTGAAAAAATGCAACAAAAATTATGTTAAGTTATCCATAGTTAATAAAAAAATAAATAAAATGAAAAGAAACAGAGCTGCAAGTTTTTGTTTTAAGCCAGTGCGTAAATTCAAATTCAAAACATCACTCTTAAACCTGTATATAATAAGTATTAGTAACAAAAAAATCTTTTAATAGTAACAAGTATTACTAAAAGTGATTTTTCGAACTAGTGTAACTTAAAGGAAAATGGCCCTACAGATGTAGTTCTATAGTAAAAAATGAAGAAAAAACGTATTATTCGACATTAAGCCCAACAATGTATGGGCGGTGAAGGCTCTCCTTTGAAATAACCATCCGAACCCAGCAACATTCTGCATCAGCAGCCTTGATACCTACGAAGTGGCACCCACGGGTAAGAGCGCTCGGAGTAAGCGGAGCGCTGTGAGCGCTTTGAGCTAATCAACTGTCTGGGAGCGATTACCCGTGTCTTTACGACCTGGCCGGCGAAATTAGATGCGACGTGGAGGTAGGAAAGAAAATGGAGAGAGGAAGTTTAATAATAATTTATAGGTTTTCCAGGATTTTTGTGAAATGCGCTGTAATGTAATGTGTGTTTTGTATCAGTAGCATTCGCAAACGTTAGTGATAAACACGTGGTAAGAAATTGCTTTGAATCTTAATCACTTGAAAATCAGCTTTATTCCCGAGTAATAAATCAATGATATTTTTTTATAATCCTAAAATTTCTGATTGCCGTGTGAATGGCTCTCTCGCAAATAAATAAATTATGGGTGATGAAAAATCTAAAAAGAAAAGACTAGGAACAAAACCGTAGAACCAGCTACGCATTCCGTAGCACACTCTACGGCGTAGCTTCGTAGCTCTACGACGTTCAAAATGTTTTACATTACAACATAATATTTCCTTTGTTCGTAGAAGCCGACTGTAATTATTTTTTATAACACGTAGATGTCCGACACCGAAATAATTGTTATAATAATAGTAAAATAAGAATTCCGGTACCTTCTTAAAACATTGACTAACTCTTTGAGTAAGAAGGTAAATGCTAATTATTATACCCATACATACATATTTTTCAAATAAGCGAAAAAAATATGTTTTGGTGATATCATGACATACGCCATTAGGTTAACCGTGTTTTGTCAGCTGTCTTAGAATGTACATAAATACCAGATTACGTAAAAGTTAACTTTAAAATGCGTAGTAAAATAAATTTATAAACTGCCTTATCTTATTGAATTATCTTATTTATGGCTTCTTACAGACATTATAATACCGTACATCTATCAACCAATGTATTGTGTGTTGCTGCAATCACTAGTTCCATCTGTTACAAAAACGGTTTACCTAATGTACAGGGTATAATAATTGATAAGACTATTAGAAATAAATAACAGAAATCAGAGGGGCAATTCTCGTAATTTTAAGAACGTTTACAGTCTGATCTCAGTCTCAATCTGTCAAAAATACTTCTAATTTCCCTACATTTTGACAAGTTTTTGACATTTTTTTGTCGCCGAGATGAGACTGCGACTAGATTTTGAGCGTTTTAAATTACAAGAATTGGACTTCTGGTAAATTGGCCGCAGCATCTTTACTTGTCAAATCTACTCCTGTACTTTTAAGAACGTTCGTATTCTAATTGTACGAGTCATGTATATACGATACATGCCACGCGCATTTCATAGATCAACAATTTTCCGTCGCCTTGCACAAATTATAGTGTAACGTGACAGAACATGTCAGCGTTCATTGTCAGTTACTTTTTCACACGACATTCATCTATCATTAGTCCCGTGGCAGTTAAAACGACTTAATAAACCTCATTTTTGGCTATCCGTGACTTATCATTTCAAGTTAATATCCAAGGGATATGTGACCCATTCTTCTTCATGGCAAAAATAACATGAAAAATTTTAAATCTTTTTTTTATTTTTTCGCCTACTTTCAGCAGTGCGGACACCATTCACTGACGCAGCCTTTCGGTCCCCACGTGTGCAGGTGACGGGGCATGCCATGCAAGATGGGAGGTGTGCCATTGTCTGTGGAGAGATGCCTCATACCCACCGGAGGGTGAACCTTCCATGACCCCTCACTTGTGGAGGTTTTTTGGGTATGAAGTCTATAATAGGTACTAATCTCAAACTCAATCTGCCAAAAAACCTATGATTCAACTACATTTTTGTTTTCTTTTTGAAATTGATTGTCACTGAATTGAGATTGCGGCTTGAATTGGAACGTTTTTTTGAGTGTGAGAATTGACCTTCCGTTTCTAACCGAAATTTCAGAATTAGGTAATAATAAAAACTATTGATATTTATGAGTTCTATAACCCCTTAGTATATTTTAAACTGTTAAATTGTTACCCTAACTACCGGTTATAGTTTTACAGGGTGCGTGGCATCGATGCGCAAACTGCATCCATGAATTCAGCACATGATTCTAAACCCCCTAGCGTAGAATCGTAGGCTATCGAAAAAACCATGATAACAGGTTCTGAATCCATGGTAACCGGTTGTGCCATCAAAACAAATAAGAAAATTAAAGTATCAATTTTAGCGAGCGCCCGATCGCTAAGTTCAAACCGTGAAGCAAGTTGGGAACGTTTTGAACTAGCGGTATTTACCTAATTTTGAAGTTCCTACGAAAAAAAGAGCGCGCGATAACGTTGCAAATCGCTCACCTACGCGCATGTATGTGCATCCCTTTCCTTAACAACATGCTATAAATTTACTTTATAGCACGCTGAATTAGATATTTTAATTTGTCGCACCTATTCAATTTCATCCTGTATTACCCCTTTAAATATTTTTAACAGTTGTAACAGTAACTGGTTGACCGATCGAATTCCGAACTTTCTCCCTGTCCGAAATAAATCGACCTAAACTGCCTCGACCCTGGCCGTGAAGTCGGTGTTGCAACACGTCTATTTTGAGAGCTGTCCCACAAGTTGTACAGCCGGTTAACAACTTTTAGTTGGCATGTTATATGTAGCGGCTGCTGACTTTTTATTAGAACGATAGGCACTAGTTGTCTGGCATTTGGCTGAACTGGGCCTTTCTGGCGCAGCCGTGACGCACACTTTCCTGCTAATTTCTTACATTGGACTTTACCCTTTTGATTTGATTTTTTATTTGTTTTTATCAGAAGGCCAATTCCCGTAATTAAAAACGTTCAAAATCTAGTCGCAATCTCATCTCAGCGACATTCAATGTCAAAAACTTGTTAAAAATGTAGGGAGATTAGAGGTATTTTTGACAGATTGAGACTGAGATCAGACTGTGAACGTTCTTAAATTTACGAGAAATGAATGCTGCATAGTGTGCGTAGTGTGCGTGTGCGTTTTATGTAAGATTTTGATTCTGTAAGTAGGTTTGTACTAACACTTTAACACGTCAATCATATTTTTTAAACTAGATGAAGTCGGCGTTTCCTATCTGACTACTCTGAGACGAAAGGCCGAAACAAACTCAGAGAGAGTCACAGTCTCTTTTATAGTCCAGACATAATCTTGGTCAGATTCCGTGAAGACCATGTAGCTCTTGGATTGATCTTTGACTAATATTCAAGAGTCTAAAGGTTTGCCAACGTGCTATGGAGCCCAGTATGTTAGGTTTAAATTTACTTAGGTATCACTTTCGGACCACTGCACTGAGCTCCAATTCGCTAATCGATGACGTGGCTCAAAAGGCTGACGTGGCTGGACAGCACGTGTCTGCCGCATGCAGAACAAGCTATGGGCCCGTTGAACATAAGACTAGGTACCCTTAAACAATGACACGGGGCCGCGGTAGACCACGAAGGAAATATCGGGAGGATTTGAAAGTATTCCTTGAGAATTGGGAAGAAGTAGCGTAGTATCGTGATTGACGGAAGGAATGTCGGGGGGCGTTAACCCAGGAGTGGGACCGTACGGGATGAGAGTTAGTAATAATAATAAAAATCTTTATATTTTCAGTTTAACAATTTACATTAACACTTGATTTATCATGCCATTTATAGTCTTATAAATTGTAGGTTTATAGAGAGTTATAAACCTCTGACACCGAAGCTAAGATAGAACTTGTTTTATGGGTGTCAGGGCTCTCAAGTTAATACAGGTAGATGGTGACGAAATAACAAAGTAAGAACAAAGAAAAGCGCCTGTCTGCGTTCGAACCTACGGCCTACAACTTGTTAGTCGCGGCGGCTACCACTTGGCCACCACTATTTTTTTTTTAATTGAAAGATTTACTAGGTATTTTTTTACAATAATTGGGTTTTACATAGAGTTTTAAAGAGTAGGTAAGAATTTTACATTTACATCACTTCAGTACCATCACGTGAATGCAACGGACTTCTTATGTAAGCTTTTGTTTAAGCTAGGATTAAATTTTCGAAGTTGACTTGCTAATATTGTGATGCCTACGCCTATTTTCGATATTCGATACTATTTCTATTGAATAGCTGGCAGGTGACAACGGCACCAATAACTTTATTTTCTAGTTTTCCGCCTGTCGTGAAAATGTGTTAACTTTTTAATTTTGGTTGGGAATTAGGTCGCAGACTCGTAGTGCCAGTTACGAGTATAACCTGACCTGCTGGGTTTAAACTTTGTTAACCTATTGACAGCCCCAGTCGGATCAATACTACAAATATTTTCGTGTCCGTGTCGCTCAGTCGTATTTGTACGACTGAGAACTATATTCGTTGTTTGGTTTTTATTTCATTGCCCGACCCTATTCTTCTTAGGGTTGATTTTTCAACCATCTGATAACTTTATTCGAGGAATAATTTTGAAATTTTGACAGTTATTTCATACAAAAACTGTCAAACGTCAATTTCATTCCTCGAATAAAAGTTATCGGGCGATGGACAAATCAACCCTTTAAGATATTTATTTGTCCATTTATGAGCTGGGCGCTGTCGGCAATTGAAATACAACCACGTGATTAATAGGTTAATTCTTATCATCTCATGTTGTTTAGCCGTTCCGGAAAACGGTTAAATGTTTTTTCCATGAAACAGGAATAAGTTGTCAAGCGATCTTTCATTCTTTCAATCTCTAGTTTCTTATAAACTTACCTATGTCATCGTCATGATCATGACTCTCCTGCCTTTATCCCAATTTATTTGAGGTCGACGCAAAATGTCTTTTTTTTTCCAAACTTACCTATGTAACAAACTATTAAGTATTTTTATCAAAAAATCATCGACAAGACTCAGTGTTACTTGAACAAGCTAATAATACTTCCATCTTCATTTTTTTTCCCTGGGAATTGAACCCAGCGGGGTAAATGCGTAACCCACTAACAGTAGCAATAGCTTTAGTTTTGACAGTTCAACAACATTCATTGCGTTATTTACGTTTTAGCAGATACATTTTTCGAACATATGGAGCAATGGTTCAGCATTATCCTTCAAAATTATTCAGATTGTGGTTGAAAGTGTGTTACGCAATTAGGATGCCGGTTGTGGCTGGTATTACAAGACTGGTATTAATGTGTGATGGTGATGGTCGAACCATCTTTTCTGGTTTAGGTTCATATGGTGGAATATTCACAGAGGGATGGTCAGATGGTGTAATGAAACAACAAATGTTACTAATATTTCTATTTTCAATTTATTGTTTATTGGTTTTCGAAATAAGATTGTCTTCTTTTTATTATTAATAATAATAATTAATTAAGAATTAATAATTGCAAGAGAAACTTTTTCTAATGTCTACTTAAAATTATTACTGATTTAGTTACCAGAACTAATTGTAATAATCGTTACGTTCGGTCTATTATTAATTATTCTCATTTTATTTACAAATTAAAATAATTAATCAATTATTTTTGTACATAGCTTACGTCACAATTTAGTAAGTTTTGTTTTCTTATGAATCTTCATTCAATAATTTATTTACAAGTAAGATGTTACTCTATTCGATAATAAGAGTACATTTTTCCTCCTATACCAATTTCAGAGTTCACAAATCCACTTTTCCTAATCTACCGTAAAAAGTAATATAACAAAAGAAATGCGTAATTATTTCTAATTTTAACGCTGTAATATCACGAATCTTAGTTCATATTAGGTTGAGTGGTGACGTAAGGTATCGTACATTCTTCAGAATCACAATAAGTACTAAAATCTTAACAAAAAAGGTACTCCTTCCATCATAATTTCTTAATATACGTAAATTTTGGTTCAATTGTACATTGGATTAAACAATTATTTAACATCAATAAATTATACAAATTATAAAGTCTGTCAAAAAACAACACAATAAAGATTTAAATATAAATAAAGCTATGACTAGATCGTTTATAAAGAATAACGTGTGTGTTCACTGTTTGTGGTAGATCCCATAAATTCCTAGCAGTTATTTTTATAATTACCGAAGTCTAAATTGCACGTTTCATTACTTAAGTCTGTTTATTAAATCTATATTTACAAAATATCTTTTAAAAATATTATTTATAATTCGCAAAATTTTTATGTATTTTTTTTTTCGGGTTTTCTATTACTTAAGCTTTGGTGCATAACACCATTTTGGATTCATGCAGAGAACAAACGAAAGCAGTCACAAATTAGTTTCCATTTAATTTCATTATCGTCAATACTTTGGCCGCATTTCAATTTAGAATTTATTGACGTTTCAAATTAAGATTTTGGCATCGAGTGATTTTGTAACATCGCCTTTCCTAATTATCTAGATCATTACAAAAGTGACAGACAAACAAAACGTTCTATAAGTTGTGCATGAATCCAACCGCGTTGTACTAATTCCATTCGTTTTAGTAACTATATGTATTTAAACTAACGCCTACTTGTTAATTGAAAGGTGAGTTATTTACAAATGAATCGTTAATACTATTTTGGCTAAATGTCACTAATAACCTCTTAAGCTAGAAATTGTGCCATTTCGTGAAAATGTTAATAATCATACAAACTGAACATGAACAGAAAGTAAAACAAACGTACGTAATATAGTACAAAATCCTACCGAATATTATCTACAACTTAGGCTTGAAACTATAATTTCTTACAATTATTTTGTACAGTATCAATATAATGGGAACAAAACGCCTAACAAATTTATCATTAAATATTTAAACATTAGACTGCGCACAGACCACCGGCAGGTAACACATGCGAGAACCTTGTTCACTTCTAAATAATGAGCAAAGTCAGGAAAATTAATACGTAATTCTACATTTAAAAGGATGCCTCGGTCTCGCATGTTACCCGTCCAGTCGGCGCACATCACATCCTACTGTGTGCACGACCCGACACCCGGATATCCGGTTGTCTGGGGCGACTCCTGCGACTCGCAGCAATGAAGTTACTAACATTAAAACACAGAATATTGATTATTTGCAAGGCACATTCTCTTAAAAATCCTGAATTTCAATTTTTTATTCATGTACATATTCGATACTCCGAAAACATTGAAAAGACGGCGCGCACGAACTGAACGATTGAAGCGACATCTACTCACTGTAATGATATGTATATAATCGATTATTATATACCCTGTGTCTCGAAAAATATATAAGAATCCGTGGAACGTGTATAGACAAACTTAAGAACGGTATAATATCTATACTAAAGACTAGTTGCTTGACTCGAAGGGAGTTTAAGAATGAGATCGGAATGAGATCTTTATTGCTGTGTGAGGGGTTGTGAGGGCGTGCCGGGGCGTGGCGCGCCGGAGCGGCGGTGCTCAGTAGCCGTACCCGGGACCCGGGTACAGCAGAGCCGCGCCGCTGCCCGCCGGTCAGTGCTGCGCCGCAAATTTCATCCGTTTCTGTTTCTGTCGCTGGTTACAGAACCACACTCTCACCACGTTTTTCTTTAGGTCCAGCTTCTCCGCAATGGCCGTTATCTTCTCCCCGGACGGCCGCGGTTGCACTGCGAAGTATGCCTCCAGACTTCTCTTCTCCGGCGCTGCGATGGAAGTCCTCTTGCGTTTCTTTTCTCCAGCTGGAAGCACGCTCGGCGCGTCAGGGTCCCGTCTTTTGTTCTTCGCCTGCGCCTCTGCCTCCTCGAGCCATGCCTGCAGTATTGGCTTCAGCGCTATCATGTTATTGTGACTTAGTGTGAGGCTCTCGAAGCGGCAGATGGTGCTCTGGGAGAGGGCTCCTACGCCAGGAAGTTTAAGGTTTGCGAGTGCTTTGCCGACGTCTGCTTGTGTGACGCCTAGTTTGATTCTTCGCTGTTTGAATCTTTCAGCAAAGGCCTCGAGCTCGCGGGGGTCTGTGTCGGTGTCGGGGTGGAGTGCTGCGGCCGGGTGCCCGAGGTGTGCGGGTGGCGCGTGCGAGAGCCCGCCGCCGTGGTGGTGGTGGTTCATGACGTGGTTCATAGCTCCGTAGCCGTGCAGCTGGTGGTGAGGAGGTGCCGCCTCTCCCATCGGCGCCAGGGTGGTCATCGATGACGAAGTCAGTGGATCGAGCATGTCCAGCCCTTCCATGCCGTGGTGGCCCATCTGCGGACAGAAACACTCGTTAGTTCCATGTCAATATTTTAATGATTAAGAGGATTATGAGGGGCCCCGTCGCCATTATACTCGTCCACCGTATTAACTTCTGCATTCATGTTAAATCGTACGTTTTATTGTAAATAAAAGGAGGGTGCTCGGCGTAACAATGGCGCTCGGGACGATATGGAAACATAAACAATCATTGTGCAGATTTGCACTCATTCTTTATGAGAGCAAACACTTGTTTTTTTATAGATGGGGGCGAGTGTTGTGACGTTGATTGGGAGTGAGTGTTCAGCCAATATGCTTAAGTTGTTGACCGGCTTTGTTGCCGAAATGAATGTTTGTCGTGTAGTCGTCGCATATGCGCTTGCTATAAATATTGCTATACACCCCCTGGTGGATCGGACGTTATGATTTTTTATGATGAAACTTCTTTTGTTAGTCAGCTAATCAAATATTATTGTTTCCACGGAAAATGAACGCTAAGGATTTACTAATAATGGTGCACTGGGTATTTAAATGTCAGTGTTGCTGATAACTTTAGAGTTGTCTCCTTCTTGTGAGTTGCCTTTGTGAAGTAGTTTGTCTATGACTGTCGAATATATTATGTTGGATCCTAGACCTTACACGTATAGGGTTTGTATAAAAACTATGATTATAGTTAAATGACGTTCAAACGTCAAAATTTTATGGTTAAACAGTCGCTAACTTAACTTTAGGCAACGTTTATTAATAAAAGGGGTAAATGTAAGATAAATAACAAAATGACGATTCGATTCACCTTTATTTGTCCCAACAAACGCACCTTCTTTTAAAAAGAAAGTTTAAACATACGTAGTACCTAGTACTTCATAAATACGATAGTGACGAAATATGTCTCAAAAATGTCTCTACCAGAGCTAAGATCCATACACATTCTATAAAACACGCTACCTAAATATTTACCCAAACTTTTTAAGGACTTGAAAACGCTTGGCTGAAACTAAATAAAGACTGAAGCGGAAACTTCAAGTGGAATTGTGTAAATTACCTAAATATCGTCTCCACAATCAATAACCGAGCTTTTCGAAGGTCGCGTAGACTGACGGGAAAAAACAAAAGTGCACTATCTATTACACTCGGTCCGGGGTTCATGTCTGCCTGAGTCCCGAGGGCGCACTAACTCACAATTAGGAATCCTTACGTTATTGCAATGTTGCTGCACGAAATATATATTTTTTACGGTCTTCGGCTTTGGGTTCAGTAGGTACCTATAGTTTATTTAGTGTCTTGATTTTCAGGTGCACTGACATTTTGTGACCAATAGAATAGCGGCTTTAAATGACAGAAAAGCAGGTACGGTCACCAAAGGAGATAAGTATCCAGTGTCGCCAGACATAGTTGAATTTTAATAAGAAACCAATGGATAATTTCGAATAAAATTTAATTTAATTAATAGAAATCAAACAGTTAATTTATTCAATTAAATTGTATTTGAGAACATTTATTGGTTTCTTAGTAAACTTCAACTATATCCAGCGACACTGGTTACATATATACATATCTCTTTTGTTGAGTGTACCTGAAAAGGCCCTGAAGTTCATTGTTTTAATTGCTTCGTTGGTAAACCAGTTAGTCTATTCTGTAAAATCTCACCACGAAATCTTAGCTGAAGTGAGCTTGAAATGGCCTATCATTCCACCTGATGCTAGGGAATGACACTATTGACAACTCACTTCATCTAAGTTTTCACGGTGAGGTGTTTACAGAATAGGTAGGTAGTTTTTTTAACTGATGGTAAGTGTTTACCTCCACACATGGACAGCTAAAGAAAAAAAAAACAAAAGCTGCAGTTACAGAGGCATGGCAGGTAGGTACGTTAACATCAAAGAGAACAAAGCTGCCATGCGAAATATCCATAGAATCTCTCCGATGGTGGTTTCCACAGCCTATACACGCGGCGTTTGTGTTGGCAATCTTTGACATAAAGCCAATGTGCCCTATAAGCCATAGCTGGCACCGTTAATTAAATAGTTGACTTCATTCACTGGTGGGGTTTGTGGCTAAGTAATAACAGCCGCACGGGTCGATCGGTCTGGTTAAGCTACGCTTGCCGCGGTTCGTTCGTGGATGGGTGACTATCTTCACATACCAAGACCCCTCTGTGCCTCGGAAAGCACATTAAGCTGTTGGTCTCGGCTGTCATTAGTGGATCTTTGACAGTCCTTACGGGTCGTCAGTAGCCCGTAAGTCTGACAACCAGTCTTACCAAGGGGTATCGTATTACCCGCAGTAACTTGGTTGAGGAGGTCAGATAGGCAGTCGCTCCATATAAAATACTGGTACTCAGCTGCATCCAGTTAGATTGGAAACCGACCCGGAATAGGCTAGACAGACGATGACTTTGCTAATCCGTCGCCTAAAACAAGTTAACTTTGTTAAGCGTTAAATTTCAAAGATCTAATGGAAGTTAACGTTAATCGTGATAGAAATTGTATTTTATATGTCATTTCATTAGTGACTTTCTTAAAAAAAAAACGTTGGGATGAGCTATGGAAGTTTAGGCAGGACATGAAAAAATAATAAAAGAAGGGTGTATGAGGTATCATTAGTTTCTAATAAAAATAATTTAGAGATAGTCAGGTCTTTTTCGCGTGTGTTCTTTTGGAAAATAGTAGATACTTAATTAACGGACTAATGGAAAGTTAACGGAAGTCAGTCCGTTAGCTTAAAAGTTAATCCGTTACTCGGAATATTAACTTCGTTAATTAACGGTCTTGTGCCCAGTATTGCTATTACCAATATGTCTTAAGCCCGAACACAGTAAATCCTTTAAAAGGAATTAGTTCTTCCCTGGACAAATCTCTTCGCAAGGAGCTTTGTAGTTGATTTGTAATGTTCATAAAGAAGAAAACGCCTTTCATACCCCATCCTTTCTCTTGCACTCGGGATTATATCTGTATCCCGTAAAAGAGAAACAAATAATGCAATGCTAGTAGTGAATCGTTAATTACACCTGTCCCAATTATAAATAAAAAGAAAGAAAAAGTATTTATTGATAGTTTGTGAGCTTCCTGTACAAGTCTACAGGAAGATCATTACTAAACTAAACACAGTCAAAAAAAAAAAAACCGGTCAAGTGCGTGTCAGGCCACGCGCAGTGTAGGGTTCCGTAGTTTTTATAACAGCCAAGTGCGGGTCGTATTCGCTGACTGATAGTTTCGTACCATGCTCTAACTAAAAGCCAAACATGACTACCTACTTAATTTGACTTCCTGTATAAAGCCTCACCTGATCCGACAATTTTGCACGGAAAGTTTCAATTTTTTTTTTTTTGAGATTTCGATAACAATTGTTTGGTCGACTATTACTCGTAAACTTGTAAAGCTCACTTAAGTGTGATAGTTTTCCTTTAAATTTCGTTATATATAGGTACTACTGCCGTGGCATTTGAATTTCTAACTACAACTGTTTAGTTGGTAGAGGGGGGGGGGGAGACTTGACTCTAACGAAAATTGGTACTTTAAAGCTTGATAAGTCACGAACGGTTTACTTAATCAAAAAACGGTCTCGATAAACCCCTAATATTTTTGAAAGACCTATCCAACGATATCCCACACTATGGGAAGGACGAAAAATAAAGATCATCCCCACTTTACATGTAGGGGAGGTACCCTAAATAATAGTTTTTTTCAAAATTTTATTTTACCACTTTTTCGGCGTCATTAACGTGTATACTCATGCCGAATTACAACTTTCTAGTACCAATAGTTTTTGAGCTAAACCGCGGACAGACAGACAGACAGACATGGCGAAACTATAAGGGTTCCTTGTTGACTACGGAACCCTAAAAAAACAAATTATATAAAAAAGTAACAAAAATAAAATTGAAACAGAAAGTCCTATACGAGTACGAGGCCAAAAGGCTCCTCACCATGATGCTTCGATTTAAAAAAAATAAATGTCGCAGCGCGAAATAAAACTGCGATCTTCGTACCGCCTCAGAATCAATAAGAACGGATATATGAGAAAATTAATTATCTTCATTGATTTTTTTTTTGTGAATTTTCCCGTTTTTTTTTTGCAGAATATCTGTTAAAACTGTTATTCTGAACAGGAATGTAAATACATACATCAGATAAAAACAAACATAAAATCAAATAAAAACTGTAAAGTTGTTGTTGCTGTTGTTGTGTTGTTGTTCTGCTATGCGGGGCGGAGACAAATCCAAGATCACAAAAGTCAGTCCAGCCGTTCTTGAGTTATAAATGGTGTAATTAACCCGATTTGGTTTTATTGGTATAGATTACTAGCTTTTGCCCGCGACTTCGTCCGCGTGAAGCAACTTTCTTACATTTTTACGCAAGAACCATCCTCATACTTCAAGGAATATTCTAAAAAAAGAATTAGCGGAATCGGTTCAGCTGTTCTCGAGATTTGCGCTTAGCAACACATTCAGCGATTCATTTTTATATTATAGATAGATAGTCATGTATCTATTTAGACACCAGTGAAAAAGCAGTAAAGTTCTATTCTGAGAAGTTCACTCAAGTGATCGAACCCAAACTCACTGGTTTTTAGTCAAATCTTCCTAGCATTTTATTTATTTACTTATTTATTTTTTTCTCAACTATTTTGGGGCCGGCTTCAACTCTAACCGGATGCAACGAAATACCAGTACTTTACTTGAAGCTACTGCCTATCTGTATACTCCACAACCCATTTACTAGGTAACACGACAGGTACCCCTTTGGTAAGACTGGTTGTCAGACTTTTGAACTTCTGACTATCCGTAACGACTGTCAAAGATCTACGAATCAGTGCCCAGGCCAACGGTTTGGCCTTCCAGGGCATAGAGGGGACGATATGTAATGGTAACGGCACGGTTGGAGCAGTGGTTAAGCGATTGACTGCTGCGCTGCGTGTCGCGGGTTCGAATCCCGCACGGAACAAATATTTGTATTGCGTACAGGTACTTGTTCCGGGTCTGGCTGTTTGTGTATGTGAGTTTATATGTCTGTAAACGCACCCACGACACAGGAGAAATTCCTAGTGTGGGGCAACGTTTAAAAAAAAAAATGGTTGGTCACCCATCCACAAACCAACCGCGACAAGTGTAGCTCAACCTTCAATCGACCGGTGCGGCTGTTATTATGCAGCCACGAGCCCAAGGCCTTGTTTTTAGTAAATCATTGCTAATTCATGTTTTTACACCATTCTAACTTCGAAGTTGTTGTTTAGAAACTGACAATAGTCAAATCAGTTAAGTACTTACTAAAACAAATTATTTTCACGGTTCCTCTTTTCGTTAATTTAAATTCATAATTCCTGAAAGTTAATTAAATCCTAACTACATTAGATTCACAGGAGCAACATATGACTATAATTCGAATGTTGCTCCCCCAATATTTGATACACGCGTGTAACAGGGGACACACGTATGTCATTGTATAGTGATGGGACGCGCACGCTTCTATAAATATCGATAACACTGTCCATTATGTTTTGAATGTTGGGGTGTTAGCATAAGTGTGACTTTTTAATAGATAAGTATAAGAATCTGTTACTTAAAATAAAAGATTTTTTCCCGTGTTTTGTCTGGTATTTTTCTGATCCTTATTTCAAAAATTACTTAAGAGCGTTTACAATGTACGGCATTTCCTACAAACTTTCAAGTCCTTGTTTTTCGAAATGCATGAACCGATTTTAATGAAACTTCCTACGCATAAGCAGGATATAGGTCTAAAAAATTAATTGTGAAAATTTTCGAAAAATAGTGCTACAGCTAAATTCGACCGATTTTAAATTTTCCATAGAAACAGAGATTTCCAATTATCTTTTTTAAATAAGACATTTCGAAAATGTTCTTTACTAACTTTTTAGACCTATGTATTCTGCTTATGCGTATGAAGTTTCATTAAAATCGGTTCATGCATTTCGAAAAACAAGGACTTGAAAGTTTGTAGGAAATGCCGTACGTTATAAACGTTCTTATAAAAGTACCATTCTAGCCTGAGTCCTATATTCCGCCTTGCTTCTAGTCTAATGAAGTGAAAAGTCTTCAACCTTCTGCAATAAAAAGTCATTGAGACTGATCTACCCTAACAATAACCTGCACAAATTCTAGTCGTACACCATGACATTGTTGGACTGACCTATTGAAGCAATAAAGGTTGGTACTATTTTGACGAATCCCATCAAAAACTTATAGTTTTCCAAGTAGGTCAGGTTATGATGACTCCGAAAGGTCGGCACAATATTCGTGCCCGGGCGAACACGTATAAAAAACATCCATGAATGTGAAAGAAACACCGAGGGCGTATAAAACATGCGGCATGGGACTAGTTTGTTCCATATCGTGATATTGTTTCTATTTCGATCGCATTTCTTTCAATCATTAATATTTGGCCTGATCCCCGATTTCTGTTAAGAAAAAACCTTTTTTTTTTGCTGATACTAAGAACATTAGCATGACAACTCTTTCATCGTTTAAAATAAAATTGTTGTCATATGATGATCTTCACACTATTTTTATGAACGAGGTAAAAAAAACACCAAACACTACCAATACCCATCTGGACTTCTCTAAAAATGGCATCTCAGGGCAGTTTCCTTTTAATCCACATAAAAGCGACTATCCTACTTAGCCGGTATCATAACTGACCCTTGCATTTCAATCTTAGAAAAATCACTTTAAAACAATCTGTTTCAGTCAGGAACCAGGTCATTCCTGGAATAGGTGGTAAATTGGATAGGTTTACTAGTATCTTCGCTATTCCTAGATTGATTGAAAAATGATAGGTAGTTAGTAGAACAAACTAGATTCTGTAGGCTTCCTTATCTCGCTTTATAAAATACAGCATTATTTTTAGTAGGTACTGCCCAACGCCTCCAAATAAAAGAGTATGTATTTTTTTAAATAATCTTAATTTTTTTATAGTTTTCTTGGCCTGGACATTACATGTTACACTACATTTTCTCTTCACAATAATTCGATCGTAAAAATGAATTTTCAGCATATTTTATATATTCTGTGGAAACGAATAAAAGTTCGGAATATGAAAGTTCGGAAATTCTGTTTTTTTAAGTTTTACTTTATGTTTTTTTATCAGTTTTTCTTTCTCATTTCATGTAACGCAGCAACAGTAGTCGATGCTTATTATATTTTTCCCAGCCTATACAGCAATTTGATTCTGTAACCATCTCACCGTGAAAACTTAGGTGAAGTGAGCGTGGAGTGAGCTGTCATTCCAACTAATGCTAGGGATTAATACTATTGACAGCTCACTCTAAGCTCACTTCACCTAAGTTTTCACGGTGAGATTTTTACAGAATCGATCGGCTGTTTTTTCGAAGTTCATCGACAAAGATAATTTCCTTAACAATTATAAAAGGTACCTACTTAGTAAGTTAAACGATATACCGATAATAATAATTAACGTTTTTATACTTTTTATATTCTAATATTTAAAAATATAATTTATATGTTTATATTCAAATAAAGGAGATAATAATTAAATTATTTTAATTTATCGATAGATTCCCCTCCCTATGCAATTTGATTGCAAGTGGATATTAAATAAATTATATTCCTTTAATAGTGATTTATGTCGCTACATTATGATTGGGACAAGTGGGCAAATTTGTCCGAGGGGGTGGTCACGAAATACGCCGGAAGAGGAGACGCAAGTGATAACTATTTGTAGGTTTTATAAAAACAAAATTGTAATATTTCTGGATAACGAAAACAGAACAGATTTAAATATAATCTAAATAGCCTTTCTAGGAAACATAACTTAAGAGCCCATTTTTACTCAATCTGGCAATTTAAGACCGTATACTTATGTAGAAATAGAAACACTTTTAAATTACAAAAGTATTGCAATGTAAAAACAAACAGACCAGTCCGACTCTTAAATCATCTCTTACCTCTACAGATAGAGGTAGAAAATAGATACGTGGACACAAATCAGAAAACTTGAAATATAATTCTTCAAGAGTTCGGATTCGCGTAAATTATATTACCAATCAGAAGTTGATTGGCAATATCAGATGTATAGGAATAATGAAGTAGATCCGACTCAAGCCTGATCTACTATTCAAAAATTTCATGCGTGAAACTTAACTGCGTTCAATGAGCCAAGGCGAAGGCCCTGATATATACCAGGCGCAGTAACGAAACCATTGCGAGATCTAATTCGACGCCAACGCCATCTAGTCGCGTTACAGCAACTACGATGCCGGCAGCGGACACACGGTGATAAAGAATTATAGTAGACGATTTCTATAAATACTTAGCTATCAATAGAATTATAATAATATTATAATAATCTATAAGCATCAAATAATCTAATATTATAGGTATACGAAGAGGCATGCACTCGAAGTAATACAACGACGCGACGTAACAACGTGCGGTCTTCTGCGCTACATTAAAACTTTACAGGTTTTTAGGGTTCCGTACCCAAAGGGTGCCAACGAAACCCTATTACTAAGGCCCCACTGTCCGTCCGTCTGTCTGTCTGTCTCATCTTTGAACCGTAATAAATTTAAATTTTCACAGAGTTACTACAATGACCGCTGTAACAACAAATAATAAACATAAAATTAAAGCTCTCTGTCAAAATTATGCTCGAAACTATACATCTATAGGTAGGTACTAATAATAAAGTTGAAGAGTTTGTTTCGCTCTAATCTCTGAAGCTGCCAGTCGGATTTGAAAAATTCTTTTTTCATTATTTGATAGCCAAATTTTTAAGGAAGGCTATAAGCTATATAACATTACGCTATGACCCTTAGGAACCGTGCAAAAAGTAAAAAAAGTTAGGAAGAACGCTAAGCGAAAACAAAGTAATAGCGCAGGTAGGCCATGCCATGCAACGTGGATCAGGGGAACAAGAAATTTCACGCGGATGAAGTCGCGGGCAGAAGCTAGTTTATGATATTTCGAATCGAATGAAAGTGCCGCACATATTATTTCTCGTAAATGCAAGTAATTAAGAGCTATATTTTGTCTAAATTAAGATTGAAATTGCAACAGTGCTGAAAGCATGCTGCATAGTGCTCACTTTTTGACTGACTTGACAATTGAGGTGGTTGTCAATTCGACTAAGATTTTCTTTTTTGTATTTTCAGCAATATATTTGTGTCAGTTTTGGACAGATTTCGATTATTATTTACGATACCGGATGCAGCTAAATACCAGTATTTTACAAAGAGCGAATGCCTATCTGATCTCCACAACCCAATTACTGGGTAATACGATACCCCTTGGTAAGACTGGTTGTCAGACTTTCGGTCTTCTGACGACCCGTAACGAGTTATGATTAGCTTATAAAGCTCTTACGTGTAAAATCTCATGGTTCTTGTCCCAGCGGATTAGGCTGTGCGTTACCTACTTCTCAGCCAAAATGAATCAATGAATTTAAAATTGTTACCAAGTAGATTAATCATTAAGTTTGAATTAAACTCGGTACGACCTTGATTTCGATCTTTTTTTTGCAAAACCACTCCGGTATCCTAGCAATCCTACTACATCAAGGTAGAAAGAAAGTGATTTCGAATGTTTATTAATTAATCACACCATAACGGCTGCACGGATTGGGATGAAACTTGGCACACGGTTACACCATGACCTGGATTAGAACATAGAGTACTTTTTATCCCAGTAAGTAGTACGTTGCCGTGTGGTAATTTTCCAAACTCCACGGAGATGAAACCTCGGGCAAAAGTTAGTGTTTAAAATGTATTGCCGATTAAGTTTCTTCATTACGATCAAAGTTAAGTTTTATAATCTCATACTAGCTTCATAGCACACAGTCGAACAAGTTCATAACTTTTACACACATCACTCTCCTATCTCAAAGAAATAAGTTCAGAATCCCTTTGCTCCCGCACTACATCACTCAGCCACCTTTATTATTATGACAATAAGATTCAAGGTCGCTCGACCACTGGACGATTACTATCGAATTGTTTTTGACTGGTTCAAGTTGTTTTTGACTGGTTGGAAGAGAGTACTTGATACTACTAACTTATACTTCGGCTAAGCTCGGAGTTTCTTTGAAGGATAAAATCAGAAACGACGTTATCCGGAAAAGATCCGGAGCTACCGACATAGCTTGCAGAGTAAGCAAACTGAAGTGGCAGTGGACTGGCCGTGTTTATCAAAGGACCGATGGCCGGTGGAGCAGACGAGCCCCTGGAGTGGAAACCGCATGTGTAGTGTGGGATGCCCCCCAACTAGATGGACCGACGACCTCAAAAAGGTGGCTGGGACAGTCTGGATGCGGAAGACAGGGTATTGTGGTACAGTATGGGATAGGCCAGGGTCCCGTTAGTGGGAACATTATTGGCTGTTTATTTCAAAAACCTCTTGGAAAGACTGATGTTTAGACTTTCGACGTTTCCGACTACCCGTAAATACTGTCAAAGCTCTAGGACTTAAAACAAGATCCAATATCGAAGTAAAATTCCATCACAAACAAACTGAGCTTAGGTATTCGTATCTCTATAATCATAACATCTGTAAATGCCTGACCACTTAGCCACGTGAACAGCTTTATAAGTGGCCTTGCACAAATAATAATATAATAATAATATAATAATATCCCTGGACATTTCACACAGCACCATTTGTCCCAAGCTAAGCAACCTAATGCTTGTGTTATGGTAACAAGATGGCTGATAAACTACTTATATACATTTTTTTTTTTTTGTAAATATATACATATTATAGATAGAAAAACACCCAGACTCGGAACAAATACATGTAGGTCATACAAATATTTGTTTCGTGCGGGAATCGAACCCGCGACACGCAGCGCAGCAGTCAATCGCTTAACCACTGCGCCAACCGTGCCGTCAAAATACACAGGTCTTACTGAGCACCTAAGTATAAGTGCTATTGCACAGAGGCTAATCACCATCTGCCTAGCCTTTTCGTCGGTCGGCTTCCAGTCTGACCGAATGCAGCTGAATACTTACCAGTATTTTTTATAAGAAGCAACTGTCTATCTGACCATCATTACCAGTAACTGGGTACCTACCACGGGTCTTAGCCCTTGCCCTTGGTAAGACTGGTTTGTACCCATGGTGATGATAATGTTTTTTTTTTCAGGGATAATATATAGAAACCTAGCCTATAACCAGCGCACATGCTAGATAAGTCGATGGACACCTCATCCATCAAGCCAGTACGATGCTTCGAGGGTATATAGAATTGATATGTGTGAAAAATTTCCAAAACTCCGTTTTAATGTCGGGTAAGAAGTAGCAAAAACGTTCATCAAATTCAATAGATTTTACACAAAAAAAAAATAACACCAGAGCGCACTCCTGCTTAACCCCAAGCTATAAACCCTCCACATTACACGGTCGATTTTTAAACAAAAGTACAAAAAAAAACTGTCATGGAGGTCCCTTGTGACCACAGCGACAATTGCGCACTAAAATGCTGAACTTACCCTTGTGTTGTTTACCCTTTGGACAAGTTGTTTAAGTTCCAACGTTTGCAGCACGAATAGGGTTATCTTCACTCTCGTATCTTAGAGGGTGGGCTGTGTTAGAGCCGTGTCACAGCGGACTTGTAATGAAAGTGAATCGTGAAATGTGGAATGGCTTAGATTCTAAAACTTTCTTTAACGCCGTAGAAAGTTAGGTTGGTCAAACAGTTGGAAGAATACTTCATGTTACGGGGTTCAGATAAATGTATTAAATTACACTCACACACACTTTAGATGTATATCATTTTTTATGTGTACCTTGTATTTTTTTTTAAACCGACCCTATTAACCGTCTGTTCAGCGAGTTCGGAGACAAGGCATGTTTAAAATATTCAAACTTACCTACATACTTATCTTTTTGCACGTTACAGTTTTTCAACTAATTAAATATCTGAACAACGATTTTCTTCAAAAGTTTTGATGAAATTAAGAGGTGCTGTGCACATGTATAGTCATTAAATATTTACTACGACAATCTACGAGAAAATCGCTTATGAACACTGCTAATCAAGGACTGCGTTACTGACACCTGTCAGTTATACATGGTTAGGAACGTATTCCGTTTTATTACCAAACAAAATCTAACTTTAGTTCTAGCTAAGAAACTAAAAAAAAAACATAAAAAAAAATAAAACGTTCTAGCCTAAACCCTCAAGCAAGTTCTGAGCATGCTAAAGTTCCGAATACAACATTGACAACTCAGATACGGGGTTGACGATAGTTTTTATAATTAGAACTTTAACGTAGTTAGAATAGAGTTGTAAATTCAAAAGGCTCGATGACCTGGGTCTAAAGAAAAAACTTGCTTTGTCTTCTTTTGTATGGGAATGGTTTGTAATAAGGGGGATAAAGTTCAAATTTGTAAATCACGTATTCTTTTGTACCGACTCAGTGTCTGTTCAAAGTATTTTACATCACAGTGATCGATATTGTATATGGCAGAGATGATGATCAGATGTAAAATAACGCATTCTCTCATCGGACGGCGTATAACCACTACGCAACCTTCGCGGTAATGAATTATACCACAGTCGATAAATAAACAAAATGCAACTCACCGCCCAACTAAAATCTCTCAACCGAATCAAATGAAGAGAAAACAAAATGCGGCGCCAATTGCAGAAGTGACCCGTAGGATAATATAGCCAAGACATGATGTTCTGTCGGCAAACTGAAGTTAACTGCCATACTCAACCCGTCATTAGTCCATTCAGCCACACCTACTGTTTCCTTTACCTTACATTGTCGATATATTCAGAGCAAGTAATGACTCTCACACTCACTGGAAAATTACTCCTAAATGCACCCTGCATTAGGTTCAGATTCCAAGAACGGCTTGCGAAGTTCAAAATATATATATATATTTTTTTTTTCAATAAATTATGAAGTGCTGCTGGTGTGCAGTCAATTCAATAACGGTGTACAAATTAAGGTTTTAAGAATGAACATTTTCATGCCGCCTCCAATGTATTATGGTGGTGGCGCAACCTCGAGTCAGCCTTCACCAGTAATAACCGATATCAGACTAAATAATTAAAGCCAGTCGATTTCCTAATTAATTATTACTCGCTGGTGCATAATGTCATTTGAATTTGGAATCTCGCGGCCTCGGCAACAAAACACTGCTTTATCCCCTTAGTGAATAATCTACTATTAATTACCGAATTGGGCAGCCCTGTCACTTTATAACTGGCAAAAAACTTATGACAGGATGAACAGATTTCATTAATTGATCATGCCAATACTTATTGTATTGGTAGTCACCTACAGTGGCTTCCAAAAGTTAGTTGACATTTCTCTACTTCAGCTGTGACACACCACATTGCGATTTAAAATTCTAGTGTTCCAAATGTTTGAACTGAAGGCTAAATCTCGTAATTTAAAATCCAGTGTTCCAAATGTTTGAACTGAAGGCTAATTCTCGTAATTTAAAATTCTAGTGTTCCAAATGTTTGAACTGAAGGCTAATTCTGGTAATTTAAAATTCTAGTGTTCCAAATGTTTGAACTGAAGGCTAATTCTCGTAATTTAAAACGTTCAAAATCTAGTCGCAATCTCATCTCGGCGACAAACAAATGTCAAAGACTTGTCAAAATGTAGGGAAATTAGAGGTATTTTTGATAGATTGAGACTGAGATCAGACTGTGAACCTTCTTAAAATTACGAGAATTGTCCTTCTGCTTTAACGTTATTATCGACTAATTCAACTACTGTTTACTTATCATAAAAAATAATCAAGTAATCCCTTAGGAGTACTTGATTAATTTTTTATTTTAAATCATAATGTGGCATCACAGCTGAAGTAGAAAAATGCCAACTAACTTTTGAAGGCCACTGTATGTAATACTTAACTCATATGTGAAGATTCGAATAAATAAGCCTTTCATATAATTATAACCTGTAAGTCCTTTCAAATTATATAAAATAATCTCACCCCGATTTTAGACAAATTATCCATAAAATACATCATCGGAACTACTGGGTACCACTTTACAAGGTCCGAACTACCCCAAACAACTACATTTACAGATTACAGACATGCAGGGAACCCCAAACGGCTACCGTTTGGGTTCCGTGGGCAATAAAGAACGCATTACGTGGCATACAACCCTCCTTGGAAGGGGAACGAGAAAAATTGCAAATACATTCGAAGTGTGTTAGTTTATCATGTTAACTCTATTATTTATAAATTTTCTTCTTGTATAGTAGTATGTTTTGATGTGTGGGGGATATGTTTAATTGTATTAATTGCACTTACAGCTGTGGATAGCCTGTTGGTCAGACTATTATCGGGTTTTGGTGGTTTTACACGAGCGATGATGAGATCTAATATTGAGCTGTTATAACCATTGCAGTGCTTGTCAATTTTGTATTATAAAATTATAGACTAACAACTCTATGCAATCCCAAATACTTTTCAAAGCTTTTGACTCACAAATGACGATCCATCACGAGTTTTGACATACATGTGGTATATTAATAGTTAAAATAATACTAGGGTTAGTTTTATTGTTATCCTACATCATCGCACGACTAGGCAAATGCCTCTCCCCATGACTTCTAGCTCTTTCGATCCAGGGCTAATGTGGGACACTTGTAGTTTTCTACAGTTTATCCCGCCAACTTCAACGGGGTCTGCCGCGACGCCTTCCGGCTGTGTCAGGGCTCCACGTAGTGTTTATTTTGGCCCATAACTCATTATACAAACCTTCATACCTATCCATATTAAAGAAAACTGTGCAATGGTTTTCAGGCGATTGAAATATCGGACGGAAAAACATATTCTAAAAATGTTACAAGACACTTTTTATAACAAATATTACCAACACTGCATTCCTAAGATTCTTATTCGCTGGATTCTTACCTGCCATGGCGCAACTATTTTTCATTGAGCAGAAAATGGCAATAAATAATTTATGAGTTCGACATCTTCGCTATACTAATATTTTACCAGTTACAAACGTTTCATCTGCTTTAAATATTTAAAAATCTTGTTTTCTTTGCACAAAATAAAACAAGATTTTTACATATTCTGAAAGTGGTAATACTTAAATGTGAAAGGAACAGCAGGGTTCAAGAGAAATAAGAGCCCCAAGCTTTCAAGTCCCCAAAAACTTCGAATGTGAAAATAATCTCAAATTCTTTGTTCTAATATACTCGTAGTAGTAACATCAAACAATATCAACCAGACACGACGAGATATGGAAACGGCTGAATGTGGTTACCAGTTGCCAACCATTAAAAAAAATCACTGTAATTTATGAATATCATACCACGCCACGACACTTTGGACAAGACGATATTCTGTCGTCAATACCTACAATGTGAAACGGCTCTAAGACCGAGATCTATAAACGTTTCTTAGCACTTTGGCTAAACTTTAATCTGTCACTGTCATACATCTGTCAATCTACAACTGCAAGATAGAGACAGGAACCTGCGTGCTAAGTAACGTTTATAAGTTTGGGCCTAAAGCTCAAGGATCCACCCTTCTACTTACATTTCTTAATCACAATAATCCGACTCCTATTGATATTACTCCTACCCTCAAAACAAGCAATTCCATACGCCATTACAGCGAATAGTGCATAATACTAGTTCATTTTTATAGCACAAGGCACATATTTCTTGCGTCCTCAGCCCCTCCGGTCCCCAAGGAGAGAGCCCCATTGGTTCGAAGATTTCCTACACGCATACAGAAATGCATTCGTTATTATTATTTATGTTGTTGTCTTATTTTTTTTTGTGAATAGATTTTGGGATGGTATAGAAAGAAAGAAAAACTGTTTATTCTGCACAATGAAACGCACATTATTAAAAAAAATTGAATTCACATGGTATGGCTTTCAGAATACATACTCAATATAAAAAAGTCACTTGCAAAGTGCCTAAAGAAATCTAATTATCTCCTAGCAGCAAATTCGGTAAACTGAAGTAAATATCTGCCTAGCCGTTTCCCAACTATGTTGGGGTCGGCTTCCAGTCTAACTGGATGCAGCTGAATACGAGTATTTTACATGGAGCAACTGCCTATTTGGCCTCCACATGCCATTTACTGGGTAATGCTGGTTGGACCCCTTGGTAAGACTGGTTGTCAGACTTTCGGGCTTCTCACTACCCATAACGACTGTCAAAGGAGGGGTCTCAGTAAGTAAAGATGGTCACCCATCCACGGACCGACCGCGACAAGTGTAGCTTAACCTGATCGATCGACCCGTATCATATGGCCGTTGTTACTTAGAACTGAAATGATTTAGCAAATTTTCTGAAAAAACTTTAAAAGCTATGCGACTGGCCATTGATAAACAGAATCCTAAAATATGATGCATATTGCCGAAATCACCATGAAGGTTGGAAGCTAGGGTGTTTTATGAAGGGAAGGCAGGCGAGGAGCGGCCGAATTTGCGAAGAATTTGAGAGACTTTATGATACCAACTTAGTTTTATTGATGTTAAACTCGATTTTGTATGATATGTATGGATTTTATCGAGAGAGCGTTAGTTTAAGACGTCAAGGGGTAACTTGTGTGCCTCGGTTGGTTAAAGTGGGGATAAGTTTTACAGTTTTGAACGTTCATTTCTTTTTTCAAACAAGAGGAACTGGCATTCCTATTTTCCCAAATGAGGTCGTTCAGCTATTCAAGAGTTCCATGGTATCTCCTAAAACCTTAGTAAAAAATAATTAATGCGATGTTTCTTTTTAGTATCAAAGAACCAAATAATAATAATAACAATCTCAGATCTAACATGAACACCGAAATTCGGAACATGGATGTTCCAAAAAATCCTTGTAAGCAAAACAAAATTGAAGGTATTCACACACAAGACTCATTTACATCAGTGGGATAGCATCTTGTAGCCCAGAGCGGGTAGCTGGATGTCATATGTCTACGAATTTTTGGTTATGGGACAAGCCGGTTTCCTCACGATGTTTACCTTCACCGTTTTGAAAGCAGTCCATTCATATTAAGTATCAATTAGATATAACCCACCTGATGTGGTCTGGCATTGTGTGGTGAAGGGCCCCCAACCCCATGATGGTACACCATGTCATGCTTCAGCTGCGGCAGTGGGGGCCCCGGCTGCGGCCCTGATTGGTGCTTGCTGATGTCCACCGCAGCCAGCGCTTCCGCCCTGCTCAGGAGACCATCGTTGAGGCCCCCAAATAGGTCACCCTGGACAAAGAAGGTTGGACATTGAGACTGGCTGGTAAGCAAGCTTTTAGAGGTTGTATTCTAGAATGATACTTAAGCACCTGTCCCACCACCAATGAGGAAGCAACCAGCTATCAACTCTTTTCTCGCTCAAGAAACATACGGTAGATGCAGGTCACGTGTCAGCTTTTTGCTTACTGTCGGCCGTGGGACAGGTGCCTTAAGCATGCATATCATTTGTTTTCAACATGGCTCCTCGCAGGCTATTTCTACAGGATGTGTACTGCTCATTTAACGGTGAAAATAAACTTTACTGACTTGAAAATTACTGATGTATATTTAAACTTCCACTGAGATCAAGATTCATGCTTGGCAACGCTCTAGAATAAATGTAAGGGCAGTAAGTTCTCACTTCTAGTACGACAATAACTAAGTTTCATTTGGGTTACATTGCTAACACGGAAAAGGTTAACTAGTCTTTAAAAATGTATAAAATATTGAAGAAGGATAAAGCAAGCAAGCGAGTACATAATACTATTAGGAAAAGCGGTAATATTTTCAAAATTGGGTCCATTGAGATTTTCCATTCAAGCCCAATTGAACAATTTATTCACCTGTTTAATCTACAGCAGGCATGTGCAATTGGCAAAAATATGTAATAAGAATGAATAATTAATTAATCAAATAAATTGTAAAACATATTTACACAATATTTTATTAATAACAAGAAGAAAATATCAGCAATAATAAAAATTGAAAAAAAAGCACAAAACTACACACGGCTCTAGTATTTTATTTGAATGTAAGTAGAAATTCGGCCGCGTTTATCAAGTGTACCCGTTTAGTTTAACTAATATGTGTCTGACATGCATACGACATAAATATTGTATGTAATCCTAGTTTATAATTCATGCGTTTTCCTGTACAAGGTTAATAAAGTCGTCGGTAAAGCGTTGCGCATCCCGCGAGAATTAATTTACGTTCATTTATTCATTTTTTTAGTGAAATAAAATACATATTTTGGCCTCAACTATACGCTTATTAGTAGGTTATCAAACGTGGCACGTTTCGCGCTGTATGATATACAATAATTTTTTTTTTAACTGTATCTAAAAATAAATAGTGCTGGTAAATAAGTGCATTTAACACTTTCTACAGCTTTCGAATCTGTATTTGGTACCGTCGATATTAGTAGGTAGTTAATTAAATTTTCAAAAGTGCGAATTTTCTTTGGGCCATTCAATAACCTAGCCCTATACTGCAACTGAATCGTTCGAATAGATTATTAACATTTACTATTCCAACCCCAACATTCCGCTAAGTTAAGTAAATTCCTCATGCATAATATAAATTAATTTACTAAATTCTGGACTAGTACACACAAAAAAAGAACCAGATTCTCCGTAATTACATTACACGGAAAATTAATTTCGTCACGAGACGACAAAAATTAACACTCAAAATGTAGAGACCTTCACCGGCACTAATTTGGAACGCAATATGTGGGTACATAAATAAATAAAATACAAGTACGTAAGGCGGCCGCGGACAGGGGTTTTTCCTGGATTATTTTAAATAATTTATGAGAAATTCTGACCCATGAGTTACTCCGAGACTTGTTATTTTGCGCCGCGTTTACACTCACACATACCCCGGACCCCGGATCCCGGACTACGGATTTGAAATTCAATTGGTCAGCGTAATTGATATTTGTTGAATTCGGATGCTATTTTGTAGGATTAAATGGATTGCTGATTGCAAATATGCGTATTTAAATAAAGAGGTATCGTTTTTAATCACGTTTATGCGCTGTTTTCTGTGGAGCGTGATTCGGAACCAACTTTGCTTTTATTATAATTTATGAATAAATTTGTGTTGAAATATTTTGACCGCCACGCAGTTCAAACGATACTACGAGTAATAATAACTTAATTTCGAAACAAGAGCTTAATAAGTTTCAAAGTTTCAGTATTTAAGGTAAGGTAAAGGACGAATATTTTTATTATTACCGTTATGGAACCAATTAACGTAGCTATTTACACTAATAAAATAAAAGTAACCAACCTAAAAACCTATCCTCAAAATTAACTTGAACCCAGACAATTTTCCTTAAAACCATTTAACATTAAAAAGTCCGAGTCCATTCCATAAGTCAAGTGTACATGTAGCTTGAGGCTGGAGTCCCGATAGATGCGCGCTGCGCGGCCCGACTTCCAAACAGGCAGTTTTATGGCGGCAGACCTCTTAAACCGCCGCTAGTTCTCCGCTTTGCCAATGCCAGCACGTTTGGCAGTCGCAAGCACGTCTGCTAGTTTTATTTGGCAGGCCCCCGGTGATTTTGTTTGCATCGGAATTTTGTGGGCTTAAATCGATTCGGTTTTCTGTTGGCTCTCCGTGTTTTGATGCGATAATGGAAGTGTTAGGTTCGTAGGGTGGTGCCTTTTTGAGAAAAAATAAAAGGTTGATGGAAGTTGTAGTTATGTTGGCTTTTCGTGGATAGTTTAAATTAAGATGGATGGGTCGTTTCTTATATGAAGCCTTAGATAGCCAGTAGGTTAAATCGTGGCCAAAAACCAAATCTCATCAATCTCAAGAAATTTTAAACGCATATAAACGCGTTTATAATTTTTTGAATGAGATTTGGTTTTTTACTGGTTATCTTTTTATATTTCCTTTTTACTTGTAGTATAATATGTTGCGTCGTATGCCTTATTTCTTTCAAACGTGTAGATAATGTATGAAAAGAATTAAAGTTGAAACCTAACATTTAAATTCCAGTAGGTATTAAAAAATCTATTTTATTAGTGTATTTAGAACAATTTACTTCTAAATACTAGTTCTAGATTTGCTTAGTTTTCTATGAGCATGAAACTGAGGGCCCTTATCAGAAAATCACACGTATTTCCACTTAACAAACTTAACTATAAAGTTAACAAAGCAGATACAGACTGCTTTACTTTTTAACTCACAAAAAAAAAACCTAATCAACCCCTCAACGTCGAAGTGTCCGAAATTCGACATCGAGAATATAATCCGGAGCAATTGAGCGTGGGAATAGAAGGTTGTTCGCGTGCCCTCACTGAAGCCATTACTTCGGATAACCCCTCATTGTAATTGCTAACAAGTGCCCATTTGATAGACGAAGCGTCGCTCGCGTAATTTGTCGCCGGGTACCGAGCGGAGAAGGGTTAGGTGTCAAAAAATTATGTTTTATTTTATTAGAATGCACGTTTGTTTTCCGAGTTCATTATTTCATGAATTAAATTTTGCGAATTCTATACAATTTGAAAACAATGCCCTGCTGTCTAATTGTTACTTTTTGTTTAAAACCAATAAATAGTAGACGCTTAATAGAACGCGAATAGTTTCTATTCGCGTTCTATTTTATCTTCTGACATTAGGTTTTATTTTAAAGATAATTATACTGTTGATTACTCCATGTATGAATGGAGGGTCGTAATCATTGCCAAGTATTTGTTTGCTCACCAAAACCACTTAGAGACTGCATAAAAACTAGTAAAGAGTAAAACATCCATTCCACTTTGAACTACATAACTAAGGTTCGATTGTCACAGTCGGGTCGGGCTAAATAATAAACGGAACAATTCTAAATAAAGCAGAAGCGAAATTAAAATTGCGCTAGATAACTGCCGTCGAACCAGACAAAACAAAATGCTACACGAATATTTTGTATTTCCATTTGGAATGCCATAAATAAAGACTCGCTGTCTACAGGCAACGATCGCTATTTTAAAGTTATCGGTGTTATGAACAACTGAACAAATGAAATGAATGACGCTTCTAATTTTATGAGGGGCTAAATAATAACAGCTGCATAGGGCGATCGATCAGGTTAAGCTACGCTTGCCGCGGTTGGTCTGTGGATGGGTGACCATCTTTACATACCGAGACCCCCCCGTACCTCGAAAAGCACGTTAAGCTGCTGTCATTCGTGACAGGCGTTACGGGTAGTCAGGAGCCCGAAAGTCTGACAACCCGGTCTTACCAAGGGGTATCGTATTACCCAGTAACTAGGTTGTGGCGGTCAGATAGGCAGTCGCTCCATGTAAAATAGTGGTATTCAGCTACACCTGGTTAGACTGAAAGCCGACCCCGACATACATACTTGGGAAAAGGCTAGGCAGATGATGTTTGTAATTTTATGAGATTTTTCGGAAAAAGACTTTGTCCGTCTTATTTCAAAACGAAACCTAACTTTAGTTCTAGCCTAAACTATTGAGCCAATACTTGTATTTCGAACTTTATTTCGATTTAGGCAAAGTTCTAAATACTAAAATGACAACTTAGCACCGAACTAAGCTGTCATTTTTGTATAAAGAACTGCATTTCTCTATCAGTTGGGTTCTTAATTCAATAACTAGGTCAATGGTTTAAACCTGATCGAAAGAAAAACCTTGTTTTGTAATAAGGGGGTTTGAGTATGTATCTAATGTAATCTGTATATACCGGTTGAGTTTTTTTACCATCTGGACAAAAACAGGGTATGCAAGGTACCGTGTCGTGTAGCGACAAGAAAAACTAAGTAAGGGGTGATGAAATTAAAGAAAGGGAGGTAGAGAACAATTAAAAATATATTTATAAACAGTTTTAAAAAATGGAGATGGGTTGAAGAGTGTAGTGTAATATGAGGAGGTGGGGTGTAGCGATGACGATGAGTGATTGGAGGCTGAGGAGGCTGAGGTGGAGCAGTTGCTGGCAACAGATGCGGGTACAGAAGTCCGAGTATAGATGCAGGTACAGATGAGGGCAGGTGCGTGCGCGGCACGGAGGGCACCCGCAGGAGGGCCCACGCAGCAAGGTAGGTCGCCGCACGGCAGCAGTAGGAAGAGGCACGGCGGCGCTGACAGACCACCAGGTAAGGCGGCCCTCAGAAGTTGCGGCCCGACAGGTTCAGGTCCGTAGCCTTGAAGACGGAGCACGGAGGTGTAGAAAGGTGGCTCTGGAGCAGACAGGCGGCTCTGGAGTATCAGGCCTTAACCTTAGTGTTCGCTTTAGAGGCGAAACTCGAACTGACCACTACATTGCGTGGATCAATAAGGAAAACTCGTAGAACAACATCATGTAGAAAATATGAATTTGAAATATGAATGCGAGCAGTATTATTTCTGTGGCTAAGTATGCATATGTTTAAGCCTGGCAGTTAAGGATTTAAAAGCAAACGTTACCATGACGTTTCAAACATCAAATGCCAGAACTGTCATAATAAAATAAATATTATTAAAATACAATAAAATATATAGTTATTATGTAATAAAAGTATAGTGTTTAAAGGAAAAATGATATGAATCAATGTGGACGAAATTACCAACCCATGGTTGACACTGAATCGTTGAAGTCATTTATGTTAAAGTTTGTCTGTGTACTAAATGTGGATAAAACGTGTCCTGGTGTCGTGAGAAATAATCAGATCAGCACCTAACGTTAAAGGAATGCTTATTCTGATCTGGAGGAATGAATGAAAGTAACTGTGAGTATGTACATTATGTTACAACCGGAGTAGAAGCCTATGGCACAGAAATCTCTTTTTGTTTTTCAAAATCCTAAAATGAAGTTAACCTATCAATAAATAAATAAAATAACCTTATTAATAATTATATTTTCGAGCCGTTTGGGGTTGAAACCCTCGAGCCATGCGGTCCGAGTGCGCATGGTCTTTTTAAGGGAATTTCGAAAAGACTGGTTGACACTTCCCATGACCCAAGGGCCAGAGGCTAAGAAATGCCATACAACGTGGCAATGTCGCCAGTGTCTTGGGTACATTATTACCAGTCGACAGCGATGCGGATGAATTTTTCGACGCTATATTTTAGTTTGTTTTTTTATTCAATAAATACTATTACTTATTTGAAGCAAACTTTTCACGATAAAACAAATAAAGTCAACCTATAGGTCCAATTCTACGCACGGAAATTATCAATGAATTCTTAGTGACATTCAATCCTTTGATTCAGGCCATCGGCCGGCTTCAATGAAAACATTGAATGTAAAAAAGAAAAAAAATCCTTTTCTTTTTTTCCTTTTTTAAGATTCTATCTTTGTGTATTATGTTATATTGGTAAGTTATTCCTATTTAACAATTAGGTATAATTAATTACATAAATATCCGTAAATAAATTACTGACCAAGTAAAAAATAAAACATGTTTTTTATAGAGTTGTTTTGACTCTCTCTAGAAATCATCTTCTTAAGAATCAATTAACTAACACTTTCCGAATTAAATCCTACAAAAACAGCCTAATTTTATCATCATTCAATCGACAAAGTTCTCTCATTCGCTCAGTCATTCAATACTCATTCGTATCATAAAATAAATTGATGAACTAGCATAAGTTAATCAGTTAGACACAACGTTCAAAGGGGAGCAAACAGGGGTCCAGGCCTAATTCAATTGTGCAGTAGTAGCCCTTGTCTAACAACAATTATTACTGTCGCAGTATCCATCGTTATTGTCATAGTAGATTTAATGAGAGGGAACTTGAGAGCTTATGTTAAATAGGAATTTGATCTTTTATTGTCCTGATATAATATTGGAGACTATGGGAATGGAGTCGATTGTTTTGGTTCTATGTATTTTAAATTTCCCGCCTTATGTATCCTCATCTGCTTAACCATTTCCCAACTGTGTTGGGGTCGGCTCTCAGTCTAACCGGATACAGCTGAATACCAGTACTTTACCTGGAGTGACTGCCTATCTGATCTCCACAATCCAGTGACTGGATAATACGATAGCCTTTGGTAAGACTGGTTGTCAGACTTTCGGGCTTCTGACGAACCCTAACGACTGTCAAAGATGAATGACAGGGACCAATGGCTTAACGTGCTTTCCGAGGCAGGCATGGTCACCCATCTACGGACCAACCGCGGCAAGCGTAGCTTAACCTGATCGATCGACCCGTGCGGCTGTTATTACTTAGCCACAAGCCCCTCCCTTTTCCCGCCATACCATCAACATTATATTGTTACACTATTAGTTTTAGTCTATGACAGAAATAAAAAAATAAAAAAGAGGGGGTACTGTGGTCAAGGTTAGGCCATTGACGTATTTAATCTCCGCTAACAAGTTTAGGGAATTTGTAGTTGCATGTTTACTAGCTTCGTAATTTTGTTTTCTTTGTTTTAGATAATGTTTTTTTTTATTTTTGTTCATCTTAATTCTGTCATTTCTTGAACGTCCGTAATAGCTGTTTATTTTAAAAAAAAATGCATTTAACTCACGTAGCATTAATGTTAAAGCTAGTGATCAGTGGATAATAGTGTTGGTAGTGCAATTAGTGCTATTATTTTAAGTTTATATACAGGGTGGATAATTTTTTATGGAATTTTGATCCCCATCCCCAAAAAATTATGGATAGTCTCCTAAGACCATTTTCGTGTAGCTGCAACGCATAAGGTACTTCCCCTTACTGCCCCGCTGAAAGTTTCCACCCTGTATAGTGTATAACATGTGATTGTACTACTGTTTTTTATCCATAATAAATAATTAAATAGGAACCAGGGCCGTCCAAAAGCGCGCTGGGTTGACGATATCGTCAAAGTCGCGGGAAACACCTGGATGAAGGACACACGGAACCAGGAGGTATGGAAAAAAAAGGTACGTTTATAGCCCTGGGTGACTCCGCGATGATATGATGATGATAGAGGGTTAATGTTTCTGAGTATAACTAGTGTTATTACTTTTATTTATTCGCATTCGAGTGAATTCGCAAAAATACTGATGTTCTTTTTATGTTATAGTGTAGATTAGAGTAGGCTATATTTTGTGTTTTTATTTTATTTTTATATAGGGAACTTAGTAAAATAGTATGTATTATAAGTATTAATAGTTTATTATACGTTTTTCCTATTTTTTAATTTTACGTATATTAATTTTAAGACCACGCTATCGCATTAGGTATAACCTGTAATGATAGTAATTGGAGATTTTAATAAATAAATAATAAATATCTTCTCATATAATCACTGGATTATATGAGAAGATATTTATTATTTGAAGAAATTGAAGTTTTTGTGTGCATAATGACAGCAAAAACTACCCACTTTGAAAATTTTATTACTGTTTATTTTAAATTTAAGAATAGTAATGGCATGCTTTCTAGTACTTATTCATTTTAAGATGTAGGTATCTCAGAATCTTGGACAAAAAGCTAATCATACTTTTGCTAATTATGTTCTCGGTAAATATTGCAACAGAAGGAAATCAAACCCATGACCTCTTACCTAGCTCGCCCACCCGCAACTTAACCCTAAACGACTTAGAAATAGAAAGGTAAACTTTCTTAAGCTTTTTTAAAGATAGAGTTTTATTTTGAGTGAGTTCACCGGGCTGAACTGAAGAATAAAGGTCATTGAACGAAGAAATATAATATCTGCCTGTTTCCGGCGACTTCGTCAGCGATGTATTTTGTATTTCATAATTTTTTAGAGTTACGTGCCCAAAGAGTGCCGTTCGTCCATCCATCCGTTCGTTCGTCCGTCCGTCTGTCTGTTAGCGGGCTGTATTTAATGAACCGTAATATGTAGACGGTTGAAATTTTCACAGTGTGTATTTCTATTCCCGCTATAACAACAAATAAATAAAATTTAAGGGGATATACCATAGAAGAAACCTTCTTTTTTTAGCGTTTTCTGCCTTTTGGTACGGAATCCTAGGTGTGCGAGTCCGATTCGCATTTTACCGGGTTTTTTTTTAAATATTCAGTCGCCTCTATCTTTTCCAGGTCCCAGGCTAATGACCCATCAAATTTCATAACGATCGGTTCAGGGTAACAGACAGACAGACAAAGTAACTTTCGCGTTTATAATAGGTATTATGTGGGTGCGATCCCAATCAGGCGCTTTACTTCGTGCAAACTATTTCATCACCATTGCTCTCAAAACGGTGAAGGAAAACATCGTGAGGAAACCGGCATGTCTTAGAACCTACATTTTGAATGAATTCAATACCTAAATACACCCCCAGGTGGGTTTATTTAAACTTTAATAACATAAGAAGTTTTTTTGTTTGTTAATTTTTTTATTTTGATTTGATACAATATTGTATATGACTTCTATTCATTTATGTTTCGCAATGGGTATTACTTACGTGAAATAAATGAATTTCTATTATATCATATATTAAATGTATCCAAAAAATTACAGACAGATTAAATTCTACATAAAACCAAAATAATTACAAAATAATCGATCCCTCTTTCAACCCTCAGATGCCACCGACCAACTGATCACTAAAAGCTGAACGCATTAGTCCCGGTCTAATCCTCGCTATTATTACTCATCAGCAGCGCGTTTTAGGGTTAAGAGGCGGCGTGATCCCGGCTGACTGTATCAAATGTCACAGAGATATCGCGACCGCTCGATTACACCGCCCGGGTACTGTCGGCGATACAACGGTTGCGGATCATACATTTATTTATTTCTTTAAATAAAACGGTTTATACCGTTTTAATTAAAGAAATAAATAAATGTAATACAAACTATCTGTAATTTATGTGATTGGATTTATAACCAATCACCATTAATTACAGATAGTTTGTATCTACACATACACATAAAAGAGAAAATTTAAAAACATCGAGTTCAGGTAAAAAAGTTAACTACACTTTCATAAATCCCTCCCACAGCAGTGTGGTTCTCGAATCCAGTCGAGAACCATACTGCTGTGGGAGGGATTTTTGTTTTTGGCCTTTTTGGCGCAGCCGTGAGGTACACTTTTCTGGTTATTTCTAACATAGGACTTTTTACTCTTTTTATTTGTTTTTTATTTCTTTTTATCTGATATACCTATATTATTCTATATGCCTTTTAGTCTGTGCAAAATAAATGTATTTTCTTTTAATTTTGAAAAACTCAATCTGCCAAAAATTTAATATCCCTACATTTTTTAAATTTGATTGTTGCTGAGATGAGATTGCGACTAGAGTTTGATAGTTTTTTATTACGGGAGTAGGCCTGCAGTTATATACATTAAAAGGTTTTGTCAAAAGGAAAATGAAAGCTAACTTGCAAGTGCTGACTTATATTTATATTTTTTTACGTGACTTTATAATGAAAAACAAACAAAATTATTTTTCAGCGCTGAAAACTAGCGCTGGGGCTTTGTCTCTGCATTATACTGAGTGATGGCCGTTTTGTGTGGATGTCACGCGTACATATTACCCCAGAACATGTTATTTTTGTGTATGTACCTATTCTTTCTCTGTCATGGTTACCGCAAATAATATTTTGGTAAGATTTATTCAAAGCCTATCACAGCACATTAAAAATAATGTAGATATCAATTATTTCGTTACTCCACTGTTTTTTTTTTAACTATTGAATCCTATGCCAAATAAAAATTAATTTCTTAAAATTCTAAGAACATTTCAGCAGTAGACCACTAGATTAAAACACAGAACTACTCCAACGATTTAAACAATCCTTTCACTTTACTAAAAACCGGTCACAAACGCAAATATTTGCTGCATATCGCGAAAATCCGTCCATTCTCGTCGGAGGCTCGGAAGCACTTTACTCGGTGAGTGTACATCAGTCGTTGCGTCTGGGATTACGCGTTGTGCACTTAGTACTTCAATCACTGGGGGAACACGGAGGGTAGACTAACTCCGGTCCCAACGTAAAATATACAAATTATTTTGATAATTATTACGAATTATTCATGTATTTATTGTGTGCGATCTGCATTTTGGAATTTGCCGAAAGTACAGCTACAGAACCCGATAGTTGTTTTGTGCAAAAATAAAATCGGTGTGTGATTGAAAAATGTAGATATCATTTCAATGGGGTACAGACTTAATGAGAGGCGATACATATATTAGACCCAGGGTTCACGTGTCTGTCTAAGTCCGTCAACGTAGACACGGGCCCCACCGAATGTAGTTTATCCGTCAAAAGAAGTGTCAAATTTAAGTTTTCGGACAGACAAAACGAAATCGAGAGTAGGGTATTGTCATTCATTCTTAGTTCGGACCCTGAACTACTGTGTCGTTAGGAGTTACCGAGTTGGAAACTCCTGTAACTTCAGTCGATACTACGGAATTCGGGACAGGGCATTAACCCTGCTACCAGCTTGCTGACTAGCTCATATTTTTTATCACAATATAAGAGGCATGAATCTTAGGTAGCATAAACATAATCAGCAACATAGCATGTTCCCACTGCTGGGACACAAGCCTCCTCTTAGTGGAGAGGGAGTGGGCCGTAGTCCACCACGCGAGCCCAGTGCGTGTTGGTAGACGTCACATGTCTTCGATTTTTTGTTCTAGGATGTACTAGTTTCCTCACAATGTTTCCCTACACTGTTTTAGAGGTGTGATGATAAAATAATTGAACTGCTACTGCTACTTGTTACTCGACTGTCCGTATATCAGACGCTGCAGTGACTTGCACGTCACCTACAGTCGTCGGCTGTCAAAATGAAATGTTTTGTGTGGTTATTGTTTTGTGTTGTACCTATTGTAATGTTATGTATAATGTATTCAGTGTGTTCTAGTGTAAGGTTTGTCCTATTTATTATTTAATTTCTGTGTATTAATTATTTCTGTGTATATTTTATTATTGTATTAATGAGTCCTTGTTACTTGATCAATAAATGAATTATTATTATTATTGAAACAAAGTAAAGAACCTGTCTGGGTTCGAATCTACGACCTTAAGTAGGTCGCGATCGTTACCACTGGGCCACTACAGCTCTCTTTTTTTTCTATCTATCTTAGGTAATCGATCCGACTTACCTAGCCTTTTCCCAGCTATGTTGGGGTCAGCTTCCAGTCTAACCGGATGCTGCTGAATAACATTATTTTACATAGAGCGACTACCTATCTGACCTCCACAACCCAGTTATTGGGTAACGATATTCCTCGGTAAGACGGTTTCTAAAAATAATTGCACCTAATAAATTTACAAATGGGGTTATTTATAAAAGAGGATAAAAATATATACACTGGATATTTTCTTGAACTAAGGCCAGATTTTTCAGTAGTCAGATAATTTTTATCTGACGAAAAAATATTGCGGTTTGACAGCTTTTGTATAGAAAATATGTCAAAACTGTCATATTTATTCTTCAGTTAGTTTATAAGTTAAGTTATCTATCTGACTATTGAAAAATCAGCCCTAAATTAACCATCAACCCTATAATAACCCAACCACTAATCAAACGTTAGTTTTTTCAGACAATTCGTCGTATAATAACGGAACGTCTTATTACCCGCAGTTCGGGTGTGTCCTCCAACCTGGCATATCACGATATGTACTAGGGTCAATTTATTTTCAACTAGTTCCATGAAATCCCATGATTTGCTTCGTAAATTACTTTTTGGGTTACACCTGACCGACTGTCTGAGGTTCGAATTCAAAAGGGTAATCACCGGGTCAAATTGACATGCTATGCAACGATGCATTAGCAATAATTCTATGTTATGTAAGTAGATAGAGAGCGCGCAAGCTAAGTCTGCGTGTTTGAACTTTCAGCGAATATTTACTTTGGAAAACACGGAACACGGCACACTCTCTTGACACTTGATATAAACGTCGAGATGGCGGCAAATGATTATTTCCGATTTTGACAGCGCGCAGACTTAGTTCGTGCGGATACTATTATCGTTGGTCCCGGCTGCTGTGTTCTGTCTATGGATATTAATTTGTCAGTCGTTACGTCGTCACAAGCCCGAAAGTCTTACAACCACTCTTACCGAGGGGTTTCGTATTGCCCAGTAACTGGTTTGTGGAGGTCAAACAGATAGCCGCTCCATGTAAAATACTGGTACTCAGCTGCATCTGGATATACTGGAAGCCGATCCCAACATAGTTGAAAAAAGGCTAGGCAGAGGATGTTAATGATGAGGTAGTTATGTACAGTTTAGAAGAAGAATTGCTCCAATAATAATCTACTCTAGGTTAAGACAGGGGAATGAGTTGTTCAGCAAATTAACACTGCAGCAGTAGTGGCCGCGACTTACGAATTAAACCGGAAACCGTACGAGGAAACCAGCCTGTCTTAGAACTAAAAATTCAAGACATGTGTCATCACCAACCCGCACCGAGGCCCACAGGCCTCGGTGCGGGTCAGCCTTTAATATTCCCTTTCAGCTATCAGCCTTTAATTATTAGGTATGGAATATTAAAGGCTGATTATGATTACAGATGACAGAGATGGCGGGGTGAGCTGGACTCCTTCATGAAGAACTGGTCCTTAGCAGCTTTAAGCAGAGAGAAGTGGGAAGAGGCCGTTGCCCTGCCATGCCGTGGGACATCACAGGATTTTAATAATATCTCATTAAAGGCCTAATTTTCGAACCCCTCGGGCCTTTGTAAACGGCACGGTTTCTTTACGGTACGGTGTATAAGCCCATAGAAAAAACGTGACCGTCAACAAGCTTCCATAGTGACCCATACAACACTGACGACCGTGCCCACACACGGCGAAGAAACCGAAGTTTTTCTCGGCAAGAAAAACGTGTGTACAAAGGCAAATTATAAATAAATTATACAAATTCGTTTAAAATTCCCGGTTGAACTAAATACGAAACTAAAGAATTTTATTGTATTTTACTGGTTGCAATTTCGGAATGGCGGTTCATTCAATTTACAAATCCGAGATATTTCACTAACTAGTGCCCGTTTTCGTTACGATGTTCTGACTCTTATAAATTAGTCGAGACGAAATTAATTGCAGTATTTGTAGCTTCCCGCTTATGAAACCTACCTATTTTTAAGTAATTCGGATGGTTTATTTACCCAGACCCTTTTAACATTTTAGGCTAATTATGCTGGTTTATTTAAATGCATGTTTCGGGGTTGCCAGAACCAAAAACGTACACGTAGTAAGAAAGTAATTTTTAGCTGCACCATGAGTAGAATCGTGTTATTTAGGTATTTTAAAATAATAAATGATTACAAACTCATAAGTATCGTAAATACATGTCACGAATAAACAGCAAAATACGTTTTTTTTGCGAACGTCAGGGTCTTATCATTAACATTTAAATGCGTAGTTTATAAAATTAATAGTAAAAAAAAAAATCGGTCTTTTTTATTTTGTTCCATACTTTTAACCGAAATGTTTAAAACAGTAGTAGATATAAATGTCTCTTTAAAAAACCAACAACACATTTATTAAATAGTTAATCACGTAATTCACACTAATTGAACTGAAATCAATATTACTGATTCATGGAACCGGCTTTAAAGAAACTTACCTACGTACGAGTGACGTGGTATTACGTCAGTAATGGCGTCATACACGTGACAATTTCACGCCAAAGTCTAATCAACTATCTATAAAACAAAATATAGGTTTAAGAGCTGATTTTTCAATCATCTGATAACTTTATTCGAGGAATAATTTTGAGATTTTGACAATTATTTCATACAAAAACTGTCAAACGTAAATTTTCCTCGAATAAAAGTTATCTGGCGATGGAAATATCAGCCCTAAGTCAGACTAGTTCTACGAAAACATAGGTTTTAAATTGCAGGTTCAAATCTACAAAGGAAAGAAAATATCAAAGTGGATACAAAATTACAGTTTCTGCAAAAAAAAATATAATCGCTTGGCAGAATAAGAAAAAAATCAGAAGAAGTTGAAACATCTTTGGCCAAAGATGAACGCAAGCGTATTCGCTAGGCACACCACAATGCAACCTAGAAATTAGACAAATAGGAAATATTCTGAGTTTTTTGGCGGGGATTTGGGACTTACGTTGTGCCTCGGTGACCATGAGTTGCACATCAACGATGCATCTTCCAATATCCGACTCTGGAAAGAAAAATCTTCGTTCTTAACAAACACATTTTTTTTGCATGCACCTTTTATTTGTAAACAACACCAATTATTCAGAAACGAATTAATTTTATATAATATAGGTAGTCATGCATTTTAATTTGAAAAAATATTTGAAACGAAAAGCATATTGTCATTAGATTAGTTGAAGATATGTTTTACCAATTAGTGTTTTTAAATCTTCATCATTTTTGTTTATTTGTAATTAAGTTTTAAATGTCGATAATCATTGATTTTTTTTAAGAATTTGTTGTTTACAATGAATGGAAAGAGATTTTGTTATTCGTATTTTTTTTATTGCAATTAAATTCCCTGTAGAGTAGAGTATTAGACACTCCTGTAGATTTTAAAATATTACGATGCATCATAAGCACATAGCATACGCCTTATGCAAGGTGGAAATGATAATAAAACAGTAAATTAAACTGCGTTTATCAAATGCCGTTCCCAGTCTGCATACAAAAATTCAGTCAAAGATATCCAATAGTTTAGTCACTATAACTATTCAAAGATTGGCAAAACCCATAGTCGACACATCACTATTTAGTTTCTTTAAAAAATCCCCTTCAACTTCGATGCTAGGATTTATAAAGATAGTTATACTCTTATTCTCTACTTCAAAATACTCTTAAGCATTACTATTTCCATTGTTTTAATTTACTGTCGTATTGTTGTCTCCACATAAGCCACGAACATAAGTATACATCTACACTTAGAGGGCACAAAACCCGATTACCGTAGTGTCCCGTGTCCGACACAGAAAATATAAAAGCGTGCACGAAACACGACTACTAAAAGAAAATTTATTGCCGTCGCCCGGGATTAGACTCACTCTACACGAGATTAAACGCGAGACCTAATAAACAAACAACACCTTCGGTTAATCTGTTTGAACAAGACTACTAAGAGACACTACTAAGGGTATCCAACACCACGTCTACAACCAATTGTTTCTAGATTAAACGTCAAAAGAACCGCTACTAAAATAAAGAAAGAAAAACGTTTATTTAGCACAGAGTGCCGTGAACAAAGACCATGTTATAATCAGCTTAGAATGTTCCCGCTATTGGGACACAGGATTCCTCTCTGTAAGAGGCCATGGGTCGTAATCCCACCACGCGGGCCCAGTGCGGGTTGGTAGATGTCACATGTCTTCGAATGTTTTCCTTCACCGTTTCGACAGCAGTGGAGATGAAATAATTTACACTAAGTAAAGTGCCTGCAAATCGCGTCCATTACCACCGGCCCCCACTGCTCTACACAAACAAGGACCCATTCGAACAAGTTAAAAACTAAGACAGACGGTACACGGACGGACGGATAGACGAATGGTTGGACGGACAGACACGACAGACGGAGGACAGGCGGACCCCTTTGGGTGCGAAACCCTAAAAAGGACAATATTTCAAAAGTAAAAGAGAATATTCTCTCGATATTAATACACATGGGTACTGAAAACTGCAGTAACCACTCCGACCTACCACTATAGAAATAGCATGTCCATTCAGATGTCCTTAATAATTCAAGTTATTGTATCTATTTTCTAACTCCACAAACTAACAGAGTCCTCTACAATGTAACTGTTCCACTAAATGCATACAATGAAACGCTTAGGCAGCACTCTTAAATATTTTAATAGGCAAAGACCGCATCGATAGAGCGCGGTCGCACCCGAAATAGAAAAATTAGGCAACTAAGTAAATGAACAACTTAGTACTGCTTAAATTTTCATTTGGTTAACGGGCGTGTCTGGTTGCATTCGATACGTGAGTAATGACTGTCCGTAGTTAACGTCTATTTGTAGGACCAATATATTCGTTTATTCTCTTAAATAATCAACGAGTTTACTTTTTACATTGTTACTCATCGGTATGTTTGTTTGACTTTGTTGGAACGAGGTAACGAACGATACTAATGTGTTTCGTGCCGACTGGAGCTAAGTCTGGAATAGAATTAATCACACATAAAATGCATTAAAAGTTTCATGCTTAAAACATTGTGTGGAAATCACAGTACCTTTACTCAGTGGTTTAGCTCATTATACCATGCATTATTAGTGCAGCGTGTTCGAGTAATGTCAATACAATTTAGTTCTGAGTCATGTCACGAAGAAACGATTACTCTAATGATCATTCGATCACACATTGACTAAGCCCACCTGCAGTTAGCCTAATGTCCCTTAGAAACAAATGGTACTTAAATAACTGGTTGAATTTGTAAGAGCCAGTTTTAAAATATGGGAAAATATTCCTTATGCCATTTCTGTACCATAGTGCAACGCTAAATAAAAACGACGCATGAACAACGTTCGTGACAAATATGACCTAATAGAACCACATGATTGATTGCACTCTGTCAAGTTAAGAAGGACAAACACAGCATTTACCCTAACACGTTTGAGAACTTATATTTGCTAGTTTAACAGGCCAACGACAAATTGCCATCGATATTATGTACCTATGTTATGTACTCAAGAATTGATGACTGAGCTGTCACGTAAGCCTTGAAGAAAATTCAAAATGGGCATAATATTTGAGTTATTTTTACGTTTCTCATGGCAGGAAACGTGTTGCTTTTGATAAACAATAAAATTCAACTTAATAGAGACAACAATTTCACATTCAACGTGGCCATGCTGCCAGTCTTCTGGGCATGTTTCCGGATGACAGTGATGCGGATGAGTACTTTGACGCCTAAATACCCTTTTGTTTTTGTATTTATTTATATAGTTAATTAGTCTTTTATTTTAGTACCTAGTGTAAATAGTTAAGAGATTATGAAAATAAGAAATATATCACTTTTCCCTTTATTAAATAAAGACCTTACACTCACCCACTAAACACTATCAAACACTATTTTTCTAAGCATTACCGGTTTCAAAACTATCCATTTTCTATTCATTTTCTAATTGGTATCAAGATCGCGATTTATAATAAAATCTCTAAGTCTTAAAATAAATAAAAGTAACAATTTATTTAAAACGAATTTGTTCAATTATTTGAACCAGAAGTGCTTACTACACATTGCAAGAGTTTATTGAACAAAAAAAAACATTTTTTTAAACGTGAAGGTGGAGCTTAAGAAAATAGTGTTTTTCAACATAATATGTTTTTTCTGTATCGAAGTTGAAAAAGTGGTCATGACCATATTTGAATGACTTTTAATGTTCAACATTTAAATTATACTATAATTATCTTCATTAAAACTAAATTATAATCAACAAAGTCTTCATTTACAGCTCTACAACCAATACAAAGGCCTCAGTCTCAATGAAGTGAAAGTATCAACGGAGGCTGTTTCGCGAAATATGACCATCTAACACTTTGAGTGACATCTTCCTGTAGTAACAAGGCTCTTAAATAATTAATACCCAGCCCTTTGCCTCGGCTGTCTAATGGCGTGACTAAATAAGGGAGGCCGACCCTCCCCTCTCTCCCCTCACTGAAAACTTTTAATACTGAACGTTTGTTTTAGGGCAATTTTGAGTGCAGGTCAAAGACCATCGATAGATGGGTTCCGTTTTACGTTAATATTTTTGTCGGTGTGGCTTTTTTTCGGTGAGTGTTTTCGAGATAAAAAAGATTATGAAAATGGCAAGTTTAGTGAAAAGTGGGCTATGTGTTGAGTTTAAGTAACTTATAATAATAATAATAATGAGCCTGTATTGGAACAGTGGTGGCCAAGTGGTATCGTCCCCGACTTACGAGTTGTAGGTCGTGGGTTTGAACCCAGGCAGACGCTTTACTTTGTGTATTTAATTTCACTAACTCTCGAAACGGTGAAGGAAAACATCGTAAGGAAACCGGCATGTCCTAGACCCAAAATTCGAAGACATGTGACATATACCCGCACTGGGCCCGCGTGGTTAATTATGGCCCACTCACAGAGTGGTGGCCTGTGTCTCAGCAGTGGGAACATAGGCTGATTATTATGTACCGTCCCACTGCCTTTCCTTTTACCACTCATCTCGATCCTTAGCAAATATGGAACAATACCTCACATAGGCGTCAAGTTCTTCCCGCTATCTACGCCTGGTAATGAAATAACAACTGATAATTCGTAAAAATGGATTCCAATGTTTTATTTTCTTACGATTAGCTTTGGTGCAAGGAGACTTGAAAGATATAGTTTCACTTGTAGTGATCGAACGTCTTTTAATTGTTTTTCTAAGCAAAAGTAAGATAGTTTCTACAATATATAGGTATGATTTAAAAACGGACAAAAAGCAAGCAAGTAGCTCGATGTAATTTCTATGACCTTTATCAAAATAAATCCTGCCATCCCATAACGGTAGAAACTGCATTCGGTTAGACTGGAAGCCGACCCCAGCACAGTAGGGAAAAGGCTAGGTAGAGAGTGATTTCATCCCATAATGAAAGAAAATGTCACATTACATTAAATTTACAATAAAATATAAAAGTAGGTGAGTAATATAAAATAATTCCGTCGTTAAAGTACCCAGAAAGAATTACCTGAGCAACATCTGCGATTTTTCACACGAAACAATAAAAAAGTATCTCTCGAAACTCATTCTACAATTACAGAAACATAATAGTCTCGGAGAATTCAATCTGACACGACAGAATGAGCCTTAAATTCGACGGACTTTAACACAGACAGAGATAGGAATACTTAAGCGTTGAAATCCAATACGAGCGAAGGAGACGACTATAAGATTATGATAATGATAAAAATTCCCGATGAGGGTGGTGGTACTTACGACCAATTTAAAGATATGTATTTAATGTTCGGAGCGGAGTTTTCGGGAGGGGTATAAGAGGGATTTGAATTGATAATTGGGGTGCACTCTATCGCTTCGGTTTTTAGGGATTCTCCTATTCGCGTGTCGAGTGAGAACTTAGTTAGGCTTTTAGTCGGCAGCGAAGGGTTATTTTTCGAATTCCGTGTGTACAGGAATTCATCGTGCTTAGTACAGGCTGTTTGCTTATGTTTTACATAGAGGGGTGTTTATTTTGTTTTATAGCTCGTAGTGCTTTGACTACTTCTAAAATACTCACTTTAGTTCATTTGAGTACGGTCTTACCAAGGGGTATCGTATTTCCCAGGTCAGATAGGCAGTCGTCCCATGTCAAATACTGGTATTCAGCTGCATCCGGTTTCAATTGAAGCCGATCCCAACATAATTAGGAAAAGCCTCGGCAGATGATGAGTACATTTGAGCTTCAGTGTCAATTCCAAATACATGGTGTTTATCATTTTGTCTCAAAAACTATTTGAAATCCTATACTTTCCACTACATATCATGGCTCGTTAAGATGTTGATTATGTAGTATATAAGTTATTAAAACTGTTTGTACATACAAAGCTACACAAACTTTTTCCGTCACAACAACCTAAAGTACTACCTACCTACACACAGTCCCTTACCCTGTTTACTAGAGCAAGCATTTACCGAAATCAAACGCAAACAGCGATGTACAGTGTACATATCTATTATATCCTCCCCGGTTAATGCGAACGGGTAATCAGCAGGGAAGCTATAACAATAACGGTTAATGACTTTCATTAGAGAAGCGCCATTCACTCCGCGATACAGTCGTGGTTTCTGCGGATAAAGCTCGCCACACGCGGCGCGGCTAAATGTCTTTATACTGAGTAATTTATTTTGAGTTTAGGCCTTGTAGGCTGTATATTTGTAGACCATTTTCTATTACATTAATTACTTGTTGACATTGATACTGTAATATGAAAACATAGTAGAAACAAATTATTTTTAAAAGAGTAGGTAACTGTGTTTTTGCCAGCTCTTCTCCATAGGAAACAACTAATTGACAAAATAGATCAAACCCGCGACACGCAGCGCACCAGTCAATCGCTTAACCACTGCGCCAACCGTGCCGTCAAATCAATCGGCAATCAACAATTGACAGCGCCTTGTCGATGCAGTGAGGGTGTTTTTCTAAATGCAAAAGCCTTCGGAAGTCAGTTAAAACAGAATTCTACAATCAATAACCTCTTAAAACCCAAATACATTCATTCCAGAGTTCATTAATTGAATCAATTCCTGGAAATGTTTGTATCAAAAACTATCAAAGTTTGGAAGCATAATATAATATTATGGCGGAGAATATCAATAACGATAGAAATCCTAGCTTACAGAGAGATCCAATGTGCTCATTGAATATTTAATGTACTCGCTCTCAGCTATGAGTTGCGAGACGCATTTGATATTGTAACTTACTGTCTTATTGCAAGTTTGAGTTCAATTAAAGCCGATTAGGTTAAGATAGAATTCATACAGGCAGGCATCGACGTGCGAACTGCAATCATGAATTCAGCACATGGTTCTAGACGTAGCGTAGAAATTCTTCGTTGGTTGCCAATAAAAAAATCAGCTGTTACATAGAAAAGTGCAATACCTCCGCGGTCAAAATGTAGGTATGGCAGAGCTATTTTTTTTTTTTTTTTTTAATTCAACCCAAGGTTTTATAGGGTATCAGGGCTCAGAATCTATACTGAATCCGTGGTAACATGTTGTGCGTCGATGTCCCTGCCACCCTTTATAATAGAAATAATATTGAAGGAATTTACAAACATTGTATGTGTCTTTATTTCATATCGTCAGATGAATTTCGAGTAGGAGTGTGGAGGAAGACCAAAGAAACCACGATGGCTAGTAAGAGGGTCAACACTGAGATGATAGCTGACAAAAAACAGAATCCATCCTTCCTTAGAGGGATTGGGAAGAAGAATGATGAAACTAACTCAAATCTAGCAACCGTAGACGTTAAAATCCGTGTGGAGACGGTATACAAACTGCCTTATTTCTGTGCTGTTTAAATACCACAAACACTCATCAATTCAAAACCGCAAACGCCAATGAAAATATCAACAATACCACGTTTTGAAACCATATAATTATCACCGGCTTAGCTGCAGAAATATAATAATAGCACACCTTGAACTTACACTGAAGTAGCCGTGATCAATTATTCAACGCCTATCGCTAAATTGCACTATTTTATGATTGTTTGACATGTGTGTTACTAATATTAACTGATAACTTGTATTTGTGGGGCAAACGGTCAATATAAGTTGGTTATTAATAAATAAATAAACTATTATTCAGTATTGTGGACTTGCAAAAGAATATTCTGCGTCAATCAATCTGCGACCCTTTTCCCAAAGATGTTGGGGTTAGCTTCCTGTCTAAGCGAATTCAGCTGAGTACCAGTATTTTACATGAAGCGACTGCCTATCTGACCTCCACAACCCAGTTGCTGGGCGACACCCTTTAGTAAGACTGGTACGCAGACTTTTTGGGCTTTGACTACCCGTAACGCCTGTCAAATATCTTCATAGCCAGAACCAACAGCTTAACGAGCTTTCCGAGGAAGACATTCAATTACCTACCGTATTTAATTTTAAGTAAATTACATTCTTTTCCAACAATATTTTGCTAAGAAAAAGAAGATTTCAGGTAAATTAACTGTCCTACCTACAGAAAGATCCGTGAGAGTAAGAGGATTAGTTCTATCAACAACTCAGCCTATCGCTGTCCTGCTGGACACATGTATCTCCCATGCTGCGCCACAACACCTTATCCTCCGCCTTCCGCATCCAGTCTGTCCCAGCCACCTTTTTGAGGTCGTCTGTCCATCTAGCTGGGATGAGCCCCACACTACTACTACTACTAGACATAACCCAATCAGCCTATAATGTTCCCACTGCTGGGACACAGGCCTCCTCTCTGTGAGAGGGGGTGTGCTATAATCCACCACGCAAGCCCAGTGTGACTTGGCGGATATCTCGTCTTCGAATTTTTGGTTTCCTCACGATGTTTTCCTTCAGCGTTTTGACAGCAGTGGAGATAAAATAATTTACACAAAGCAAAGTGCCTGCAAGGGTTCGAGCCCATGACCGTAAGTCGCGTCCCACAGTAGTAGTGTGGAACGCGACTTACGGTCATGGTTCGATTTAAATACAAACTAAAGCAGTCCCCCAAAAACACTAATAATTACGGGTTTCTTCCTCCCGACTTTTAGTCGCATAATCGTCAATCGCACTGTGAGTGTCCCGCCTTACGATACGCGATAACGTTACATTAGCGGTTAGCTGTAACGGTTAATGCTACAGTAATTGTTATTGCCGATGCCGTTACTGGTGCCGTGTTTGGCACTACGGCACTTATAGTGTTATCCTGGTACTTTTACAGTTTTCTTCTATGTATTTTGTAAGTACATAATTATGGTTGGTATAGTATAACTACCTACTGTATGGCCTTTGTTAGACTAATTAGGAAATGCTCGGGCTAGTATCAAACGACATCAAGAATTTACATACCTAAGATGTTATATTACCAACAAGCCTGCAGCCTAATTGCGTAACACACAATCAATCACAATCTCAATCATTTTGAAGGATATTGCTAATCCATTGCTTAAGAGGTATGTGCGAAAAATTTGTTTGCTCAACAACGTAAATAACGCAATGAATGTTGTTGAACTGTCAAAATGAAAGCCAATTTTCTACTGTTAGTGTGTTACGCAATTATCCCGCTGATGGGGTTCCCCATCGGTAAAAATCCATACAAACTTTCATCCCCTATTTAAAACCTCATTAAGGGAAGAATTTTCTAAAATCCTTCCTTAGTGCGCACTTTCTTTATTAGGAACTCTTGCGCTTTCATGCTTCTAGACCCTGCGGTTTAGTTTGTGCAGTGAGGGAGGAATATATGACTAACAATATCCTTCAAAATGATTCAGATTGAGATTGATAGTGGTAAGGCAATAAGGTTGCTGGTTTCAATGATCGTCGGCCCAGAAACTTTAGAAAAGCATCCTAATTTAGTATCAACTCAAAGTTTTTCCATACAGTAAAAATTAATTCGACGTGTCACATTGTTGATTTTTCATAAAAATTTTACCTCATTAGTAGTTAGATTAGTAGTTTGGTAAATTTTAATTATTTTCACGGATTTTCGTAATACTAACTAACCATTTTTGATAATAAATGTCAGCACTAAAGAATACAAATAAAACAAAATACGAACTTAAATTAAAAATACCTAGACCCTAAAGCACTGGTACAAGTTAGTTAAATTAAAAACATTTAGAATCCCAAAAAAAAAAAAATACCTACGTTATTATTTTAGAATTCTTCATTGACACCATAACCCATTGAATAACATTCATTCTATTTTTGTATTAACCCTTCAATTACTGCGGGTATAATTGCTGCAATATAAAAATTAAGTTAATGAAGTTAATTAAGTTTCGTGCTTTAGTGTCACTTGCATACATACATGTTTGCTTTTAATTATGTGTTGTGTCTTTATAATTAGGAACAGTTAAAGGAATAATTATGGTTACACAGAACATAATACATGAGGTTTTTTTTAACTTCATATAATTATGTTAACACGAAATAAAAAACAAACAAACTGAAAAAAATGTAGGTATTGATCATATTTTGTCGTCTGCGTTTGTGTATGTTTTAATAACGATTGGAAAAGTTGCTACTGTTGCTGCCGCCAAATTAAAATGATATTTTTCTCAACCATAACAGTCTACATTAATAGGTACCTACTTTTAATTTTACAATTATACTGGGGAAAAAACAACAAACATAGTAAAATCATTACTTAAAAGGAAAATCATTTAACATGCTCTATTCAACAAGGGCCAATAACGCAGGCATATTATTAAATACACCCTTTGTTCGCAACTGCCTACCGCAAGGGGGTAAACTGAACAGAAACAGGTAGTTTACTCGACAATGTAGCAAGTACCTAGATAAATATCAATTACCAATACTTATCGTACTGCTATTTTAAACGCGAAAGTTTGTGAGGATGGAAAGATGGATGTTTGTTTCTCCGTCACGCTAAAACTAATGAACGGATTTCGATGAAACTTCACAGTGATATAGCTTATACATCAGAATAACATAGAAGCTATGATTTATAAAGACATTGTGTAAATTGGCCAAAATACGCGAGCAAAGCCGCGAAAAAGCTAGTTATGAAATACACCTTTTGTCTCCAAATTCCTACTCTCGTTACTAACTACGAGGCAGCATATTGCAGTCACACGATTTTTACAAGACTTAATAGCAATTATATCAATATGTATTCAAGGCATATAATTTACCTAACAAAAGAAGAGACATAATGATGTCATTATGACAGACAGCGCAGTTAACACTTACAACGTGTAGGTAACGTGTAATTATTATTTCTACGCCCCGTAGTGTTATTAGGTTCGCGTGTAACCTGTTATGCATGATTTGAAGCTGTCTATCAAAACTAGTGTCTACTAAGATGGTGTAATTTGAAACAGAGCTTATAATTTAGAAAATTTTGCCAAAATCATTAGTTAGTTTTACAACAACCGGCACCGTAATCAAATGAAACCTATTACTACTGATGTTGTGCTATGCAATTACTTCGCGGTTTTGTATATAGACATGTTTAATAAATAAGTTGTTACTTTAAAAGTGTGGCTTGAATGCACAGTCATCGCGACGGAATAGTAAACTCACTATTTAAGCGCTGCTCGGATCGTGAAACGTAATACGCTTGTATACGTTGCGAGCTGTATTAAAGCTCGAAATAATTATAAGCCTCTTTAATAACCGTTCATATTTATAATGAGTGTTTTCAATAAATCCGTATTTTTTATTAACTACAGATAATATTGTTATGACAATATTAAAAAGCAAATTGAAAGTTCAGAAACATTGTAACACCTAAAGAGAAAAAAATAAATTGCCTTTCCCTTTTGGTTTAATTTAATATCTTCAGAAGCCTACTATTACGTATATCTGTTTTCCTTTTATCGACGCTCCGAGTGTCATCATGTTCTTTATGTGACTAAATTCTTTAAAACGAGAAACACCAGTTTTGATAGTTGATCCCCGAAAAATGCCACTGAAAAATAACCTGAAAGCTCCGAAAAAATCACGTCCTCAAAGCATAACGAACAGAAACAGGAGTAAGTTCGGCGCACGAAGCAATTCAGCGCGTTTGGGCGGGCTCGATCGATAGAAGGCGTGGCCTAGGACGCTGCGTGCCTCATCTGCGCTCCCTGCTATAATTGATTGACACAAACGAACTGACGGGCAGACGCAGCGTTCGGCTTTTTATTGCAGAACCACTGGATTTAATTTCCACGCAGACTTTTTAGGGTCAGTACCTAGACAGGAGTGTTTTGTTTTTTTGTTAACTTTTTTTTTGTTCCATTGTGCATTGCTTCGCTTGTTGTCGAGTTGAATGATGTTTTGTAAATGTTTTAATAAGTGTGAATATGTTTTTTTGGAATATTATATCAAATTGTTCAGAGAGTGTATGTTAGTTTTAAAATAAATTCCTAAACTAAGGCATGTTTATCAAAAAAGTGATGATTTTCTTTTCTTTAGATTGTAAGTAATAAAAAAAGGATTAATGTTTAATTAACCCTTAATAATATAAATAAAATTCTTTTATATTATTTCAAAAAATTATCGTGGTAACATTCGTAAAACGGACTACTAAACGTAGGATGAACCCCATCATTACCTACTATAATTAACCTACCTACAAGAGCGCATTGCCCTCCTACTTACCTAATAAACTTACATAACTAAGTACAGTCAGGGAAATAAATTGTTAACCACATTCCCACCCTACGTCAATTTGAGTTGTCATAAAAGTGTCAAGAAATGACGATAAGAAATATACAGACAATTTAAGCTGGTAGTCAATTAGCTTAACAACAAAATGTATGACATTGGACCAATTTTTTTTTTGTATGTTTTTTATATGGTTCCCACTCATAAACAATAATAATATAGTATAATAATAATTATTATTTATTCACATAAAAATACACAAGACCTATGAAGTCCCTGACTCCTGAGCTAGGTTCAAAGACCTGTGTTACAGAAAACAATGTTTTTCTCATAGGGTCACGTGCTATTTATGATTTTTTAATCGCCAACCTGCCCATTCGCCCATGAGCACACGATTTTAATACTGTATAGTTATATTATTTACAGTCAACCTATGAAAACCTTGAATGTACATACCTACAGCCTTTTATTGGCAAATATACAAAACTTCCAAAAAAAACACTAACACAAGATATTGGAATGTTCTTAATTCAATAACTACAACAATTACCAGACGGAGATGGCGGGATGAGCAAGGTCCCTTTGCAGCTCTGGACAGAGAGAGGTGAAAGAGAGACTGGAGGCATTTTTTTTTTTTTAAATATGTTGCAACACACTAGGAATTTCTCCTGTGTCGTGGGTGCGTTTACAGACAGATAAACTTACATACACAAACAGCCAGACCCGGAACCACTAATTGTAGGTCATACAAATATTTGTTACGTGCGGGAATCGAACCCGCGACACGCAGCGCAGCAGTCAATCGCTTAACCACGGCGCCAACCGTGCCGTCAATTTCGTCTTTGCCCAGCAGTGGGACAGTACTGTCAAATAAAAATAAAAAAACTAAACCATTATTTAAACAAGTCAAGTCAATCAATTTAATTGTTTACATATTTAAATGTCCACCAATTTAAATTATCCGTATACAAAAATAACATATAATTTATTAATGTATACCTACATTTTAAAAGAGTCACGGTGGAGTTTCTTGCCCATTCTTGTCCAAACGAAAACTACCTTTTTGAAGGGTCAACTAGTCTCAGATCTATTTTATTGTAATGTTGACGTTCAAAAGAGACTTTTATGTGCCTTTTTGAAATAAATGCTTTTGAATTTGACTTTGAACAACCGTGACTTTTGACAGTTGTAGGTATAACAGAGCACATTTACGTAGTGTATCGATTTGATAAGCAATTAATTTCCCCGACTGTACCAGGAAGTTCCATGGCCTCTTCCTTATTAAAAATGCAAGTTCAGTTACTAGTAATTAGTGTCACCTATTAAGACGGCAGGCGACGGATCGCCGTTCGATTGCGGCTATTAGAAGGACATCGCGCATTTCACATGCAAGCAGAATATAAATTCCACTACTATTGTCGATATTCCTCATGCATTCGTAACATGTGATGTCCACCACGCTCTGAATATCGTTAACTATAATTCACTGTAATTGCTTGCAAATTACGTACTTACTTACTTAAATTCTAAACGATTTAACCGTTACATAATTGTTATTGATTTTAGCTGTTTCTTTTTTGCTCAAGTTTGCTTATCATGTTAACTCCGTTCTGGGGTCAGTACCACCACGTCAATACTACTACAATTGGATGGGCATCTCTTCCTCGATGTCATCGGTGGTACCCCAGCACGGAAGTTATCAAGCCGAATTCTAATCAGCTGGAACGGTGGTTTCCAGGTTCATCACTTCCTCTTTAAGACTTCGTCCGTGTCAGCTCCGTGACCGCTTCCTACGGACCGAGGCACCTTCGCCGCCTCGCACCGGTGCATCGAGCAAATCGATCGGCTGGGCCGTTAGATGCCTGGTGACGTCACCGTACAGCTCAGCACTGAACTTCGGCCAACTTCCATCTCCGGCCAGCGGGGGGATATCGCCTGCAACTACAGGGGAGTACTTATCCCTGCAGGAGTGACAACAGACATATTCGTAACCCGCGACCTACAAATCTTTGTGTGTCTCCGACTGTTCATTTAACAAATATAATTTTAAAGGTACACACCCGTTTTTTATTCTGTCGACATTTATTAAGTAGGGTACAATGGGTGGAGGCTACACTTACTTCTTCTTTGTGAAATAAAATAAAAAGAACTGGTGTTACCGACATGTAGCTTGCAGAGAGATCAAACTGAACTTGCCATGTTTGTCGAAGGACCGATGGCTTGTGGAGCGCACGAGTTCTGGAGAGGAGACCGCGTATCAAGCGTAGTGTGACACACACCCCAGCTTGATGGATCGAGGACCTAAAGAATGTGGCTGGGACAGGCTGGAAGCGGAAGGTTAGCGAGCTAGTAGTCCGTGACCTCGTTCGCGTGAAATTTCTTGTTCCCTCACCCACTCCGTCGCATCGCATCGCCTGCCCGCGCTATTAATTCGTTTTCGGTTAGCGATCTTTCTTACTTTTTTTTCTTTTTGCTCGACTCCTGAATCCTAGCGTGGTGATATAAAGCCATCCTCAAAAATTGGACTACCAAATGCCAAAAAAAAAATTTCATAACCGACTGGTAGTCAAAGTTTGCCCACAACTAGTCGGACTCTTTGGTCGATGTGGCTAAGTCCGCGATGCGTATTGAGTTACGATAATTTACTTGGCCGTTGCGGCCAAGCTGTGCTCAAGGCCTCGTACTACGCGAGCTCCCTGACCGTTTATATCTTACCTTTAAATCAGAACCGTCCACGTCAGTCCGTCCAGGCTATTGATATATCTGACATTTAAAGGCAGATTGTCGATAATTTCCTAATACACTCTTCAAAGTAAGTACCTATTCCTCGCGTCACACCTGACTTTTGTCAGCGCCTTTGGTCCTTTGACCATGTAGTACCTAATTTAATAAAATGATGTAATTATGAGGAGCAGTGGTGGCAACTTACGAGTTGTAGATCTTAGGTTCGAACCCAAACCAGACCAGACCAGACCCCCACCTACACCACCACCAGACCAGACCAGACCAGACCACCACCACCACCACCACCAGACCAGACCAGACCACCACCACCACCACCACCAGACCAGACCACCAGACCAGACCACCAGACCAGAGGCTTTACTTTGTGTAAATTATTTCATCACCACTGCTCTTACAGCGGCGAAGGAAAAGATCGTAAGATGTGACATCCACCAACCCGCTCTGGACCCGCGTGGTGGATTACGGCCCACTCCTTCTCACCGGGAGAAGGCCTGTGTCCCAGCAGTGGGAACATTATAGGCTGATTATGTAGGTATATACGAGTACATATGATGTTTATTTGCTTAACCCGTTGGGGAAGACAGACGTGGTGTTAAGTCAGGTTTATTTCTGTAAATAAATCTTCTAATTCACTTGTACAAGTAATTTTTTTTAACAATATTTAATAAACTAGAAAACTTTTTCCAGCTTACTAATTCCAGGGAAGAAATGCCGAAACATTCTCAGAGGGTCGTGTTCTCGTTTTTGTAGTAGGTAGCTACTTTAGATATGTTAAACTTATTGGTTGACAAGCTGTGTGATGATGATGGATTATGGGATTTATTTTCTATCGACCACTTCCCAGGAGCCCGGGAGAAAGTGTTTCCAAAAAACAATGCCACAATACAACTAAGTTTTACTGAAACAAATGTCTAAGCACCAACTTCCGCCCTTCTAACTTAAAAAATGACGAACTACTGTCAATTTAAGATTATTCGGAATGAGGTAAAACTAGCAAGAAACGATTTCTACACCTTTCTATCGAAAACAAACTTTTGAAAACTCATAACCAACAACTCAAAACATCCCTTTGTTTTAAAATTCTCATTAAAATGAAATTAAACAGCATTCTACAAAACAAATTAATTACTTGACCATACGATAACATTGATAGCTGACCACTCGGCCACCAAAAAATCATAACATATGCATGCCATCCAAGCCAAGGGGTGCTTATAATGGTATAGATAATTATCAAACCATAACTACCTGCAATACACTTGACATAATGTTTCGAGCACCGGATGTCGGGGTGAATCCGGGTAGCGGTCACGTGACCGGCCGGCGGCCATCTTGTTTAACTACGTACTTCCGGTGCGGGCGCACTGTTTGCAAACATTTGGACAGCCGCTCTATTGATTCTCTGCTTTCTTGTTTTCTTTATAGTGGACAGTGTTTATCGTTTTTAGTTTTTCGCGGCACGTCATAGTTTTGAACTATCGTTGGCGGTATTTGCAAGATTTAACAGACCCTGACTGTATAATATTCCCTCTACAAATGCAGGTAACTGAAGACTGAGCGACTGCCTATCTGACTTCCACAACCCAGTGGTTATGGAGGTCAGATAGGCAGTCGCTCTATGTAAGATACTGAGGGATATACTATGCGGTATCGTGTTACCCTGTAATGGATAATACGATATCCTTTGGTAAGACTACTTGTCAGACTTTTGGGCTTCTGACTACCCATAACTACAGGCAAAGATCTATGAATGACAACCGGAACCAACGGCTTGACGTGCTTACCTAGGCACGGACAGAAATCAATATCACCTTTTAATTGACGGCACGGTTGGCGCAGTGGTTAAGCGATTGACTGCTGCGCTGCGTGTCGCGGGTTCGATTCCCGCACGGAACAAATATTTGTATGACCTACATGTAATTTGTTCCGAGTCTGGGTGTTTTTCTATCTATAATATGTATGTATTTACAAAAAAAAAAAAATTGTATATAAGTAGTTTATCAGCCATCTTGTTACCATAACACAAGCATTAGGTTGCTTAGCTTGGGACAAATGGTGCTGTGTGAAATGTCCAGGGATATTATTATTATTATTATTATTAATTTGAAATTTAATTATTCCAGTAAATACCAAAGTCAAACAAAATAGACCAAAATAATAACATCAAAAGTCACAAACTACTTAAATGAAATCACTCCTAATATCTGTAAGTCCACTCAGCGTCTCCCCATAACTTCATTCACTTCAATCCCATCCACAACTCTGAAATCCCGGCACCCCATAAAACCATAAAGCAACAAGAAAATAAACTTAAAACCAAAAGTTTACAAAGATCTAAACCGGTTTAAACCATAACGGAGACGGACGACTGCAGTAACGGATGAGACCGGATTAGGAAACCAAATCTTCTGAAGTCCTGACCGAATCGATCCCGGCCCCGACAGTTATGAAAAGGCGGCATTTGAGAGAAGAAAAAATAAAAGCCTGTAAGCTTCCTCCCGGAAAACCTCGGTACATTTTCAAAGAAAAATATTTTCTTAGATACCGCACAAGTTTTGTGACATCCCTATGTTTGCCCTCAACTAAATTAAACCAAACCTTCTGCGGTTTAGAGAAGGTAGAAAGTCCCTTGTGTTGGGATCTTCAGAGGTTGACGTGTAATCGTGTAGCAGGGGATGTCAAGCCGGTCTTGTCACCGACTATCAATATCAGCCCTAAGTGATGTATGGGGTGGCAAATGCCTTAAATCGATATATTTCGTTCAGCGGCTAGTTATAAAAGTTTGGACAAGTTTATTGGTTATATTGACAGCCTGTCGACGCGAGGTAAGTCCGTTAAAGGATCTAGAGTGATGTGTTAAGATCCTTTTACTTTTCTGTATCAATATTGTATGTATAGGTGGTATATAAAGCGTTTAATTTAGATGATACATAAGTATTATTGCCTTTTTGGGAAATCAGAAGTTATGTTAATAGTTAAGTTGAGTACTAAAAAGAACAAACCACGGTTTAAACTTGCTATACCCAAACCCCAAGAGCGTTTGACAACCAAGTCTTCAATCCCAGGCTTAGCATGACTCTTTCTGATTCTACTCTACTGTTGAATAGAAATCCTACCTGATCATTCTGCATTTTGAGCTCAGTGGTATGAGCAGCAATGGATTGCTAAAAGCTAGTATAATAATGACGGCGACAACTGCATCACACCACACCATAACCCACATTACACATTTGGTTCAAAATAAATCAGAATCACGAACACTCAACTGAAAGTTGATTCACTATTTTTACCGTTAGTTAACTTTCAATTCAAACACGTCAAAACCACTCCACCAAATTAAAGAAAATCAACACAAACAACATACACAGATAACAAATAGTACTTGCAGAAATGAATGCAACCACTTCGACCACGATTGACTAGACTTATTAATACAGTGTCCGGTATCGCGTGCGCACAACCGGACGTGGGAAACGGTAGCGTCGGTGACCGCTCGCTGGTAATAATCTAGTAGGAACCATATCCGTGGTCAGGACATCATACATACGTCATGGGAGGCGGACATCACATATTAAACGTGTGGCTACTGCAGTGTAGAGGCAAAACAATGGCCTCGATTTTGAGGTGCAACGACTAAATTTGAAACTATGAACTATCGAGGCTAAAGCCACGGAAAATAAAAGAATTCCATTTAAAGCTAGGCGAAAACATGCTGAAAACCACAGAACAGGGATAGGTACGCCTCGGCAGCCGCTGCTAGAGACCGTACTGTCAACACTCTTTATACAAACCAAGCGGTGTCAGTGACGTCACTGTTCACTCATAGACACTGCCCGTGACAATTCTAATATTGCCCTGTGGCAGCTAGTTTGCGCTCAGTTGCGCCAAATTGAGACACAAATATTTTTGGTGAACGCGTCTCTAGTTTCTGCCTGTCGAAACTTTAACATGACGTGGATCTCTAAGCCGCAATTGTCATTACACAACACTGTTTAGTTTTAAAAGTATGGGTAGTCATTTATTACGCAGCGGTTGCGACATGTAACAAAGTATGGGCCTTATTACCGCTTATTATTAACTGCTTCCAAAACAAAAACATCGTGGGAAAATCGGCATGTCCCCTCATCAAAAAGTTCGAAGACATGTGACATCCTCAACCCGCACTAGACCCACGTGGATTTCCGTCCACTCCCTCTCACAAAGACGTCTGTACTGTGTCCCAGCAGTGGGAACATTATAGGCTGATTACGCTTATGGATGGAATTAAATACCATTATATAAAAGGACGCTAATGACAATGCAGAACTCGTACAAGCTTTAGACGGGCACAATTAAGAGTGGTTATTTTGGAAGGAGAAACCTTTTATTATTTAACCCATATTTGGTTCAAAGACCGACTACTAGAGACTTTTTCCTATTTTCGTGTCGATGGTACTTTAATTTGACTAAAGGTGACCAGTCTTACCCAGTAACTGGGTTGAGGAGGTCAGATAGGCAGTCGCTCCATGTAAAATACTGGTATTCAGCTGCATCCGGTTAGACTGGAAGCCGACTCCAACATAGTTAGGAAAAGGCTCGGCAGATGATGATGGCACTTTAATTTGACTCTATTTTGTTTGAGCCCAGGAGGTGGCCATGTTGATTGCGGCCTCAATGGCATTCTTAAGTTCGTCAAAGGAACAAGTGAGTGGGTCATGGTCTAATCAGAAGCAGAAGCTATTTACAGCGACCTAGTTGAGTACGCAATGTAAAGGTGTAGCTTCGCCAGACTTTTGCAACTAAACTTGAAATCGGGGCAGAAGATGAAGCCGCTCAAAAAGCAATGTGACCTACTTTTTTAATTGCAAGTACACCAAACCTTAGCAATAACCTACACCTGTTAAAAAATCTGAACAAAACTTAAAAAAAAAGTACACTGCAGCTACAGAGCTTGCCCCTACTTTTCAATATTAGTACAAAAAACAGTTAGAAATCCGTGTGTGATGCGTGCGATCGCGTGCGTGACACCGGATGGTACATCCACAAATCAAGCACATGACACACGTGCGACTAATTGTCGCGTCGGCGAACGATCCTATCGACTGAAGGGCACTTCAAATGACGCGGGTGTCAGGGGCGAAATATTGTAGTAACATACATAATAGTTATTTTTTTTTTGTTTTCGATGATTTTATTTTGAGTTGTTTATTTGTTTAATGTGGAGTGGAAACTCTTTGTTGGAGTCTGTGGTTCCCGATAGCTGTTACTTAGGATTCTTCAAGTATCTAGTGAAGAAGTTATTTCTAAGTAAGCTAGTACCGCAATGGGCACGCGTGGTGGATTACGGCCCACTCCCTCTCACAGAAAGAGGAGGCCTGTGTCCCAGCAGTGGGAAAATTATAGGCTGATTATTTAAGCGAGTACCACCGGCTCAAGGTGATGCGGTATCAGTTTCAGTGTCTGTTCATTCTGCATCTTTCAATCGAAGGGAAACGCAGAACCAAACTGAATCAAAAGTGAAAAATGAATTCATTAGGGAACCGAACCAACGATGTTGTACGGGCAAAAACACATCAGGAGTAAGAGCAACTTTGAAAGCGTTTTGTCATCCATTCTTAGTTTGGGCCACGAACTAATCTTATGTCCGAACGTGATACGCTGTAGGAAAGACTCGAAACTTTGGCCGAAACTACGGATATCGAGCATAGAGTGTCAAGTCTCAAAAAGGGTCAAGTACGTGTTAGTTATTTATTAACACTATCCACAGTTCTTTAGTGAAGTTTAATGCAACAACCAAACTAAAATTAGAATATTACTGTCTCTTACTAACAGACAGCGCGAGAAAAGGACAATGACAGTCCAAAGCTGTCAAAATATGCTGATGTCAAAAACTACAACTTTACCTACGTAAACTTCGGTGATACGGCATGATCTAAAATTAGGTACGTCTAGACTTGTAAGTTGTATGGGAGGGTTATGGGAGGCTTTACTTCTGTCTCTATCTTATTTTATGTGCGAAAAGAGATATACAATTTCAAAATCGGCACTGTCAGCTTGACAGCTTCGCTTTTATTTTTTCTATTTGTCATAATAATATGCATAGGGACTGTACTTGTATCATTCACAATTATTTCACCCCTGATTTTGCATAAAAGTGATCTTTATTCTCATTCCTATAACGTTGCTGATGGCTAGCTGTTAGAAAATAACTTTGAGCGGACTGTAGTTCTCTATATGTGTACCCCGGTTCGTAACCCGTATGTTTACTAACGACGTATCGTTTACTTTGTGCTCAGAGGCAGTGTAGGAAAACTATGCAGTGACCGGTAATATGGTCTAAACTCAAAAACTCAAATAGTCATGTGACATCCTCCAGTTAAAACCGAGCCCTCATCCACATGATGGTAGCTCTACAGTCCGTTTTACAGTTATTTTACCTCTCACAGCACCCAATAGCAACCTTATCGCAATGATAACAAAGATCTCTGTGAATTTGACGAACTTGTGAATGACACCAACCCAATAGCAACCTTATTGCAGTGGCAATAAAGATCACTGTGATTATGACAGTGATGCAAACTCGTGTAGTTCGGCACGATTAAAACTGTGGCTACTCAAACATCGTCCTCGGCTGATATATTAAGCCTGCAGCCGGTTCTAGCGGACACCAACTGTAACTTGGTCAAGTGGGGGCTGAGCCGCAGTGCGGCTGTGGAGCCACATCGCTAGCTATGCCTACCTCTTGTCCTGGTCTCTATGCACTAAGACCTGCACTATGGAAGACCTTTTCGAGGCCAACGATAACGCTGTCGAAGTGGCAGAATTCAGGTCGAAGCTTGTATTTGAAACAAACAAATGGAATCATCGATACGCCATAAAAGAAGAGCCCACTCATGTTCTAAGACCTGAGTCCCAGCAATAGGAACATTATAGGCTGATTATATGTAATTACATAGAGTTGTTAATCTATAATTATGTAATCATTGTAATACAAAAAAGGCAGGAACTTTCATGATTGTAACAGCTATTATAATATTAAATCTCATCAACTTGCGTTCGTCTTTCCGAAGATACACGAAGATTCCCGAAACGCAAACTTTTCTTGGGATTCCTGTATTTAATGTGTAACTCCAAACGCATACTTAACTTTGGTACTTTATTCGGTTAAATTGTTTCGTAATGTGTTTGTTCTTTAACTCAACAGTACACTGGAATTGTTTGTTTATTTACTGAAGGGCTATACATTTTTTACCTTAGGCAAAGTTGATCGGCCTAAAATCAATGGCGCCCTGGAGATGGTTGCTATCGGTGAATAAAGCTTGGCTTACACTGCAATGCCGATACTGAACACCGATTCCGATAAAAGAAAGGTTATTTACCAAGAAAAGGCACAATCATTCTATATTCCCTATAGTTAAAGTTTCGTAAGTACTGACATGGTTCGGTATCTGTAATACCTACATTAGAATTAAGAATTTGAAATATTATTTTCAAGTTATGGAACAACAAACTGAATGTCATACTTAACAAAGTTCAAACTGCATTAAAACCCAAAACTTATTAGGCCCTTTTTGTTATAAAGAGCCACTCAAAAATCAACTTAGAATACACATCTCTAAAGTAGATAACTGATTAAGTGGCTATGGAATGGAAATTATCTGAGATTATGAACATTGACTCAATTAATGGTATTTTTTATTCAGAAGACAAGAGGGCCTAAACAAGTGTATAGCGTGAATTTTTATTTAACATACACTGATTAATTACTATTTTTACAAGCTAACACTAAAATATACACACAATTATATACAAGTATATAATACGAAAAAATATAGAAAAAGACAGGAGCTCATTGGGCATCAAAAAAATCGCGAATTTTTGGTTCTAGGACATGCCGGTTTCCTCACGATGTTTTCCTTCACCGTTTCGAGAGGAGTGCTGATGAAATAATTTACACTAAGTAAAGCGCCTGTCCGGGTTCGAACCTACGACCTATAAATCGTAAGTCGCGGTCACTGGGCCACCACTGCTCTCAACTGGACCCTGGACTTCTACTGAGAATTTCCTGATGGAGAAACCTCATAACACTTGTTCCGACCTGGGATTTGAACCAGGACCCCATGCTCAGTAGTTATGCTTATGACCACTAAGCTAACGAGAGAGTCATGAATGACTGACTAGTGGTAAAATGGGCATCTAGCGAGGATTTGAGGTGTTTATTCTTTATAAAATATGTGCGGAACCGTCAGTCTGCCTAGCCTTTTCCTGTTGAGGTCGGTTTGCATTATATCTGGATGCAGCTAGATTCCAGTGTTATATGGAGCGACTGCCTATCTGACCTCCACAACCAAGTTATTGAGTAACAAGATACCCGTTGGCAAGACTGGTTGTCAGACTTTCGGGCTTCTGACTACCCGTAACGACTGTCAAAGATCTACGAACAACAGTCAGAGCAATTGCTTAACGTGCTTATCCGAGGCACAAAGGGTGTTATAGAGCCACGGACAGACCGGCAAGCGTTGCTGAACCTTGAAGATCAACCCGTGTGTCTGTTATTATTTAGCCACGAGACGGATGTACGGACTAAAGTCGAATAATAATTTCATGGAACCAGGAATTACTCGTATATTACACGCTTCTATGTAAAACTTCGTGGAAACGGGAACTATATATTATGGTACTCCGAATCAAGTGACTTCGAAACTCTTAAGAGTAGTAAAGTATCTTCTAAGTATAGACTCCAGCACATCAACCTACTACAATCTGTCAAATTTCTTTATTAGATTTTCAACTTTATCCCTAAAGCATTAAGGTTCAAAGTTGATTGAGAAAATTTGACAGTTTCGGGTAGCTTCACCTGCTGGCGTCTGTACATATATTACTATGACTTAGTTTAAGTGTACTCGGTCTTGTAAAAATGCACACTTGTCTACATAGACACTTAGAATATATATGCTGATTGGCTTTTGGCTTCCCTGCGCGGAGGTCCGGAATTAGGTATCCCGCGGTATCACGAATAAGATAAGAAGTATACTGTGTCCTAAACCAGGACATGGTCTATCCGTTCAGCCGTTCAGGCGTGAAAAGGTAACATATAGACTGACGTAGTAACTTTCACATTTATAATATTAATAACGGCCGGGTCATAGGGCTCGAACGCGCGTCTCCTTTTTACGGAAATTTCCTTCGACTGGTTGACACTTCACGTGACCAAAGGGCTGGCTCGTTCTTTGGCAAAGTATTAGCATTGCCATTCAACGTGGCAATGCTGCCCGTGTTCTGGGCACGTTGCCGGATGACAGCGATGCGGACGAGGACTTCGACCTCTAAGTTTAGTGTCCCTTTGTTTTTGTACTTATTTGCATAGTTAGCTAGTTATTGATTGTAAGAGTTATGATATAATAGTGTTTAATAACGTATGGATATTCACCGCAATAATATGATTGTTATATATGGTTTGTGTGTTGTGTGCTACATGAAATAAGGCACTTCGTGAGTAATATGTGACCAGAAATATCGAGCTCTTGGAGATTGTGTGCATAAGTGATAAGTACGTCTTCAAATTTGGCCTAACCTCTCACGAGCAGTCCTCGATATCTGTAGCACTGCATACTGCAACGACCTGCTAATTATCCTATTCCTGATTTTCACTACACAGCTTTGCATTGTAGGATTTATATCGTAGTTACTTTAGTCAATAGGCTAGTTTTCTAAAAAAATCTAATTAGTCCGTCTGCGTAAGTTAGATTATCAAAAAATATTGAACCCGTGTTTTTTCTTTTGTCAATTATATATCGCCCGTTAAAGTTCCGCGTGACGTCACTTGCCTGCAACACTTTTGCAAGCAAGTGACGTCACGACCCCACTCCCAAATTTTGACGCGTTTTATCTTTGTAATTTTTTGTTTGATTGACAAAAGAAAAAATACGTGTCCATTATTTATCGATAATCTAACTGACGGACTTAATATAACGATATTTTTGTCACCCAAGAAACTATAGGGTAGTTTCTTGGGTGACAAAAGTAAATTAATCTGGACGAGGTGGACCATATACAATATGTATACTAGTATACTATTTCGTTCTGAAGTCACATTTATTCATTTAACATGAATACAACCAATGCAAAAAATTCGAAGACACGTGACACCTACCAACCCGCACGGTGAGCCCGCGTGGTGAACTACAGCCCACTCCCTCTCACAGAGAGGAAGGAGGCCTGTTTCCCAGCAGTGGGAACATTATTTATTATTGTGATTCTAGCATAATCATATGCTACAATCACACAATTGCAAACAAAGATTTTAGAGTGATTATTTCCAAGAAATAATACTTAGTTATTTGTTACACAAGAGTGCAAAGTTGCTTTTTAACCGCGTGTTCAATTTTGATGACCGAGCAAGCGAAGGATTCTAAAATTGAATCACGAGCGCAGCGAGTGATTCAAAATTAGAATCCTGAGCGTTAGCGAGGGAATCAAAAGAGCACGAGGTGAAAAATCTTTGCACTCGAGTGCAACACGTAACTTTTCATTCCACCTCAGCGAGGAAATGACTAAATGCAAAAAAAAAACGTTTACAATCACAAGATAGGTACACTTTTATTTCAGTTTAGGTATTAATTACTACATTATGACAGGTAAGTATTACAGAATAATCTTTAAATTATAACAAAATAATACTGAGGTATAATTAGGACGTGAAAAAATGCCGCGTAAAGAACCGCGTACAAAGCAAATTGAAAAAAGAACACCAAGAAGGTTCCGAGTCTGAGTTTTTAACAAATTAAAAAAAAATTGTATGATATATTCGGCACCATAGAGGTAGCAGTAAATAGGTTTAATGTTTTTTTTAATTCACAAACTTAGTGCACGTGCACGATGTTCTAAATTCAATTTACTTTATCCTCTAAAGAATAAAAACGGCTTTTCCACTCAGATATTGAAGATTAAAAATACTCTTTCCGAGATGGTGGGATGAAAAATACTTTATCCAGCTTGAGCACACTGCACATGGGCAGCAATCACAACAAACACAAACCCGTCAGTCCACTCCACAATAATCCTTAAAGCACAAAACCTAAGTGTATTAGCTCTCACACCAGGCAATAAAAACAAAATTTTCAAACATTGTAAAATGGACGCTATTTCAAATAATAACAGGGTCTATATTTCAGAGTAAACAACAGTGGCTGGCAGGCACGCCAAGGGAACTTTTAAAGAAGTAACAGACCAATAAAAGTTTGTCCAATCAAGTGGGCGGCTAGCAGCAAATAACATTGGGAGTCACCAGTCGTTACGTGTAGCAGACCTCAGTAGTGGACGACACTTCTACTGGACGGTTAAAGACGGTTGGACACTTGTGACGTTTTTGGGCAAATGAAGTCGGGCCAAATGATATTTTCTGCCTTATTAGAGGTAGAATATTGTACTTAAATACTACATTTTAGAGCTTCAAGTCAGAAGGTGCAACATAGGGGAGAATAATAACATCATATTGTCAACATCAAGCCAAATAGCCTTTCTTTAATTAAATTTTTCATGAAATTGATAAGACTTGGGTATAAAACTAAAATAATATGAATACCTGCATGATATTTCTAAACTTCTCGTGGAAAAGGAACAGAAAATATTTTAATTTTCTCCATAAAAATCATCACGAAGTTACCTCTAATTTTCGAATATATTCGATTTGTACTTAATATGCTAATGATACAAGTTAGTTACAAATTAGCAATGTAGGTAGTTCAACAAGAGCAAATCGCAGGTGTAAAGGCGAAAGTCTTTCTTCTTGGCCACTGAAAAGTGTGCATGCAAGGTACAGACGCATCGACTGACTGTCATAATATTGACAGCAAAACTAGACCCAGTAAGCATTGCACGGCCCATTGAACACAAAAGCAACCGTAAATTAATTATAAAATTATAGTAATCCACGAAAACTGAACCCTTCACCAGAACTCGGCAAACAGTTATAATTGCTGGGTGTGCGTGACTAAACCGTGGGATCCAACATATGGCACCACTAAGCCAACCATTATAATCAAAACTATGCCCGATAATTTGCCACTAGACATGGTATGTGCAATCGATATGACATGCTACGCCCAATTTTTGGTCAACCTGTTTTGGTGTGGGTGAAATGATTTAGACAATGAATACCACTCTTCCTGTTTCCCTTAAAAGATGGCAGGATTTTTGTTAGTCACAATGTTCATCTGTTAACATTATGGCAGTATCCCACCAAGGTCTTTTTGGAGGTCATTTAGCCCCTCAATGAGCTTTTTTGGGTGGATATAGCAATGAGAAAAGGTTAATGCATCGTGGCTGGAGGCAACGACACATGCCGATCGATCACGAAGGTTAAGAAACAATGGCGGGGTCACGCCTTGGGTGAGCTAACGCCCCCACCGACCCTTGGAGAACGAGGTGAGCAGTTAGTCTTGTCGAAACAGTGCAAGCGGCCAGTCGGCTAACTCAAAGTTTAAACTCGACTAACCTTACTTTATCTTCCTCTGGGCTCTTCAGAAGGTCTGTAAATATGATAGAAACGTATCGAGTAGTTTTAAAAACGTTTACGTTGCACTTTCCAGAGCGAGACGTTTCCGTAGAAAAGCTAATAGCATGTCATGTCGTTGACTCTCAACTGTACACACAATAGACGAACAAGTAGAGCAATATAGGAGGGAGACATTTAAAATGATCACAGAAGAGTCTTGTGATGTCCATTCTTTTCTTATAGTTAATTTATCCAAAACTTAAGACAGTGCTTATGACTTTAAAAAATCTTCCACCACACTTCAGAACGTAGAAATTGGAAAGCCTGCCATAAGGTGGAAAGATGACCTGGTGAAGGCCACAGGAATCCACTGGATTCGGGAAGCACAGAACCGGTCGAAGTGGCGATGCTTGGGGGTGACCATTGTCTAGCAGTGGACGTTCTTCGGGTGAAATGAAGATGTTGATGACACTTCAGCAGGCAGAGCAAGTTTGACATAGTTTTAGGGCTTCCGCTTGGTCCCCAATCCAAGATCAAGACACGGTTAAACCATGTGTTTTTTGCCAATAAATGCAATTTTCTTTCTTTCTTAACAACTTAATTGCTTGTTAAAAGCTGAAGAATTTACGATGATAAAATCCTACAACAAAACCTTCACCCCAACTTGCTTTCCATTAAGAATACTGAAGGCCTTCGAACGTTGACATTGCACGTGACAATGACAAGTCGTTTGCTTATAAAGTGGTCTACTTGTAATTTCAATACTCTTCTCTTTCACTCTCATTCTCATTCTTTCTTTCTCTTTATTCTCTCAATCTTTCTCTCTGGACGTACTGATACGAATACAATTATTTTTTTCACTGATAGAAAGCTACACTTTTGTCGATTGGAACTAAATATTGTTTATGTTAAAACAAGCACGTGGACAAAGTCGCGGGCAGGAGCTAGAATAGAATATGAAGTAGGTTAGTAAGTAAGAAGTTATTTCTGTCCAATGTCGGCGCTGCTACGGCCATTTTCTTATGCACTTCGGTTCAAATAGGTTCAGTATTCGTGCAACAAGTTCGAACATTGGCTCACTTGTTATTCTGTGTTTGACATCGGACGTTATTGGTGATTTCTGTGTTTAACTTAATGATGACTGACGCAAGGCAATTTCTTGAAGATTTGGATGATTTAAACCTAATATTACTATCTGTCGTTAGGTTTAAACGTATAACCGGTAATAAAAATCTGGACCCACCGCGATAACAAGGCTAACCTGTATTTATTTTTTATTTTATTAATTTATTGAGAAGTGGAAGGAGAGTCGGGAGGCCTTTGCCCTGCAGTTGGACATCACAGGCTTTTAATAATTATTTAGTTATTGCTGATCTTGACCTGTTCTTGACCCCGAACACGCCTGATGGACACTCTCCATCCTCTCCATCATCGATGGATGAGGTCTGTAATGCAACGAGCATGCGCTAACGTCTTTAATTAAACACACGAATAAATAACGCAGGAAGCAAAATCATATTCAGAACATAAAATCCCATAGAATTACATAAAGAAATCGGTCAAAACCCTTCCACGCCCTTCAAGGCGAGGAGCGAAACTCGTAAAAATGATAACTCGTAAAAACAGTCATAAAAAATATGTAGCTACGCTAATATGCGGTTCGGTCGAAGCGTGATTTCGATATGAATAATTCTAAATATTTTGCTCATTTTAGTTTCGCTTAAATAACGAGATTTTTATCCTATTTCGTGGCTTTTAACATTTATTTCGCAGGAAGTGGTGAAAATCTGCTGTACTTAATTACTTATTTTTCACTACAAGCGGTTTATCTGAATTAAATCAGTAATGAAACCAAATAAGGTGATTATTTTTTCACCAATTGTTTTTTGGGTTTCTGTATTTTCGTAGGGAATAGCTTTATGTTTTTATTGGTAAAACAGTTTTTGGTTTCAATCTAAGTACCGTTGTTATTAAAGTTTGCTCTGCCATCAAGTGGATAACAAGCAATTTTCAGTTAAAGTTATATGCTCCGAAGAAATGTCGTAATTTTTTTTATAAATATATTGACTTCGTTGAAATCGTAAGTGTGAGCCTAAGGGCTGAGTTTTCAATAGTCACATAACTTTTATCTGAAGAATAGATATGACAGTTTATGTTGAATACAAAAACTGTCAAACGGCAATATTTACTCTTCAGTAACAGATATCTGACTATTGAAAAATCAGCTCTAATTCAAGTGAAGTGCAGTATAATTTTTCAAATAAATTCGAGACCGTATAAGACCGATACAAGCCCTAACATAATACCAGCCAAACAATAGTCTGGAGTTCCATCAACTTTCACAGTTACCAAAACCTATTAAGTTCAAGACGTTAGTATTTTAATAAATGAGAGAACGTCACAGCCATTCTCCCAACTTGAAATTAACTTTACGCCCCTGGGACTTGTATGAAAGCTATGAATACGATACCGCATACTGTGGAGCCATTGTTGGAGGCAGTAGACGGTAGTTCTTGAAGTTGCAACGGAACTTGGGTTTCAGTGGCGCCATTGTAGCCTTGTGGATCGCCAAGCGCTGTTGGTTTTTGATAGTGGGTGATGACCGCCTGAATACATACGTGTAATTTCTATTGAAGTTTTGGAAGTTAGAACCTTCTTAGGTTGTGTGTACAGTCCTTTTTTGCATCACTGTCTAATTCGATCTTTATTTTCGTTAATATAAGGTTGCTTTCAGGTTGCTGCAAGTCTGTCAAAATCACAGTGATCTTCATTTTCGTTACTATGATGCCAGCCACCGCCTTAGAGTCGTTCTGAAACGGTCCCTACACCGTGTGAAGGAGGAAGGATAAACTTGATTTTGATAGCGAGAATCACGATAATAATTATACACTCTGAGTCTATGTGAATTTGCCATATCATCATGCAAAGAATGTGAGTTGTGTTGACGACACGTCAGCAATACGGCACGGCACTGCAACGTATTCCGTAGAACCGTGTCATATACAAGATCACATGATTTTACTACGGCTCAGATAATACGCCGTACCGTAACCGGGCCACGCTTGTCCGTGAAAAAAGTTGAACAGAAGTTAAGATAAGATATATTTATTAGTTCAAAACATGTGTAGGTTTACAATCAGTTGGGACTATTACAAAAAAAAAGTTTCAGTATGTTTTGCCTAGAAACGCGTACAAATATAATAATAATATAATTCAAAGTACAAAAATCATAAAGTTACTTTAAATGAATAAAAATGTCAGGTTCAAAATGTCTAAAGTACATTATTCAAATAGTCGGCAACAATAGAGTAGCATTTATTTATTAAAAGTCTCTTCGTGCGTTTATTAAAACTAATAATATTCAAATCTTTGTATGCCTTTGGTACCCTGTTGTATAATTTTGGGGCCATGCGGAATACACTCTTATGCATGAGAGCTGTTTTAGCACTAGGTATACGAAGCCTCCGGCTATCACGTTGACTTCGTTCGGAACCATCTGAAGACTTCAGAAACAGTTGGGGATTCTTTCAAATAATACTGATTATATATACAAGGAATTAGGAAAAGTACAGACAGTTGCAAACAGACAGACACACAGACAGTTGCTATAATTTTAAGACCAAACATAGCTTTTATGCATCGTTTTATAGAAATAACGAGTTTCAATAAAAATGAAACGTTAAAAAATAAAAATCAGAAGTTAGTTGTTCCGACAAAGCTCAGCCAACCCGTTTGAACGACGCATAAAAATATACGTTATTGGAAGTTAATATTTTTATGAATTAATAAAACTTAAAAAATACGTTAACACCCACGCTCCGTTCATATTTTATTAACATTAAGTAGGTACGTTTTCAAATATATACGTTGTGGTATGAAAATACAATGAAATATTACGATATTTTTTATTAAAAATGTACGTCACTATAGGATTACGTATGTCGCAGCGTTCGTGGAACTAGAAAAACATTTACTTCGCGGTATCTTGTCCTAAGCTGAATAAAGTTTATTTATTTCAATATTAGAACAATTCTATTTGTATCTTGTAAGTGTAGGTAAATCAACTGCTTATCTAAGTAAAATTCATTAGATACAAATGTGCTTTTACCCACTCCGGAGACTTCACACTGTCTGTCTGTCTATCACTGTCTGTCTGTCTGACTATTTTATGTAACTAATACCACCAAATTGTATAACCCTAACCAAAATATAAGTGTACTTAATCATAGAAATCGTTTTATTATCCACCCTCTATGACATCTACGGCGTAGCCGCGTAGCGCTACGCGACGCTACGCTACGGTAGAGCACGAAAACAGTAGGTATACAACTCAGTACCTATATTCTACGAATAAATCGTTAAATCCACTTATGAAAATAAAACTGTGAAAAATGACCGTGCCTTCAGAGAATTATTTACATTTCTTCGATGAAATCGAGGAACTTTCCAGGGAAATGACTAAGAATATCTATGTGCTTCTTATATAACTATCACCAATCTACATTAGTACATAATAATTACTTGCTTAACCTACCGCACATAACCCAGCAATTTATACGCAATAATAAGGCCCGCTAGTCTAATTCAAAGGCTAAACCGGCTTTAGACAGCACGTCGCAACGCTGACATCACATCACTGGGAATTGCTAATGAGGGTGCGATCCCATTGACAGCGGGAATGCTTGCCAAAGCCGATTTTAGGAACAGATTCGTTTGCTTGTAATATCGAATTGGTTTCAGGTAATATTTACAAAATATAAGCTAACAGACTTAAAATAATATGTTTATAATATATTAATAATATGTGTATATAAAAAAGAAGGAAAAGAATCAGAGGGCATTTAGATAGTTGAGTTTAAGATACGATTTTTATAAAAATACTGGCTGCTCTCCGCGGTTTTCACGCATAAGCCTCGATGCCGTAAGAATATCGGGATGAAAAATATGTCCTTAATCAGATCATGGTCTACACATGTGCCAAATTTCATCTAAGTCCGTTCTGCCGTTTTAGCGTGAAAGCGTAAAAAACAAACATACATACAAACAAATCTTTTCTCTTCATAATATTAGTTTACACTTTGTAAATGAGAAAAGCTTTTGTGTCTTCCAAGTTTTTATTTTTATGTTATGTATAAGCCAGTAAAAAGTACATTTTGAATCCTAATAAATACATATTACTGTTACTGCCTTATTCATCCATGTACCAAAGATCGTGATGATGTTCTCCTATTTAAAAAAACCGAAATAGATAATAATATCATGTCTTTCTTCTTATAATTTTCTTTTGTAGCTATCTACTAGATGACTTCAAATACACGTTGATTCAGCAAAGTTTATAATGTAAAAGAAAATTTTACACACCGAATTTAACACGAACAAACAGACGGGGGAAACTGAGAATAAAATGCTAATGTCCTTACACGAGTAACCTTGTATAAAATGTTTTATTAAAATTTGGAAACACCACAAGTCTTCAGGGATGAAAGCGGAGGGACGGGATGTCAAAGACCTTTGAATTAACCTTGAAATAAACTTATGTGGGTACTTCTATGTAATTACGTTATCTTTGCTGTGTATATAGGATATTATTTTAATGTTTATATTTGATGTTTGTGTAGAATTTATTGCGAAAAACATTGCTTTGTAAGAGTCAAGCTGTTGTAAGCTTGAGGCTTACAACAGCTTGACTCTTGGCAAATCAATATTTGAAGAAAGATTTTTGTGCTGTAGAACACACTAGTACAGCTGGGGAAAACTTCAGCTCTCTAAAGCTCCGTGCTTACATTCGATATTACTCGTAAACAAGTAAAAATCAACGTGTGGACCGCAAAACTCACAACTCGAGGACTCGATGGAATTAAATAAATGTAATTTCCTTCACACTTTCTCGAACCGACCCGCCGAGCTTGGCTCGAGCGTATGTACGCGTCTTGCCAGTCGTTTTTTTACTAATGTGATAATCATATAAAGTAATTCTATATACATCCCTTCCTTATAATCTACGAGACACAGCTCTTTAATCAAGTTTACGAGGCTGTAATCAGAGCAGCGATCTAACCAATATTTTACCCAGTACTTCCTTTTATTGCCTTTAATTCTTTTATAATTTACAAATTACGAGACTTGCTAAATGCAGTTACTGTCGCATCGCGAATCACTCGTTATATAAATGAATGTGTGGACGAAAGCCCGAGCCATGATTTTTACTCGACGCGTTTTACTCGATCGAGTAAAACCGTATGTTAGTAAGTAGTTTTACTGTAGAACTGTAGAAGGTAAGCTAATTAAAATGTGTTTATAGACTAAAGGTCAGATGAGCTGACGACATAAACAAGGCAACTGCGAAGTCTGCTTGAGTGAGATTTTGTTTCAATGTGTTCAAAATAAGAGAGACGCAACACCTCCAAGCTAAATAAAAAGTTACGACTAAAATAAATATGAAGATGTTCCATTTCAATATCTGTAGCCGAGACTCCAATCAACCAAATCAAATCTGGACAGGTCCACTCAATCCGTATGGTTCTTTCCTCAAAAAACCATTTCAGACACCAATCTACATGGTCTTCGCATGATCTGACAAAGATTATGTCTGGACTTTAGAAGAGACTGTGAATTTGTTTCGGCCTTTCTTTTACGAGTTGTCAAATAGGAAACGCCGACCTCACCTAGTATTAAAAATACGATTGACGAGTAAAAGTGTTTGTTAATCCTACTTACAAAAATAAAATCATTTAAACATTTTGAATTTCTAATGCTTACCTACAAACAGCTAAAACTTCTCATTGAACATATCAATCTCCAGTCTACTTCACAACAGTGTAAACATCGATAGCGTATACAAAACCCGCTCGCGCTTATCACTAGTCCCGCTAACAGTTGTGACCCAAATCATCAATGCATGTAAGTCTGACTTTGCTATCAAACCGCCCTGACTGATGGCCGTGGCTCATCGCGTCTAGACAGCCTAATATAGAAACGATTAAATACCTCGTCACATAATGTTGGTTTATTTAACGAGAGTAAGGCCGGTCACAATCCCTGACGCGTATACACGGCTGATTGTTGAATATATAGTCAGCTAATGTGCCTTTTTGTCGTGACCGAAGCTTGCTGACCGGATACACATGTATTAACAGCTTATCATTAATAAAGGATTAAATTGATAAGCTTATCATTAATGATAAGCTGTTAATGACTGATGTTGTACTTAAATTATTCACGTGATTTTGGGATGAAAATAGGTGAATCCTTCCTTAATTTTGAGCGCCCATTTCCTAGTGCTTTCGCTGGGAAGAAGAAGTGAGTCTTCCCAGCGAAAGCAGCGTTTTGGTGGACTGTCTTATGTAATTTTGATGTTAGAAAAGTGCTGATTCTCATCCTAATTTGAATACACTCGAGAGCAATGAATCCGGGTCACTTAAAGAATGTTAAAAATCTCGGAAACTAAAAATGATAGGTTAATGCAATAAATTGTATTTAATAGACAAAGTAATACTCCTTAAATGAAAGTAAAAAAAATATGAGTCACCATACATTTTATTAACACAAAATTACATAAAGAAAAAAACTGCTGATCTCTCCTTAAAACAAAAATAGGAAACATGAAATTTTTTAACTTTATTACGATTTTCTTGAATTTTAATACTTCGTATTGCCTCCTCGTGCTTCCATTACTGCGTTTACGCGGTTTGGCATGCTGTACACCAAGTTCCTTATACGATTTTGGGGAATATTCTCCCATTCCTCTGTGAGAGCAATTTTGAGCTCACGAAGCGTGATTGGGGGAGGGTTTCGCTGTTTTACGCATCTGCCTAGCTCGTCCCAAGCATGCTCGATCGGGTTGATATCCGGGCTGCGCGCTGGCCACTCCATACGAGTAATGTTCATCTCTTGAAGGTAGTCATTCACAATCCTGCCTGTATGAGGTTGGGCATTGTCATGCATAAATATAGCATCCTCACCTAAATTGACCATAAATGGACCAACGTGATCATTGAGGATTTCTTCCACATATCTTACGCTAGTTAAAGAGCCGTTTTCTATGATCACCAGCTCTGTGCGACTTTCAGAAGAAATTCCGGCCCACACAAGTACAGACCCACCACCGTAGGCTACTTTTTCTTCGATGCATGCTTGCTTGAATCTTTCCCCTGGTCTTCGATACACTCTGTGTCTTCCATCGTGCTTGTAGAGCATAAATTTTGATTCGTCGGAGAACATAACTTTTGACCAATCTTGAATACTCCAATTTACGTGGCTCTGGGCATATCTTAGTCTTGAAATACGATGCCCACGCTCCAGTTTAGGGCCGTTTGCAGGTCTAAGGGGTTTTAAGTTAGATTCAGCAAGCCGACGTCTTACTGTCCATGCACTTGGGTATATCCTCCGAGGCGTCGAAACTGATTTGTGAGTTCAGTTCCTGTGAGAAAGCGATTTCGAAGCATGGTGTTCACCAAGTATCGGTCTTCTCGTGCTGTGGTACACCTGGTTCTGCCCGTTCCTGGTCTGCGTAGGTTAGAACCAGTTTCTTCGTAACGTCGGAGAACTCTTTGTACTGTTGACAGCGACACACCGACAGTCCTGGCTGTATCGCGCTGACTCCGGCCGGTTTCCAGCATTGTAAGTATTCTGGGGCATTCTTCAGGCGTAAGCGACATAATTTCAGCTTGAATAATGAATATAGAGCACTATCAACATGGTTTATGTACCCACATAAATGACAGATTACAAACAAAAGCAAAACCAAATGCTGTAATTTCGTAGTTCCATCTTCGAAAGTGGCCCTTTTTCAAATTTGATTTTTTTATGATATAACTTTACAATAACTAAGAAGTTTTAATAACTTCATTTAAGGAGTATTACATTGTCTATTAAATACAATTTATTGCATTAACCTAGCATTTTTAGTTTCCGAGATTTTTAGGATTCTTCAAGTGACCCGGATTCATTGCTCTCGAGTGTAAATGACTTTTGATTTTTGATTTTAATTTTGAGATTGCATACATTCTTTTGTGTACTTATTGCCAAGTGAACAGTGTTGGCCCAGTCTCAAAACGGCGAAGGAAAACATCGTGAAACCAAGCTGGTCCTAGAACCAAAAATTTGAAGACATGAGACATCCACCAGCCCGCACTGGGCCCGCGTGGCGCATTACTCCCTGAGGCCTGTGTCCCAGCAATGGAAACATTATAGACTGATGATGATACAATTTGAAAAAAAAAACATACTTCGTAAGACTTTATTGCATGCCAATAGACACGCAAGCACATGCCAGGCATCGAGGTAAGCCCCCAACAGCCCACGATGTATCGCAGTGAGGTATCTTCCGGCATGTAGTTCATCATTCCAAATAAATGGATTAATTACTCCTTGTAATCATGAGCAGCACTTGTTCTGCAAATAGTGCCCACGTGTGGAGATCTCACACAACACAACACTCGTTAAATATTAAAAGTGCAGTTAGCGATTGTGCCAGTTAACCTGTGATTGGCTACAGTTACTGTTGGCACATAATTGGACGTACTAACTAGATACCACAAACGTAGCTTTTTGACCTGAAAAGAGTGTGAATGGAGTTTAGAGATTATGTCTGCGTGTGAGATTTTGTATGTGTTTGTTTGGACACTGATTAAATAATAATATAACCTAATACAAATTTCTCGCCGGCTGATCGACATTTCACACTTCACTCCACTTCACGCTGGGTTGTTCTTTGGCCATAGAATTAGCATTGCCATGTGCTGCCAGCCTTCTGGGCACGTTTCCGGATGACAGCGATGCGGACGAGTACCTACTTTAACGCCTAAATATCCTTATGTTTTTTTTGTATTTATTCAAATAGATATTTAGTTAGTCTTTAAATTTCGTACCTACCTAGTGTAAATAGTTAGTTAGGAGATTATGAAAAAAAAATATTTTGTTAAATTAAAAAATATAATGGAAGAATATGAATGAATATGAATAATATGAAATGTAGAATACCTGAGTTTAACACCCTACCAAAATTAAAAAAAAACTTTTTCGTTTCGTTTTTTTTAATCTACAGGGCTTTTCTATAAAGATGTCACCGTGATTTGAACACTATAGAAGAAGTGGCTCAGTGATAACGGCCCCGACTCACGAGTTGCAGGTCGTGGGTTCGAACCGAGTCAGGCGCTTCACTTTGTATAATCTAAGAGTATTTCATAATTGCTCTTAAAAACGGTGAAGGAAAACATCGTGAGGAAACCAGCATGTCCTAGAACCAAAAATTCGAAGACATGTGACATCTACCAACCCGCATTGGGCCCGCGTGGTAGATTATAGCGCACACCCTCTCGAAGAGAGGTGGCCTGTGTCCCAGCAGTGGGAACATTATAGGCTTATATTATGTAAATAAATACAGAAAATAGGGAGATGGAATTTTCTAGACAACTAAAAACAAATTAGTTTAGGCGATTCCATTTTGTTTTCGTTTTACTAACTCAAACTTTAGACTCACAGTCGTGATTACCTCATTAAGCTATGATTCCCCAGCCATATTTAGATTGAGACCAGCCGATCGATTCTGTAAATTAGGTGAAGTGAGCTGTCAATAGTATCAATCCCTAGCATTAGTTGGAATGACAGCTCACTCCACGCCCACTTCACCTAAGTTTTCACGGTGAGATGGTTACAGAATCGCACTGCAGGACTAGCTATGTCTAAATATAGGTAGATAGGGTAGACTACCGCTTTAGGGATTATGCCCGTGACATATTGATGCGTATGTGTTGTATCTATGTATTCCTTTGTACTGCAGTTTGACGATTACATTGGGTTTGACAAATTAGCTGTCAGAGAAATTATGTTAACATGTGTGTTTATTGTGGTTATTTTATGCGTTAATGTTTTGTGGTTGAATGGTTTGTTTCTCTATACAAATAAATAAAATTTAAGTGTCTTTTTGTAATGTCGAAATAACAGCTTTTTACTAAATGCTTAAGAAAGTATATATGGTACATAAAACATAAAAACATTTTTTTAAATTTTTGTCTGTCTGTTCCGGCTACTCTCCGAAACGGCTGGATTGATTTTGACCGAATTTTCACTGGCAGATAGCTGATGTTATTACGAGTAACTTGGGTTACTTTTATTTTAGAAAAAGAATTAGGGTTCCTCGCAAAAAAATACCAAGAAATCCAATATATCTACTATAGTACGTTTTCGCGCCTAAACCACTGAACGGATTTCGATAAAATTTGGCAAGGAGATAGATGGCATTCTGGGGAAGGACATAGGCCAGTTTTTGTTCCGGTAGCAATTCTGCAATTCTGTGGAATAATTTCTGGCATCCACTAGGGTGAATCCGCGGGCAGAAGCAAGTAATAATTGCTATTATTAGACTTGTTGTAGGTACGTTTTTTGGGAAAATGTTAACGTTATAATTAATTTAATTTGACATTCACAGCTGCTTATCTAAAAGGAAACACAAATTATCGATTATTTTATTGACAATATTTATATTTTATGTAGTTTATTCTCTTTTATTATTTAGTTTATTAATTAAATTATTATTTTTATTACAATAAACGCGAAATGTTGTGTACTACCTATGTCTTCTTTTTACGTTTTCCAAACTTGTAAACAATGAAACTACACAGTATTTATCTGAAAAAATCTCCCAAGCGGACGATTGCTTATTTACAGTCTTGGAAACTATAAAAAGAAGAGTGTATATATGTACTTACATAAGTGTGTATGTTCGCTTCCATGTTGACCTGGGGATTAGAGAAAAACAAGGTGTATCAGGTGCATGTATACTGGGGGGGGTGGGCTTAGGGGGAGGTGGGGAGAAAACCTAAGATTGGATAGCGATTAAAGAGAAAGAATCTTAGCAGCCGATCATGCCATTTTCACGTATTAGAGAATTGTATTTTTAAGAAGCAAGCGAATTTATTTTATTTTTTCCGTTTAGTTTCATGGATTTAATCCAGTTTTAGCTTTGGTTCAAATATTGTAATTTTTTTTTCACTAGCTCTCAGTTATCCGATTGAGCTGAAGTTTGGATCATCTGTGCTTCTCTGGATGACTGTACAGTATTATGATGTGCGATATGATAGGTAGGTATAGCTGTTTCGATGGTACAGATAGAAATAATACATCGATTTTAATTTTAGAGTTGTGTTACTCAGTTAGAGTTTAGTAAGAGTATTGACAGCTGTCAGCTCAATGAATAATAAATGTCAAATAACAACTTTTTAGTAAATGCTAAGTACCTATATAAGGTACTTAAAACAAAACAAAAAAACATTTTTTCATCCCACCATCTCGGAAAGAGTATTTTTAATCTTCAATATCTGAGTGGAAAAACCGTTTTTATTCTCTAGAGGATAAAGTAAATTGAATTTAGAACATCGTGTGCACTAAGTTTGTGAATTAAAAAAAACATTAAACCTATTTACTGCTACCTCTATGGTGCCGAATATATCATACAACTTTTTTTTAATTTGTTAAAAACTCAGACTCGAAACCTGCTTGGTGTTCTTTTTTCAATTTGCTTTGTACGCGGCATTTTTTCACGTCATTGTTAAACCTTATATAAAAAACAAGAAACTTGAAAACAAGTGAAAAAACTAAAATGAGTGATTCTAGCGACGAGGAAGTTTGCTTGACGCCAACAGAATTGACTGAAACTGTTAATAATGCGCAAATGAGCTTTCTCCCTCAACAATCATTTTGCATTTAGTCGTTTCCTCGCTGAGGTGGAATGAAAAGTTACGTGTTGCACTCGAGTGCAAAGATTTTTCACCTCGTGCTCTTTTGATTCCCTCGCTAACGCTCAGGATTCTAATTTTGTTTTAGAATCCTTCGCTTGCTCGGTCATCAAAATTGAACACGCGGTTAAAAAGCAACTTTGCACTCTTGTATAACAAATAACTATTAAAGTTTTTGTCTGTCTGTCTGTTCGTTCCGATTAATTATCCGAAATGGCTGGACCGATTTCGACGGGACTTTGATTTGTGTTACTCAGTAGTATAAGCAGTTAATTGGTCAAAGAATTATCCAATTAGCGAAATAAATAGGTATCTAACACACTCGATTTTCTTAAAGATCAATCTGCCTAGTTTTTTCCTAAATATGTTCGGGTCAGCTTGCAGTCTAACCGGATGCAGCTGAATACCACTATTTTACATGGATCGACTGCCCTCCACAACTGAGTAAGTGGGTAATACGATACCCCTTGGTAAGACGGGTTTCAGACATTTTGGATTTCTGACTACACGTAACGACAGTCAAAGATCTATGAATGACAGCCAGACAGAAGCACGGAGGGTGATATATACTTAATAGACGGTAAGCCATCCACGAACCGACCGCGGCAAGTATAGCTTAACCTTCAATCGACACGTGAGGCTGTAATTTTCGTAGATTTGCTTAAAGACACAAGTTCTATAAGTCAGCTAATATAAAAGGAAGCGGTCATCCGCACTGCAGTATTGTCGTCCAACCCTAAACAGTACCTACCTCTAACTGACAAACAAGTAAAACTTCGAAAGGACTTACAAAAGGCTTTTTTAACCCATCAAATAAACACTCATCTATAATTTATAAACGCCTTTCTCAAAAATACTTCCTCATTTAATAAAACCTATAAAGTTCAATTTCATACAGCGTGCTTTCTACTAACTCGGCTAAAAGAAAGGAAAGTATGGCTAATAGTAGAAAGGAATGTCGACCTTATAAACCAAAACAATAGCCAGTACACGATATAAAAGGCTTGTGTGGTCAGATTATAGGACAATAATAGACTCTAATACAATCACACAAAGTTGGTTTTAGTTTGAGATGAAAAATATTTGACTTTTCAACCTTTTGTAAAATAAAAATAATGAGACTTACGTTTTCAAGAGATACGAGTATATGAATGATTTCTGAATGAAATAGTATGTTTAAGCATAAAAGGAAGAACATTCGTCTAGAAACTTTTGCCGCTTATTATAATTATGGACATCCATTCTACAATGGTTTAACTCCAACCCTATATTAAAAATTGCCAAAGTAACTTTGTCTGTTTGTTACGTTTTCACGTCTAAACCAATGAACCGATCGTTATGAAAGACAAGTAACCTGGACCTGGACAAAGTCACTGGCTGCTGTTGATCTTGGACGTTTGTATAAAAAACCAGCCAAATGCGAGTCGGACTTGCACAGGAAGGGTTCCTTATCACAGTACAGTATTTAATACTACATATACCTATATAACCTTTAATTTTTATTACTTGTTGTTATAGCGGTTATTATTACTAGTACACACTCTGTAAAAAATTCAAGTGACTAAGTACGTATAACGGTTCATGAGATACAGCCCGCTGACAGACAGACGGACGGATGGACAGCGGAGCATCAGGGCGACAGGGTCCCGATGGCACCCTTTGGGTACAGAATCCTAAAATGATGTAATAACAAGTTAAATAAAAGCTTGTAAAGAATACACGCAGACGAAGTCCCCGTAATTAGGTACGTACCTACAGTTAAAAATAATTTTAAGAAAAGGTTAAAAGTAGAGTTTTTGATACACAAAGGACAATGCTCATGGATGTATGGAATCCCGTACCATGCTGTATCAACTTTGTTTTTTATAGACTACACTTATCATATTAACTCCTACAAAAGTTCTTTTTTTGTAAACAAAACCCGGGTTTCGGAGATGTAAAAAAAAAATCGAAATAACCTGCAAACTAGGTACAGACGCCAGCACATCAAGCTACTACAATCTGTCAAATTTCTTTAATAGATTTTCAACTTTATCCCTCACGTTTTAAGGTTCAGGGTTGATTTGGAAAATTTGACAGTTTCGGGTAGCTTGACCTGCTGGCGTCTGTACATACTTTATTTTGTTTGACATGTCGTACACGAGCGGCCATAATAGCTCTAAAAAAATAAATTATATTCTACATATTTTATTCCAGTTATTTTTAATTAATGTAGAATCGGCAAAGTATAATTTTTTTACATGTTTTTTTGAAAGACGTGATCATGACACTTTCAAAATTCAAGGTTGTATTAAGAAAATAATTACTATCATATTTTGATCTTGATGCATGAGACTTTTTGGTACGACTTATGGTCATTGTCTTTTACGTTTAATTGTTAATGTTGACTAAACGTTTTTACTTAAAGCTAACTGAATTATGTACATACATACAATCTGCCAAGTCTTTTCCCAACTAGGTTGGGGTTCTACAGTCTTACCCGATGCAGCTGAATACCAGTATTTTACATGGAGCGACTGCCTATCTGACCTACACAACCCAGTTACTGGGTAACACGGTACCCCTTGGTAAGACTGGTAGTCAGACTTTTGACCAACGGCTTAACGTGCTTTCCGAGGCACGGAGAGTTTCAATATGTAAAGGATGTTCACCCATCTAGGAACCGACCGCAGCAAGCGTAGCATAACCTTCAATCGAACCGTACGGTATTTATTGTTTAGCCACAAGACCCTCCGGAACCCTTTCAAACGGAATTAAGTAAGTACATGTTTATCTAAAGGTATGGAAGTGGGCTATAAAACGAATTTTTAATTTCATATTCTAGCAGAAAAGTCTTTTTTACAGTTTTCTTTAAATTCCTTCATAAATATAATGGATATTGAATAAATGAACCCTAAAAATTAAAAAAGAAACTCCTAAAAAATATATTTTCAACTTAATTGTTTACCAATTCCCTGAAAAGCTGATGACTATACATATTAGCAACATAGGTAGATACCTACAATCATAACCTCCCACTTTAAAACAAACCTCCCAAAATGAACACCTGAAAATCTCTTCATAATGTTATTTGCATCGCCCTTTTAAAACGCTGAACGAACCTGAAATTAACTAGTTAAGCCAATTTCGTCGGTCAATACCGCCTGAAGTTGACTTTCAAACCTCAGCACGATGGTAGAATCGATTATGAGAATTATACTCGAGTGAATTAGTCGGCTATTAATCGATTTTGCTATTGTTAGTACCTATTTAGATAATTATCTCTGACGGTACTTAGATATAAGTATCTAGTTAGGTTTTCTGAGAATTTCAGTTTAAGATCCAATATATAAGCGGTCACGCCTTTTGTGCCTGGATGATATGTTTTTTTCTGCTTGAATACTAGGTATTTATTGGTATATTGGCGTGGTTAGCTGACATACGGCAAATAATTTAATTTAATGTTCCGCGTCTCATATTGTCAATTACTTTGCATACCTGTTGTATAGACGTAAGTTTTTCCAACTGAACTGACAGCTTTGCTGCTAGGGAGTTTGTTGCGCCACTTCTTCTTCCCAGCGATAGCACTAGGAAGTGGTGAACGGCGGGCGTTTAGGGGGACTGTCTTATTTCATTTGGACGTTAGAAAAGTGCTGATTCTCAGCCTAATTTGAATAAATGACTTCTTGAGGCAATGTTCTATGGTTACCTTACTAATGCTTCGGTTCCTATAAACAAAAACGAGTCTTTTTGCTTACCAATGGCAGCATTTTTATTGCCAAGCTGGGCAAATAGATTCGTAAGCTAATTTTACCTGTGATAGCTACTTCTATATAGGAGGGCCTACCATGCAAAGCTATGAAGTCTTTACTTCATTATTGGTAGGTAAAGATACAAGTCTTAGTTTTAACCAATAACGGTCTGTAAATTATAGGAATCCGCCATTCAAGTACCTATTGGTCATTGTAACGAGCCTCCTGAACAGACTGGGAGGCCTGGTTTCCTACCAGGCCTCCCAGTCTGTTCTGAACATCTGCAAAAGATCTGAGGGCCCCGAGGTTTTCTATTAATTTGGGCTTGCTTCAGTCACACTTCTACTTAATAAGAGAGCGGGCTAGTAAACAGAGTCTGTGAGTTGGTCACAGTCACTCATTTTCCCTGGCTTAGCACTTTAAGCCAGGGTAAATGACTGCTAAGCAAATTGACCATCACCCTAAATTGTCCGTATATTCAAGTGACAGCTGTCATTCTTTGACAGAGATGAATGAGGAGCTGTTAAACGGTTAATTTCTTTGCCTGTGCATTTTGGCATAACTGGGTCCAATTGTAGTCGTTTCCAGCTCTACGTGAAAAATGTAGTGTAATTTCTATTTCTCCGTATCGGGCATGTATCGGGTCAAGGAACCCTCCCTCCTTATCCTCGGTAGATGAACACAGCATAACTACATAACAATAAAAACGTATACCCCTCCCCATAATATTGCCTTACATTGCCTTACAGTATTCGAACATACAAATACAATAACTTGTTTACATATCTTCAAAGGTTACGATTCAATAAGTGCATTTTTTTTATTATAAGCAAGCCTCCTTTACGACCGTAGACGTATATAAGAATAACAATCGGTAGCGTTCCCTCGCCCGCGTTTGTTTGGAGACGGCCTTCAGATACGTCACCCGTCCTTTTCTCTCCCATTGTAAAACGGCTATGCTTGTCTCACGTTACGTCGGCGCAAACTTGAATTAAGTAACACTGACGGCCGCTATCTGTCTCGCTCTTTTGTGGGGTTTTCGAACAAGTGCGAGAGGGACAGTAAGTAAGGGTAGAAATGCAATAAAACAGAGATGCCTACATGGGAGATTTGTGCCTATACAGCGGTATAGTTCTCTCATGCGTGGTTGTTTTATTTGCCTAAAGAGAAACCATTTGGAAGTGTTAACTTCCATTTAATTTGATACAATTATGTTGTTTATTTGGATGCTGGTGGTAAAAATCTATTACGAATTATGTTTGCGGATTTTAAATGATTTATTATGTTTATTATCGAATGGTGGGTACTTAATTTTCATATGATACTCACATTTTAACGGCTGTAAAGGGTTTCTGCTGGCTCTGACGCGATGACGGTAAAAGGGAACATAACGCAGCGTCATCGAGTAAACAATTTTCAGTCATCTTGTGAAATTGCTCGACTAAAAGAAAATTATACGCCGTGCTTTTTCATATTTTCTGGTAACTAAGTAGGTAAAAATACCAAAAAATCGGAGTAGATGGCGAGAAATCGTGAGGCGAATCACATCGGCCCCAGGACTAGAAACTGCTCGAAGACCACGACCACTCTGACAACAGTGCTACAAAGAAGTAGGTACCTAGGTACCTACGTGGTTCAGGCCTCAAAGTATCTAGGTATGATTTTGACCTTAATTTAGGTGCATTTCCAAGTGCGTATAAGCGAAAGAAAACCTTATACTAAATACTGCATATTTAATAAAAATAAGTTAACCTATAGGTATCTGCAACAAATTCTCAATTTTCTGCCTCATAGAAAAATCTAGGCAGTAGGTATTAATCTAGTTGTCTAGACTCTATAACTCGTCTACGAAAGCCCACTCTATGGCAATACGTCACTCAAAGCAAATAGCCTGCACCGCCTTTCATGAAAGTTTCAGTTGTTCAAAATGAAACGTCCACTGCTGGACTTGGCTTTATAGAGGTCAAAGACCCCCTGAAAAATGTTTAGGACTATTTTTACCGTTTAATAATTTTCCTGAATAATGTAGGGTTGCAAAACATATTAAAAAAAAGACGATCGAATTATAAATGGCGATGTTCTAAATTCCTAATCATGACGTCATAAAAATAAAACAAAACACAATCACAAATTCTCTTCAAAAATTCAAAGTTCCATTTTAAAAGGACGATGTTCCAATTTCTAATCAACACTTTATAACATGCCGAATACTTTTCAAATTTTTTAAACCGAATACTTTTACTTTTTAGCCGAATACTTTTTTCTCGATAAAAAAATAAAGCTCCCTGTCCACGGCACAGGTGTACAGTATTGAATACAATCACGGCAGGCAGCAGATATTCGGTAATCGAACAATAACAGGTCGCTTCGCGCCGCCTGTACGTAATGGTGAATCAATTTTGCGTCAGTGGCAGTCACGCTACTGAGTGCTGTCACATTAATGCTTAAATCGATTTTAACTTAACTGTTTACCCAATTTTCGTAGTTTTCCCTGTATGTGGAAAATAATTCATGGTTTTTCTTTGTTATTTTGTCCATTTTGTCCTTTCAAAGACGATGTTTGGTAAGTACCTCAGTACCTGTACCTTTTTAAACAGGGGGCAATTTTCGTAATTTTAAGAACGTTCACAGTGTGAATCTGTCACAAATACTTATAACTTCCCTACATTTTTGACATTGGTTGTCGCTGGAATGAGATTACGACTAGATTTTAGCAGCATTTAAGACAGAATCTTTGCCAATTTCCTTTTGTTTTACTTTTGGACATTCCTATATAATTCCACTGTTTCAATCTCGATATTCACGTATTTACAAAGTCACGTATAGAACAGAAAAACTACTGTCATAAGACTCATAAGTTATCCGTTTCCTGCAATGCTAAAATAATATTGAAGTCTATAAACCCAGCAACTGCCCGCGACTTCGTCCGCGTGAAATTTCATGCAATACTGTAGCTTTGTATCAGTGAAATAATATTTGTAATCGGATCAGCAGATACCTCCCTCAATTTAGATGTCGCCATTCACAGAAATATAAATGAACAATTTTTTACCTCTTTATAATACAAGTATTATTAGTTTAGATTATTCTTTAAGAGGTAAATTAACGATTTTCACCAAAAAACCTTTTTCTTAACCATTAGGTACCTTAGGAAGTTTCGTAGAGATTAAGTATATGAGGTAGCCATCCAGGTTAAAATCTCTACAGTATCCTAGCTGTGTCTGTACAACATATAATAAAGCTGAAGAGTTTGTTTATTTGTTTGTTTGACTGCGCTAATCTTTGAACCATGCTGCTGCGAAAAAACAAAACAAAAAGTCACAAAGAACGATGAATTAGAACGAATTAATAGCGCGAATAACCGATGCGATGCGACGCGGTGGGTCGGGAAACAAGAAATATCACGCGAACAAAGTTAAACAAGTTACTTATATCTGATTAAAGATATTTATTCTCATAAAGAACACAAACAGTTTACTTAATCCTTTGCGGGGACACTTAACGCCCCTCGACGTAATAACAATAAAACTTCTATTGTGTCTCGTTCAGTGTCCTTCAATGCGTTAAAATATGAGATTATAAATAGATCATACACTTACACTATTACATCATGACTCCGTGAGTCGACAATATATAAACTGAGAGCGATCATAGAGAGAGATTCTAGAGAAAATAAGTACACATGGTTAGGTACTAAATTTTATATACATAAGTTTTTAACATTTTTTATATACCGTATTAAACACACAATCGAATTCAAGACCATTCCACATTATCTTATACAATCCCTGTACAAAGTCTAACACAAAGACCGAGGCTTTAAAAATAGCAGCGTTTATAAAACCTAGAAAGTTGAACGCAAATGACTACGACACATGAACCATAATTTGCCTGCTTCCTTTCTAACAATACGGCACTGCAACCGGTCATTACATCGACACTGACGAGAAGCATTCGAATACAAAAAGAAATAAATACCAGACAATAATTATGAATGCGAAATTAGACGAAGAAATTGCGATAATTTCCAAGCTACCGCGAGTAGTATCAAAGGCTTTTATAAAATTCCTCTATGATATTCGCTACGCCTCACTGTAATTTACTTAATCGTTCCACACGCCTACCTGAATCGCGTATGGGTTTCATAAAGTGAATCGTCGAACATTTTCAGTTTTATTTCCGTCACATAAACTGTTGTTGTAAATTTAATGCGATAATGATACTGCTCATGTCAGGTGAGCTTGAACGCATTTTAACACAATTAGCTCGCAGTAGATAATAGCTAAAGGTTTTAGGAATGCAGAGTCATTCCTAAAACCTTTAGCTATTATCTACTACGAGCTAATTGCAAGTTAAATACAAAACACAGAAACAAACTGGAGTGAAAACTTAGAACGATGAAATGACAGTGTTTTTGTTTTTTTTTTTTTAATTTTAACTAACCTGAGTCGTATAATATGGATTTGACAAAGTGAATAAAATTGTGGAACAGTTTATTTTTTATTTCCGTCACTTAGTATGCTGTTGCAATTTTAAAGGCGTAATTATGTGTTGCTCATGTCAAGTGAGCTAGAACGCATATTATTATACCCTGTATTTCTAAAACCTGTAGCTATTATCTGCCTCGGGCTACTTGCAACTTACTTTAAATAAAAAACACAAAGAAACGAACAGTATTGACAACTTAGAACGACGCAATAACAGTTGATTTTTTTTTTATTTTTAGGTTTCCTTACGACCCTAATTAATAAGCCCCCGCTGTGCGTCCGTCTGTCCGTCAGCGGGCTGTATCTCATGAACCGTAATAACATTTGAAATTTTCACAGGGTGTGTATATTGCCGCTATAGCAACAAATAATAAAAATAATACATAGTTAAAAGTTAAAAGAGGTTTTCATACAAAAGAACGTGTTTTATTGGGCGTTTTTGTTTCGTGTGCGAGTCCGACTCGCACTTAGCCGGTTTTTTAATTAATTGTATTATCAAAAATTTTATACATTGAAAATTTAAACATAGAGCTAAAGAAATATTCACTTCAAAAAGACTGTTTTAAAATTCATCATTAAATCATAAAAAATTTGGCGCAATAAACAGTACCCTAATTTGCGTAAGACTCTATCAATCACAATCTGAATAATTTTAAAGGATAGGTACTGCTAATCCATTGTTTTATATGTTCGAATGATTTCTATGCTCGACCACTTAAATAACGCAATGAATTTTGTTAAACTGTCAAAATAAAAGCCAATCCCTTCTAGTTAGTGCGTTACGCAACAACCCTGCTGAAATACACTTGTAATATTTAAATCGAAATATGCCTACTTGTAATGTTTCCATCGAAATATACTTGTAATATTTTCATCGTCTAGTTCTAATTCACATTCATTTGTTTCACCCTCGGGCGCACGGGGTCCGAGTGCTCGTGGTATTTTTAAGGAAATTTCGAAACAATGCTTGACTTGCTTGCATACAACGTGGCAATGCCGCCAGTGTGCCGGGTACATTACCAGTTGACAGCGATGCGGATGAATGTTTCGACGCTATATTTTAGTTTGTAAATAGTTTTAGTTAATTTAGGATATGATTTTGTTATTTTAGTGTTAGCTTGTAAATTGTAATTGGTACCCTATTAATAAATAATTCCTTATCATAAATTGCACCAATTAATTAATTAAAAGGTACAAACTTTGAATATGGCATCAACTTGAATATGGCGACCTAACACTTGACCAGAGGGGCAATTCGCGTAATTTCAAGAACGTTCACAGTCTGATCTCAGTCTCAATCTATCAAAAATACCTCTAATTTCCCTACATTTTGCCAAGTTTTTGACATTTGTTTGTCGCCGAGATGAGACTGCGACTAGATTTTGAACGTTTTAAATTACGACAATTATTGTCCTTCAGGTGTGGGAAACATTTTGTTGCGCTCACAATCAATATTTTCCATTTAATTTGTTTGTCAACGTAATCGGAGATTATTATGTGCCGGGATTTTTCGCTACTAAACTGTAAATATTTAATGGTAAATACGAACGTTGTGAATTTTATCCATACTTATAATATTATAAATGCGAAATTAAATCTGTCTGTCTGTCAGTCGTTAATTTTTTTTGACATTTGGCACACGGAGAGAGCGTGAACTGGATTAGGTCATAGAATACTTTTATCCCGGTAGTACGATGTCGTGGGGTAATTTACAACTACCATGAGGACGAAGCCACGGGCTAAAGCTAGCGAATAAATTAAAGATAAACTGAGCTCTTGAAACTCATAGATTCAATTCTTTAAACTGGCGCTTTTTTTGTGACACGTATTATTATTATGTTAAAAGCAGTTAGCTCTATGTAAATATGAATGAAACGTGCTAAGAAATAAATCTTAATCAAAACTTCGATTCAAAACTGCAAACACAATCAAGATCAAACATTAATTCAATTCTAGTTGGCTGTACTATAACAACTAGTGTCATCACAATGTGAAATGTCAGTGATGACATCGACGATCGCAATACATATGAAAACACATACATAAAGAAAGCTCGTCCTAAGGCCGGCTGCGTACATAAACGGTTAACCATGGAGGAAGGACCACAGTAATCCGATCCAGCCTGTTTCTTGCTGCGCTCCCCCAGCGACGCCCTAAGCCGACGTACCCCATAGGAGTTGCCCTTAGCGTGTAGTCGCTTGTTTTTCAAGCCTTGGCTGGAGGCCTTCATTTATTAAGGCACCCACTGGCAAGCCCGGTTAAAATAACCTGCTAAGTTAACCTGCAAGATACCATGTTAATATATTAAAAAAGGGAACGGCCATTCACAACCTAGACGGTACACAGCTCAGCCAGTAGTCACCCCTGTTGTCTGAAGCTTCAACTGAGCGGAGGCCCCGTCGTCGCCCTCAAAACAGCACAGTTAGGTCTGGCTAGGAGGTTAAGGGATAGAAAAGCCGCGCAGTCCATCCCCGGAACCACACATAGGTTTTGGTCTAGACCACTTTTGTATACTAGAAGTTAAGCATTTGTAACTGTCACCGTTGGTTTCATTTAACCACCACAATTATATTGGCGCCCAACATTAATATACATCTAACCGCAACTATTTATTTTACTAAGTGCCCTCACATTTGACATATTTGGTGGATAACAATATACCCTACTATAGGAAAGAATGTGCTTTTAAAAAACAAATGCATGTTACATTATTTAAATATAACGATCTGTTTCCGGAAAACACTGAGGTGCCTTGACATACCGCCTGAGGACTGGCCCACATTGGATGATTATATACCTAGGAAGGTTTAAGCCATGTCGTAAGGCAGCCTAGTTTATAAAGTGCACCATTATACTATTACTATTATCCTGCATCATTTTTGTACCAAGAATTTTCAATCCATATTTATTTAGACTTGACAAAGTACAGAGTTTTTTTTTTATTATATGTATTGACTTGTTTTTGAGTCTGCCGGCCCTTTATATAGGCTACTTTTCAGAATGACTCTGCTCGCCTCCCCTCCCCTCCTCCTCTTCTTTAAATTATGGTGAAAACTGCATCAAAATTCGATGCTCAATTTAGAAGAACAACGCTGTCACAGACAGACACGAAAAGTCACTTTAATTTATATGAATAGTTAACAAGCGTTGTAGTAGTTCTTCCGAACTGCCAAAAATTCTAAAAACTATTATATTTGACATCGGATTCATTCATCGACCTTAACAATTACTTTTTTTCAAAAATATTCAGTGATCAGTATTGACTTCGTTACTACGAGTATTACTATACTGTATACAGATACTTTTTATTATTGTTAGTTCAATGTGATAAAAAGCGTTTTGGAAGCTTATTTACTTTAAACTTACCTGCGTACTTAATAGCTAACTTACTACTCAAGTAGGTACAAAACCAGCTCTATAACGTACAAATATTACGCACATCTGCGTGAAAAAAAAACCTGACTGAAAAGCTAAAATATTAAAGTAATAAAAATGATGCAATAGAGTTCTCAACTTATAAACACACGAAGAATAAAATAAACCGTCGGTCTTTATTCCATCATACTCAGTTCTAAAAAATCCCCATTTCCCATTTAATCTTTACTTAAACAGATAACATAAAAGAATAAATGTCCGTATGCCATTAAAAATGCAGCAAGTATCGTTTTCAAGCTTATATTTAAACAAGAACTGACGTATTCGCGTTCGACTTTGCTAGTTCAATTTTATTTAAAGCTTAATCGGAATATTGTTTAAATATTATTTTAGTTAATTTAGGATATATTTTTGTTATTTTAATGTTATCTTATAAATAAAAGTAGTAGTAGTAGTAGTAAAATAGGAGCAGTGCAGTGGTGGCCTACTGCTATCGGCCACAACAACTTTGTGTAAATAATTTCCTCAACACTTCTCTCAAAACGGTGAAGGAAAACATCGTTAGGAATTCGGCATGTCCTATAACCAAAAATTCGAAGACATGAACCGCAAGAGCCCGCGTGGTAAATTACAGCCCGCTCCCTTTCGACGAAGTCTATGTCCCAACAGAGGAAACATTAAAAGCTGATTATTATGCTAAGTAGTAATTAAATGGCAGTGTTTATCTTTTAATACGTGTAGAGTTATCCTGTTTTATATTTTATTAACCGATTTATCCGTTTTAACATTATTATTATTTTTTACTTAACCGAACTATTATAGAAATAGATTTGGTAAAACAAAAACAAATGAAAAACAGTATTTGAAAATCAAATGATTTCGGATGAGAATTAAAATGTATCTGAAGGCTATTTCCATAAGTAGCAATTAGCGTTGTGTCAACTTTCAAAAGGCCGCCACCCGCCGGCTCGAACCTGAAAAATGTCATTATAATTCACGCCAATCATAATTAAAAGTGTTCACTTGCATAGTTTTCAGCCAATAATCCGTTTATATGACATGACAATTTAACTGAATAAAAATAAATGAAATCCAATTTCAATTGAAGCTTTAAATATATGTTTACCGTTTTATACCCAAATGAATTCAATTATTTAACGAGGATTAAGGTTTTACCATTTCGTAAGTCCAAAAAGTTTTAAAGGCGTTAACATGTATTTTTTTCTTTTAAAACAATATTACTTTAACAACCTAAGCTAAGAAAAAACATTTACGTGAAAATGTTTTGCGCCCCGCCTTCATAATGGCGTCTGTCGACCGTAGGTAGTCTACGGCGCTACGACGCTACGGCCGTCGCTATGGGCTACGGCGTAGCCGACGGCCGCTTACTTAACTCGCGCGCATTATAGTGATTTGTGAAGGAAATTGTAGCTCATTATTGAAATTGTAGGCAGCCGATGCAAATCGATGAAGGTAACTGAAGCGATCATTAGACAATGCCTCGACTTTCTTTAAGTAGGTAATTGTAAGAAATTGTTCAAAGGAAAACGTCTTGTTTGCGTAAAAATAGCCAAACTTTGGTACATTTAAGCTAACACACTAGCTATTAACACAGTTTTGTAAACGGGCCGCCGCCGTCGGAAAAGCTGTTGCATGTTTTTCAAACAAGTTGTTTTAAAGCGCCCTACGATTGTGTACAAATAACAAGACGATTAATAATAAACTGTGTAACAATTTAAAGTGTAATGAGAGGGCGCTGCCTGCCGCGCCACGTTGCGTGGCCCCCTGTGAAGTCCGGGTCGCGGTGAAACGTGTCGGTAATCATCTACAGACATTTGTTTCTGTACTTTTTATTGTTCTTAAACGTCATATTATTTACCCGGAATTTTTTCATGAACTTAATTAATGCATATACCATCTCCCGCCTTCATGTCATGAGGTAGGCAGAAACTACCGAACGCGACCTGATACTTAACAGATTTTTATGGTATTATTTTTTAACTAGATGATAAAATATATTTTGAAGTTTTATTTTTAATTATACGGCAATAGAAAGTTTATCGCTACCTACTGTTTTATTATTTAACGTTGTTATATAGTTTCGACTTAGATGTAGTAATTAAATGTATTTTTTTTTAGTTTCTCCAAATTTCTATTAGATAAACCTACCTACTTATTGGGAGCTACGGTTAACATTTAGTATTATTACTACGTCAACTAAAATTGAAACAATGAACTATTTTTCTCACTAATAAATTCACCACATTGATATTTTAGTAAGCCTCTAGTAAGTCATGTTTACTTCGTATAAAACTGTATTGTCATGTCATTAATTTTATAAAAAGAAAAAAATATCACTGAAAACTGCACAAGAGTGAACACACGGACAATTTCGCTGAACAACAATCCCCCACATGGAGCTCCATGAAATCGCTACGGCACACGCGAGCGGGACACACACATCGCTTGGCAACAATATATACATAGACATAATACGCTGAAAAATAAATAAGTTAAAACGTCCTGAAAAAATATTTTATGAGTATGTAACATTAAGAGCCTACAGGTATTTTTTTAAAGTTTTTATCCGCGTAACGATTAAAAAAAAGGTTTTGTTGTCGGTTCCACGCGCCCATGTGTACGACGTCAACAATGGAGACCTTCAGTTGGCGGCCGTAAGACCTACAGTTGTAGTAGTAAAGCAGAGTACTCACGGACGGGTTGGGGACGCACCGGCGTGGGTCGGCGCTCCGGTACGTCGGGCTGTACCGGCCCGGGAAGCACCCTGGAGGCGCCATGAGCCCCCCGCCGGATTTCATCTTATCCGGCGAGTACATCGCACATGACCCCCACGGGTCGTCCTCCAATTTCAACACCTTGGAAGGTGAGTGATACTGCCGGTCGAAAATTTTGGCGATTTTTATCGTACTTTCGGGTATATAAATGGCGGCGGTTCCGCGACCGTCCGCTTCGCCGGGTAGTGACCGACTGAAGCAGGAACGCAGTGACGTCACGGGCCACGCCCTCGCCCCTCCACTCGCCCCCGCCTACCGCCCCCCTCACCGTCTCACGCATGTTTACGTCGCCGGCGGCGGGTTCACGAATTACTGAATTATTTAATTGGTCCATTCACTTCTCCTGCTTGTTACCTTTTCACGCTTCTCTAAAAAGGTTGACGGATGGCCTGCGACGATCGACGCGGGCTAATTGCGCGACAATCGATACGCGAGGGAACTGACTCGTGGCAGCCGACAGACTATCATTATTGTGTTGTACAGGTGCTGCCTCGCCGCCTCTAGGTCTAGTGGGTAGTCAGGTTAGCCGTTAACCGTAAGGGTTGGGCGTCAATTCCGTCATTAAGTTTTTTTTTTTCTGCGGCATTTTGTTTTAGTTTCTTGATTCAGTTGATAATCTAGTTTAATGATGTTTAATTGGATTTTTTCCCTTCAAGGATGTTAACACGCCAACTTAATGAATGAAGTCATTTTGTTATGGTCACAGGTCAAACTTTTTTTTTTACAAAATCCTTTCATTTCGTGGTCATTGACCACGATATTCTCAACCACACAACACGTTGACCCAGGAAGACTGTAGTCTATTTAAGAACTAGCTAAGTATAAATATCGTCGGACGAGCGTAAGGTCAGAGCAGCGGCAAGGTCGCACGGTATTAATGCAGCGACCGCAGACGCTCCTCGATAGAAGGTATTCTTTTTTCACCGTAGAAATTGCCTTCTCTTTAAATATAAAGTGTTGAAAATGCTCTCTATTAACGCCCTAGCTTCTTCCCAAGTGAAATTGTTTGTTTCAACATAAATTAAAATTATGGTGCACTCGACCACTCGGCAACTCGTAGTTTCATGTCCATTCTTTTCCATTCGAAACTACCTTTTGGAAGGTGCAACTTAAATCAAATTGTAACGTACAAAAATGCCTTATAAGTGCCTATTTGAAATAAATGTTTTGACTTTGATTTTGCAATAATGTGGTTCTCTATAAAATCAGTGAAAGAATTTTTGAAATCGAATCAGCCAATCTATTCTACAAAAATCTCAACGTGAAAAGTTAGGTGAAGTGAGCTTAGATTGAGCTGTCAATAGTGTCAATCCCTAGCATTAGCATTAGTTGGAATGACAGCTCACTCCACGCTCACTTCACCTAAGTTTTCACGGTGAGATGGTTACAGAATCGCACTGCAGTTCTTCGATTTTTTTAACAAACAATTTACGCCTTTATAATAGGTAAGTACATAAATTAGTGATAGATTATAGCTTCCATAAAATTATAGTGTAGACTAAAGTCCTAAAGTCGTATAGTTAATAAAAAGAAAGATTTGCTAACTCGAACCATCAAAAAATAAAAGGCCCGTTTTGACATTGACAGTTCTAGTAGTTAATAAAGATCAAATTCGCAAAACACGTATTCGTTTGTATGTAACTGACAGGTGTCCTGAACGCATTCTCAAATGTCAAAACGTGCCTTTTATTTTTTGACAACTTTAATGCTCATAAACAAAAACGAATCGTTTTGCTTACCAATGGTAGCATTTTTAACCCCCGACGCAAAAACGACGGGGTGTTATAAGTTTGACGTGTCTCTTTGTGTGTGTGTGTATGTCTGTCTGTGGCATCGTAGCTCCCGAACGGATGAACCGATTTTTATTTTGTTTTTTTTTTGTTTGAAAGGTGAATTTTTTACTGCCAAACTGGGCATATAAATAGATTCGTAAGCTAATTTTACCTATGACAGATAGCTACTTCCATATGTCTATGCAAAGCTGACGTCTTTGCTGCATTACCATTAAAGATACGAAAAGTGTTCATTTTGACCGATAACGGTTCGTAATTTATAGGAATCCTACTAATATTATAAACGTGAAAGTTTGTATTCATGGATGGATGGATGGATGGATGTTTGTTACTCTTTCACGCAAAAACTACTAAACGAATTTGGATAAAATTTGGCACACAGATGGTTTATAACCCGCATTAACATATAGGATAGTTTTTATCCCGATATTCCCACGGGATCGAACTTATGCGAGTGAAATCGGGGAGTGCAGCTAGTATAATATGGTGCTCAGTTTATTGGATGGCTGGACGTCGTAATGTAACCTACAACATATTGTTAATCTAGTTAAGTTACTCTTTAAGTGAATTGTATGTTCTTTGAGAAAATAAATGTCTTTAAACCGAAATCGCGGGGTGCAGCTTGTTGGTTATAAAATGATTGTAGCTTGTCTGTAGTAAGGTCGGGCTCGTCAAAGCATTGTGCCGTGCTACGGGTGTAACGCTCTTCCAGTTGGTATCTTGCAAGCTTGCTACACTTAGAACGATTCCCACGGTAAAATTAATAGTAGCCATTATTTTTATACATTCTTTACAAAAATAAAATGGTTTTGTGACTGAATGACAGGTGGTAGATAAGCAGCCTGCTATAATAATAATAGCATAAAAATATAATATTGACGGAATCGTTGAGCAAGTTGTAGCAAGCGCTATAGCTGAGCATGAGGTGCTAGGTTCGATTCTCAAGTCGAGCAAAGTGTTATTAGGTTTCTCCTTCAGGATTTTTTTAGTAAGAGCCAGTAGTCTGGTTTTGTGCCCGGTTGATATTTGGTGCCCGGTTGATTTGTGCCCGGTTGATTTTAATAGGGTCGTCCCCTATTACATGGGACTTAAACGTAACTGGTGAAATGTTGGTACACTATACTACCTCTTCCTAACCCATCGGGGATCACAGACCTGCAGTGCGATTCTGTAACCATCTCACCGTGAAAACTTAGGTGAAGTGAGCGTGGAGTGAGCTGTCATTCCAACTAATGCTAGGGATTGACACTATTGATAGCTCACTCTAAGCTCACTTCACAGAACTTTGCACGGTGAAATTCCTGAATCGATCGACTGCTGACATGTTATGTAATATAATAATGATTATCTTATAATTCGAACATTTGGTGGTCGAAATATTTGAGTTAATATATATTATGATCCTTAAAAATGTATATATAATATATATATGAGGTATAAATATAATTATAGTCCTGATACAGTAGTTTTATTTATAATTTTGTCTCACAATGATTTGCTGTCAGAGGTCTAAAATAACGACGAGAAACGACTGTATGACAAAGAGAATCATCGGAAATCTGTAGAGTGCAGTTAATATTTTACAAAACAAGTAATAAAATATGTTATTTGGTGTTTTTAAAACAGCTTCTTATAAGGGGTGCTTATTGTAGGCTGTTTTGAAAAATAAACTGCGTAATAAATTATATAAAATAAACTTAAAATTAATAATAAAAGTAGAGAAATGGAAAGAGATTAGGAAAACAGAAATGAAAAGAGAAGAGGCCCTTTGTACACACTCGTTTTATTTGCCGTGAAAAATTACGGTTTAAACGCCCTGTGTAGACACGGTCGTAAGTGTTGCATGGATCACTATGGAAGTTTGTTGGCAGACACGTTTTTTCTACAGCGCGTTTTATATGTCGTACCGTAAAGAAACCGCGCCGTGTACAAAGGGCCTAAAGAAGTCACAGGCGATAATGAATGAGGTCAAGTCAATGCCATCGATGCGCCGCCATGTCAGAGCAATCACCTTACTTGCGCGGTGAAGGACAGGCCAACCTCGCAGTAAAAGCAGTAATCTATGATACAATGATAGTTTACTAAGAACTTTTTATGTAGTAACTACTTAATATAATATCACGACTGTAATAGAGCTAGGTAGTGTAGTGTTGAACAGTTAATTGTGTAAAACTTGATCAATCACAATCTGAATGATTTTGAAGAATTTTCCTAATCCAAGTATTTTCTACTCTTTGTATCTAACTGCACAGACAGCTGAGCTGTTGGGGAGTTTGTTGGGCTACTTTTTCTTCCCAGCAAAAGCACTAGGAAGTGGTGAAGGGCGGGCGTTTTGGGGGACTGTCTTTTGTAATTTTGACGTTCGAAAAGTGCTGATTCGCAGCCTAATTTGAATAAATGACTTTTGATTTCGATTGCATCATAATTATGTTCGTAAAATGTGTCTCCTCAACAACGTAAATAACGCAATGAATGTAGTTGAACTGTAAAAATTAAACTGTTCTGTATTGTTTCACAATTGCCCCGCCGCGCCGGTTGAGCACTTTTCGCTAGATATGGCAAGTCTCATGTAGTAAGGGGCCAGCTTTTTACCTTTTTAGGCACAGATCTAGATTCCGGGCTGCTAAAGACAACTTTACATATAAGACGCTGCCATGAGCCAACAAGATCTGAGAAAAGTCATACCAGCGCCACGAAGCAGAAGATATCGTAAAGCATATACCATCACCTCAATAATCGTGCACCAAGCAGTATATAGTAGTGCTTTATTCCAATTTCAAAAGATGTACGAGTACGTTAGGTACATTTTTTCCATAGGTTGGTAACACCATATTTCTGTATTTCTAATCGTATTAATACGCATCACTAATGCACCCGGAGAGATGGGCAAATATCTTCACTCTCTGGACGCCTGAGGGAAGACATCGCCGACGAGGTAGAGAACGGCGAAGGTGGTGCGATTATCTAATAAGGTTTGCAGGGCCAACATTGGCAGAGACCGCACAAGACTAGGAGGTTTCGAGGGAAAAAGGGGAAGCCTTTTACCAGCAGTTAGACACAATGTTGGCTAAAAAGCGCATTAGATATATTGGTATCATATTAGGTGTTACAGAAGAGAATAGAAAGCGGTATAAAACGCTTGCATCAAATCAAATGAAAGGGGGCTATTAACCAACTCTCGTCTTAGTATTATTAATATCGTCTGCTACCAGTAACGGTAAGGAAACCGGCATGTCGTAGAACCAAAAATTCTACAACAACATGTGACATCCCCCAACCCGCACTGAGACCGAATGGTGACAACTGCCCACTCGCACAGAGAGGAGGCCTGTGTCCCAGCAGGATTATACAGTGCCGACACAAAAATTACAATGGATTTATTTCTGGAACAACATGCAAAAGATGGTATATCGATGCTATATTGCTTACAGCTTAAAATTTACACCCAATTTAAATAATTGACAGATCGAACTAATGAGCAATTATATTTATTTTGTAGAAACTGATACACGTACGGTATTATAATGTCTGTAAGAAGTCATAAATAAGATAATTCAATAAGATTAGGTCGATTACATATTTAACTTATTACGCATTTTAATGTTAACTTTTACGTAATCCTATATATTTATGACATGCAACCTTTATGAATATAGTTTATGAGTTGATGGTATAATATAAGACAATCGCTAATCCGTATCAAGAATATTAGAAAACAATTACATTTCTTTCACAGTTAATTTACCTCTGGTTTTGCATCACTGTCCAAATCACAGTGATCTTTATTCTCATTCTCATAAGGTTGATGTTGGGTTGCCGTCATTGACATGTCTATGAAAATCATTGTGATCTTTATTCTAGTCACAATAAGGTTGCTGTTAAGTCGCTGCTGTCCTCAGAGGTGTAACTGTGAACGGACTGTAGGGCTCAACTTGAAAAGCTAACAAGTATATGTCTTAATATAAAATATTGTAGACTAAAATATAGGATTTATTATCTAAGTTAGTTTATAAGCACGCATTAAATTTCATCCTGGTAGCACCGCCACCGGTGTGTTAACTGTAATTAAGCTTTTTTTATCATTACCTTATTGCCGTCGATACCTACTCCGAATTTTATGTATCGAAATCACTAAGGTTCTTGGTTTTTGAGTTTAAAACCGAACTTTAGATCGGTTGTACTATCTCGGGACTTTATCCACAAACAAATAAATGAATGAGTGTTTTTTTTTATTTGTACAGTAATTAGTAGCAGGCCATGCGTTAGTAAAAAAACTTTGCTTTTTCTAATTCTCTTCTTAACATTTCCAAACTATGCTCACTGGGTTAGGAAATTAACAAAATGGATGTACCTATATAGAAAACGCTTTAAGTCGGCTATTTGTTCATAGTTTTGGATACAATACCTTAGTTAGATTGCTCTCATACGTTCCCTCTTGCTAGAACCGTGTCTTACGTGGGCTTTCCCGAGATCAAGGTGTAAGCTTGTTGACTTGACACATAATGCGTGTTTCTTGAGACTTGAGAGAACGCTACAGTATCAGAGCCAGGGGCGGACTGGCGGACTGGCAGTCTCGGCCGCGCTAGGCCGTTTAGTACATAGTAGCCACCCGACCTCTTCTGCTGATTTTGAAGCGTTCACATGTAACCACGTGGCCACGAGGGCCCGTGGACACGCTCAAGCGACACGTGTCTTACGACACGCGGAGAAAACCAATTGTTGATGCTGGATTTAGTGCTCGACGGACGGTGAGCGCTGATCGGTCATCGATTTATATGAACTAGCGCTCGCTGACCGTCGGTGCCACACTATGCACGTCCATTAATCATCAGCATGCTTGGTACGCGTGATCGACGGCACGCGTCTGACGTCAGGGCAACACTAAATCCAGCCTAAAGCTACGGTTTCCGTCATTATTTAAAACAGACGTCTACCATTTTATCATTTTCACCAGTGTTTTGGACATTACGGCTGCATATAGCGGTCACCGCTCTTCTAGGAAACGGTCGATTTAGAGCATGCCATGAGTCACCGCGACGCGGCTTGCGGAGCGGCGGACGTAAACAGGTGACGCGCGCGCGTGTCTCATGGCACAAGTCGCATCGTTCGAGGTCGTGCACGAGGCCTACAGTCAAAAACAACACTGCTTGCTGTACCCCCAGAAAATATTTATTTCTTCGATTCGAAGTTTTATTTTATATGAAGTACTATTTAATTAGCCGTTATAACTCCATCATTTACTGAACTCACATATTGCCAGCCGCAGGTGCAGTTTGGCCCTTTATGACATACTAGCTGCGCCCCGCGGTTTCACCCGCATAAGTTTCGATCCCGTGGGAATGTCGGGATAAAAAGTATCCTATATGTTAATCCTGGTTATAAACTATCTGTGTGCTAAATTTCGTCAAAATCTGTTCAGTAGTTTTTGCGTGAAAGAGTAACAAACATCCATACATCCATACAAACTTTCGCATTTATAATATTAGTAGGACTATAGGTCGGTCCCAGTCCGCCCCTGACTGGAGCTATTATTGCGTCACAAACTGGTTAGGCTAGCAGCTTGCTCATGTATCCAGGTCTATATTTACACGAGCACTGCAGTAGTGTTACGCAAATTGTTTGCTGTCTGTGCTTTAAAATCTTTGAGGGATTTTCTGCTGCATATTGAATGGTGAAAGGAAAAAGGTCGTGAAGACTAAGTATCATCCAATGGCATCAGTAATTGGTTTTATTTCATGGTGTACCGTAAGTAACAAAATATTGGCATCATTACCTATCAACCCGGTGAAGGTAAATATCATGAGGAACCCGGCGGATGTTCTAGAACCAAAAATATCGTGAGAAACCCGGCGGATGTTCTAGAACCAAAACTATCGTGACTAACCGGCGGATGTTCTAGAACCAAAACTATCGTGACTAACCGGCGGATGTTTTAGAACCAAAACTTCGAATAAAAAATCTACCTATGCAGTTTCTCTACAACTTAATGGATAGTGCTTATTTTTTTCGTTTAGTCCACTCTCGACCCCTCGACCCCCAATCAATAATGTTTCCACTGGACCCCTAACCGTAGTTTACTCTCGACCCCTCAAAGGACAGGCATACCTCGTCCACTTTCAACCCCTATGGTCAGTATTTTTTTACTTTATTAAAGACTATAATATTTACATAATATAATATAACTATAAGCTATCAGACTTAAATTAATATTAATAATATGTACACGTAGGTACAGAAAAAAGAAAAGCTATTTCAAAGTATTTTACTATTAAGTTGCTACGGACTAGGTACTTTACTAAGAATACACACCAAAGGTAATAATACTATTTTCCTGTACTTTATAAAATGCTAAATACGGCTGTAAAAGTGAACTTCATGAAGTTCGTTTTGAACAATGTATGCGAGTGGCCAGCTTACTAAGAATGTTGTCAGTTAGTAATCAATTCAGTTCTTGTGAATAGCTAATTTATAATGAAGGTAATTGTTTGACAAAGGTACAGACATAAGGTAAAAGAGGCAGTGCTCGTTGTTAAGCCCGGCTGTAATTTGTTCTCACTGAACTTTGACACATTATGTCGGCAAGGGTAGTTACAAATCCGAAGGTCTGACCACCAGCCTTACCAATAAGCATCGTGTTAGTAACTGAATTTAGGGTGTCAGATGGGAACACGCTCCATGAAATTCAGGTGTATACGATTAAACTGATTAGAGACCGATTAGAGACTCATTGGCGATAAAAAGCTGGTGGAGGCAGGCTTCACAGTTTGGCTCACCGGCGAAGTGTTGCCTGTCTGTCCGTCTTCTACAGACTGTACCTCGGGGAGTGTGCTCAAGAGCTACATGAGCTCATCCCGCCTTCACCTTTTTACCATCGGGAGTCCAGACGCACTGCGGGATACCACCCCTATTTGGTTAATATACCATATATACGCACTAAGCGCTTCTCGTCATCTTTTCTGATGCGCACAGCAAAGGAGTGGGATTGTCTGCCTGCGTCTGCATTCCCGAGTTCATACAACCCTAATCTCTTCAGGGCGAGCGTGAATAGGCTTCTTCTGGGCAAGCTCGTCCCACCGTAGATCCCTGCCTCTGGGCTGGATTGAGGTCAAGAGTGAGCCCATTGTCAATAAAAAAAAAAAACTGGAAGGTGTCCTCAAACTAGTTGGGAAAAGTCTAGGCAGATTGGTTGTTCGTACATAGTTTACGAATGAAACATATGTACCTTCTTATATGTATTTTATTTAGAGAAACAAATCCACGCTGGATGCCCATTTTTAGCACTAGTCATTCATGACTGCTTCGTAGGCTTAGTGGTCACAATCACACATACTGAGCATGGATTTCTGGTTCAAATCCCAGGCCGGAACAAGTGTTATGTGGTTTTTCCATCAGGAATTTCTCAGTAGCACTCCGGAGTCCGGATCTGGTTAGCAATCAAGCAACACATCAGATGACAAGTCGTCACCCCCATCTGTGACTCCAATGGCATCACAGGTGTGTTACCATTCTATACAAACCTGAAATGTTCTCGTGCTTGCTTTTCAAACCGGAACTCAGCAATGTTGCTTGGTGGCAAGAAATATGGATGGTCGTAGATAGCAAGCTAGCAAATAGTTCTGGTAGCTGCTTCTCAAATAGTTCTTTAACTATGGCAGAAGGGCTAGTGCCCTTTTTATAGTTCAAGGCAGGAATCGAAAGTTTCTGGTTCAACCTAGTTGTGAAGTTTCCGATTCAAATTGAGTCCGAATCTATTAGTAAGAAAAGCGGTCAAGAGAACTTCTATTTTAAGGAAGTCTGTAACTGACAGACACTGTAACAGTGTTCAAGGGCAAATCCAGTTGGTAACTGGTTGATTGTGATGTTTATCTCGGATCAGACGGGCAATTCCCGTATTTTTTAAGTACGAAAATTAGCCTTCAGATTCTTTGTTCTATCCTGACCACAGGAACAGAGATAGGTCAAGCCAGGGAAATTAATGTTCATCAAATTGACTACTATAGTCCATTCACTATTTTACCTCTGATTTTGCATCACTGTCCAAATCCAGAGGGGCAATTCTCGTAATTTTAAGAACGTTCACAGTCTGATCTCAGTCTCAATCTGTCAAAAAATCCTCTAATTTCCCTACATTATGACAGGTTTTTGACATTTGTTTGTCGCTGAGATGAAACTGCGACTAGATTCTGAACGTTTTAAATTACGAGAATTGCCCTTCAGATCTTTATTCTCATCCCAAAAAGGGTTGCTGTTGGATTGCTGCTAGTGTCAAGTCTGTCAAAATCACAATGATCTTTATTCTCGTAATAATAAGATTGTTGTTGAGTTGCTCCTGTTAGAGGTACAGACGCCAGCACATCAAGCTACTACAATCTGTCAAAATTCTTTAATAGATTTTCAACTTTATCGTTAAAGCATTAAGGTTCAAGGTTGATTGGGAAAATTTGACAGTTTCGGGTAGCTTGACCTGCTGGCGTCTGTACAAGCCAAAAAAAGGGATAGGTATTTAGCATTTTTCGTATGACTTAGGGCAAATTTTTCAATCAGCTGATAACAATATTCGATCAAATTCTTTGTAATTTTGACAGTTTGTTCATACAAAAACTGTCAAACGTCAATTTTATTCCACGAATAAAAAATATCTGGCGATGGAAAAATCAGCCCTTACTATATTACCTAAGATTTAATACAAAAAATTATTAAAACCAAGATTCTGATTATCATCGTATATCAAAATCATTTGTGTACTGGCACCGTTAATGACTGATGGATGGATGGAACATCCAAGGCTTAAATCAGACTAGTATATACTGAGTCTTTCTGGAGGACATACATTTTTTTTTATAATACACCCTTTACAAAACAAAAAAAAGGTTGAAGATTGTTTTGAAACGAAATAATAATAAATATTATTTCGTTTCAAAACAATCGCGCACTCGAAACATTTTACTATACTCGAACCTTTACCAGTGACTACAAACTGTAAACATCATCAATTCACCCTTTTATTCAAAACATACTTCGACATACCTCCACGATACAACCATGTACTCTTGCTACTCATCCCATTTTATCACAATGCTGATAATTAGTGCCGGTGCATCAAACGCCCCAGTAATTACGCTCTCACCCGGCAGATGGCGGGAGTTTTAATTTTTCGATTTCGGACCAGCCTGTATAATGCATGAGGCTTTTATCGCCACCGCGGCTCCTTCGGGGATTCATGGGCTCGGGGCCGAGAGAAGAGCGATAGCGATTCGCGACTTTAACGTCAATGATGTAAATTATAACTAAATTTTTGCCCGCTGCTTCGCCAACGTGGAGTTCGGAACGCACTACTGGGATAAAACGTATCTCATGTCCTAACCCATGTCATCCATGTCATGGTCTATCTGTTTGCCAAATTCAGATCCGTTCGGATTTAAGCAGACAGAGTTACTTTCACATTTATATAGTACAGAAGTATGAATTATTCGGATCTCTTCGGATATTGAGCACAATCAAGATACAATCTTCAATATCTAAAAGGAAAGAGTTTTCCCACGTATTCACATTCATTTGACAAACAAGCTGAAGATACGCGTACAAATACGAAGGCTACCTCTACATCTCAGTTACCTGACATGGTACGAATGATAACATAAAATAAAATGCGAATATATTAGATTAGGAGGCCAGGTAAGCATCATGGTATTATTTGTATGGAATATTTATGAAGAGGGTCTCCTTTGGTTGCCGGTCAACCAGCATTTTCATACAAAACGCATAGAAGTCAAAACCACCACGGATTATATCATATATTATTATATATATCATAATAATATTATTATATATATATATGTATTATTATTATTATAATATACCTATACATATACATATTATTATAATTATCATCTGGGAATACGTTTTTAATATTCACGTCGTCATTAGTTGATTACTCAAAGATAAAAAAATAGTATCAAAAACACTATAATGTAGAGAAGTAATAATTAAAATAATAGTAGCTTATTTGTATGGTTGGTTTTACAAGAAACAAATTACAATATGTCACAAATTACAATATGTTATAAATTACAATATGTCACAAATTACAATATGTTAGAAATTACAATATGTCACAAATTACGATAGCATATTCTTATCTAATAAAAAACTTAAATTCATTTAACGACAGACTACAAGCATGAAATTGTGCACAAGGGTTCCTTATACATATAGATAAGTGGACAAAAAAAGGATTGTATAACCCGCAAGAGTTACATAACTTGAGAGTCAAGCGGCCCCACGCAGTTATACCTCTCTCGCCATCGACGCCTCAGTACCGCGCGCTTACGTAATCCGAGCGAAGTCTCAAGTTAACTTTTGCGGGATATAAACCCCTAAAGAGGTAAATAGGGGATAAAGTTGGCAATTGGTCATATTTACCGATTGGAAATCCTTTGGGCACACCAGTAACCAATATAAAAAACACAGCGAAGTGTTTATGAACTCTTATGTATTGGACCACACATCCACCACGTACCCTTTTTAGGGTACCACAGATAGGCACGGAAGTACGGCCGGCCTGGTCTGCGCCATACTTAGCTGCCCATTAACAATTCTATCGCGAATTAGACCAGTAATTAAGCGCTATTCTTTATTATTGGCTTGGTCAAATGTTCCGATTTTCCGTATAGAGCCGCTATTTATGTTTTTAATTGCGCTCAGTGCTCGCTGAAACTGTTTTAGGCTGGGGGATAGTGGAAGTAGATGTTGGGTGTTGTAGTTGTGTTTTTTTCGATGAATGGTTTTAAATTGCTGAATATTTGCTTTTTTAGTAACTTTTGGTACAGATTTTTGGATAAAGGTCTGGGGTTCTGTTTGCACATAATTACATAATCAGCCTGTACATGCTTCCACTGCCAGGACACAGGCTTTTTCTCGGTGGGAGGGAGTGGGCCGTTATCCACAACACGGACCCAGTGCAGGTTGGTAGATGTCAAAAATCTTCAAAGTTTTGGTTCTTGGACATGCCGGTTTCCTCAAGGTATTGTTTGATACACTCATCTAAGTAAAGTTGTGCATATACTTCAGGTACTCAATTAATCTGCCTAACCTTTCCCCAACTATTTCAGGGTCGGCTTCCAGTCTAACAGGATGCAGCTAAATAACAGTATTTTACAAAGAGCGACTACCTATCTGACCTCAACAACCCAGTTACTAGGTAATACGATACCCCTTGGTAAGACTGGTTGTCAGACTTTTGGGGTTCTGACTACCCGTAATGACTGTCAAAGATCTACGAACAACAGGCGGGAGCAACGCAACGGTTTAATTCCGAGGCACGCAGGGGTTTCGATATGTAAAAGATGTTCACCCATCCACGAACCGACCGCAGCAAGCGTAGCCTAACCTACGATCGACCCGAGCGGCTGTTATTATTTAGCCACGAACCAGTACATAACGTACTATGTTGAAAAAACACCACATGTCCAGGTCAGTAAAAAGGGTGAGTCGAAAAACTTCCCTTGGGATACACAAAATACCCTAATTTTATACTCGTACGGCGGCATTTCCGACGATTTTGTTGTATGTTCAGAAATATATAAGTTGTTGTTTAAAAACGAAAACGAAATAAGGGAAAAAGAAACGCGGTGTGGCTAACTAACTTGGAAAGATCGATTGTAAAACAAATGAAAATAAGTTTGAGATTGTTGGGTGAAACAAACCAGAATTTAAACCCGCTGCCCGTGTACCTACCTAATAAAATAACAACCCTACATATTTTACGCTACAGGTTAAAATTGTTATTTTCACTATTTTTTTTTTTTAATGAAACTCACTGCATTTTGTGTCCATTAAAATAAAATTAATATTCATAAACAATTATTTAAAAAAAAACGTACAGGTTCTCAGAAAATGACACTCAATAAACCGTCCTTTAACTATGTATTTTCCGACAAAAGACTAAACATCAACAATAGGTATGATTAGGTAGGTATTACATAACGAAAAAAGTTAAAGCAGGAAAGGTTTGAACGAGACGAGCAAGACAGTGAGGCTGCGGGGGGGGGGGGGGGATTGCAGCTTCCGCAGGATGTGGTGGGGCGCCCTCACTCCCGCCGGAAGCGACCGAGCCCTTCCGACAAACGCAAAAGGTGGAAGCGTTCGCAGAAAAAGGTTTTGTTTTTTGTTTATGGGTATTTAGAACAATAGCTTAGAGGTTACAAATAAATCCTTCTTATCATTTCTGTCGCCATAATTGGTTCTCATGTTGCCCAGCTGTGCGCAAGGCCTTCTACAACTCCTTCCAGGTACTCTTCTCTTTTATTTAGAAATAATGTCACGAAAACCAAGAAGAACTAAAAATCTCCAAGCCATTCGTAGAAGTAGTACATTTTTCCAGAACAACATTTAGTCATGTTAGAAAATACGAAATAATGAAGAAATGAACACTTAAAATAAGATAAGCTGTGTTTGTTTCCTATTAGATACACTTAAGCATAATTAAATACATCATTTAACACAATAACTTACATAGATCCAGGAAGAGTAGTAGTATTAACCTGAGGATCAAAATTGCACTTAGATAGTCAAATCAGGTCTTCAAATTACGTCCTCTTGTCAAAATATAGAAGAATATATTGCGTGCCTTTGGTACCTATACCATTTTATCAGTTTAACGAGAAACAGAAAAACATTTAAAAAAATCCAAATGTCCTAAACACAAAACTTGTCTGCCAACGGTACCGAGCCCGCGCTCGCTCGCACGGACTCGGGAAAATATGTTATTCGCGTATCCCAATTAAAATCATAATTAACTCCGTATTAAAGCAAGCGCTAATCCCAATTACAGAGCTGGCGGGTTTTACCTGCGTAACAATGTTACTATGTGCGATGCAACATTTGGCTAAAATATAAACAGTAAACATATTAGGTACTGACTAACACCTGGCTTCTGTAAGACTAATCTGAATAATTTTCTGTCTTATTAACAAACCCATGAGGTGTAAGAAAAAATCTCACCGTGAACATTTTGATGAAGTGAGCGGTCAATAGTGTCCATCCCTATAGGCATGGAACTACAACCACATTAAGCTCACTTTACCTGAGTTTTCGTGGTGAGATTTTTATAGAATTGATCAGCAGTCCTTGCACAGTTGTCCTCTGAGAGTACTCGTAGCAAACTTATTGTAACGATTAATAAGAATCATTGTGGTCTTGAGAGACATGCAAAATCATAGGTAAATAACTCAGTAAGGACTGTACAGTCACGAGCAAAAGTATGTTTACACTCGGCTTTATTCAAAAGCGATTTACTCCTTTGTTTTCGAATGAAATTTTGTGTTGTTACGAACATAGCATTTTCGAACCCATAGGTTTATGCAATGTGTCGTATTGAAAGTTGTTTTCACGAAAAAATCGCAATCGAAAGTTGCCAAGTGTTGACATATTGGTGCTCGTGACTGTACAAGATCAACCATATTCTATCTATATTGTCGTCACGTTTATTACATTTTCAGCCTATAATGTTCCCACTGCTGGGACTGTGAGGACGAGAGGGAGTGGGCCGTAATCCACCACGCGGTCCCAGTGCGGGTGGGTCGATGTTACAAGTCTTCGAATTTTTGGTTCTAGGACATGCCGGTTTCTTCACGATGTTGTCCTTTCCTGTTTTGACAGCAGTGGCGATGAAATAATTACACAAAGTAAAGCACCTATTTGGGTTCGAACCTACGACCTTACTACTCGTAAGTCGCGGCCCATTAGGCCACCACTGCTCATTATGTTTATCAATCAAATCAAAATAAAGGCATGTCCAGTTTATAGATTTACAGATTTTTTTTTAAGTTTATCTAAATAGGCTTAGACAAAGTGACATTCTATCATTTATCGATTATTACTTATTGTATAAGCCCTTCGTCCCGCCTCTGATTGTACCTAATCATAAATCTTTTTTATCTCAATATAGGTACACAAAAACTACAGGCACTAATTAATAGAAAGCAGAAAGAAGAGATTGGTGTGATTGGTCCTGAGTTACAGATCACCTCTTATCATCTCTTAGATAGGAGACGTTAATTTATAAAACGGTTAGTGGCAAGATATTTTATAATAAAAGTTTAAAATTACTATCAAATATAATCAGAACTTACAAAATGTATAATTGATTTGTGTGTAATTTTTTTTAATTACAATTTGTTTTTGATGCTCATAAAACTGAGGAAAATTGGAAATTATATTGACTGTTCTAATTTGACTGAGACATAATTATCTCTTTGTAAACAATTTGATTCCAGTATGTCCTACTGACGTTCTTTAGTGCACAACTTGTCCGTAATCACAAATCAGTCCTAGTCCAAGAAACATTTTAGTTAGCTACAATATCACTATAACTACACCGTTACACTCACCTACCAATAATAAATTCTATTTGATCGCAACAGATATTTCTCCCAAGGAAAATACTGAACACATTCCCCTTTGCTATTTACATTCAAATGTGTTTTGTTACTTTCTTCTATTCTAAATACATCGAGGGGTAACAATAAATGGAACACTTCTATCTAATGTCAGCCGTTAGAGTCACAAACCGGAACGATCCCGGATACGATTCGGATCTGGCACGTGGCCGTAACGACATGCCGACACCGCAATTGTGGTAGAAAATTGTTTTAAATGATTGTATTAAGTTTTAAAGGGTGACTTTTCGGTTACGATTTTTGTTTCTTAGAAATCGTATTTTTTTAAGAATTCTTTGTACTTCCTATGTATTTATTAACAGAATACCGTCATTATAGAAACAATTAAAAAGCCATTGTGTCTCGCGTGGATCCACGTTAGATGAGAAAAAGCCAAGGTTTTATTTTTATTGATTGTTTTTTAGTAATAAAGACTTTAAAAAAGACTACTTTTAGTCTTACGCTATAGGGTCAAACATTTTTACCGTAATGGCACATTTTATAAAATTCTTGAAACTTCACATTAATAGCGTCTTCTCAGGCGCTTGCATTTTCACGAATTTGTTTTACCTGACAGCTTTCTGTGGCTATTAACTATTATTATTTGCGGTACAGTCGTATTTGGTGTCCCGTACATTTATTTCTAACACTACGAATAATATATGCCTTTGTATTCATATGATATTTATGTCATATCATTATGTATTTTACTGTGTGTACGGCGGAAACATGTTTTCTTTCTTTTTTTTTACCTACATAACTTTAAAGGACAATGCTCATGGATGTATGGAATCGCGTACCACTGCATCAAAGTCAAACTTTGTTTTTTATAGACTACACTTACCCTAATAAGTCCTACAAAAGTTCTTTTTGTAAAAATCTCTGAACCCTGGGCTTCAGAAATTAAAAAAAAAATCTAAATCTAACAATCTAAAAACTAGGTACTTTATTTTGTGTGTCATGTCATAAACGAACGACCATTAAAGCTCTAAAAAAAATTTATTCTAGTTATTTTTAATTCATTTAGAATCGGCAAAGTATAATTTTTTTACATGTTTTTTGAAAGACGTGATCGTGATACTTTCAAAATTCAAGGTTATATTAAATATATCGTTTGAAACGGAAAATCATGTAAAGGGAATCAAACAATATCAACACTTTTTTACTTTAAATTAAATTCCCTGTTCAAAAATTAAATCCCCGACGCGTAATATCGTAAAAATATATGAAATAATGACTATAATATTTTGATCTTGATGCACGAGTCTTTTTGGTACGGCTTTTGGTCATTGTCTTTTAAAAAAATATTATCTCACTTTCTACATGTGCAGTTTATACAATGTTTTACCTGACATACAGATACATAATATTTCCATAGAGATAAAATAGGTTTTTTGTAGTTTATTTTTTTTATTTTATTTGGGTTCTCATTGGAGTTACATACTTATATTAAACAGATATAAACTGTTCCTGTCAGTATTTTCTAGTTTCATTTAGTATTTGAGCCACTAAGTTATACTCTTGATAAACAATATAAAATATCTACTGCTAAAAATACTTAATTATTAGCGTTGACATCTAGGTAAATATATAGTTTGTATCACGAAATTTCTCTTCGACTGGCCGACACTTCACGTGACCAGAAGGTAGGCTCGTTCTTTGGTCAAAGAATTTAACGTTGCCATCTAACGTGGCAATGCTGCCCGTCTTCTGAGCACGTTACCGAAGGACAGCGATGCGGATGAGTACTTCGACGCCTAAGTCATTTGTTTTTTTGTATTTATTTGTGTATTTAGTTAGTTAGTCATTTAATTTAATACCTAGTGTAAATAGTTAGTTGCATTATATCCTAACTTCCTAACTCATAATATACTCGTAAATGCGAAAGTAAGTTTGATTGTTATTCTTTAACGCTAACGGCTGAACGGAATTGGATGAAATTTGGCACAAGGGTAAAACATGATCTGGAAAAGGACATCGGCTCTTTTCACCGTGGATTGCAGACCAAGTCGCGGGCAACAGCTAGTATTGTATAGAATCATTCTGATGTACCTATATGAAATACAAATTTAATAAAAACGGAATTACAGTTTGTCAGATCTGTCAGAAGATTACAGCTTTACCAAAGTTTATTAGAAGAGTGAATCTAATGCAGATTTACAAATTCCAAATATCATTGCTCAATAGAATGACAGTACCATCAATTCCGCTTAAAATTCTCACCCTCACATCAAAAAACCAACACTTAACAAATAATTATAATTCGAGACACCCTCAACAGGGGTGTCCAAATTCACATTTGATTATTATTTTTTTTAAGTTCAAACGGGCATGTCTCTATTTGCCTGATTGCTGGTCACGTGGCCAAGTAAGTTTAGGGGATCTTTACTGCACGGGCGGGACATACAGACTTACGCTCATAGGATTATACGCCAATTTGACGCGTAATTTATGTTTGGGATACGAAGCAGGGTGAGTGAAACTCGGCTTGCTGGGATTGAATTTCGCTGGATTTCTTAAGCTTATGATAAAATATGTGATGATAAGTGATGTAAATAAAATAAATAATCTGAGATTCTTAGGATTCTTAAACATAGTCGCGTGTAAACTTCACCAGAGAGTTAGTTCTGTCACTGCATATGCATTATAGCTTAACTTTATGCTAGATAGATCGACCATACCTATACCATTTTTTTTTCGACGCCATTCAGGACATTTTCGACGCCCCTGTAACTTCATTGTGAATAAAGCTTAATCCCTAAATTTTCAGTGACCAAGAGGGCATCATACAACTAGGTTTATTTCCAAATTACAATCAATTTAGAAATGTAAGTAGTTTATGAACTACTTATTGCAAAAGTTAAAGTTCTCTAATTTTGTCACACTCACTCACTCACCGATCACTAACATTCTAAGGTAGGTACTTCTAGCAGACACACAAACTTCAAATTTTGAACACAATTAGTGTTTAGTCTATAAAGCAAGTAAAAATTAAAACACATCGCAATTTCAGTTCCGTTTTCTAGATAATATGAACTGCATAAGTAACTTTGTAATCCTATATCAATACATACGATTACAAAGTTACTTTTGTAGTTCATACAATTTTTAGCCACTTACACTGCCTAAATAGATAGATAGGTTGGTATATAGTAATCATAATCATTTATTTGCCAATAATGTACATATGTACAGATAAGATGTTTTATGTCAATAGTCCCGATACATTTTTCCTTCCGACGTGCAAATGCTTTCAAACAATTAATATTACAGATACAAGTTACCACAGAAAAATTAAAAATAAATAAATAATTGTCAGCTTTAAATTAATTAGAAAACAAAAACAAAACAAAAAATATATATATTCAAGGACAATCTTAATTAAATAGGTAAGTAGGTACATATTATAATTGTTAAGATACTAGATTTCAAGGAGCAACATTTTACTTATTTATTTATTTATTAAGCAAGGCACACCAACGATATATTTACAAGGGTAGTAACAATAGGTAATCACGAGTCTTCAATTCTGTGTAAATACATCACTTATAGGCATGCACAACATTCACATTAAAAGGTTAAAAATAATTCATTAAAATATTAAACTATTAGAATATTAGCAAAACATACAATTTATACATAATTATTATGATTAGATTACAAAACAAAGTAAAAAGTAATACATTTAGTCACATTGCACTGAAACAATACAACCATACGTAGGTACTTGATTGTCTTATCATACAAAAATTACTTGATTGAGTAACTCTTGTCCAGTAGCAGTTTTGTTAATTGCTTTTTAAACATTTAATAGGTATTTCCTTTAAACTAGGCAAGTTGTTATAAATAAGAGGACATTTGTAGAATATTTTTTCTAAGTAAGGCTGTTTTATGGCCACCTGTATACAGCAGATTTTTATATTTGGCCCTTGTTGGCCTAGTGTGCTGCCTTATATCATCCATTGATGTAAATAAATGCAGAGTTATTCTAACGAATAAGGCGACTTCGAATATCTCTAAGGATGGGAATGTCAGAAGAGCTTTCTGTCGACTTAAGACCAGTTATTTAATAGTTTATTGATCTTAGGCAGCGCTTTTGTTCCTTAAATATTTGTTCCCTCTCGGTGCAGTTACCCCAATATATTATACCAAATCTTAATAATGACGCAGCTAGACCATGGCTTGCTGTGAACAAAGCATTTATATTTAATTTTTTGGAGAGGATATACAGTATATTTAGGCAGTTTTACTTAATTTTTGGCACACGATTTCGGCATGAGGTTCAAATGTCAATTTATAATAATAATTAAATTGATTTTTTGCAAAATTATTCATCACCTGCGCTGCCTATATTTTCATAGATAGAGACTAAGAACCTAGAAGTACTATCGCCAAATATCTGACCATTTTGAAAACAAAATCCCGTGCACATGATGACCACAGCTGCGTCCGTAAGTAAAACAAAAGAGGATCCTTCTTAGGTCCACTAATAATATTCGCTGCAAGCAGGAATAGTCCTTACGGCGCCGTAATTACAGAAACGATTAAAAAAACCATTGTGTCTCGCGTGGATCCACGTAACGAAGGGTTAAATAATATAAAACTTTGTTTGTTTATTTTTCAGTCGGCGGTCAGACATAGTTCTTGGCAATAGTACCTACCAATTGAAATATGGAATATAAAGGTAAGTACAATCAGTCTCTTCGAAGATTACTTGTCTTGTAAAATGGCCAATAAAATAAGCACTAATATTAGATCGATTTGGATGTATGTAGATTCTTTTGCCGTGTGCGATGGCCAAGACAATGAATAATTAGTTAACCAAACAGGTAACAATTTATGACAAAATTGTACGATTGATGCTCGCATATATAAGGTAATGAATAAATCAATCGACTTGATATACCATTAGATCTTACAACTTTTTGCAGTAGAAAAACTGCGTTGCGACACTTGCATTTTTTTAAATGTTGTATTGTTTCCAGCTATACTACAAATATACTGGTTAGGTAACTTCAAGAAAGGAAACTCAGCCTATCGTCGCCCACCGTCCTGCTAGTCCTATTAAGTCTTACCTATAAAAGTCTTACCTATAAGACGGCACCGGGGCAACCAAGCAGCTGTAATCTGAAGCTGTAATCTCTTCGTAATAAAGCTAAGCTATACGATACAACTCCAAATAATAATAATAAATTAATATTGAAAATCAAAGAGATTAACTAAGTCATGTCTTTCTACGAGTATGATGGAATATACTATGCAAACTATATAAATAACATTCTAAATTCCAAGGGCATTGAGGTGAAAACTCCAAATTTCGGTCCTCACATAGCTCATGAAATAAAACGCGAAAGTGTCTGTGGTGTCCCTTGAGATCGAGTGTCATGAGTCACGCGTCGATCCGATAGCAAATAGATTAGATTATGCATTTTGAACGGACAGACGATATCGGTTTTCTATATACGGCCTTTTTATTTAACCCTACATTCAAGTTTTAGTATTTTTCACCCTTCGATGGGACGTGAATGATTGCGTTTGTATTTTTTTGTTTTGAATGACGGTGAGAGGAGATAATCGGTTTTAGTGTATATTTTTTACTATCACCACACCATTCTCTGCTTTTAGACTCTCGTAAGTAAAACATCAATCGCAGGTACGTATTATTAATATTGACTGAAAGAAAAGATTCAAAATGACTAAAATACAATATTACCTTATCGAGAGCATAAAATTAATTTCATCAGCAGTGAATGCGTTGAGGTCGTCAATGATATTATTATATTAGATTTAATACAAAATACACATATGGACGACTGTAAGGGAATGGTACTATTGTGCCTGTCCATCGAAAAAGAAATGAATAATCAAACAAATAACCTATAATATAGCTTTTAAAATTAAGGACATCGATAATAATGTGCCTTTCATTTTATTTCCTTCGCGTATCGTAAATATCGCTACAGTAAGTCTATTTTGATTCGTTTCCCTCGCAGTAAAAGTGTTTCGTCACCGCTGCCAGCTCTGGATATTTGAAACCAATATCCATTTATGTAACTTCGACATATATCTCAATCTTACGATAGCTATATATATACCTCAATTCGACAAGATTGCGTTAATGTCCAAATGTCCAAAATTAAACAATTTCAGTTAAGTGAAGCGAACAAAGTTTACCACGGGTCTAGTGTTGTGCCTAACTGTCAAACCGCTATCACCAATTAGTGAGGTGACATTAATTGTGATGTAAACTTCGGCAGTGGAGGGGGAAACTCTAAGGCACGCGTAAGCCACGCGCCCAAATTTTGGGGCTTTTACCCTACTCAACTCACCCAAATTTTCTAGAGCTCCCCCGCTTCCCTCCTACAGTACAACTTGGGTTTAAAAAATGGAACTTTGTGGGCCTCGGTTGATCAAGTTAAACTGGTACTTTGTACTCGAACTTTAATGTAAGAGCACTTATCTGTTATTTCTTTATTGTTGTAATTTTCGGGGGCAGTTGAGTGCTTGAGACTACATACATTTTGGCGTTGAACAAATTTTCGTTGATAGCCAACTTGATGGGCGCGTTAAAACATATTGCGCCTACAAATTGTTTCAGGAAATGGGTAAATTTAACAATACTTTTTTCTATTAATAGAGCATCAAGTTGCGGTATATTTGACGTGACATAATGTTAAAATGTGCTGTGCTACGATCAGTATAACCTTTTTATTAGTACTACAATGTTGCACTCAAAATTAAGGGGGTGTTCAAATTGTAGATTTGGAGTCTAGGTACATATATTTGATGGATTACTATTTTTGTCAGCCTTGATGTATTATTTAAATGTTCTTTGTATTAAAAAATTTAAAGCTAATATTTTTCTCAATATTTTATTACGAATGGACCGTTTCCTCTCGATTTTGAAGTCTTTTGCTAAGGAAAAAGGTAATATTTTTGCATAAAGTTTTTATTATACAAAGTGCATGCCTGTATTAGGTTATTACGTACTTATTTATTAAAAATATTCCCATTATCCGCATTCAAGGAACAATTTGTAGGAGAATTGGCGACGAAAAACTACAACCGTAACCCTGATTTTTAACAAGGAGCCAGTACATGTTTCGTGCGTTGTTAAGTCATTAGTTCGACGATAATTTTATATCCTCGGGCTTTTACAGGAAGAAAATGATCAATTCTTGTAGAAAACCCATTGCAAAATTCAGGGATTCATTATTACTCAAGAAATTACATGAAAATGATCTATTCTAATTGGATACTGAATAAGTAGTTATTTTTCCTGCACGATCACCGGGCGTGGGATCGAAACTCGCGCGCATTAAAATTCAAAATCCGCGCACAAAGGAGAATACGGTACGAGGCACCGACTTGTTATCCTTGGGGTTTAATTATGTCTTTGTGGTTGAAAAAAAGGAATATTTCATAGTCCTTAGGGAGGTCCTGAAAGGCGAGGTTATGACTGGAAGGCTGGCTAACTGAATAAGTACAGAAGTTGGTAAACTTGCTATTACGGCGAAGGGTCGAGTTCTTTGCGCTCTTGAATATTAAAAGCGATTGATACGTGTATTTGTTAGCCGGACAAAGGAAGCTTTTCGAATTATTTTATAGTTAACATGAATATCATGTTATGTTAGAATCATCGGGAGGTTGCATTTTTTGGGTAATATTTAGAATTCTTGTAATCAAAAACAGAAAAAAAAAAAAAAAAATACAGCTCTGTATATTATGATGGCACAAAAGATAAAGAATATTATTGAAGTCCATCTCCAAACTCTTAATACCGCTAAATGTATTGTATATATAATTATAGTTATAATTTTAGATTGATTAGATCCTAATTAGAATAATTGTTATCAATGTTTGTTTTATGACGCTATCTGTGAGCCTTTGCGACAAATACACAAAAACAAATAGTTTACCGAAAAGTGCACTCTAATTGCGTAACACACGATCCATTGCTTCGTATGTTCGAAAAATTTGTCTGCTCAACATCGTAAATAACGTAATGAATGTTGTTGCACTGTCAAAATAAAAGCTATTGCTACTATTAGTGGGTTACGCAATTACCCCGCGGTTCCTCTACAGTAGCGTGCTACATTTATCCTCCTAAGTAAAACATTATATATTATTTAAAAAACGTTATATTTTACACCTGAAAGGATTAAATAAATAATAGCATTACATAAACAACAAACTCTACGTTGTTTTAATCTTCTCAAAACCCACAACGACAGCACAACGTCTAATTCCTTATTCACTATTCCACAAAACACTGTAAGTTATCTAACAAAATGGAATACAAAATGAAAGCATATAGGAGTCCAAATTTTTGCGAACGTACAATAAAGTACGGACGAGCGTCCGAAAAATGTTATAGCCGAAAAACTTGCAAACGTGAAACAAAAGCAACTGGAAAGTTGGATGTAATATGTGTCCAATCTCTCCGCTATAAACTGGCGCTTCCTCGCACCCGTGCCCTGTGATTTCTTCTTGATATTTTATTTAGGAGATTAAGACTCTTTCTGTAGGTCGTTAGACGGTTCCCCCCATTATGCCAGTTTATGATCCCATTCCGAACTGGCAGGAGCAGACCGTTGACGCATTCTTAGCTTCTATTTTTCTAACAAATTAGAAAGCAAAGTTTTCCTTGTAAATTGCAATGATATGCGAGAGTTCGGTAGGTAGGGACGCTGGGGAGGGTATTTGGTTAACTTGTGTGTATGCGAGGGTAAAAAGCGGGTAATTTGGGAGTTTAGTTGTTTAGCTACTTTCTCGACTAGTTGCTAAATCAAGCATTATTCTAAAATTATGTGTATGGAGGTTGAATGGTCGAGTTTTATGTTTTGTTATTTGAGTTATTTTGCGGTTTCTGCTCGTTCTTTCATAGATTTACAATCGCTAAAATTGCTGGCTTGTTGTCATGGTTGTTTTCTTATCATAAAAACTGACAAATTAAGGTAAGTTAGGCCTTTGATGGACACTGAACGAAACGAAATAGAAGTTTTATCGTTATTACGTTTGGGGGCATTTAGTGACCCGCAAAATGTTACATTAGAACTTCAGATATGTCTCTAATGACTTTTAAGATCATATTTTAAGTTTTCTGGATGTTACAGTCCTGGTTAGATTGTAAATTAGCCTAAGTCTTCTGCCTAGAATGAAGGAAAAGAAGTACGGTCACCAAAGGAGATAAGTAACCAGGGTCGTCGGATATAGTTGAAGTTTAGTAAAATCCGATGAATGTTTTCAAATAAAATTCATATAAAACAAACAGTTCACTTATTACTAAATTTCATTCGAAAACATCCATTGGTTTCCTACTAAACTTCAACTATATCAGACGACCCTGGTTACTCATATCTTTTAGTGACTGTACCTACTTACTTATTTTAAAAATGTAGGTACCGTAGCCACAACAACCAACCAATAAAGTTAATTTCACCAAAAACAACCACACATTGCAGTCATTCTTATTTCTTTTACGAATAAATGTATTAAGTAATGTACCGGCACAAGTACTGTACATACTTACCTACCTACATACATGCATGAGCGTCTTACTCCTATTGCACTTTAACCTAATCCACTTATGGCTGCATACAAGTGCTGTTATTTAAATTTTAACCTGGCGCTATGTTTTATGTGAGATATTGCAACGTCTGGTAGCCAGTGACAAATAACCGTAGCACGTGGTCGGTCGCGCCGCGTTATAAGAATATGTGGGGCAAGTCATAAGCGGTAGAAAGGTACAGACGCCAGCACATCAAGCTACCCGAAACTGTCAAATTTTCCCAGTCAACCTTAAACCTAATGCTTTAGCGATAAAGTTGAAAATCTATTAAAGAAATTTGACAGATTGTAGTAGCTTTGTGTACTGGCGTCTGTTCATGATATAATACACGTCTAGCCTATAGTGTTGCCACGGCTCGTTCGCGGGCCTACTGTCTAAGTGTGCATACACACGAGCGGCGCGTGTCAACGACAGAGGCCACTGCAGTTGTCGACACGTCTACGGCTGCCGTCGACATCGTGCAGCTCATATATGTATATAAGAAAGAAGTTAATAGATATGCGAAAGAAGTTTTTTATCCTTCTATGGTGCCGCTCGTGTATATGAACACGGAACTGCTGTAATCCTACGCACGGGCTCTGTGCGGGATAGTGGGTATGTCACATGTCCTTGAACTGTTATGTCAAGATGGTAATTAAACCAGGACCTGTTTAAGTTTGAACCTAATCCGGTAATCACTAGGCCATCACAGCTCCTTGTGCAGAAAAGTCTAAAATTATTGCTAAAAAGTAATAATTCCTCAAGGAAGATTGGAGCCAGGACTCCCTTAGTAGTAGATCTGCATCCTAATTGCGTAACACACTTTCAATCATAATCCGAATAATGTTGAAGGATATTGCTAATCCATTACTTCATAATTATGTTTGAAAAGTTGGTCCGCTCAACAACGTGAATAACGCAAAAGATTATTGTTGACCTGTCAAAATGAAAGCATTTCGATGCAGTCTAGAATGATAAGTACTTTAATAAAAATAATTATTTTATAAAAAAAATATCGAAACCTCTCCACCGTCCATCTTGTACCGTAAAGCCAATGCACTTACTTCGGCTCATACAAGGACATACAACTAAGTAAATCCCTCTTACGTGACCAACATTCGCTTTGATTTTCAATATTACGAAGAGATTACAGCTTCAGATTACGGCCGCTTAGTTTTCCCGGTGTCGTGTTATAGAGCTCTTATAAGACTGGCAGCACAGTGGGCGACACAACAGGCTGGGTTGCCAATCCTGAAGTCATCTAACCAGTACATTTGTAGTATTACTGTAAATAATATTATTACTTATATACATACATAAACTACAAAAGAACTACTAGAGGGTCTCGCGGCTAAATAATAAAAGGCGCACAGGATCGATCAGGTTAAGATACGCTTGCCGCGGTTGGTCTGTGGATGGGTGACCATCTTTACATAGGTACCAAGACCCCGTGGTCCCCCGTGGCCGTTGGTCCCGGCTGTCATTCGTGGATCTTTGACAGTGTTACGAGTATTCAGGAGCCCGAAAATCATTCACATGAGCGTAAGGTGAAAAACTCTCATACGAAACGACCAAGCCCTATATTTTCACTAAGGTGTAGAGTTTGCGAAGTTAGGCCTTGTAGAGTTAGGGCGTGTAGAGTTAGAAGCTTGGCTCTACATGAGATCTGATTACTTTTTGACAGTGCGAGCTACATGGTCTCGTCTTGGCAACATTTAACATGAAATGTTTTTGTGGGATTTCATTTCTTATTTTAAGTTGCTTATGATTCTGATATTCTGAAACCATATTATACACTTTTATCCCGTAATGCAAGGGTTAAGGGATGTTTTTTCTTTAATTATGTTTTAATTTGTAAGAAGAATGTACTTTTATAATTTTCAGATCTCAAGCATGAAATTAAGTCAGTGACAGAAAAGTTGAAAGGAAATCGTTTGGCTTGGTATGGGCATGTGATGAGAAGAGACGAAACGCATGTGACTAAAAGAGTGATGAATCTACATGTTGATGGGTGGAGAGGGAGAGGAAGGCCGAAGAAAAGATAGATGGACTGTGTGAGGAATGATATGAAAGAGAAGGGAGTGAATGATAGCGTGACGGTTGACAGGGGAGAATGGAAGAAGAAGACGTGTTGCGCCGACCACAAGTAACATGGGATAAGGGCAGGAAGATGATGAAGCATGAAATTAAGTTTGTATGGGAATTTTAAATTTGTATTGTATGGGAAAACCGAAACAAATCATTTCTTAATTTAAAGGGTAGGGGATGATTTACTAAAAATCCTGAAATACATATCTTATTATTTATAACAAGGACCCCCTATATAAATTTTCAGACCTCTAGCAACAAATCTTACGGAAGTCTCATACAAACTTACACCCCCTAGTTTAAGGGGTTGGGGGGGGGGTAAAAATTTCAAGTTTTAAGATTTTTTTTTTTTAGTGTTCTATTACTAGCTTACATACCAAATTTCAGCTTTCTAGGACTTCAGGAAGAACCTTAAGAATATGGATGATCATCAGTGAGTCAGTGAATCAGTGACGAAATCGGGGTATTTTAGATATCAATAAAATCTAAAGCATAAGAGCTATGCAATTGAAACTGTATAGGTTTAATAAGTCAGCCACTGACATCATATCCCGAAAATTTGGCTTATCTGGTATAATCCAAACCCAAGTTAAGAAGGTTCAAAAATACGACGAAGTGCTTCGAGAAAAGGTAGGTAGTGCCCTTGCGCTTCGCTTGGCTCGTCTTGGCGGGGGCACTACCGTGCCCCCAGATAGTATTGACATAAGCTTTTTGCAGCCATCTCATACATTCTCAATTTTCCACCATCGCTGATAGAATATCACTTTGTGTAGGTCCAAGGTCCAATTACCTACTCAAGTAAATAATTACCAGGAACTATAGCCACAACTTTACTGCACAAGAAACAAAGTTGTTGTAGAAATAATTGACGAGTTATCTGGTTCGAAAGTGGGTGCACCACGGCATGCCATTCAGCCATTCTTAGAGAATAAAAAGTTAGGGTGGTAGTGGTAACCGGGTGGTGGGTGGTGATACTATTCTTAGCTCCACGAGGTGTATGTAGGTACTCATATCGTGGATTAAAAGAAGCAGGTCGGTGCACTGTTCGTTGCACGCAGTCGGAGGTCGTTTACTTATCGGTCCGAGTTCTATAGTACGGGTAGATTTCATGTGGAACTCTTTTTACGAAAATTATGTCTGGATGAATGCGTATTTTTGGTGAATTATGTCGTTGAAGTATGTTATAGAAATAATGAAATACACAACACTGTATGAATTGTCTGTTGTCTGAAATAAATTTTATTATTATATTGAGTTATTTTGAGTCTGACTACCATTCTTACCAAGGAGTATCGTATTACCCAATAACTGGGTTTTGGAGGTCAGATATGCAGTCGCTTCATGTAAAATACTGGTACTTAGCTGCATCTAGTTAGACTGGAAGCCGACACCAAAAGGCTAGGCAGATGGTGATGATGATTTTGAGAGAGTTTACGACAGTAAACAGTTTACACGGGGAATTTAGATTGAGAAGGTGGATGATAACGTAGAAGAAGTCAGGAAGTTTCGGGTAACGCGACAGATGTTGGGAATAAATAAAAATAAAATAGTTTATTTGCACCTTCAGTAAAAATGGTTTACAATAAAATTAGGCTTAAACCTAAAGTAAGTAGAGTTGTGGAATGGTGACTGTTTGAAGCATGTAAATTGTGTGAAAAGGCAATTATTGCCGATGCAGGGTAATAAAAGGCAAGAATGTTTCTGAAGTGTTTGGAGCACACCAGGATGTCGGGATACGGAGCCAGGAATAAAACAGCTGATCACGGTTACAAATATATTCCGACTGACACAATGAGCCCGAGTGCTCAGCTACATTTTAACCACTACCCACATATTCTTACGAGTAATCCTATACAGTTCTTAACAATAATTTATAACTACCTTAAACCTAATACATCACACCTCACCACTTAATCTCCGAGTTATGAAATTTACATACATATTTTAAGACAGTAGGGTTATATAATAATTAATGCAGTTTCTTTAAAATATGTTCATGATACTCTAAATTTGATTACGGGTTTACGAGTACGTTTAGGTCGATCCTCCGGCGGTGATAGTGGTGGAAGTCCAGGCTTTGTTAAAACTTCAGAACCACATTCGGTATCTAGCCTCTCGTTTTCACCCCCACTAACCACATTCGGCTCATTATCCTTCCCTAGACCATCAGGTATCGGGACCACCTCCTCCGCCTGTGACTTTTGAGTTGGTGAGAGTGGCAAACTTTCTGAGATTGTACTATCAGAACCCATGAACTCCGATAAACGAGACCTACGTTTTACCTGATCTATGTGTTTTCTTGTAAGTCGACCGTCACCGTTATTTACGATATATTCGCGCGACCCTGCTCTGGCTTGGATAGTACCTTTCAACCATTTATCCCCTAAAGCGCTGTTTCTCATCCACACCTCGTCTTGTGGAGTTATATCTCGCAGAACGCCTCCGGAATTTTGTACCTGTCGTGGTTGTGCTGCTCGCACCCGATCGTAAAGGGCGCGGTCTGCGCGCAACAAATCTAAGCAAGAACGTAATGGCCGTCGCTGCAACCACATCGCTGGTGTTTCCCCGGTCATGCTTTGGATTGTGTTCCTATAATTGAGTAGGAACGTTTGTAAAGCGGCATATATGTCTTTGTTCTCCCTATAAGCTTTTTTAATAGCAGATTTGCATAATTTTACTGCATTTTCCGCGGCACCGTTTGACGAAGGATGGTATGCCGGTGAAAAACACTGTCGTATGCCATTGTTTTTTAAGAAAGAACAAAATTCTACACTTGTCAAAGGAGGGCCCTGATCTGAAACGAATTCTACCGGAAGGCTAAATCGCGCAAAGGTGCTACGTAAAACTTGGATTACCTGTTTTGCATTTGTACGTGGCATTTCAAAAACCTCCAACCACTTGGAACTTGCATCAATTAAAATCAAGAATGTGCTACCATGGTAAGGGCCTAAGAAATCTATAATTGTACCCTGCTCCAAGGCTGTATGACGTAAGGCCAAGGCTGCGGCGGCCCTCGCGGTGGAGCAGCGCCCTCTACCGCACAAGTCTCACAACTGCCGCACAACGCTTCTATGTCACTATCAATGTTCGGCCACCACACATAACTGTGCGCTAATGACTTTGTTTTGACTATACTCATGTGACTTATGTGTTAATTGCTTTAGTATATCCTTCCGTAAGACTTGCGTTATTACCATCCGGTATCCCCACATTAAACAGCCACGTTCTACATACAATTCATGACGTCGAGAAAAATAAGGTTTAACTGACTCATCTGTACACGACAACGGCCAGCCGGATTGCACGTATAGAAGTATTCTACTTAACAAAACATCTTTAATAGTCTGTTTCCTAACTTCGCTGTCCTCAATCCTCCACAAAGTTAACATATGTGATCTCCGTACTCACACTCGGCTGTTTACCTTGTGGTAGTCATGATAAGGCATCGGCGCAATTTTTCTTTGATGACACATATTCTATTTCGTAATTATAACCTGACAATAGTATTGCCCACCCCTGCAACCGAGATGCTGCTATTACAGGAATGCCTACTTTATCACCGAAAATGTATGTTAACGGCTTATGATCCGTCCTTAAAACAAACCTTCGCCCGTATAAATACTGATGGTACTTTCTGATACCAAAAACGATCGCGAGTGCTTCTCTGTCTATTTGTGAATAAGCCCGCTCGGCTGTGCCTAATGAACGCGACGCAGACGCTATCGGCCGGTCCCGGCAGCTGTGACGTGTGACAGCACAGCGCCGACCCCGACGCTGCTGGCGTCGGCAGTCAACACGAGCGGTAGGTCTGTGAATAATGCATCAGCACCTCACTTAAAGCTAGTTGCTGCTTAACCCTCTTGAACGCGTCTTCACTCTTTTCACACCAGTTGAAAGATACATCTATCCGGAGTAGTCTGTACAAAGGCGAAAGATTTGTACTGACGTCCTTAAGGAATTTGGCATAGTACATTGTCATACCGATAAATGCCTGTAACTGCGATACATTGGAGGGGGCGGGTGTATCAATTATCGCTTTTACTTTATCAGCACACGTTTGCACCCCATCTTTGCTAATGATATGACCCAAAAAACTTATCTTTTTAGAAAAGAAACTACATTTTTCTTTTTTTACTTTGAGACCGCTTGATTGTAATCACGATTGTAATCGGTCAAAGACTTTGTATAAATTGCTGATGTGGTCTTGAGTTGATACCCCCGTAATAATAATATCATCTAAAAATACGCCCACTCTTGGCAAATCGGCAAACAATTGTTCTAAGCGCCTTTGAAATATTTCGGGACTCGAGGACAACCCGTACACTAAACGATTGAACCTAAACATACCTTTATGCGTATTTATAACCGTATATTTCTTTGATTCATCCAATTCGCAAGCTTATGCGCAATTTGCATAAGCTTGCGATAAATCAATTTTACTGAAATATTCACCTCCATGTAAACGGGCTAACAAATCTTCCACTCGCGGTAAGGGATAACCATCGACTTCCAAAACCTTGTTTAAAGTAATTTTATAATCAGCACAAATTCTGATAGTACCGTCTTTTTTTACCACTGGTACGATCGGCGTGGCCCAATCTGAGCGGTCCACAGGCGTGAGGATGCCGTCCCGCACGAGCGTCCAGCGTGCGTTCCACCGGCTCACGCAGCGCGTACGCCAGCGGGCCCGCGCGCATGAACACCGGCCGCGCTCCAGGGCGCACGTGGATGCTTACAGCGCCCCCGGTGGATCGACCCAAACACCTCACAATATCTGGAACTAAATTCGGACATGTCAAACTTTTTGTTCTGTAAACTATTTACAGACACTACCCCGTCAGTGGCGTCAGCAAATAATTGTATTTTCAATTCGGTCTTCCCACCTTTGATTACATACAAATCCAAATTTTTACACTGGTTTTTATACCTAACTTCCGGTTTAATAACCCGCAATGGATTTACTATTTCCCCTGTATAGTATCTTAGCATCAGGTTACAGGAATCGATTCGTAAATCGCTAAACAACTTTATGTATGTTTCATAATTTATACATGATATGGCACTACCCGTGTCACATTCCATCTTTCAATCTGTACCGTGCACTTTCAATAATAAATATATTGGCGGACACTGACCTATAGATAAATTATTTATGTTGACAATCATTACCTCGTCGCTTCGCCCGTCTTCCGACAAAATGTTTGCATCTTTAACTTCATACAGATGATGATGTCCCACTTCTAGTGGACATACACGCCGAAGATGTCCTTGCTTGTTGCACACTCGACAAACGTATCTCGTAAATTTACACAATGTAGAATTATGCAGTCCTCCACATGCATTGCATTGTTGGTCCCGCCGAGCTCGCTCCACCGGTGCGGACGCTGTCGGCAGCCCCTCCACGTGTCGCGGCCTATGCGCACCGCCGCTGCCGCCGCCACGCCGCTTTCCGTTCCACGCGGCCTGGCGCCTGTCACCGAACGCGCCAGTCGCCCCCGGTCTATACTGCGCCTCCCCGCGAACTCCTCCTTGCCTCGTAGTCGCCATCGCTAGACAATCAGTCGCTATCGCCTTTTCCTTGTTCTTAGTAATGCTGTCGACCACTGCTGCATTTTTTTCGGGCGCTTACATACTTATGGCCATACTATACGCTTTTGTGTAGTCTAATTTATCTCACTACCTATTCCGCACACGAAACGATCCCGAATACTTTCTTCCAGCCATCTTCCAAACTCACAAGACATAGACATTTTTTTCAGTACTGCCATATATTCTGATATACTTTCGTTCACGTTTTGTTTCCGTTGCTGAAATTTGAATCGCTCGGCTAATACACTCGGTTTTGGCTATAGGTGTTTTTCCATGATGGCCGTTACACATTCAAATGTCTTTGTGCACGGTTTATGCGGTGTGCACAAATTTACCAACAATTCGTAACTTTCCGCTCCCATTACCGTTATCAACGTCACCACACGCAAATCATCCTTGATATCGTTGACCACAAAATAATTTTCAAGACGCTCCACTTACAATTTCCAGTCATCCGATTGTACTTTGAACTCTCCGATTTTGCCGATAGTCATTTCAATAGTTTTTGCTAACACGCTCACACAAACAACACACACGAAGGTTTTTAATGTCCTCGTCGCCACTGAAGTGTTTGGAGCACACCATGCAGGATGTCGGGATACGGAGCCAGAAATAAAACAGCTGATCACGGTTACAATTATATTCCGACTGACACAATGAGCCCGAGTGCTCAGCTACATTTTAACCACTACCCACATATTCTTAATCCTATACAGTTCTTAACAATAATGTATAGCTACCTTAAACCTAATACATCACAGTTTCCTCTTGTGGGTTAACCACAAGAGGAAACAATCTTGCCTTTTATTACCCTAGTGGACATAGTCGTATCCCACGAAGCTGTCTCTGGTAACACACAAAGAGAAAAACGACAGAGCGTTAAAAAGTGCAAATTATTTTTTTTTATTTGAGTAAACCATTTTTATTTTCATATGAAACTTCTTTTGGATTTTACTTGCACTGTTCTACTGCTGAGCAAAGGCCTCCCCCAAATCCATTCAGGTATTAGGTTCGTCTGGATCGTTATCAACAGGAAAAGTTCCCAAAAGGCTGGCAGCGTTGCCACGTTATATTGTGATGCTGATTCTTTGGCCAAAAATATGCCAGCCCTTTAAGACAAAAAAAAATATATATTTGTAGAAGCTGCAGAAATCCCTGCAAATGTCCTGTCACTTGACTGATACGGCAAAGTAAAACATGCAATAGAAACAAACAATGAAAATATTTCGCTGTTCTCTTCCAAAACTGTCAGTCGGTGTCAATTGAACGCAACCGTCGGCGTCCGCGCACAATGTGTGTCAACGAAAGATGATTAGCAAAAAATTCACCCCTCGCAAATGTATGTGTAATACTAATAACAATGAAATTAGACGCGCACCGCCCTGCAGTTTTGTGTGTTCCACTTGGATGCGAAGAGCAGGAATTGAATAGTTGAATAGTTTTTATTTGTGTAATGATCACAATGGAGGAGAGAGGAGGAGATGGACACAATGACTACTCCTTTTTCTCTATTTTTTGAGAATATTTTCTCATCTGGGCTTCAAATACAAGTTCACATTCAATAATGTCTTTATTGAATTTATTCTGTACTTATTATTTTGTATCCTCAACTTCGTTCTGCTACGACTAGCTCGGTAGGTTGGTAATAAATGATAATGATAAATGATTTTATTTTGTAAGTAGGTTTGTACAAACACTTTTACACGTCAATCATATTTTAAAACTAGATGAGGTCGGCGTTTCCTATTTGACTAGTCTGAGAAGAAAAGCCGAAACAAACTTAGAGGTCACAGTCTCTTTTAAAGACCAGACATTATCTTGGTCAGAGCATATGAAGACCATGCAGGTCGATATCTGAGATAGTCTTTTGAGGAAAGAACCACACAGATTGAGAGGACCCGTCCAGTCAGTGCACGCATTTGTCAGAAATCGTGCAGCTCAACTCAAAACTTAAGGAGCTCGACGATTCGACGAACAATACCAAAGAAAGGACATTTGGGTAGGCCACATTAAGTACTCAAACTGCCAGACCATGACAAAAACTAAGAGAACAGAGAGAAAAATAAAATATAATAAAAATAAAGTGACCCACATAGTCTTCACATTCACAATAATTAAAATAATAGAATACTTTACAAAGTAAGCAAATGTCATAGTATATATAAAATTCATTGATTTCAAAGTGCATATAAAAAAAAACAACAACAAAACAGAAAAATAAGAACACCAAATAGGTAAAAAATTGGAAGCAGCTCAATCCCAAGTCTTTTTGTCCTCGATATAATCCTTAACAGTATAAAAGGCTTTCTGGCACAACTTACGTTTAATGAATGATTTGAATTTATTAAGGCTTAGATCTTGAACGGGGCTTGGAACTTTATTATAAAAGCGTATACATTGGCATCACAACAAGCAGCAGTAAGGTTGTGTTTGTTCCTAGTATTTATATCATGGATATCACTGTAATTTTTAAACAATTTTATGTTTTTCCATCATATAAAACATTTTCATAAATATATTGAGAAGACACAGTCATAACATTAATCTCTTTAAATTTTTCTCTGAGGGAGTGTCTCGGACTTCATTTATAAATTAAATTGATCGAACAGCTCGCTTCTGCAAAACAAAGATAGTCTGAATATCGGCGGCATTTCCCCACAATAGAATACCGTACGACATTACACTATGAAAATAGCTAAGGTACACTAAGCGGGCTGTATCAGTTAAATTTTTCTAAATACTGATCTATTGCTAAATCCGTATTTATATTCCTACTCTGCTAAATTAGATTCACATGTTACCATTTATTTCGATGCCCACTCAGCCCATCGATGTTTTTCTATGTAGGTATGTATGTCTGCCCACCTATACGGACGTTGAAATCCACGACAATATTGTCATGTTAGAAATTGTGAAACCTCACATTCTGTTCTTAACTTAACCATTAGCTAAACATTCATATCCATAACTATAGAATCCAAGGCATCAACAAATGGCCATGCAGTCCGTACAACTATTCGCACGTCACACATCAAATGTGCCAAAAACAAATTCCCAATCTAAATTGAACTCTATTGCGTTAAAATTAGAGTCTATATAATTATGAAGTAACATTAGCTCACATTTGGTAGGGTTAGCATAGATATAAGTTTTAGGGTGTATAATCGATTATGTTTTATTATATCTCGTTATGAGATGAGGGGTGAGCAGAAAGGTCGCGATTATTTGTTTTTGATCGTGTTAATTTTATGCTCTTAAATATATCTGATCGAGTTCTTTTTAACTATTAGTAGTGGAGCTTTGTGTGATTAAAATTATCATAATTGTTGTGAAGGGGATTTTTAAATAGGTTAATATTTTAAAAAGTGTTACACTTGCCAATTGTTCTGCACTAATTGATTGAAGATCTTCGAATCGCCTTGGATCAATAAGCCATCCCATACAGAATGTATGCGAAAATGAATTATCTTAATTTTTTTTCGTGAATTTTTCCCATGTCTTAATAGTTATTCTGCTATTCGGGGTGGAGACAAATCCAACAAATCAAAGATCACAAAAATCAGTCCAACCGTTCTTGAGTTATAAATGGTGCAACTAACCCGACTTTGTTTTATTTAAATATATAATATATTCAATTAAAACATAAACCAACATTCTAATAACCCAAAGCTTATTGGAAGCCATACTTACTACCACTTTCAAATCAGTTTTTAAAACGTTGGCTACGTTAAAGTACCTACTTTAAATCAACCAATTCCCACTGTTGGACAAATTGTCGATATTCTAAGTAAGCAACTTTGTTGGGGTATCCCGGATCTCCTCATAACTTTTTTCTTTTTCTTTCCTTAATAATCTTATGTTTTCTTTCCTGTCAGTGCAGCTAGCAATTGTTATTCATAAATAAATAAACACATGCACAATACACAGTAATTAATAAAACACAATCTTAAAATCGCTTTCAAAGATCAATTCAATAAAACCAAAAAGTTTTTATAACAAAGTTGTAAGTACCGAGTGCAAAATAGGATCATAGATCCCCTTGGTGATCCTTATAAACACTCTTACGTCACACAGCGTTATGTCAAAATGATCGCAAGGCACCATCTTTAATAAAGTTGCCAGATTGAAAAAGGATTCGCGGCTGTCGGAGGGAACGATATGATCGGCTAGAATTCAATTGGAATTTTCTTTTGCTGTGTTTTTATTGAGTAACAATATTATATTAATATTTTGGCTGATTAACAGATACTAATATTTTGGATAAAGTTTGGATGTTTGTTAGTCAATCACGGCAATAATTTGGCATATAAATAGTTTTTTATTGCGGTAGAACGTTCCCGTGCGATAATTCCCCACCTCCACGTGAGCTAAGCCGCGGGTAAAAGCAAGTGTAGTTATTTTAGATCCTTCCTAAATATTTCTTATCCAATTTTCATTTTAATTAAGATCTTGTCTTAATTAGATCATCAGTAAACGTGATACGTCATCATAAAACAATATACGTCTAAGTAAGTATATAGATGGGTATATAGACGTCAAATGTCCCAAACAAATGGGAACCTGCAAAAAACACACGACAAACTCAAAGCCCATACAATCCTTGTCCAAACAATACGACCACTGGGGACTGGGGACGGGGGCTACTCGCGCAGAACCCAACTGAGACCGCACCAGATCAAAGGCACCATAAAAATCCAACTAAGTACATTATTATACCCGTGAAATGCCTACATCTGTTGTTTTTTTCCTATTAGACACAAATAAGCATTGATCTACGGGTCACCCCTATTTAAGCACTCATCTCCTTTCTGCCATAGAAATATCAACCTTAATGTTTAGAAGTAAAGTTAAATTTCTCTTGGCTAATGATTGAATAATTTTTCACCGGATTTTACACTCTACAGAAAAAGAATTAAGGGCAATTTTTGGCCCAACCGTTGGGTCGCAATGGGTCAAGTCGGTGCCGATTCAATTTCACTTGTGCTCCTGATCTGATTACCCTGTGTGCGGACGTGTGACGTTTCGCTTTTGCCTTTAGGCGGATGAGCGGCGGATTTGTTTAAACCGATTGAAGAATAGTGTGCTTATGGAACCCTAATTTTTCAAGCACTACGACATCCTTTAACTGCTACGGCGTAGCAAGGCGTTCTGAACTGCTACATGGATTGGGACTATGAGTTTGCGCCATAAGTCTTCTACGAGTCTACGGCGTAGTACGATTGCTACGCTGCGCTTCGCGATAGTGATCAATATCATTGCATCTCTAGTTTATTTAAAAAATATTTACGTGACAATATTATTGCAATACAAAACAAAGTCTATTAACACGAATGGAAATTTTTGCTCAACATAAAACGAAAAAACTTGTAGTAAGCATAAAAATATGATTACGATTGATAAAACGAAAAAACTTGTAGTAAGCATAAAAATATGATTACAATTGACCAAGAGGTTACTTTCCTAGAAAAACAGGTATAATATCTTCGATCAAGGTCACGATGGCAATCTAAATTATGTCATTCCAAAACTTGCCACTCACCGTATTGCCACATCAATTCTACATTTACTAACGAAACTGGAATAAAGTTAAACAGGGCAATTCCGTCTCTCCTCACACCTACTCGTACATACATGCATAAACTCACGCGTTCCTCTCATGGGGGTAGTTAGAAACTAAAGAACGCCACCTGGTACGAGCCTTAGGTACATACTCCTTTTGCCTCGTTTCCGTTCATACACGCACGCTGGTTGCGAGTACTAAGCACCTGACCTTTAAAAAAAGTCACTATACACCGTGTTCCGGATGATATTCATTACCTTCGACCAGATGTTCAGACCATGGAAATAAGCATTTTTCATTATGGACACATTAAAGAATACTTATTTTTTGTTAGTTTTCATTCAAACTAAATACCTTGAAAATTATCGTCCTTTTTCGCTAACCCCCAGGTTCCTCTCGTACGTGCAAATGAAATACAAATAGAATTTGATAGATTTATCATTTTAATTGCACTAAACGCCAACAAAGGCCAAATTAATACCCTTTCTTACTGCATAGCTCAATTAAATTTCATTAAATTAAATTGCGAATATCTTTGCACCGAAGCCTTTTTAGTCGTGATCGGTTCTAAAATGGAGGTAACTAGGACACATTGACAAGACCTACAGAGGTATAATTATTATATAGTTGAACTTTTTCTACTTCAGCTGTAATGTCACATTACATATGATTTGTGGTTTATTATTTGTTACTTCCTTTGTTAGATTTGATTTATAAAAGCTATAGAAGCGTTTGACCAAGCTATGGATAACTTGAAGAGCACGGTGTCGTCCTATAGCGTCCCCCCTCCCGACGTTTCCACTCACATCTGCCTTATAAATAGCTTTCCTCAATTATTATAACAATATATGCTCAGTTAAAAAGGCTTTCGCGTCAACACAGGCACGTCATCTTATCTAAGTGGAGCCCTACAGCTCGAGGCGCAACTAAAAACACGGGAAAAGCATTAGGTGCAGAAACATCATGTATAATATATTATATGACTGAACGTAAAGTATTCTTAGATATTTTTTTTTGTCACGCTACAATATAACGGTAATTGACTGAACTCTGTGTGTGCTAAATTTTGAATCTGTAATATTATTTCAGGCGAGGTCAGTGTAGAAATATAAATTAGAATATTACTTTATTATTATTAATTGCGTAACACACTTTAAATCACAATCTGGCTCTTGAAGGATATTGCTAATCCATTGCTTCATAATGTTCGAAAAATGTGTTTGGTCAACAACGTAAAGAAGGCAATGAATGTTGTAGAACTGTCAAAATAAATGCCAATACTACTGTTGGTCTGTTACCATCTTTCATTAAATAGCTTCAACAGCAACGTTTTATTAAGGGTGCAGTAAAAATTAAAACAATATCTCGCAATAATTTTTGAACAAGCCATCCAAAACTCTGCTTCAAGTTGAGACAGTTAGTAACTACCCTCTCCCCAGAGGCCCAGACAATACACTCGAATCACTAAATATGTTCGAAACATCAAAAATACACTATTAAATATCCTTTTCAGTCAAATCTGGCTAACTATAGTATTGTTTACATTAATTTGCGAACGATTCGAAACCTGCTTAATGGATGCATATGTTCAGAAATGTACACCAAGCTTTACCAACTTTTTTCTACACTCCAGAAACTGGACCAACATCTTTTTGTGTTTGTGATAAAGTTTGAAATTGCTTGGCGATTGTTTTTTCGGCAGCATTGTATGTGGGTTCGCACTCCCCATCATATTTCGATGGATTATTATGAGTATTATTTTTTGTTCGGAGTTTTTGATACGCGAGGGTTATTCATTTAAGTACGAACTTATTGTTTATGGTACAGTGTGATATTTATGATGTGCATCGTTGATTTTCATGGCTTTGTGCATAATTTGCTTTGATTTTTTGACATCGAATGTTTCTGTTGCGCGGGTTGTCATGTTAAAAACTTGTTTCTTTGGCCATTTGGGCATTCTCTGCTATTTGTGTGTTTGTGAGGGTTTGACACTTTTGATAACTGTGATGTTCTTTTGGCAATCTGTTAACGTATGAAACGTTCATTCGGTCAACCTCTCGTCACTATTTCACCGAAGTTTTCACGATCGGCTATTCTTGAAACACGAAAACCATTACGGCGACTTTTTTACACGAGCCAATCCAATTAGAATTAAAAAGCTGGAATAAAGGAATAGTCCTACTCAAATTATTAGGTACAATTTACGTAGGTACCATGCATGTCTGTCCCTATAAAGGATTTAACAAATCAGTTACTTATGTGTGTCTATAGGTAGAGATATTCTATGAGACCAAAGATTCACAGAACGAGTACTCGCTATTCCTTGGCTCGGTGCAAAAATTTCAAGTTATATTCTTTTATTGTTTCAAGGATATACTAGCGCCATTTCATTTAATGCGAATAGGTGAGGGCGACGAAGATTTATTTTACCGATGTCCTAACAATCAAATATTATGTTTGTATTCGCAGATTGGTGTGTTCCCTGCTACTCCCCTTCTGGTAACTTGGTGTAAGAACTGATCGCGAATATGGTATTTCTCGCAAATGTCGTTTCTTGCAATAAAAGTAAAGTAATTATTAAACATAACGTCTTGCTGCACGTATGTTTTCCCCTTAGGGCTAGAAAGATGTGTGCTTTTAGTACACCCACATTAGGGCAGATATCATTGCTTCTGCGCTAAGTTTGACTTCCGCGGGATACAAATATTTGAATGGCGAGGTCTGGGTAGTTGAGGTAACATAACATGAGGCCTGTTTTCCCCAAAAGTTTAGGTGTGTACTTATAAGACACCCACATTTCGGCAGATATGTTAGCCAGGCCAGCCCAGGCCAGGCCAGGCTGTTGTTATGTTGTATGTTGTTGTTGCTGTTTATGTTATGTTGTTGTTGTTTGTTGTATGTTGTTGTTGTTGTTTGTTGTATGTTGTTGTTGTTGTGTTATGTTGTTGTTGTTGTTGTTATGTTGTGTGTTGTGTTGTTGTTGTTGTCCTTGTTATAAGAGGCGAGCCTATTGCCAGCAATCGGGAACAAGACTGCGAGTTGCTACTGAGAAAGGACATCGTACATTTCGTACCTCAAAATAAAAGTGCTGCCGTTGTTGTAAAAATATGTTTTTTGTCATTTCCAATCTCAAATAGCTGCCGAGGGGTGAATTTTAGACTTTCGCTGTAATATTAAAAAAGGCTTAAGACTTTATATCCCATAAGAAAATTGTACTTTTTTTGGCCGGCTCTATAATTTTTGCGTATAAAATGGACGACACTTGAATGATGTCGTTTCTAATGGTAAAGTTCTAGTAAATTAATAATAAGTCCTGGTTAATTCGTTATAATTAAGCGTAAGTACTAAAAAGATAATTGTTTATCGAATAAATAACTAAACATTTTAAATAAGACTATTTAGGGTACTTTACCACTTCCTTATTCCCATTTTACTAACTTAACCTTAAAAGCAAACGCAGCCCGCCAAAAGACCGCGCGCAAACTCGTTTGACATCCATCAAGGTTTTCCCTCCAAGATGGCTACCGTGGCAGTGCGACCGAGACAAATAGCGTTCATTACACCGACTCCAAGCTTGTATTAAAACAATCGTGCGGTTAACTAACTCATTATTGTTGGTAACGACGCCATTTCACTTAATATAGACTGCGTCGGGGTACAAATCTCAAGTAGGAAGTACAACAAACGCTTGCTTATGAAGGAATTTTTAGTGGCATTTTTTACCGGATGAAATGGTTTTAAGGACTGTGACTTAATTTCATGTTTTTGTGGCTAAAACTGTAGTATTATGGTACATTTAGGCATACCTAGGTAATTACAATATAGGGATCTATCTTTATCGTTGGTATCTGCAAAGACAGCCAGATAGTTTGCCGTATGTTATGTCTTACCGCATTTAGCTACGATATTATAAGAAAAAGAGGTAGATACATACATTAGGTTATACACGCTCTGCTAGTGGCACGTCAAAACTTGGGTAATTAGCTTAGTTACGTATCGTCTTGTCTCTTTTTCGCTTCCGATAATTACGAGATGCCGTACTACTTCCACGTGTCGTTTAATAGTATTACATTGTCACGTTTTTAAAGATCGGACGTTGGGTAGGTAACCCTTATTCTTGTTATTTTTTTCTTATAATATCATTGCCTATTAGCGACAGTATCTTATGATGCAGTAACACAGTGAATTCTTTTAAAAAAACAAAGGATTCAATGCCTAGCTGAGAAATACCACCATATCCTAATTACCATTGGTAATTAATTAATCGTATTGGGTTAAGAGTTTTCGAAGAATTATGAAGAAGAATTTATTTTAATGTTGACAAGTTCCTGTTTTAAAAGGCTACCACTAGTTTTTGTGAGCTTGTATCCAAAGTAGTACCTACTTATTACCACCATTGTGTGTACAGTCAAGGAAATGATTTGTTTTTCAAATTGTCTCCCTACGCCCATTTGCCGGGTTATAGCCATTTAATACAAATGGCAGAGAATGACAGTTAAGATTTGAATATTCGGACCAATTAAGTTGGAAGTCAATTTGCTAAGCAATTTATTTCCCTGACGTTGCCTACACACTACAGTGTAAGCATGTAAGTAGCAGTGTTTGTACGACGTGTGTATTACGACTTGACTTAAACCTTCACTTAAGAAAACCACCCTAATTACGTAACACACTTTCAATCACAAACTAAATGATTTTGAAGGACTATAAGTACTCCATTGCTTCATATGTTCTAAAAATTTGGCTGCTCAACAACGTAAATAACGCAATGAATATTGTTGGACTGTCAAAATGAAAGCTTTTGCAACTGTTAGTGTGTTACGCAATTACCTCGCAGAAATTCCTTTTAACCAGTAAAGTAATAGAACAAAGAAAAGTACACAAATACGAACAGTTGCAAGTATGATAAACTGCAACAATGTCTAACCAAAAACTTATAAGCAACATTTGACACTTAGGGTATTAAATAGCTGCACATTACACTTAAAAATCACTACAAACAAAGCAATATGGCGTTACCTTTACGCTACGGCAAGCTTATTTATATTTTTGCATTCTCTCGCCCTCATTCCGCGCAGAGGCGTATGATCGCGCTTGGGTTTCTTCGCTTTCAAATTAAATAAATAATGCATACAATTTGTGAGCAATAAAGTTTGCGAAGTGTAGGTGTGTCGGCGTAGTGCGCTGAATTTCGCGCGCCACCCCGCTGGGAACAATAACGGTTGGCGGTGGCGATAAGATCGCGCTGCGGCTCTGACCTAACTAAATGTACTTTCGAGCTTAAAAACTTTCTTCTGTGAAATTATATTACAAGGAAAATGAGGTACATTTCACAAATATTTATCAACAGCGTCTCCCTGTCAGAGTTATTCGGGCGCCAAAAGATCCTTGTTACAAAGTAGATAAGTATGACGCTGGTGCGACACTGGTCCGAAACGTAGTTCAAGTTTGCAAATTGCCAAGTTTTAACGTGCCACTTGCAGACTGCTTACAAGCTACCTTTAGACTGGGCCCTGCATTGTTAGACTCATAAAATCCTAATAATAATATTATGTTCGCTAGAGACCATGATCGCTGAGTTTGTTTCGGCATTTCTTCTCAGGGATCAGTCAGCTAGGAAATAGAATAGAATAGAATAGAATTGTCTTTTCCGAGTAACAGAGACTCAACAAGATTGTTAGTAAAACTTAGGACTATCTTAGTAAGCACAAACACTAAACAAAAAACAAGGAAAATAATACAAAAAAATAACGGTCGGTCACCGTTGCGACATCCCATGAGAGACGGCACAACAGTGACCCACGTACACACAGTCTAGTTTTAAAATATTGACCAACAAAATATTAGAATAGAATAGAATGTATTTATTGTAAAACATGAGTATACATCAAATAATATGTGCGATGTCTTAAAATAACAGGTAGATCTGTATGTTTTGCCGTCTATGGCGTACAAAACCACGTGTGAATGTGTAAAACAACATATTTTTGGTTTAGAATAAACAAAAAAAATATATTTACAGAAATAAACATTTCATTTCATATCTACCTCTTTTTAATTATAATATCATTGCTTCTGTGTATTTTTGTATAATTTAAAAATACTGAGCTATCTCTTGAAGTCAACTTTTTGCGGTTGGTTTTTCGCCACCTGTTCCTATCAGAGGGCCTAGACAAAACGACATTCTATCAGCGATAACGATTATGGAAAAATCAATAAAATGTAAGATGGACATAGTGTGCCGCTCGTAAGTATATACGAGCGGCACGCGTCAACGACAGAGGCAACTGCGCCCATAGACACGTGTCAACGGCCGCCGTAGACGCGTCTGCGACTGCCGTCGCGCCGTAAACGCGTTTGCGACTGCCGTCAACAACGTGCCGCTAGTGTGTTTGATTACCGTACTCAAATATCTACACGAGCTGTACGTTGTCACGTGTCGATGACTGCAGTTGCTAAGCTACCAAAACGCTTATGTCAATCCCGTCGGAAGTCGTTGAGATATAATAGTAATAATAAACATTTATTTTAGACCAGCACCCCAATTGCGCACAATCAACACACAATCAATCGGAATCTGAATCATTTTGAAGCAAATTGCTAATTCATTGCTTCAAGTTCGAAAAATTTGTCTGCTCAACACGTATCTAAATAACGCAATGAATGTTGTTTAACTGTCAAAATGAAACCGATTCCGATTGATCGTGTTTTACGCAATTAGGGTGCTGGTCCATAATTTGTTAGTAACAATGTACTTAAAAAACTAATGTTAGTATTGGCAACAAAATTAAATTACGATATGAAGCCGCACCCACCTTTGCACCCCCTGCAAAGGTGGGTGCGGCTTCATATCGTAATTTCTGTATATTTCTACTTATCGGAGAGAGTCCGCCACTCTCTCCGATAAGTAGAAATATACAGTATATTGTTGGTACTGCCACGAACGCGAGCGATAAACGAAACCAAAACGCTTTAAAAATTACTGCCACTAGTCTAGGCCACCGACGCTGTTCTAGCCGGTCTACTTGTACTTCGGCCTAATTCCATCTAAAGACGATGATTCATCTGATACCTGTCATCTAATATCTAAGATATGTGATATAAACCAACCCGCACTGGACCCGCATAGTAAATTACAGCCGACTCCCTCCCACAGAGAGCAATCCTGAGTCCCAGAAGTGGGAACATGCCTATGCTTTCGTGTGATAGCATGACACAAAACATTTTCCACCAACTTGTTCGATGCTAAAACCAGCTCTCAGACCATATCTCCTAATCGTGGAACCTTTCTACTTTACCGTAAATCCTAACTTTCCTCGCTCACTCTAATTAACTCGAGAACTTAGCTACTTAAGCACTCAAGACAAAACTAATCTATGCAGTAGCCAAAACGAAAAAAAAATGCGAGCGCCATTTTAACACCCCGACATCCGTACGTAAAGGTGTATTCACATTGGCGTACACTGAAGCATTGTCATAGTTCGGAGCACGAACCCAAGTTTGAATAGCAGCGGTTCACTCCTATGTGGCTACTTCCTTTGTACTCCCGTTTACAGTACATAAATAGTAAATACGTGTGCTTGTAAACAAGCTTATAGGAAAGTTTTATTACACTTACGGACAAAGTGTGGACGATATTTTAGTTGCTAAAGAACGGACCAGTTTCGCATTTTTTGGATTTAATTAAACTTATCTGGCAAGTATAGTGAAAATGATGCGGGATGAAGTCAAAACTAGCTCGTTAAGTATTGGTGTTAAAAAATGCTTGTATTGTAAGTGAGATGAGTAAATTGCAAGAAGGTAGGTAGGTACTTACCCCTGAGAACTTCGAGTTTCATGAGCATTTTTTTCAGAACGTACGTCCGAACTCAATGTCATAAGTCTACGAATTAATACGAAACGCTACGCAGCATCCTAATTGCAAATCTTATTCAATCTCAATCATTTTGAAGGATATTGCTAATGCATTGCTTCATATGTTAAAAAAAATGTCTGCTCAACAACGTAAATAACGTAATGAATGTTGTTGAACTGTCAAAATGAAAACCATTGCTACTGATCATGTTTTACTCAATTACCCTGCGGGGTAATTAACCTGAGAGACCTGCGGGTCTCCTGATCAGAACTGTTGATGAATTTCCCGATGCCTTCGTTCACGCAAAAATTCGTCATGTCGATTCGTGATTGAAAATTCAAGTTTTTGACGATTTCCTCATTCTTCACGATTCGTGAGTAGGTATGCGTATATCATAAGATTTCAAGGCCAGAATTGACTGACTAATTGGTGATGTCCATCAGGTGATGGGCTGCACATAACAACATCAATCATTTCCTTTTAAGCAGAGATGATTATCAAGGTTTTTTCGGTGCTCTCACATTAGTGTCAATACTCTCAAAAACTGACGCCATTTTTCCTCAACTGTAACGTCATATCTAGAGTTATTTTACCTATGATTTGATGATCACAGTGATCTTTATTCTCGTTCTAATAAGGTTGCCGTTCGATTGGTGTGCGGTTGCTGCCACTAACAAGTCTCTCAAAATCATCGTGATGTTTATTCTCGTCACAATCAGCCGATCGATTCTGTAAAAATCTCACCGTGTAAAGTTAGGTGAAGTGAGCTTAGAGTGAGCTGTCAATAGTGTCAATCCCTAGTATTAGTTGTAATGACAGCTCACTCCACGCTCACTTCACCACCACAAGTTTTTACGGTGAGATGGTTACAGAATTGCACTACTGGGTGTTGTTAGGTTGCTGCAGGCATAGGTACAATAACTGGGAACGGACTGTACTGTGAAGCTCTGTACGAGCTTCAGGGTACCAGAAGGAATCAATATAAACCACGGTTTATCACGTATTTTTACGTTGTTTTTTGTACCTACCACGGGTTGGTATTGCACAGCTGCGTTGCTAATGAATAGGGTAGCATTTACCTGGAAACTTAAGTAACATCATGAGGCTTCCGAGTTATATACCGTCCCGAGATGTCCGACCTTTGAAAGATGTACTAGGGCCCGATCATGGTTTCGAGCCCACCGTTGACGGGGTGAAATTAAATTAGTAAAGTGTAAGTCTTAGTAACTGTAAGTCTTCGCGCAGCATCTGCATTGATAGTCTGCTCTAAAACTAGATCAATAGGTTGCCTTGAAAATTATTTAGTTGTCCTTTTAATACCGAAGTAACCCTGTTGAAATCCTTCAAATAAATCCGGATGAGTTTCTGCTACTTTCATCAAGTTATCACGGTATTCTTATTTCACGGTAGATCGAGCATAATTCTGTTGATTAGAGTGAGATAAAAAATAAATTTGTCATTTTAGGTAAAACTGACTTGAAAAGTTCGAAGTCACGTAGACGTCACACGTAGGCATGCTTCGTGATAGTTATAGGTAATGATTAATGAGATTAATATAAATTACATGAAATTGTTGAATCTTTCCATACTCGCCATTGAGACTTCGTTGTTTATAAATACAGTAATTATTGATCAATTCTTTCAGCTCTTTATGTTCTATGTTGAATGATGATATTTTACAGTTTTATAGACATAATTCGGCATCTCACTCGCACCCACCCATATATATACTGCCTCGCGCTCGCTCCTACAGATACCCTACATGCATGTCTGGCAAGGTGTTGGAACTATCAAAAATGTCTGGCTAGTGAGGAAACAACATCTAATTATTACACTTGGGTATTAATTAGATGATGTTTAGGCCACTATGTCAAAGACAATGCACAGATTAAAAATGGTTTTATTTGTTAACGAATCCCTAATAATTTTCAACTTTCAGTAAAAATTCATAATAAACTAAAAACCGAATACGGAATTGTAATTATTTTTTCTATATAGACTTCTTTCTAGAAACTACGTTAACAAATAAAACCATTTATGTATTGTCTTTGACATAGTGGTCCGGTTGTACATCCCATGACAGGGTTATTGAAAAGGTGGAGCGATTGGCTTTGAACACGATGGAGTGTTACTACAATCCTTATTCCATGTTTTATAAGGTTGGTATTTTGTGTAATGGTGTTAAGAAGGTGATCTGTGCCCCCCCCCCCCCCCCCCCTGGTGGTTAAAAGGATATTGTCGTGATCCCTGGATATTTATTACAGGATTCCAAATTGCGCTTACGCAGACTACTTTCCAGCCAGTCGAGGATCTTGCAATCAACGTGTTTTATCCGTAAACCAATTGTGAGTATTGCGCCTCGCTAACTATATAACATGGATTTCTCAGCGGTAACCTCGGTATTAAATTGTGGTTCAGGACAACTAGCCCTTGTTGTGAAGTTGATGAACGCCACGTGGGTAACCCTTATTCCTATTTGAAGGCTATGTTAACCGGCTAATGTTTTAGCCTTCTAGATTTGAAAGCTCGGTCACCTCAAGGAAAGTAAATTAGTTTCCCTTTATATTATTAGGTCTCCGTATTGTCAATTCCAGGAGAGGCACCTCGAGAGATTCGTCTTGCCGCCAGGATCTGGAAGAGCGTCTGGGGCCTGGACGTGAGACCCGTTCCTCGAGTCCACTATCGAAGCCTCTTGCGGAGACGACTGTGCGGCTGTCGGAGTCCGTCTAGCGATAGCGCAGGCGGGACGGTTTTTTTATTATCCCTTATACTATTTCTATTAATTTTAATACGGTTTCTGTAAGAACCCGTTGGTTACCTTAGTCCGGTTTTCAACATTGGAAACCGGTCTTCAACATAATTTGAATTGAGGCTCTTGGGTTCGACCTTCTACGTCCATCCGGAAGTATATTGAACACCTTCATCGGCTCCGGGATCCGGGACCGTTTAAAACGGAACAGTATTGGGTTAATTTCCAACTCCCCACGACCTAGCTCTTTCTACTGAAGTTTTAGCTGGCTGGCAATATTAAGACATAGATAAAGACACCTACCCAATTTGTTAATGATAAGGTAAATTAGTTTTTTTAAGGTTCACCTTTTATAGCTTTAGATTTATTATTAAAATTATACGGTGTTTGAGGTAGTTTGTTGTTTCCTTTTATATTGATATCAAACCACCTGTCCTTTGGGCTTATGTTAGCTTGCCGTATGAGGCAACAAAGGTCATGTAACAGTATGTTCAATAATTTTATTATTCCTGGAAATCATTCTACGTATTTTAAATCTTTTCCTTTTGCTTGTCAGCCAAATCTGACGCCTAAACTCTTCTAATACTATATTCATGTTTTTCGCGTATTTCATGCCATTATATGTTAACTGACTCGCGGAGGTTGCATGTAAGCAGCAAATAGCATGTAGTCTCTACAGTACCTCCTGTCATTACAACTTCTTCTTGTATCAAATCAAATGTCATATATCAAATTAGGCTGAGAATCAGCAGTTTACAAACGTCAGAATTACATAAGACAGTCCCCCAAAACGCCCGCCCTTCACCACTTCCTGGTGCTTTCGCTGGGGAGAAGAAGTGGCGCAACAAACTCCCCAGCAGCACAGCTGTCTCTTCAGTTAGAAAAACTTGCTTCTATACAATAGTAGCAGTAGGCATGCAATATAATACAAAGTATACAAACCACCCATTCCCAAATTCACCACTATGTTATACGATGTTATCTTGTTTATTACAGCCAGATATTACATATTTATTGCCATAAATATGTACCGTTGGCATCTCAGTCACCACACGATCTCCAATACATGTCGTGTATGGTAAACGGAACGGCTTTGGAATATCTTATTGGTCATGTTTCATTGGCTACTCCAGTTTTGTTAAACTCTTGAGTTATGCCGTACATCGGTGCCTTATTCTCTATACATCTTTACAAATAAATAAAATTTAAGTATGTTTGTAATGTCAGAATAACAGCTTTTTACTAAATACACAATAAAACATTTAAATCTTGTCTCTTTGTCGGTCTGTTTGTTCCGGCTAATCTCCGAAAAGACCAAACCGATTTTGACGGGACTTTCATTGGCAGATAGCTGATGTTATAAGGAGTAATTTATAAAATCAAAGGTATCAACGTCACGCGAAAGAAGTCACGGACAGCAGGCTACCCTACTATAAAATGAAAGGCGACTGCGTGTTTGGATTTTTGTTACTCAATCACGCTGTAACGGGTGAAGGGATTTTGGTGCAGATCTAGACCTTAGTATGAATTATAAGCTTTTAAGATTGTAATTATACGATGATTTCTTTTTTGATTCCGTACCCAAAGGGTGCCAATGGGACCCTATTTCTAATGCTCCGCTGTCCGTCTTTCTGTCCACCCGTCCGTCTGTCTGTCACAGGGCTGTATCTTTTGAACCGTTATAGGTAGACACTTGAAATTTACACAGAGTGTGTAAACAACAAATATTAATACAATAACTTAAGCTAAAAATATTAAAGGGGGTCTTCCTTTAATACAAGAAACGTGTTTTTTATTTTATAAAAAACCTTCGTATGCGAGTCCGAATCACACTTGGCAGGTTTTTGCTTGGTATTTATAAAATTACTTGGTGGTATTTATCGTATTCCTAGAGACACTGATTATTCTTCCAAGTTATGAGTAAGCAAACAGTAGCCTATGACGTCTTAAGCCCGACTCAAATCCTCTCTAAAACATTGTTCTTATTCCTCATTTTCCCTTTCAGCTCCACCTAAAAAACAGACGCAATGTACAAAAAACAAAAGTTTAACACAAATACATAAGTTACTAGATGTTCTGCGTTTTACGCACCCAAACCACGTCTTGCAAGGGTGGGCAGATGACAAAATGTCGTATAAAATACAAGGCACGGATACGTTTTGCATGTTTCATAAACCATCAGAAATATGTGTTTAGTGTTTCTACGGTTTTGCCTTTAGAATTTCTTATTGTCGCTTTTTTGACACTACGAGTAAAGAGTACAGACCTATTCTTGGAATGGAAATTGTAAGAGGATTGGAAACTGTATTGGTTTCGGGACGGTGTTGGGAGTTCGAATTATGGGATGGATTTTAAGTTCTTTTTAAATCTTTAACTTAGGATTTTCTAGTAGCAGACTATTACCACTGTCCATATCCTGACTTCACCCAGAGCTGGGCATAGGCCTGTTTCCTTGTGCCAATCCCCACGCTCAACTCCCCACGACCCTAGCTCTTTCTGCTGTAATTTTAGCTGGCTGGCAATATTAAGTTAAAGCTATAGTCACCTACCTAATTTGTTAATGATAAGGTAAATTAGTTTTTTAAGGTTCACCTTTTATCGCTTTAGATTTATTATTATAAATATACGGTGTTTGAGGTAGTTTGTTGTTTCCTTATATATTGATACCAAACCACCTGTCCTTTGGGCTTATGTTAGCTTGGCAACATTGTCGTCTGCCCTTCTCGCCCCCGGACGACCGACATCTCGTTTTCCAGTCCTTGGCATTACTGCGCCTTGCCAGATGTCCTGCCCAACTCCATTTGAGTTCCATAATACGCTTTCTGATATCGAAGACCTTCATGCGTCTTCGTATATCGACGTTTGGAACTCGGTATTAGTCTGATGCCAAGCATGGAACACTCCGTGGCTCTCTTAGCAGACCACAGCTGTGGCTAATGGATTTGGCTTTCCTATTACCACCCGTGTTTTTATAACTTCATTAGGACGAGCAGATACACATGTGTACCACAAGGAGTACAAATTTGTACCAGATCGTCCCTGAGAGAGTACAGACTGCTAAATAAGTGCCCAAGCCAAAATAATAAGTCACTTTTTATGTAGTAAGAGTCTACCATAACATATGGTGTACAAATATTAAAATGTAATTTTATATAACGAAGTACAATTAATTATAAGATTTAATAATTAAAATATGTCCAATATGAATTATTATAATTAGTTAGTCGTTAATTTAAAATCAATGTCAAAATTAAGTACATGTCATCTTGGATTTTTACAATAGGTATTCTATATATTCACCAATGTCATAAAAACAATTATCCAGTAACCAACTTGTCAGCTTTTTCTTGAACATGGGGATAGGAAGTTCCTTAAATGAGTTTGGTAACTTGTTATACACCTGAATGGCATTAACATTTATACATTCCTCCTAAATATTTGCAATCTACATTGAGGTACATTTAATTCGTGTTTGTATTTATTTCGAGCAGAATTACAGAAGAACAGAAGCGGTATTTATAGTTTTGTCCAGTTTAGCAGTCATTATTTAAATACCTTCTCTTACTGACTAAAACCCACCCGTGTTCCTTCCTTAGCCCTTTCTGTTCCAGGGCAGCGGTAACCCTTTCGGACGATCCCGCCGCCCTGGCAGGCTTCGGCCCTATCGGGCCCCGTCCTCTGCTGACTTCTCTTTGAGGCGCGCGTGGAACACAACGCGCCGCGTGGAACACAACGCGCCGTATTTAAATACCTCAGCATAAGATAAGGGTAGAAAAAGCAGGGTAGACGACTTTTACGCAGACATGAGAAAGTCACTTCCTTTGTGAACCCAATATATTAGTCTGACAATGGGATACGATTATTAAGGGCTACATACGAAGTAAATGGCAATTAATATTCCAGCTAAAGTAATACTTATCTATTGCTTAGTTGTAATGTATTGTAATATTGAATAATTAATGAATAATTTGTACTTAATCTGGTGTAAGTTCTATTTAAGGGTGTAGGTCCTGAAATAAAAATGATTTGATATTGATTTCGATAATTCCTATAATTATTCACTGTATTTATACATCGCGTGATTCTGTCTTGGTTTAGCTTTTTATACCACGTCACGTAAGATGAAATGTAGCACAAATTAGCACAGCATAATATTGCTGAAGACACATATATTTACATTTTAAATAAACATTCTGTCGTTAACAAACTCTCATCTAAAACAGAAACACAGCATCATTAAAATTAACCCTTTCTCCACGAGATAGGTTCATAATAAATTCATTGCGAATGACCGACACAGCGAAATTACATATAACAAACCCGCAAAATTAACAATGAAAATAATGTTACATCTATTAATCCCCCCAACACCCTATTAACAAGGGCGGGATTCGTATTAAAATGATAAATGGTTCTAATCATCATTTCTTTCTGGCCAGTCTTTCTAGACCCTCCCCCTTCCCTCTCCTCACCAATTTATTCCTACCTTCAGAAGTACGAGCTTAGTATTTGAGGTGTCTGACTAAAGTGGTCGGTCTTCCCTAAGTTTGGCACTCAGTGAGTTAACTTTTACAAATTGCCACAACAATAGAGTGTGTTAGGCAGCTGAGAAAAGAGATAGATTGTTATACTGATCTGTTTCCTCTTAAAATATTATGTTCATTTAAAGTTGAAGTTGAGATGGATGGTGGACGGCGCTAAGTGGCAGGTAATTGAATGACGTCACACAAATTGAGCGGGAGAGGTGTTTTCTTTTGTTTGAAGAGTGCTGAGGAGTGTTTATGCTGTTTTTGTGATCATGGAAAAGTTTTTATAGCTCCATACTTTCCTGTAATCAACTCGACATTGTTAGAGCCGACCTGTGTATGATTTAAATCATCTGCCTATTCTTTTCCCAACTATGTTGAGGCGGCTTCCAGTCTAACCAGATGCAGCTGAATACCAGTATTTAAGATGGAGCAACTGCCTATCTGATTTCCACAACCCAGTTACTGGGTAATACAATACTCCTTGGTAAGACTGGTTGTCAGACTTTCGGGCTACTGACGACCCGTAACAACTGTCAAACATCCACGAATGATAGCCGGGACCAAATTAACGTGCTTTCCGAGGCAGGGCGAGGTGATTTAAATCACTTTAAATAAGTTAAAATACTTCGAAGCTTTCAACGCTGTAAAAAGTTTCAGTCAATTCAGCCGATTCTAAATCCTTAAATAAGCCATGATGAAAAAGTATCTGTAAATAATTTCTCATTAAATGAAAAACAACGTTTAGTCGCAGACACTGCGCTGCGCTGCGCTAAGAATAGATGGGTATGCATGGAAAAAGTGTATTTAGAACTGTAAATGTAAGTAAGTACCTACTTATTTTCACCAGCAAGTTCATCTGGATACAGCCGGTCGATTCTGTTATCTCACAGTGAGCTGCCAATGACGCCAAACCCTAACATCAGCCGTTTTATTCTGTAACAATCTCACTGTAAAAACTTAGAAGAAGTGACAGAACAAATCTGCAAGTCGAATGATAACTCACTGCACAGATCGACTGGAAATCTTCATCATGATAACAAAGAGAGAGGATAAGCAGCATCCCTGGCGGTTTGATATTATTAAAATTAAAATTAGATTAAGCTTTTTCGTTTAGGAGACGTTGTTTTTGCCGTAATTATAAGGGGTTGAATATCTGGTGATTAACATGCCACCTAATTCGATAGCTTATGAAATATTAACGAGTGTTTCTCGGCTAAACTTGGTTTTGTTACGTTTTTGATTGCAGTTCACTCGCCTTCATAATTGCCTTTGGGATAGGGTTGCGGAGGCATGCCTATAGGATGTTTCAATTCTGCAGTGGGCGGGGAAACTGTAGCGGTCTTATTACAGAACAAGGTTTTCCTTTGACATGGTTTAAACTATCGAGCCATTTTTTGTAATAAGAACATATCAATGAATGACTTACAGTTTTTTATACAAAACTAGCAGCGCCACGCGGTTTCACCCGCATAAGTTCGATCCCGTGGGAATATCGGGATAAAAACTACTTATCCAATTTTTTTTTCTTTAATTTTTCTTCTATACAAACCTTGTCCTGACAATAACAAACACACAAAAAAAGAATTATCCGATTTGGTGCTGTCGATCGGAAGTTATGCGCGTAGGTAGGTACCTACATACATTTCGGTGATTCATTTTTATTTATAGGTATATATACTAATGAGTTAGTCCGGTGTTGTTTATTTTGTGTTGAACATTACATTATTCAGCACCCTAATTGTTTAACACACTATCAGTCACAATATGAATCATTTTGAAGGATCTTGCTAATCCATTGCTTCATATGTTCGAAGAATTTGTCCGCTGAACGACGTAAATAACGCAATTAATGTTGTTGAACTAACAAAATGAAAGCCAACACTATACTGTTAATGTGTTATACAATTACTTAGGGTTCTGAACACAATAAAATTGAGCAGGTTATTTCATTACTGCACGACATTTCAACCAAATCCTGAACAAAGGGCAAACAGGACGCACCACGGCAGCACCCTGTACCCGCGTGTTATTGTTATTGTGATTAAGGGCACAAGTACGTACAGCAGCCGCCCGTGACAGTTACCCTCAAACGTGCATTAATATTACAATGGCTACCACGTTCCGTGAGGTGGTAACTCGCTCGGAGTTACATTGGGAAGGCCGCCTCGGGAGCCGTTAGCTAACTTTCTTGGACGGTACAGGTGAGATGGAAGTGTTGAGTATTGTCTCTGTCTCCGTGTGGCCAAAAAATTAAGTACTTAATAATAATACCAGCCTCTTATTGTCCCACTGCAGAGATGTTTCGAGCATTGGTCACCACGCTTACACAAGAAAGAAAAAAAATGCATGAATTGGTAAAAAAAAATACGTCTTGATAGTTAAAAAGAACAGAAAACAATGAATATAATGCCAAAAAGGCCTCAGCTTAGCCTTAATGTCTGATGACAGCACAAGGTGTACACCTGACGCTGATTTTCAGCAAGACGGGTTGATCTAATTATAATTCCATATTTCCTCACGATGTTTTTTCTTCACCGATGTCGGTACTGACATCAAGATAAATTCAGAAAGTACGTATGCATAGAAAAGCCACATAGGTACTCACCCGGATTTTAACCCACAGCTTCATGGGAGGCGAAGTCTTACCTATTGAGCCATTACTACGAACTTACAAGGTTTTAGGAAGCTATTGAAAAAGTCTTTAAAAGATAAATATGAGTCTAGTTACGGCTGGATCTTGATATTCCTGGAGATTAAAGGTACCTTCAAGTATGCTGGCCTACTGGTTACTGTAAAGTAAACAGGGTGACAGGGACTAAGACGCACAACCTTCAGTACCTACATGTTTCTGAACCCCCATGCGTTAAAATTTTTCGTTGGTTATAAAAAAATTGCTCTGCCATACATTTTGACCGCGTAGGTTGCACTTCTCTATAAGACAGCTGACTTTTTTTGGGCTGATAACCGCTGATAACCGACGAATAATTTCTATGGTCTAGAATCATGTACTGAATTCATCGTTTAAGTTTGCGCGTCGATGTCCCTGCCACCCTGTATAATGGGAGCTAGTTTTGATTAGACCCACTTGTGACTTTGACACCAATTACAGTGCGGCCGAAGAGATAGCGTTCTTGACACTTGTCAGTTTTGTACAAACGAATACGTGTTTTGCGAATTTGATCGTTATTACCTACTAGAATTATCGCACTTACCCGTGTCAGGAACGCATTCTATTGAAGGCCGGACTGTAGGTTACTTGTAATAATATTCCTCCTTAGTTCCCTTTCCTATGAAGTCATTATGACTGACTTGACTTTTCAAACACATAATCAGCCTATAATGTGTCCACTGCAGGGACTATAGGATTTGCATTTCTAAGGCAGGGACACAGGCCTCCTGTCTGTGAGATGGAGTGGACCGTAATTCACCACGCGGGCCCAGTGTGAGTTGGTAGATGTCACATGCCTTTGAATTTTTGGTTCTAGGACATACCGGTTTCCTCACGATGTTTTCCTTCACCGTTTTGAGAGGAGTGGGAATGAAAATATTCACACAAAGTGAAACGCATGTTTGCGTTCTAACCTTCAACCTAGAACTCTTAAGCCACTGCCGTGGCCACCAGTGCTCCTTCATTTGAAACGCAGTAGGTTCCTACCGAAGACAAAGAACAAGTGGATACAAGCACAGGCAAGTAATTGTGAACGATTACAAATTAAGTACCACTTAAAATTCCCATCCAATTATCGAAAGTTAATTTAACCAAACTCCAATCAAATTGAGCACTGTCGAATATAAGCTAGAAACCGATTTGTAACATAAGATACATTACATTGAATTATAAAATTAAATTAGTGAATCCGACTGCGACCCCAGCAAGTACCATCTAATCGGCATCCTATGGTCTCTATAAAATCACATTAGGGCCGATGTGTTCGCCTCGGGGCTACTGAGGGCCGGCGCAGCAATAAATTGCGCTGGATGAGACGTTAGATCGATGTGTTTTGTTCGTGGTTCTGACGGTTTGTTGTGGGTAGGTTAAACTATTATACTTTTAAACTACTATTTTAAAAATGGCGCATTTAAGTGTACATTTATAAATTGAAGTCGCTTTTCTTTTCTTTCTTCGGGATGAGCTGGACCCCTTCAACAAGAACTGCCGATCGATTCTGCAAAAAATCTCACCGTGAAACGTTAGGTGAAGTGAGCTTAGAGTGAGCTGTCAATAGTGTCAATCCCTAGCATTAGTTGGAATGACAGCTCACTCCACGCTCACTTCACCTAAATTTTCACGGTGAGATGGTTACAGAATCGCACTGCTGGTCCTTAGCAGCTTAGGACAGAGAGCAGTAGGAAGAGAGTAGGGAGGCCTTTGCCCTGCAGTGGGACAGCGGCTGATTTTTTTTTGCCCAAAATGGAAGAATTGGACATGCCTGACATGTGGTTTCAACAAGACGGTGCCACATGCCACACGGTACGCGAAACAATGGCCCAATTGAGAGCCGCCTTCGGTGAACAGTTTATCTCACGTTTTGGGCCCGTCAATTGGCCGCCTAGATCGTGTGATCTAACGCCTTTGGACTATTTCTTGTGGGGCCATGTTAAGGCTCATGTCTACAGGGATAAACCAGCAACGATTGACGCACTGGGAGCCAATATTCAAGCATTTATTCGTGATATACCGGCTGATATGTTGGAGAGAGTGTGCCGAAATTGGGCCTTGCGAATGGGCCATCTAAACCGGAGCCGCGGCCAGCATTTGCATGAAATCATCTTCAAACATTAAATTATATTGATCGTTCTATCGATTCCAATAAAGATTTCATCAAATTTTTCAAATTTATTGTTTTTTTTGAAAATCAAATCCTATACCTCTTAAAAAATCACCCGTTAGATACTCTTTTTTTTAACTAACCAAGGAAAAGAAAATGCCTTTATTAAGCCTAAATTATTGCTCACACCCACGTCCTATCTCTAAAACTTCGGATCGCACCATACAAAGGATCCTCTTGACGCTTCCAGTAACTTTATGTCCCTCTAATCCATCTTCTGCTCACGTTTTTGCAGATTAAAAATGTAATTAATTTTTTATAGCTTGCTCTATTGGCTTGTGCAAATGCTGTGTGTTATTTTTAGGTCGCAAATACCTCGGGAGACCGTGGCCAGGATTATGGGGTTCAGCCAGCTCCGCGCCATGATTAGTTTACTTTACATTTTGGATCGGCGAATATTTTTTATGGATTATTGTGTAGTACAAATCTTCTTTTTCTTACAGAATTGATAGTACTTTAAGTATTTTTATACAGCCTAGTTGAGATTAGAGACTGCTGCTCTAGTGGTTGTGTAGCGGCATCTACACAGCCACATGTGCATCGCACTACGCATCATACAGACGTTGTCAAGCAAAATCCTGCATCGCGCAAGCAGAGTTTACTGCGCGACTAGCATACTCGTATACATATTATACAACAGCACATAGTTATATACAGGGTGGGCCATTTAGTGTTTTGAAGTACCGATTACTTTGACTTTGAAAGGTAGAATGACCTTCATTTTTTGACAGGAAGTTATTAGTTTTATGTTTGACTTTAATAGCAAAATGGGACGATCCACCCTCGAACAAAATTGGGAAATATTAAAAACTTACTTCCAAAGTAACTTAGTGAGTCTTTAACGCAAACTGCAAGAAATTGCATACTATGCAAATTTAAAATTTTAAATGGCCCACCCGTTACAACCGCCCGACATGAATCATCGGGCAGTTGACCACTAGACACGATACCCGTCTGGTCGGAGAATCCTCCCTTTTCTATGGAGTATGAGTTAACTTTACACCCTGTTTCTCATACATCTATAGTCGCAAGCGCTACTACTGAGAATGAGGTTCTGAATTCGATTCCTAGGTTGGGCAAACTGGCAAAGTAATATTGGGTTTTTCGACCAGGGATTTCTCAGTAGCATCCCGGAGTCTGGATTTGTGGCTAGTTTATGGCAATAGGCTCTCCCCCTATTACAACTGGCGAAATGTGGGTGTAGAATAGGGTACATCTCTGCCTGCCCTTTCGGAGAACACAGGAGTGATGTAATGTTATAGAATAGTTAGCCACTTTAATTACGGCATCAGTGGAATGATTTATGTTCCACATCACATCGACTGCTAAGGAGTCCTTCAGGCGCCTTGGCTTTGTTTTATGGAACTGTCGTGACTTCCATAACCCCCACGTTATCAAGCTTGTTTTTGGGGCATTGGTCCGTAGAAAGCTTGAGTCTAGTGCGTGCGTATGGAATCCTTTTGAGAAGCAGTATGCGTTAACTTTAGAAAAAGTTCAAAAAGCATTCCATAAATACCTTAACAAGCACTTGTACGGGTTTTATTCTCTCTTGTATCCCACTAAATTCCTGTTGAGTTGCTTAAGTTTCAATTCTCTAGAAGTAAGACGGTCGCGCGATCAGATGACTGTTATATTTAAAATTCTTAGGGGGATTATTGATGTTCCTGATCTCCATAATGAAATCTGCAATCTATTTGTCCCAGACCATTACTGTCGTGGCAGAAAACACCTCCTACTGGTGGTTCCAACTTGCCATACTGTGGCACACTCCAAGTCACCTATTCCTCGAACACTAACCACTATTAACGCTCTCCTGGACTCAAACACACATTTTGATATGTTTGCGAATGAATGGAAGATGATATTGTCAGAATGTTGGAATTTTGTGAGAAGAATGCATGACTGTGTTAAATAAATTATATTATTATGTTTAAATAGTGTAATTGGCTTCGGCCGTTCTATTTAATATATTTGAGAACATTTTTATAATAAACTAGCTTTTGCCCGCGACTACGTCCGCGTGAAGCAACTTTCATACATTTTTTTTTTCCGTAAGAACCATACTCGTACTTCAAGGAATATTCTGTTCTCGAGATTTGCGCTTAGCAACACATTCAGCGATTTATTTTTATATTATAGATAATAATGTTCTCAAAGATACGGTTTAAGACATTTATTTCTCAAAAAGAATACAATTCACTTAATATGAGAAATACAAGGTAATCTTAAAACTAAATATAAGAATTACTTATGGTGAAGGTAGGTACATATGTAAATAAATTAGTTGTTAGACACACATTTCTTACAGTGTTGCAGGTAAAAGGAAAAAATTGGTTTACTATTACATATCGATTCTTGATGGCAAGTCAATAGCAATTACACATTAAACTATTTATATGAACTGTAATGTTTCGGAAATACAGGGTAGGTAAGGTATTCTAGTTTTTTTTTAGTACTTAGCAAGTTAGTAAATAATAATAATTTGATGAGGATGTAAATTAAATTCTTGTGGTGTGTTAAATTTAAAACCTAGAGAAAGCTTTCAAGATGTGGTGCTTTATAGTTCTTTTGTATAAAGTAAAGGATTGTATATCTTTAATGTCATTAGGTAATGTGTTATACAACTCTGCTCCTTCGTATAGTATATTTTTCCTTCCGTAATTAGTTCGTGGTGGTCTTAAGCAAATGTTGTTTTTTCGTCTGGTGCTACGTTTTTGTGTTTGTCCTTTTTTTGTAAATATTATTTTTGAGTGTATATTTTTATTTAATAGCTTATGTACAAGTATGCATGTGTTATATTTATATATCTGTGATAGCGTCATCAATTTAGTTTCTTTATAAATTTTTTCAGTCGGAGTTAGGTAGTGGTAATGGAATAAGAGTTTTATTATTTTGTTTTGGCATGTTTCAATTTGTTTTAAATGTGTTTTAGCTGCAGTGCCCCACACCTCTATAAGGTATTCCAGGTGAGGTTTTACCATAGAGTTGTAAATGATATACCTAACAGATGTCGGCAAGCAGCGGACGATCCCTCGAAGCGCGCCCATGACAGAAGATAGTTTAGACCTTAACTTATCTAGATGTATCTGCCATGTCAGATGTTTGTCTAGGTGGAGACCAAGATACTTCTCCGTAGAAACTTGGGTTATAGGTTCGTTATATATGTATAGATTAGAGTTGTTTACGACTTTTTTGTTCCTAGCACTAAAAATAATGTAGTTTGTTTTAGAGGCATTAACAGTAAGCAAGTTGTCTTGGAACCATCTAGAGAGAGTGTCCAGATCTTGTTGTGCTTGTTCAATGACATCTTCGATATTGTTTCCAAATAAAAAGAGACTTGTGTCATCAGCATAAAGTATTATGTCGCCTGCCAAGTTTAGGTTATGTATGTCATTCACGTATAATATGAACAACAGAGGGCCAAGAATGGATCCCTGCGGTACGCCATAGGTTAAAGTTTCGCAGCTACTGTGCATATCACCAATCCGAACAATTTGTTGTCTATTAGAGAGATAAGACCGGAACATGTCGTGGGCAGTATCTCTGATACCAATTTCATGCAGTTTTTGGAGAAGGAGTACATGGCTAATTGTATCAAATGCCTTTTTCAGGTCAATAAATAAATATACCAAGTGCTGCGCATTTTTCATCGATATTGTTTTTCAGATTGGTCACAAGGTCAATTGTTGCAGTTAGAGTGTTGGATTTTGCGCGGAAACCATATTGTTTCTTAGAGAGGAAGTTTATAGTTTTGAGGTAATCATCTAGACGTTTATGTAATATTTTTTCGAATATTTTAGATATTAATGGGAGGACAGAGATAGGGCGATAATTACCTGGGTCAGTCTTTTTTCCCGACTTAAAGATAGGACTAACTTTCGCTATTTTCGAAGATGCAGGTCCGGACCACTTTGATCACTCGTGGTCTAGGGGCCTAAGTCGAACGAAGATACGGGCCTATCCGAAAATAGCTCGATACTTCGTAATAAACTCTGCTACCGATAACTTTCTGAACATCCCGGTAACTTATCAGGTCATCGGTGTTTTTTTCTATTTGCTACGCCCGGTAACTTTGTCTGCCGGGCAAAATCTTAGTTCGGGACCCGAACTAATCGTACATTCGTACGTGATAAGGATTAGGAAATGCCCGTACCACCACGATACCACGAGGAATTCTGTATGGGCTGCAGAATGGGTCGCACACACCTTGTATGTTAGCTTGAATGACAAGTCACGGATAGCCAAAGATGATGGTTTATTGAATATATTTAACTACCACGTAACTAATACTATATGAGTGTTGTGTGAACGAGTACAGCTGACTATGAACGCTGATCGTGTACCTACTGTCGCGTTACACTATTATTTTTTACAAGGCAACGGAAAAGTGCTGATCTATGCAATGTGCGCGTGCCTTGTACGATACATGACTCGTACAAATTCATTTGACGGATCTGATCTAAGCTTTTTATACAAGTTGTGTCTGTGGCGCATACATTTTAGTAATCCTTGAGTAATCCAGGGTTTAATCGGCCTGCGTCTACGTGAAGTTGAAATAGTTTTAGTGTTACTGGATAATGCTAGGAAAAGTGGTTCCATTAAATATTTAGTAGCCAAATTGGGACCTTTCGTTGCTTAAACGGCATCGCAACTTATGTTGCAAATGTCATTAGTAAGCTAATCCTTATTTATTTTTGTAATTTAGAGTTTTGATTCTATTTAGTGACAACGAGAGTAAAGCTCCAAAGTGATCTGTGACCGTGTATTCTAGCACCATGACTGTGATAGGGAAAGAAGTCTTTATATTGGCGTCATCAAGACATATAGATCCATATGTTTCCAACGCATTTCCTGGGAAAAGTCCGTGGTGAGCTAGTAAATCAAAATAGTCCAGTGAATAAGCCTCTTTATTATTGCGTGAAATATCAATATTTATGTCTCCCATAATTACAATGTGTCTAAACTATTTAAGCTCACTTATAACACTGTCCATAGATTGTATACATTTTGAGGGATCTTTAAATGCATAGGGCCTGTACACAGAAATTATGGCTATATCAGCTCCAACCGTGACTGTCAAACAGTTCGCTTCGGATACGACGGGTTCTTTATATACGATTGGATAGATCTTGGGAGTGCTGCCGCTTGAGTTCTTATATTTGCCACTAAGGAGGTACAGTTGAGGAGGTAAACAAAGTCGGAAGGTGGTACCCGTGGTGCTGGCGTGCAATGCAAACCATTGTTAGGTACTAATATAATACACAATTATCCATTGCGTAACACACTATTAGTAACAATGGCTTTTATTTTGACACCTCAACAACATTACATTCATTATGTATACGTTGTTGAGCAGACAAATATTTGGAAAAAAAAAATTTCGACACTCATCAATCTGACGTGCATAACGTGTTATACAATTAGGATGCAGGATCTTTCTGAGGAACATCACCAAATAGGATCACTTATATTATGACCTCCTAGGGCGTGAATATTAAACTATTAATATTAATATTCCCGGCAGTGCGGTAGTTACAATTACTATTCTTAAAAATTAAAAGAGAATTTTTCATTTTTATTATATATTATGGTTTTTTGGGTTTTATTTAGGTAGGTAAGTCATATCTCATCTCTATCGTGCCGTTGATACAAACGCCTTTGCATTTGTGAATATTAACATTGTTTAAATAATTGAGGTTCGATTAAATACATGAACTTTCCGTATTTAATCGACCCATTTGGTCAGTGTGCCCCAGCTTACTGCGACCTACTCGGCTCACGTGTGGTTCTTCACATTCCTAACTAACTTAACCCTGTTTCGTAGGGGTACCCTAGCTAAGTCGCAGCGACCAACTGTGAGAAAAGGTCAGAAAGTTAAAAAGAAGAGCATCTGAAAAGGTCAATAAGTTTTTAGAGGATTTTTCATTTTTTAATTTCAAAAGAGGCCGAATAGTACGCCACGCCAGTGGCAATGACATCATACGTCGCGGCTGCTCCGGTGCGGAAAATCTCAATCGGCGCAAATACATACTCCAATCTTTTTGGAACTTATATATGTTCGAGCCGTTTGGGGTTGAAACATTAGGGCCATGTGGTCCGAGTGACTTAGTTTTTCGAGACATCGTCAAGCGGTTGGTCGACTCTTCACGTGACCAGAGAGCTGGCCTATTTTTTGGCCAAAGAATCAACATTGCCTTTCAACGTGGTAATGCCGCCAGCCTTATGGGATGCCTTATGCCTTTGTCAGGCACTTTTCCTATTGACAACGATGCGGACGATTTTTTTCATATCATGGAAATGCTATATAATAATGTGTGACCTCACTCTTCTCAGTATGGACACTTTTTCGTGTGACTAAGTAGGGTAAGGGCAAATCTAGCAATTTAAATCTTAGAAAGACAGATTTTTATGACGGCCGTTTCTATTACGATGGAACCGCTTTTCTAGGAAACCAAAGCTTCACAGAGAGCAGAGAGCATGAGTGCCGCATTCGGTGCGGTAGCGAGGCTATTGTATTGGTAAAAAAAGGAAGTGTTGAAAAACTAAAATTGTAATTCTTCGAGAAACAAATGTACACAACATAAGTTTTGTTGTTTTAGGTCAAGAAAGTTCTGTTACATATATTATTATTATTTTTTAGAGGAATGTCCACAGAGTTTCGTCATGGCCGTTCTCATCCATAGGAACCTATACGCTCTGAAATGGGCAACTAGCTTCACTTTCTAACTCAAACTGCCTGATTCCTTGGTAAATGATAATTTACAGGCGATTCTATTGCAAAAGTTCTACAGCATGCTGAAAACTAAGACCAGTAATGCCATCTCATGGTGCAACTACGCAAAATTTAGGGGTGGTAGGGCCCGCGACAGTACAAAATAACAAATGCAAGTCATTTGCAAACCGACATGAACCTTGCTTGAGGCGCCATCTGTCTAAACGTAGAGCAGTCCGTCTCACGAAAGAAGCCCCGCGGCAATAAGTGGAACTAATTATTATTATATAGCTAGCAACATTCTTAGAATACCCCTCCTGCCTCAGACACTCTTTCTCTCATTTTACCTGTAAAGTTGTTGAGATAACTAAATAAATAATGAAGGGCAAGAAGTTATTTCATTATAAAAAAAACTGGATAATACTCTTCAAAACCATAAAGTTTATTTTTAGTAGCTGGTAACTTCACTTACTAGAATTATCATCAAAATGCCAATGGCCGCTGCTAGTCCTGTTGTGGTGACAAATTAAATTATTTTTAATTATTATTTGTTACAAAATCGTCGTTACTTATAGTTTTGGGTACAGATATTGTTTGCTGAGTTATTCAAAATGTATTTTAAGTTAATCGTGCTGATTTTCGCTGCGACTTGTGCCGTTTTTGTGTCTGTAAGTATGGAAAATATTTCTTTCAGACGTTTATGTGCTGTTTTCCGTCTGTTGTTTTGAGCTACTTTAACTAATTTATATCAATATTTGAATCATTCGTTTTATTGACGGGCTTATGATGTTGAAGTACTCTAGGCTGCATTTGGTGTTGATATTTTCCATGAGCTTATAGTGTCGTTTTTCTGCGCAACTTTCAATAGACTCTTCCCTCCTTTCTTTCTCCTTTTAATTCAATGAATCTCAAAATCTCTGTTTTATTGCATTTTGATAATGACCGTTGTTAGAACCTTCCTTCATTAATCCAACTTGGTTAAATCCTACCACTTCAGTTGCATTTACATATTTTATTATTTGCATTCTTTTGGTACTAGGTAGTTTGCATTTTAATTAATTGAACTATTTTTATACTAATTTTAGAAGGAAGGCGACGCCTATCTAGTTGGTCCCACCATATTATTACATTTTGTTAAGATCTTTACGGTAATAGGGAATGATACAGATCAGATTCATATTAACTTGAGGACAAAATATCTCTTCACTGTTAAAAAATACCATCACTGGACATTGTTCAGATTTGATGGTCTATCATAACATAACATGTATGTGATATTGGCAAATTTGTGGTCTGTTCTACAAAAATCATTAACCGGTTAAATACCGTGATTACAGAAACAATTAAAAAGCCATTGTGTCTTGTGTGGACCCATGTTCTGGCCATATAAAGGGTTAATGGATAGTTGAAGGCAAAACTGTTTATTAATTGGGAAAAAATCTAAATCGTGAGACTGTTTTCCAACAGGAAATCTCAATCACACAGCATTTTGAAATCTGAACAATATAGGTTACTGATGGCCATTGTTATATTGTTTCAATAAAAATGTGAGTTGGAATAATAAAAGTACCAGCCTAGGCTATTACAGTCACATTTGTACTTGTCCAGTTTAAAACTTGCATCCTAGTACTTAAGAATGTACTATCCTATCAGTAAAGATTTCTCATCATAAAATGTGTTTGTGAACATAGCTCATTTTCACTTTATTTTGTAACTTGTTACCAATTCAACTAATGGTATCTCACCTTTAATCATTAAGTTATATGTCAGTGCTGTGCACTTTGTAAGTGACAAATTGACAATACCAAAAACTGTATATGATTTTTGTTTGTGTGTGTTTTAGTGAGTTAGTAGTTGAAGTGCCACGGCACTTCAACTCAATCGGCCATAAATAAACAATGAAAGGCAAAGTACACTTTTCCTTTATTGTGCAAATAAGCCATTGTTCGGAAGAAACAGCCATTCATGTTTCACCTTACTTTTGCAATTCTATTCTTATTACAACATATCAGAACATCATGCCTGTAATCCCTGAAGAATTAGGCAGATGTACCTTTAGCCCATACTTATGCATAAGTCCCATGTAATACTGGGCAAGTCTATTGACATCAACAAGGCACAGATCCAGACTGGGCTGCTACTCAGAAATACCTAATGGAATAACCCAATAACACTGGCCATCCTGTCAGCAGTAGCAATTGCAACCACTAGGACTAGGCAAACAAAGCAGTTGGTTATTACAATATTACAGGGTGGCGTGACATCAACCCTACTGCGCTGAAATTTATTGTTGGTTATTTTAATAACCGGTTCAGAATCATGTACTTACTGAAACCAATGGTAACAGGTTGCAAGTCAATATCCCTGCCACCCTGTATGTTATAGTTAACAAAGCCTTTAATTAGGTAAAAATCACTTACCAAACAAAACCTAACATTATCTTAATTACCGCATTACAGGGACATTCTTATGAAGATTACCGTTGCAAATGTGTCTGCCCAAGCCCAGCCGCTGTGCTGAACAACACCGCGGGTGCTGACCGGAGCCCTTTTATGAAGTCTGCCAACGTACCACCAAACAAATGGTAAGAAAATAATTTAATTATCAAGGGCTGATCTTTCAATAAAACTCAGTTTGAAAATATAATTTATACAAAAGCTGTTATAACATCAATTTATTTGTTGCTGATACCTGAAGATGGAAAAATCTGCCCTCAGATAACAATTAAAGCTTTTTATATAATTTTTTTTAATAACGTTTCATTATTCTGGCCCAAATGGCCTTTTTTAGGGTTCCATTGCTAAATAGTTATATTTTCGTCATGTTCATTCTTCTGTCCCAGAGGTCACGCCGACATTTTACTTGGAGACCTTTGCACTATATCACTGAAAATTGGAAAGAAGGTGTATTCTGTACATCGTGTAGCGACATTATGAAAATGAGTTATATGAAAACAATTGTAGCGCCCGTGGGATATTTTCCGACATCCACGCGGGCAAATGCTAGTTTATAATGAAATGAGACAACTGCCTAAGGCCTATGTCAATGCTCTCTGCTGCGCTTGAGTCACCTCAATAGTTTAATGGCTCAGAAGATCTCTCAATCAGCAATGCACTGCTTATGCCATTGTAGTCACACTATTTGTTCAATTTCTCTGAATGTAGATGCATTTTGCAATTGTGTTCTCATTTAATGCATTTTGCAATTGTGTTCTCATTTGTTGCATTCTACTGCTTTGTTGTGTATTTGATATGCTATTTCATTGCTTCCTGCTAATGTTATATAGTAGAACTTTTATTCAAAGCCATAACTGTCACATTTAGGCTCAGGTCAACATTACTTAGCTCGTGTTTTGAATTTGACATGTTCTTGTCTCTAGACAGGAATAACGCCTAGTCAAAGTGCGTGCTAAGTAACGTTTATAGATCTCAGCCTACTTTGTGCTGCATTTAGCTAATAACTTGCTATCCTATTTGACTAAGTGACTTATTGTCTGAAGAATAAATTAGCATCCTGATCCTGGTCAATGTCGTAAAAGGTGATAAAGCAATAGTAGCATCTTTGGGTATAACAATAGACCTCATGTCCTTCCTTGCTTTAGTCACACATTGTGCAAGAACAATATTATAGTCTTTGAAGAACAGCCATCCGACTTGAACATGTTCCCCTTTATTCATAAACGTTGCTTAAAGTTAAGCAGTGATTAGCGACTGTTTAACCATACATTTTTGACGTTTAAGCGTTACTTAACTTTAGTCATCGTTTATGAATAAACCCCTAAGAAACCAACCAATATCATGAATGACTTCACGAGTCAACACGAGTCAAAGGTTTGGCTAGGTTATGTTCAGCGGTGGATACTCTGACTGATACTTATTAGCTGAGCGAATCAAATCACTATATTGGCTTTTTGGTCGGATGTCCTGATTTGTGTCAGCTGGTAGCAGCTGAATGAGAATAGCATAGAATTTTGGCATCTGTTTAGAGGGGCCCATGTCCAGTATACTGCTATATGCAGATGATGATTTTCTGTTAAACTAGTTGCAAATGTTTATAATTTGATCGTTGCAAACGAGGTGGAATGTAATTTAAATCATAATATGTACATAAATATTCCAGGATAGTTGAACGTTAGTCGATTAGTTTCGAGTTGACTGCAGCATGAAGCCAGAAGGCCAATTCTCGTAATTTAAAACGTTCAAAATCTAGTCGCAGTAAATAATAAATAAATAAATCCCTGGACATTTCACACAGCACCATTTGTCCCAAGCTAAGCAACCTAATGCTTGTGTTATGGTAACAAGATGGCTGATAAACTACTTATATACAATTTTTTTTTGTAAATACATACATATTATAGATAGAAAAACACCCAGACTCGGAACAAATACATGTAGGTCATACAAATATTTGTTCCGTGCGGGAATCGAACCCAGTGTCATCTCGGCGACAAACAAATGTCAAAAACTTGTCAAAATGTAGGGAAATTTGAGGTATTTTTGACAGATTGAGACTGAGATCAGACTGCGAACGTTCTTAAAATTACGAGAATTGCCCCTCAGATGTCCGCTGTTATAGCGTGTATCCGAGCTAATTCACCCATTTCATAGCACTCGTGTAATTTTAACTGCTAGGGCACTTCAAAAGTGCAACTGTTCTATGTGGATATTTTCTTAGCAATGCGATTATGTTTGTGCTCTGCTTGTACAATTTCTTTGGCCTTTTAACAGCGATTGACAGCCTATTATATAGATAGACGATAGACTTTTACTGAGAGGAGGCCTGTGACCAAGCAGTGGGAACATACTAGGCTGATTATGCATGTGTCCTATCCAAATTTCATAAGTTCATAGAAAACACCCAAAGAAAAAAATAACTTCAGTTCTGTCCGAATTTAGCGCGATTTCCAACGAACAGCATTTCGTTTTCATGTAAATATATAGAAGCAATTAAAAAAGAATTTTTTTCAATGCCTGTGTCCAACTGTAGTATAGTGTTACGGTTAACCTGGGGTAGCATTGAAAATATTATGTGATGTTAATAATAAAACGCACCTATTGCCAACCAAAAACAATTCTAAAAACTTCATACTAACAAACCTCAGCATCATTATTCTAAAAGCAAAAATAAGTATGAATAAGTGCTATAATCACCTGGCATTACTATGCAAATTATCGCCAATAGTAGTTGCAATTGAAAATCTAAACAAAATTGACTGAATGCGATTTAGTTTTTATTCATGATATGCATCTCTGAAATGCGAATGTCACATGGCCCCCGGCTGCTTTGCGCTCATAGTATTGTGACATAAATAACACGAAAGATACAAAGAATATTTCCTGTGTTTACAACCTATTTTCCCGTCGGCGTAAAACCTAACAATACATATTATACAAAGGCTTCGTATCATTATTCTTATGAACAGCCACTGTTATTATAAAAGCGATCAGCACCCTAATTGCGTAGCACACTGCTTCATTTATGTTCGAAAAATGTGTTTCCTCAACAACCTAAATAACGCAATGAATGGTGTTGAACTGTCAAAATGAAAGTCAAGCAATGACTTTAATTTTTTCATTTTGACAGTTCAACACCATTCACTGATAGTGTGTTACGCAATTACTAAGCGGGTGAGATTTATCACGAAACGCACATGATGGCACTTGCATGTTTTTGTTTCTTTTTTTTTTTACTTTGTAATATTAGTTCTGCGTTCACATCGCTAGCGCCTGCTAAAACACGCATTGATTCGTATTCTTTAACTTTTTTCGGACAGCAACTGTGAATCCGTGATCCTACCGCGCGTGGCTGACCAGATCAAGGGTCGGGAGCAAGAGTTCTGTCCCCGCTGCGAGTGCAAGTACGAGAACAGGAACACAACCATTATCAAGGTACGTTGGCATCCTGCATTCAATTGAACCTAACTGGTGATGCATCTGACAGTTTGTTGTTATGTAGCAACGGATCTATAATCTAGTCTAGTCGTTGTTAGTCACTTGAGGACTAAGTGTGCATACACACGAGGGACACGGGTCAACGGCAGAGGCAAACTGCAGCCGTCGACGACGTGCTGCTCGTGTTTTTGAGCACCATACTCAAATACACGAGCGCCACGTTGTAGAAGGCTGCAGTTGACTCTACCGTGTCTACGAAAACTAATTAGACTTTTGTAACACAATCCTCTTCAAGGCTAGCGTTGCATCCCTGAGATCTTGAGAGCATACTGGTTTTCTGTGCAGTAACAGCTACGTAAAGGCTCGAAGAGGCTCCTGGGCGTAAAACATCACGCTTTTGGTAAATCAAAGGCCTACTCGATATTTAACAAGAATAATAGCATAAGGACTAGCAACTCAAAATAGCTTGGTGTAGTAAACGAGGCTTGCTACCTAATGTAAAGGTGAGACGAAAGTTGCTTTATCACAAAAATAACAACTAATTGGTTCCTATTAAATGCTTCATCGCGGCAAACCAAAACGAACGAGAGACGAACTTGACTCCTATCGAATAGTAATCAAGGAAAAGGGAGAGGGTCCTTTGGCCTTTGTCCAGATAGAGTAACGTTACGGGCTAGATTGAAGCCGAAATAGTAAGGGTCACGGAAATCCGCAGGATTCTGGCAAAGCAGGACCTGTAGTTGTGGAGATGTCCTATGTCCAGCACGAGGCCTCTGTCGGGGGAAATGATGTTTCTAGAGTGAATGTGCTACTTTACTTACATATACTCTCGCCTTCTTCCTATGGGGGTAGGTAGAAACTACAGAACTCCACCTGCTACGGTCCTTACTTAGGTAATCCTTTTGCTTCGTTAACGTTCATACATCAGCACCCTAATTGCGTAACACACAATCAATCTCAATCTGAATCATTTTGAAAGATATTGCTAATCCATTGCTTCATATGTTCAAAAGATGTGTCATGTGTCTGCTCAACAACGTAAATAACGCAATGAATGTTGTTGAACTGTCAAAATAAAACCGATTACGATTGATCGTGTGTTACGCAATTAGGGTACTGGTCATACAAGCACGCCGGTTGCGAGTACTACGCATGCGCACCTGACCTTGTTGAAGAACATCACCAATAAGGTCACTACATTTTATGTCCTCCTAGGGCGTCCCCTCCCGGCGTCTCACATCTGCCATGTGCTACTTTATAACAAGAAATATAAATCATCCTCTGTCTAGCCTTTTCCCAATTATGTTGGGGTCGACTTCCAGTGTAACCGTTTGCAGCCGCATGCCAGTATTTTACATGCAGCTACTGTCTATTTTACCTCCACCAACCAATTAATGTGTAACACGAGACCCCCTTGTGAGCCTGGTTGTCAGAATTTCGGGCTTGTGACTATCCGTAATGACTGTCAAAGATCTACGAATGACAACCGGGACCTACTGCTTCGAGATATTATTGAGGTACAATATTAAAAATGCTGTGACCCTCAATTTCCAGGTGGTGGTGATTATCGTCATCTGGGTCATCATGTTGCTGGTGGTGTACATGGGCTTCCTCATCTGTCTGGACCCGCTTATCAACAAGCGCGCAAAGGCCTCGTACCAGGAGCACACTAATGAAGACGTAAGTTTACTTAGATCTATTTGAGTTTAAGCATGGCTATAGCGGTCAAAGCCCGTTCTCTAATATGTCTTTATAGTATGGAGAACATAGAGCAGCCTCGGCGGCCGCTGCTAGAGGCAGCCTTATCAAGACTTTCCATACAAACAAAGCGTGTCGCCATTTACTCGTAATAAGACATTCATGACGTATAGATTCTGACGGCTTTTGGGGCCTTAGCACACCTCAGCCGCGAAAATAATAATGGGAAACCATTAACGAATTCCGTTAACATACATTATGTCGCGATTCGAGTAGCGAAACATCAAGTATTGTAGTCATCGGAGCAAAATTTTGTCGCGTTTGATAACAATATAAGGTCTACTACGGACCTCTTAGATTAGTTTTTCCGTAAAATCAACATTTATTGTACAAAAAAAATGAAGTTTCGGTTTATAAACTTGTCGACTGCCACAGATATTTGCGAAACAAACGCGGCACCGCTACAAAACAGCGGACTGAGCGCGGAGGTGTAACTGGCTCCCGAACAGACCGGCGAAATCACGCGGGAAAATAATAATAATAATATCCCTGGACATTTCACACAGCACCATTTGTCCCAAGCTAAGCAACCTAATGATTGTGTTATGGTAACAAGATGGCTGATAAACTACTTATATACAATTTTTTTTTTTTGTAAATACATACATATTATAGATAGAAAAACACCCAGACTCGGAACAAATACATGTAGGTCATACAAATATTTGTTCCGTGCTGGAATCGAACCCGCGACACGCAGCGCAGCAGTCAATCGCTTAACCACTGCGCCAACCGTGCCGTCAAAATGATAGAATCATAATCAAATCTGTGCATTGGAACAAGCTTTTTAGCTTCTGATTTACTTATCGTACAACGGTCAAGTCATCACTAAATTACTATTCCGCGGCGGAGATGTGATAGCCGCCTGAATGGCGGGGATGACAAACGTTTTGCGGTCAACGCACTTTCGGCACCACGATTTTTATTAGTACTGCCGTCCTTAGACATCGGCGCATCGGTTCCGTGCTCTATGAAGAAGTCTAGGAACCCGGGAAATAAACTATGTATTCACGATAGATGTCGATTCAGGAAAGTAGCGGGCTTTTTTCCGTTTTAGAAATGAAAAATGTCAATAAATGTAGATTATCCAATGCCTGTATTGCTATGCTAAAAACGTAGATAGTATAGCCATATATTTTATTGATTTAAGTCTTATAGCAGGTAATTATCAACCAAAAAGTAAAGTTTCATTTGCGCTATGTGCGAAACTGTTGGCTTTTTGTGTAGTTTCACTTATTTGTATAGGTGGATTTTTGTATGCAGATTTTTCTTGATCATGCAAGTCGAAACTGCATATTGGTTCCGTTCCAACGACTATACTTTTTTGGTATGATAAATGTTTTTTTTTTGTAAGTAGGTTTGTACACACACTTTTACACGTCAATCATATTTTAAAACTAGATGAGGTCGGCGTTTCCTATCTGACTAGTCTGAGAAGAAAGGCCGAAACAAACTCAGAGGTCACTTTTAAAGTCCAGACATAATCTTGATATGAATCATATGAATGAGCAGATTGCAGCCAGGATCCACGAAGAAATTATCGGTTACAGGTTTCATCTTGAAATTCGGTATATTTAATCTTTTCGCACACAAAAGGTACAAAGGCGGACTTAATGCCTTAGGCATTCTCTACAGTTGCAGTTGCTTTGGTTGAGCCGAACAATGATATACTATGTCGAGATTGCATTGATAAAAACTAATTTAAAACAATCTTGTGTAGATGTTAAAACTGCTTATAATAGTTGTAATATTAGAATGTAACATAGATCAGTTATAATAATATAGATATTAAAATTTAATAGTTATAATATATTTAGTAGTTATAATATATTATAAAAAAGTTGTGTAATATATTTTGCTCGCGCCAAATCGACACTGCCTACGTATAACTCATCAGCCAATGATAACACAAAAATTCTCAAAAAAATATCAATATTTTACGAAATAGGCACCTTTTTTTAAATACGTGGGTGAATCGAATTTGAACTAACACAAAATCATTAAGCTCAAATTTATGAATGCTAACACTGAAGCATTCTGTAAAAAAAAAAACTATTATGCGCTCATCAAAATATTAAAATACGCAGGTCGTGTCGAAATGGTTTTAAATGTAAATGAGGCCGTTTCCTATCTTAGGCCTCGTTTATGGAGCCCCGGAGCTTAGCGCGGCGCGTGAAGCGGAGCGTTGAGAGGATCGCGGCGCGGACGCTCCGTCTGTGCCGCGTCCGTCGCGGAGCGGGCGTGGTCTCTTGCGTGCTCCGGTATGGAGCGCGCAGCCGGAACCACAGCTGAGTCTGCCGGGTAATATTTATGTGGCATGATCAGCCTATAATGTGCCCACTGCTGGGACACAGGCCTCCTCTCTTCGAGAGGGAGGATAAGAAAATACGAGTGCTACACACATGTTTGGGTCGGCACGATTCGGCACAGCCGGGCAGCAAAATATGTCGATTCTGCTGCCCGGCTGTGCCGAATCATACCGTCTTGAACGAGTATGTAGACGCCATACTTATTTAAAATGTGAATGGTTGTTAGAAAAAGTGAATTGACATTGACAGTAGCAGATTCAGCCACTCAGCCGTGTGCTCCGCTGCATACTTATTACCCTACCCTAGCTTCTGCCCGTGGCTTCGTCCGTGAAATTTCTTGTCCCACTTAGCCCCGTTGCATCGCCCGCCCGCCCTATTACTTCGTTTTCGCGTAGCGTTCTTTTTGGCTTATTTTCTGTTTCTTCGGCTCCTAATGTTAATAGCCTCCCTCGAGAATTGTGCTATCAAAAGCGACTGGTAGTTCCAGATATTAGCGCGTGCAAACAAACAAACTGTTCTTTATTATTAGTATAGATATACGCAAAAGAAGCGACTCAACAAAACGTTTCTCGATAAACGCACAAGTACATTGTCATGCCAGTGTCCAGACTTACCCGGTTTACGCCCTGCGTTATTCACCGCGACTAGCGACTCCATAAAAGGTGAATAACACGAGGCGTCTTGAGAGTCGCCCTTAGAGTGGGAACTAATCATTAGAACAGCATTCGGGTACTGTTTTGTAGTTACGAGTATAAATATAGTTAGACAAGATTCAATTTAGTTACAGTTAGGCAAAATTCGATTTTTCTCGTAAAGTATTGAATTCTGCGTGGTTATAAGGTATCGAAGCTTTAATAAGAGACTCATACATGTGAGACTGCAGATACGACGCTTTACAAAAATGGTAAAATTTAAAAAACGGTAAAATTGCCAGCCTGCATTATAACTTGCATATTTTTCTCTTGTGTTAATCTCTCCTTGAAAATCAATGTCTAAGGTCTATTCTTAGGATTAGACCATAAACACATTTACATTTTAATCAGATACTCTAAAGTAGGTATCTGATTAAAATTCAACAAAATTCATTGCGTTATTTACGTTTTTGAGCCGATTTTTTTTTCGAACATATAAAGCAATGGATTAGCAATATCCTTCAAAATTATTCAGATTGTGATTAATAGACAAACCCTGTCCAACACCCTAATTGCGTAACACACAATTAAGGTTCTGAACAGGTTTTGTTTACACTTTCATCAGATACTTTTCGAACAGACATTAAAAATGAACTTGTTTGGTTTCCAGGACGAGAGCACCCTCGGTGGGCCATCACAGCAAATGGGAGCGCGTGGCAACGTGCTTAATAGAGTGACACACCAACAGGACAAGTGGAAGCGCCAGGTCCGTGAGCAGCGCCGCAACATATACGATAGGCATACGATGTTGAACTAGGACATAGCTCAGCCGTGGCGTAGCTAGGTAAACGCGTACCGGGGCCCCGGTTTTTATGTAGATAGATGTAGGTAACGTCCCGACAATTTGACATTTATGAAATTATTGAGAATAGTCTTAGCAGTACCACTGTTCTGTCAAATGAAATTCTCGATGTTTTAGACGGAAGTATTGAGTAAAACAATCAACTTTTCGCCTATGTAGAATAGCGTATGCAGTCGATCGATTCTGTAAAAATCTTACCATGAAAAGTTAGGTGAAGTGAGCTTAGAGTGAGCTGGCAATAGTGTCAATCCCTATTAGTTGGAATGACAGCTCACGCCACGCTCACTTCACCTAAGTTTTCACGGTGAGGTGGTTACAGAATCTCACAGCAGAATCGCTTTTATGAAAAATGCTTGATTAAGTATTTTTTGGCAGAATATTGTGTAAAGAAAAAAATTACAATCACATCCATTCATTTATATAAAGATGGGCGTAAAACATTGGTGATAATCTCTTTGAATAACTTACAATTTACAAGAAATGTTCACTAAAGTTCCTCTTTTTCTGATGCAAACCAAAACATAAAGCTATACTTTATAATATTATTAAAATGTAATAAACCAATGACTGTCATACACACTTTTGTAGCCCAACGTATGAGTGATTATATAAATGTGATATGTAATATTTTATTTTTTTTCTACATTTGATGTTTTCCGTGACTTGCTTCATATTTAAAAAAAATACAAATATCCTGGATGCAAGCAATGTATGTCCGTACAGGTCTGAGGTTACATATCTGTCAAATTTCATAACGGTCGGTTCTGTAGTCTAAGCGTGAAAAGATAACAGAAAGTTATTTTCGCATATAAAATGGATTAATAATTGTCTCATAGTTGTTGTTGTTAATGGAAGAAAGCTAATATTGTTCAGAAATATAAAAAATACTTAGAAGGCACTTTACATAAGTGCTAAAGTCGCTTACTCCAACTCAAATTATATAAACCTGGGCCCTTTACTGCTACGTCGCGTTTCGATGAAGGTAGAGAAAAAGTATTTATAAATTCGGTGCTTCGAGGACAGATACATAGATGTTATTTAGCTAAACCATATAAATAAACAGGGATCAGAATTAAGCTTAATAAATTCGCAATAAAATATTCTAAACGAAAAAACAAAAACTAAAAAAAAATGCATGTAAGTACCTATTATTAAACTTATTAAGGCGTATACATTTTAATCGTCTACCATATTTTAAAACTTTTATAAAAATCATATAAAGCCAAGTCTTTTAATCTTGTTGCTAAATATTTAATGTTCAGTAGATTAATATATTTAAAAAAAAAAGTCATTTTGCTCGATAGATATGTAGATAGAAATATATATTTTCATATTGCATCTGTTTCATAGAACTACTTAGAACTGTTATATTCTGGTCTTCGTGTCGCTCGCACGACATTCTCAGATCTTGTTGGCCGGAAACTTTGTCTTTTTCCACGGCGTCGTCCGTGGCAGCGCTGAGGTCACTTTGACTGCACGTTTTGGGACACAGATGGCAGGATAGGAGTTGGAGCATAGTTTGCGACATAGCTCCATCCTTCTTCCGTTCCGTCGAGGTAGCCCCACTTTACCAGGTTGGAGTTACAGCTTCCCACTTGTGTCTGGAGACGGAAGACTTCCAATTGGACCACGAAAGGTTCTACAGGGAGATGCTCTTGTGGTAGTAGATAGTGAGTGGGAGAAGGAAGAGTATCCTGCTACAGTTAGCACCAGGCTTCGGCCCGGTTTCCTGCTAGAGACGCTGTCGATATCATTGTAAGAAGATTTTATATTCTTGTTGGTATTATTCCGTAGTCATAGTCACGTCTGTCTTGCCAGAAACCCTTATTACAACTTCTTCATTTATTCATAAACTAGTTTTTCTCAATTTCGTAATTTTCGTGATGCGTTAACTAATTCTGACAATGGTGCAGATTCGGTTATACACCTGCTAAAGTTTATTTAGGGCGTAGCTATCGGTTTCTCTCTGATACAAAGAAAACGAGACGGAATTGAGTAAGCGCTCAAAGGACATCCAAGTTTCATACATCTTTGGTCCAAATGTGAAAGTAAATTTTGGCTTTGGTACCTTCACATTTCGACCAAAACGACTCCACTCTACGATACGACAGAACGTATCGACCAAAAGTACGCTGAAGTTGAAGACGTTACCAAGTTTGACAGTGCCGTGCTTCCCGCAACCAGCTGATTCCTGCGGCCTTCACAAGATCATCGGTCCACCTTGTGGGAGGCCTTCCAACGCTACGTCTTCCGCGCGGTCGCCACTCCAGAACCTTTCGGCCCAATCGGCCATCTGTTCTGCGAGCAATGTGGCTGCTAGTCACAAGATAGCAATACTCCAATTTAAGTCAAGGTGGTGGAACATGAGAATCGGCACCAATGAGCCTATTTATCATATGCTAAAAAGATCTGTCCCATAATTTCGTTAATTTCTTTTAACTCTTCGATCTAAATCATCATACTTCGTTTGTATTAACAGTAGATAAGATATAGACATAAGGTTTGCTAGTATTTAGCTTAATTAAACCAGCTCTGGTTAGGTTATGTGCGGTAAATATACTAACAAATGAAAGACAAGAACTCTACTTAGTGAAAGTTATATCGTACTAATTAATTATATTAAAAGTTATCTATGAATCTAAGATCTTAGGACTGACTGCTTCTGATAGTATGACACGACCTGATAATGTTATTCAATCAAGTTATCGAAAAGAAATGTCATTAAAAAGTCTTCTGCAGAATTTAACTCGACAAACAGTTGGAAATCTTATGCCGAGATCTATGAACGACACTTAGCACGTTCTTTGTCTAAGCGTTATGCCTGTCACTGTCTAACTAAAAGAGTAAGATAGAGACGGGAAAAAGTCAAAGCACAAGCATGTTAAGTTTATAGGTTGTGGCCTTAGTGTATTTTTCTTTACTTTTAATAAACAAATGTGGCAAACTAATAGACAATAAGTGTTGAGGAGTTGTCAAATGTACGAGCTGAAAGCTGGCATCATTTATTACTATCGCTGGTCGCCCACTGCTGTACAAAGAGTCATCATCATCAGTCTATAGCAGTCCACTGCTGGGCATACCTATTGCACGCCATTCAACTCGTTTTTGGCAACTGCCATCCTGCGAAGGTCGTCGCTCCACCTCGCCCGTGGGCGTCCCACGTTATGTTTACCGATTCGCGGTCTCCACTCAAGAACACATGTACCCCAACGGTCATCAGTTCTACGGCTAATATGACCGGTGTTGGGAGATGAATGAAACGGACTTTTTCTTCTAAGAATAAGGTACATTTATATTGCCTTTCTTAAAATATAAAATACAGGATAGCCGAGCGAGACATTATTTTATCGATGCGCGCACTCGGTCCTTGATGTCGTCCGAATGAATGGCGGCGGGCTTGCGGCTGGCGTGGTCGCCCCGCGCCGCTCCCCGCGCCCCTCCCGTTGCCATGCGCGTGTACACGGTCATGCGTGTACAGCCGGCCAATTGCTGCTGTACAAAGCATCCATTTCCAATGCGTGGACTGGATTCATACTATCGATGACAAAATGAAGACATTTGATTTTCGCCATTTTGGCGCTGACAGCAACGTGAGCGTCTGTGGAACTAATATTTTTGATAGCGAGTTTTACAAGATGCGCATACTCTTAAGATAAAAATGTTCTAAATATCTGGTAGTAAACACAAAATAGACAAAAAGTCTTATTCCACGATTTAGACTTAAAACACCAGAGACGTACCAAAACAAAACGACGTTCATTTGCGGCAATGTGTCAATTTTAGTTCTTGAGACGTTCGTGTTTTGAATAGGCACAAAACAACTGTCATTTCGTATAGTATATTTAGTCCAGCGTACTTATATAATATAGGTCAGTGGCCTTAGTACGTGCGGACTCATCTCCTACGGTTTACCTCATTGCTGCATTCACCGAGTGTCAAAATAAGACAAGTAAAGAAGAATACGCTAAATACTAATAGATATAATAGACTGGCTAGTAATCTGGCAACACTACGACTTAATGCAATCACATGTAATGTACAATTTTGCCACGTTTAACTTCTATCGCGATATTAAGCAATATAGTAATAAACCTCGCATGTTATTCTTATATATTTTTCTATGATATAAGACTCATTCTGAATAGACATTTTTGATATAAATATAGTTATATATATTATACACCCAAATAGTTCCATGTATTGTATCTTATAAGGATACAGCGGACAAGATGGTTGCTGTTATATGAATAAAAGGGTGAGTTGAAAGGTCGTATGTGTGGAGACCATCTTCCGCGTCGAAGGGATTGACTAGGAATATACAGACATTCGGTAAATGACCTCAAAATAAAAATAATATTTATCATGTCTTCGGGCACGTTTAGATTCTTAAATAATAACTCGCTTGGCATACTTCAATGACAGTAGGCTATGTAGCTTATTGTTATTATCACATACGAATAGCCAATCTGTCCTCGAAGCTAGGTGTAAGTAGGTGTATATTTAGAATAAGTACACATTTCAATATTTTATATCATCATAAAAGAAAATGTTGCTTGTTGTTATGAGTCTGACACTCACGCGGGCCATTTGATGGCGTCCTGGAATGTCTTGCAAACCACGCAGGAGAATTGTATTAAATGAACTGAAATTACACCTAAGGGGCTGCAGGGATCGTATTATGAAGTATTAATGCCACCATGATTCCAAAAACGGGATGGTACTATCGGTCATGTATAGCTCCGTCTTTTTCCGACACTGGAATGTTGATGGCATTAAGCCGTCATAATCCGGCACCAGGACTTCCTACATTCCAGGGCTATCGACAGAGTCGTGTGATTTATAGAACCTAAATTATTCACTATCACTCCGACATAGTCTTTGATACGCTTTAAAAAAATAAAAAACTGCCATTATAATCTTTACAGACAGTTAGACACAAAATAAATCTCTATTCATTGAAAAAGTTATGCTCTATTTGAGGCAACATTTTAACACCTCATTCTATAATAGTATTTTGGAATTATATTACATAGATTTTCAGAACTAGGTATAGACAATTTTAATAGTATTGATATTAAAAAATGGCTTATTGAAACTATAAGGTAGCTTCAGGTAACAGATATTCTTAATAAAACAATGATAATAACGTTTTCATGCTTAATATAGAACAGTTTCATAGTCTATGCCGTATTACGAATTAAAATAATAATTGATGGGTCTATTGTTAAAAAACATTTATATCAATATTATACACCATGCTCGTGCACCTAGAATTAATCATTATTATCCTATTTGAAGTAAATATAAAAAGTTTAATGATATTAAGTATTTTTGACAACTATTGGATTAAGGGCTAATTTTTCCATCGCCAGATAACTTTTATTCGAGGAATAAAATTGACGTTTGACAGTTTTTGTGTGAAATAACTGTCAAAATTTCAAAAATTATTCCCCAAATAAAGTTATCAGATGTTTGAAAAATCAGCCCTTAGACGCATTAAAGACAAGGAAAATGGTAAGTCCTTTTAAAGATTGCAAAGAAAAGAGATGTTACTGAAGGCTCACAAAGTAAATATATATGGGTATAGCAAAAGACAAAATTATTGTATTCCTTGTATGCACGCCTTAGTGTAGCGATGTTAGATAAAAAATATTCACCAAAAAGATTATAAATTGTAGATATTTATATCAAAGTTAGGCAGTAAGTACGTAGGTAATGTGTTAACTATACTCTTTATCAGCCGTTTACTTACTTCAAAAGAGACATTTTCTTTCAAGAATAGCTTGCGCAGTGTTACGATAGCTAGTCTTTTCGCGCTCTTCATCGCAAGGGCCTATGGTAAACATAGGCACTTGTTCACTGTGATCTGAAAGAGTATTTTGGTGAAAATAATAAAATACCTACGTGTTTTTCTTTTAGTATTACTCAGTATTGAGATATGGCATAAAAAAGTCTGTGGATATTACCCGCGAATACACATCCCCGCTGCACCCGCACGTCGCCCCTTTCTCTCATTCACCATAGTATACGCGACACGTATAGTATTCAACGTGTTTGAATTCGTAATTCGCTGAATTAATAACATGTTCTCATAGATAATCATCACCATCATTATTTTAGTCAAGAATCACCCACTGCTGGGTAAGGTTCCCACTTCATCTGCCATACTTCACGGTTCCGTGTGTCCCTCATCCAGGTGTTGATGATATCGATAACCCAACGCGCTTTGGGACGGCCCTAGTTTGGACTACCATTAGCTACCATTCGGGCAAAGCTTTACTCAATCGGCCATATCCGCATAATGGCTAATGATTTTCAATACTTACGAAGTATACTTACTTAACATAGTGTTGTCTCTCTCCTCGTTATTAGGAAGCGGGTTTCTTCAACGATTTCATCTCGTGTCGTAGTGTTTCCTGATCACTGATTGGTCCACAGTCAGACGTTCATTATAATTGTTTTGAGTTTGCTAAAAAGGTGTATTAATTTGTAGTTCTTGGCTTTCACAGCTTGGCTGTCTAGTTGTAAGGTCATATATTCATTATTATCTATATAATTTTTTGTATAAATATCTTCAAAATATTTCTTCAATATAAATTGTGTAAGTAGTTATTGTAGTTTATATAGAAAATCAAAATATAAGATTATACTCGTAAAATACACGATGGAAGATACGATAGGTGAAATATTATAGTTTAAGACATATTTTAAGCATATAAATAATAACATTTACAAATTATAATTCAAAATTTAATATTTATATAGTAACAGTAGTGCAGGGAGATAGTAAGTTAGTCATAAATATAATATTATTAATAAGATCATTATTATAACATGCACTTCAATATATTAATATTATACAATGCATTGTATTGCACCATATTCATAGATTTATAGTCACCACTTCATATTACTGTTTCCTGTGTATATACAGGGTGTCCCGAAACTCAACGATAACCTGGTACCGGGCGAGAGGCCAAGGTATACCAGTTTTTTAAAAAAATAAGAAAAAAATCCTTTGTGTTTTCCAACATACTCCGTATTGGAAAAAAAATGGATTTTTTTTTCTTATTTTTTTTTTCAAAGTTAACTGGCAATAGTTTTGTAAACCCTATCTCGTCAAAAATTAATTTATTTTACTTAGTTAACAATGTGTATTACTTTGATTTGTTGTTGCGATTAATAGCACTGTTATTTAAGATTACATTATTTAAAAAAATCACTGTTAAATTATAAAAAATTCTGATCACAGTACAAAAATGCGACCAAGGGTGTCAAATATACAACTTTTTCGAAAAATGTCTATTAACGCTTGACTAAGTGCCATGGATTTTTTTTTCTTATTTGTTTCATAACTGGTATACCTTGGCCACTCGCCCGGTACCAGGTTATCGTTGAGTTTCGGGACACCCTGTAGATATATAAGTCACATCTTTCAATGTTTTCTTAATTATGTTTAGAATATCGATTTTTCTTCGACTGTACGGGTCAGATTAAATTTTAATCTTAACATGATGAAACAATAAAGAAATAAACTTATTGAAATATATTTTGGGGTCAACGACCGCTGGTAGTATAGTTACTTGAAATATCAGTTTTTTTTTTATTTGTGTAAACTTCACATACGTGATGGATAACAAACTGTACTTCTCAATTCATACTTCATGTACAGACAGCACATCAAGCTACCCGAAACGGTCAAATTTTCCCAATCAACTTTGAACCTAATGCTTTAGCGATAAAGTTTAAAATCTATTAAAGAAATTGGACAGTTTGTAGTAGCTTGATTTGCTGGCGTCTGTACTAGCAGTCGTTAACGCCAAAAAAATTACTAAATGTTTTTTTTTATATATTTTATCGTGTTTCGGTATCGATACTCATCTCGTCTGCGGAGTTTCGCTAGCTAATTTGATTTGACCCTGTATATACTTCTATACAGTTTCATTTTTAAAACGGGGCACTCACTGGCATTACGCCAGCGTTGGACTTTATATGAAAATATACCTCCATCCAGAAATCAATCTGGAAATGTTCAAAAGTATCAACTCTTCCCATCTGTAAAGGTTGGTGACCTGACCTTCGTCTACAATCTCGTCCTGTATCGTATTATTATTAAAACATAGGTAATGTAAAAGCGTGTACCTATAGAATTTATTCTTAAAAATATTCGGCATCTATTTCACTTTAAATGTGCGTTTCGTTGTATTAAATCCAAACCGCTTTGTACAGACTCCAGCAGGTCAAGCCACCCGAAACTGTAAAATTTTACTAATCAACCTTGAACCTTTTGCTTCAGCGATAATGTTGAAAATCTATTAATGAAATTCGACAGATTGTAGTAGCTTGATGTGCTGGCGCCTGTTCTTTATTACACAAGTGATTATTTATAATATCTCAACTGTCTTCGTATTATTATATCGCGGTTCTTAAGATAAACATTTTCACTATGTAATTTCTTGTATCAAAAATGTATTTCTAATATCAAAGAGGCTAATAATCTGGCAGCCCTTCCTTAAAAGACAATTGTGTTTATCGTATACATTTCGCATCCAACTGGTTAAATTAGCCGTTTACCGTCAACCGCGTGGCCTTTAGAATTAGTGCTCGCCTCGCTTCGCTCTCCCGGCACGTGGTTTATCACAGTTATAACCTAACCCATTTGGGCGGGGTGCCCTGGCTTAGTTACTGCGACCAATTCGGCTCGCACGTGATTGGTTACAGTTCCAACCTAAACTATAATTTATTCAATATCGTTCAGGTCATTTGTTGAACGGTCGCCGTTTAGTTAAAAGGCTAGGCAGTTAACTAAACGGTTAATTAAACCAGTTGGCTGCGACATACATATACACCACACAATGGGTGAGGTCCGTAATGGAACATGGGTAAATCAACAATAAATAGTAACTAATATAATCATAGTATACAGTCTTACACGATGTGTACCGCAAAGTGTAAATCAGTTTATAAGTATATAGTTTTTTAGCGTTTAGCTTAAGTTTATCAGCATCACCGACAGGCCTTAGATGTAGAACTTGTATTCAAGCCTTAACTAATAATTTCTATATTGGATCTGGACCAATTTGACGGATCATGGCTCGTTGTTTTATAGCTAAATATACTAATGGCCGAACCCAATAACCCACTGTCAAATCGCTACTAATGGTAGCCAGTACAAAATATAACTGTCGGTATAATATTAAATATAATCATACCGATCGCTACTGATATAGATTATTGGGACGTTAAATCCAGAGACCTAGGTTCTACCTCCAGTATGCCAAAACTGGCGATGGATAGGTAAGTGGGTTCGGCCGTTACAGACCTGGCACTGAACAACGAACAATTTGTGTGAAAGTGTTTGTCTGGTGTAGGGATGATCATTGGAGACTAATTTCCCGTTAGATAATGCACCTGCAGGTACGAATATAAAATGCTAACTGTCGATGTTCCGTCAATATGGTCTGAATTCGTATGAACGTTGCGTATGTTACAGATATTATGATTAACTTAGCTATAAAATATATCGGAGGAACTGTGCAGCATTCAATAGTAATAAATGTATTGGCCCTGCAGCTGTCTGTAGGTTACTTTAGAAGGCTCATGTAAATATTTCAATATTCAATGTGTTTTCATCTCATAGTTACTTATTTAAATAAATGTGATTCCAAAATTATATGTGTGGTCTTTTGACTGTCCCAGTGTTTTAAAAACGGAATCAACCCACACAATGACATAAAGCTGTTTTTGTCTAAAAGTCAAAATTGTTAGATCATTTTCATCTTTACAGGGTCGATAGAAGGTGCATTTTTGAAAGCTTTCTGGATACTTATCTCGATTTTGGCATGTGTGTAGATTGATTCTTGTTTGCATAAGTAGGTCCAATTTAGATATCATTAATAACTCTACACATTGGAAATCGTCAATTCTTTTGCCTAGTCTGAAGTCAACATATTTTTATAGGCTACTAGCTTTTGACCCGCGACTTCGTCCGCGTGAAGCATCTTTCTTTTCTTTTTTTCCGTAAGAACCATCCTCGTACTTCAAGGAATATTCTGAAAAAAGAATTAGCGAAATCGGTTCAGCTGTTCTCGAGATTTGCGCTTAGCAACACATTCAGCGATGCATTTTTATATTATAGATATCATTGGCCGAAGCAAGGGAAACCTGTGGATGATTCATACACGACTCCACTTTGGGGTGCAAATGCGGTGCTGTTCCACAAACGATGGGACACTTAATATCATGCCCTTAGTGTCCTATCAGTTGCACATTACAGGAACTGATGGCGCCAAACACGTAGCCGAATTCTGGACAGAGTCCATTTAGAATTATACGGCGGAGACACGCTAAGAAGATCATAATAAATAATCGCATCACCAACTTCCCACTTGTAGCTATAAAATATTTTAGTATCATTCAGTTTGGACACCAATAATGGTGGCCATTTCAAGCCCACTTGCACCACATATCACTAAATACGTTTAGCGCTGAATGAAAACATCTTTCTGTTTCTTTAAGATTATGGAGACAGAAAGTGATTGAATTTGACAGATTTTATTTTATTTTTATTTACCTATATTTTTAAATACCTAGTTAAACGTGTTTAGTCTTTTGTGGTGCAAGTTGGCCTAAGGGCCGATTCACACCGTAACGGCAGAAGCCGGCAGCGACGACGCCAGAATGCACCATACGATGTCGTGTCGCCGCGAGCGGCCGCAGGCAGACGCGCGGGGTCGCGTGACCTTTTCAAGCGATACTGGGCTTTTAATTATGTAGATTAAGTTTAAAATTATTTCACATTGAAAGTGCTCGCCGAGCCGCTGCCCTTCCGGTGTGAATTCGCCCTAAGTGTCTGAATGCTTTGTGTGTACCTAGTTTCAAAGTCAGGCCTGTATGACTTAGGGCTGATTTTTCAATCGACATACATTTTATTCGTGGAATAAAATTGACCTCTGACTCATCAAAATAAAATTATTTCACGTATAAAATTATCTGGCGTTGGAAAAAGCAGCCCTCAGTTAAGCAGCTGTGGTTGAACTACGCTAGTCCTCCCGATGTCAGCATCGTTTGACGAGAAAACATCGGCATACTTGAGTAACATTTTCTTTGCCTTGATCATTTCATTTTGGTACAGAGCGCTGCGGCAGTCTTCGAAAAGTGTGGTCACTCTCGTTTGTGCATCCTTGCTGAGTCGATAGATGTTGGCATCGACGCAACCAATCCACTTCCTCGCAAGTACCAACCAGTGTGCCTTTTTCTATAATCTGTTCCTGATCACAAAGGTTCAGCACACGTGCCCCAGAGATGTCGGTGGCTCTGACCAAAGTTGCCACTTTCCATGGAAGGTCATTGTCTACCCTTTCCACGAGTACACAACGATGAGTTTGCCCAGGATTCCGAGGAAGAATAACCGGCACCATCGTTTCCGATCTCGGCGGAAGAACAATCTTCTTATGGCTGTACACGTTCCGTGGTAACGCCCCTTCCACGAAAAGTTCCTCCTGTCCACATCTCATATCAGCCACGATGACATTATGCAGGTAGATTCTGTTGCCTAGCTTCAACCCCATATTCTTCTCTCCATGGACGGGTATGCGCTGACCGGTGGCTGTTACCAAATTAATGTGTTCTCGGTTGTATGCAGAGTCCCCAAGGGACCGTCTTATGAGCTGGGAACTGACAACCGTGCGAGAGGCTCCAGTGTCTATGGTCAGCTTACACGGCGTTCCGTTGACCTCGCCCTTGATGATTAGGCTGTTCCCGTCTTGGGTTTGTGTGATCGAAACCCTTGGGGCTCTTTGAACATCAGCCAGCACCCGCCCCGCAGTCCTGGCTATTACTCGTTTCCCTGCTGCTGGTGCTGGGCGGTGCTGTTAGCTGCACTGCCCTCTGGAGATCGGCCGTCTTCTCTTTCTGCAGTTCGCTTGGGGCAACTGGATCGAAGGTGGCCCCTTTCGCCACAGCCGTAGCACCTAGGGCTGTATCCTTTATTGCGGTCGCGAACTGTAGCCGCTGCAACCTCCCTGACGCGATGGGAACGATGATCCTGCCGCACGGCTTCCACCTCCAGTGTATGGGCCAAGGCGTCCTTAAGCGTCCCGTGGTGCCTGAGCCTCACAGCAGCTCTAACTTCGAGGTCACGGATGCCGTCGATGAATGCCTGCACCAGGTTCCCATCGATAAGCGCAGGTACGGACTGGTAAGCTTTACGCACCAGCTTCTCCGCTTCTAGGGCCCACTGCTGCAGGTTTTCGTTACTACGTTGCACGCGATCCTTGAGCTGCGCACGAAACACGTGTTCCAGGTGAGCGTCGCCATACCGAGCCTCCAATGGCTCAAGGAGCTGCTCGTAAGTCACTTCCTTACCGAGAGCTTCCAGAACAGTTAAGGCCTGGTCGCGTAGGCCTAGGGTGAGGGCAGTCATGGCCTGACATTTGTTCCAACCGTTCGCCTTCATGACAGCCTCAAACTGGATTTTCTAGGCCGACCAGGAAGAAGTTCCGTCGAACGGTGGCACTTTGAATCCTCGTAGCGAAGGTGTTGTAGCTACGGGAGCTGCGACTCCATCCCCAAGTTTAAGATAATCCAGCGTTTTCTTTACGTCAGCCATCACGGTTGTCTTACGTCAGCCATCACGTTGTCAACCCGATTATTCACTTGGTCGATCCGGATTTCAGCTTCCGACAGGCGGTTGTCGTGTTGAGCAACCCTATCCTTCACCTCCTTCATGTCTTTCCCGAAGGTAGCGTGAAGGTCCTTCATAAGGAGCATCTGCTCTTCCTGGCGGCGCGCTTGCTCCTCCTTATCACGTTGGAGCTGTTCTTCCAACCGACGAGCCTGTTCCTCCTGTCGGTGAGCCTGTTCCTCCTGTCGGCGAGCCTGTTCCTCCTGTCGGTGAGCCTGTTCCTCCTTGTCCCGCTGGAGCTGTTCTTCCAACCGACGAGCCTGTTCCTCCTGGCGGCGAGCCTGTTCCTCCTGACGGCGGGACTGCTCCTGCAGCATCATCATCAGGGCAGAAAAGTCTGGTGCTGCTGATGCTGAAGCTGCTGCGGACGGGTCGGCCTCCGTGGTTGGTAGCTGGCCCTCCAACCTCTGCGGCATAGTTCCACCAAAACGACTCTGGTCCGTCTCCTGTTGGCGTTGACTCCGGTTACGGATACCCTCCGTGTCGTCTTTAGGTAAAATCGGCATAATTTTATCCCTCACTTCTGACACCAATTGTTACGAACTTCGGGTTCGTGACAATAAAACTGCCGATATAAATGACCAAAAATGACACTTTAATTAATCAACACAAACACACTAATTATAAAACACAATTATTACACTTAAGTCGCACTTTTTTTTTTTTTGGATGTGAAATCATCAAATGCTCCCCCAAATCCTCCCGCTCTGGGTGGAGCGGAAGGGAGTGTCAGACTCTTACTGACTAAAACCCACCCGTGTTCCTTCCTTAGCCCTTTTTGTTCCAGGGCAGCGATAACCGTTTCGGAAGATCCCGCCGCACTTATGTCGCACTTGAAGATCGCTTTCGATGTATTCGCATGTATCGCTTCCAACACACTGTGTCGAATCGCGGTTATTCCCGGCCTTATATAGTGCAGCAGATTGTTCTAGTACCTTCTATTGTAGAAACATCTAGAATGTTCGAGTATATACCGGCCCCGACTGACCTCTGTCGATAGTTCTAGAATCGAAATTTCTAGAAGGATTTATTTGTTCTACTACTCGATACTAGATGGCGCTAGTGATAAATTAGTTCTGCTGCCTGATAATAGATGGTGCTAGTGACTATTAGTTTTTCCACTTGATACTAGATGGCGCTAGTGGCGCGCAACAATACTTATAGGTAACTACCTATTTCGTATTGATTTACACAAACTACGATTAATTTTTGTACAATTTTATGACGAAAGTTTTACATAAAAATAATTAACATATTATGCAGCTTAATTTACGAGATATTACATTTTTAATTTTATTGTTAGGAAAAGTGCAGTAGGGTGACAATATAATATGAGATCATCGGAAATAAAGATGATACAGTACAAGCTCGTCTATAGTAGTGTAGGCTCGTCTATTTAATTTAGACTGGAAATATAAATACAAATGAATAATTTTGTCAATCAAACAAAAAGTGACAAAGATAAAGCGCGTCAAAATTTAGGAGTCGGGGTCGTGACGTCGCTTGCAAGTGACGTCACGCGGAACTTTAACGGGCGATACCTTCATCATTTTTTATATAATTGACAAAAGACAAAATACGGATTCAATATTTTTTGATAAACTAACTGACGGACTAATAAGATTTCTTTAGGAAACTAGCCTATTAAAAATTATGACATGAAGCAATTTATTAAGATTTCTCTTTAAAATATAGGGGTTTTTTATTGTGACTTAGACACACGAGCGGCTCACGTCAACAGCAGAGGCAACTGTAGCCGTCTACACGCGTTGGCGGCTGCCGTCGACAACGTGCCGCTCGTATATTCGTGAATGGTCCTTAAACACTTAGTCACGCAATCTGGGCACTGTTTCACAATGCCCGAATACTTTCAAAGGCGGCATTTTTTGCCAAATAATTGAATAGGAACTTAAGCGGCGGTGGTTAAACAGGCATCATGAATGAAGTGATGCTGTGCTTCGGAAACCAAGGTGACTAGTGCTCCTGACCACCTGACCTTCGTGTCGCACGACAGTTGTTTTAATTTGGTTGGCCCAAAACTTCGCAACTTCCACGGCGTTATCGGTGGCAGCGCAGAGGTCACTTTGGCTGCATGTTTTGGGTGCACTGTACCAAAGAAGGAAATGAGCTTTGTTTTTAGAAATAAAACAAAAACTTTTTTCTACAAAATACATTTTAATAATAAACATAATATCAGTTACGCTGAAGTTACCTCATATTATTAAAATTTCATGACACTGAAATACTATCGCAATCGCAATAACCGCAAAGCAATTCGCATGTTGCTGCGGGCTTAAGCACTATAAAAGAATAGCTTCTTCCAGCGGCTTCGCCCGCGTGGCGGTCAGAAGTTATCCCACGAGAACGTACTTCCGGAATAAAAAGTATCCTGTGTTAATCCAGGTATATAAACTATCGGTATGCTTCATTCAAAATCGTTCAGCCGTTTTTGCGTAATTGAGTAACAAACATACAAACTTTCACATTTATAATACATTATAATAGGTCTAATACATTACCATAAAATAATGTCATACAAACCGAATATAAACTTAATTAAAGGGCTTTGAAGATCCGTGGCATACCTGACGGTCCGCAATTTTGTTTTTTTTTTTCAAAATGGCTGCCACTCATGAAACCTATATAAATTGATGGCGCGATAGTGGGTAAGCCAGTCCCTCACCTCCCGCTCTTCCGGGGCTGGGCGTTCTCCTCTCGCCCTCCGCCCCGCCGTCCATTCATATACTCTGGCGAGCACCCACGCCTCGAGTTCCCAAGGAGGGGGGTGCCAGAGCACATGCTGCCGCGAAGCCCACCATGCGGTAGGCCCGCGCCACCCGCTGGGCTATGGCCCTCTGGGGTGCCCGCAAGGCGGCGGCGTTCTCCTCCTCCCAGATAGGGGCCCCGTAGAGGGCCATACTCTTCAAGATGCCGGCATCGTGCGCTGGCCCCCCCCCCAAGTTGGGAAGCAGCCACAAAAGCGTGCCCGTAGCCTGCAGCAGGCGCGTTCATCTGGGCCTTGACCTCAATTCTGACGCCCTGCACGAAGATGTGGGCGTCAGGTGAGGGGGCGCTGCCGAGGTCTGTGGAAGAACACAGCCTCGGTCTTGTGCAGCGCCACCGTTAAACCTAGGCGGCGGATCCTCCCCGCGACCAAGGATCCGCCCGCCGAAAACTCCCCCCCGGGCGTTTAGGAGAGTGTCATTCGCGTAGTCAACGACACTCGTGCCTCCGAGGAGAGTTCCCCGCAGGAGCCAATCATAGCCGACGTTCCAGAGGAGAGGTCCTATGATTGACCCCTGTGGAACGCCGGCTTCAACTGCGTACCGCCGGACTTGGCCAGTCCTATTTACCAGGAGGATCGCCCGATCCTCCAGGTAGCTGGCCAGCAGACTGCGCAAGTATCGAGGCACTCCGTGGAATCGGAACGCCTCTAGGATGGTGGAGTGGGGAACGGAGTTGAAGGCATTGGCTATGTCGAATGACACAGCCAACAATCCATCTCCCGCCTCCATCGCCTCCTTCACCAGCCCTTAAGGCAGGCCAGCGCGTCTACCGTGGAACGCTCAGCCCGAAAACCGAACTGAGCGTCCGACAAGTCCGGCCCGATACCACGCAGATGGCCCTTTAGGCGAGCAGCGCTTATCCCCTCGAACATTTTGCCGACTTCATCGAGCAGAACAATGGGCCGGTATGCCAAGGGGGAGTGTGCCGGGCGGCCCTCCTTGCGAAGGAGGCACAACTGCCCCTCCTTCCACGGTTTCGGAAACCTAACGCGCAAGGCATGCGCTGAAGAGGTCCCGAAACCTCTCCTCCATTTGAACACTTGCGGGAACACGCTGCCTTCACTGCTGTCTTCTTGGCGCGGATACGGAAAATCGCAACTAGCGAAATCTAGCGGAGCTATCCCTCGCGGTGAGCCCATCACTGGCGGGGTGAAGTTGTCCCTGCACGGGAACAGGGACTGAACCACCCAATCCAGAAATGAGGGCTCCAGGGTCTCGGCAACCGGGTGACCAAAGGGGCGCAATTTGTTGCGCGCCACCTTATTTGATCTCCCGTAGGGGTCGTTGTCGAGACCCTCCAGCAGCTAGGCTCTCGCCGAGTCTCTGGCGGTGGCGATGGCCCAATCGAGGACCATTTTTGCCTCCATGTATACCTCATAGAGGTGGTCCTCTTCGGCCCGGTCCCATCGACGCCACCCCCGGCTCCGCGTATAGCCCTCCTCCCTCCTTGCCTCCACACACGCTGCTCGAAGCCCCGCCAACTCCACCGATCACTAGTACACAGCTCGTTTGGGTAGTGGTCGGCAAGACAGAGGCATGGCATCATACAGATCTGCTATACAAATCCTGTAACGTGCTGACTGTTCGCCAGCTTTTCATAACGCACTTGGTTTTAAAACAGCACACCATGCTCTCCTATAACATTGAAAGTACTACTAGGAGACGGAATGATATTGTATGTGAGTCAAATGCATCCTCTGAAATGTCTTTGTAAACAGATTTTATACATTTCTAAGCCCATTTCTATACAATAAATTTAAATAGGAAATTAAGTATCTATAAATTAAATAATTACGACTGTAAAATATATAATATAGATAAGTTATTGTAAATCTGCACCATTTTTTTAAATAAACATTATTATTATTATTTCTTTATTTCAGTGTAAACATATGAATTATATTTTTAAATATTAGAATATAAAAGTATAAAAACATTTAAAAATATAAAAAAATCCCCACCGGTATCGGGAACAGGGTTCAAGCTACCGGCGGTCAGGACTCCAGAGAGAGGAACCTCCTGACAATGCGAGCCGTGTCCAGAAGTACCGCTTTCTGTATCAAGCCCTTGATCCAGCTGCCTAACGAGAGCCTCCTCAGGTGTTGGTCGAGGCTCTTGGCTATTAAGCCATTGGCTGTTACGACTATCGGCACAATGATCGCTGAGTTCACATCCCACATGTCGACAACCTCGCGAGCCAAGTCAAGATACTTGATTTGTTTATCTTTCTCGGCTTTCACGAGGTTCTCATCATGCGGGACGGTTATGTCAACAATCATTGCGCGCCGCTCTGATCGATCCACCACCACTATATCAGGCTTATTGGCAACAATAGTCCTGTCAGTGATGATGGATCGATCCCAGTACCCAGAACCCAGTACAATGTGATATTTCCATTTTCGAGAACTGGGTCGGGCACATACCTGTAGTACGGCACCTCAGATTCTACAAGGCTGTATTTCAGAGCAAGTTGCTGATGGATTATCCTGGCTACAAGGTTGTGTCTATGCAAGTACTCTCCGTTAGCTAGACGAGAACACCCGGAGATAATATGCCGGCCGGATTGATTCTCCCGGCCGGTGGCATGCCCGACAGATGTCAACCGTGCCGTCTTTCAAAATAGGTCTCCGGTAATTGTTCGTCATCATAACTTCGTCCATAATTGCACAGACAAAACCTTCGGTTTCTCCAAAGAGGTCACCGAAACGCAGCTAGGCTTCGGACGCTAGTAGATCTACATCGGGTCCATGTAGGGCCCGGTAAGAGCGTCCGTGAAGCTCCTTACTCTGCCATACTTCCATGCGATCATTGGTGTCAAGCACAACTGGCTTGCGCCAGTTCTCTTTAGCCAAGGAGAGCCGGGTGAGGCCCTTGTCCACCGCAACTACATCTCGATGCATCCCCACGTCGGTTTCTAGGAAATATTGCCATAGACTGATATCTTGCGATTGTGGAGGGTCTTAGCGTTTATAAAGCCTCGACCTCCACACTTTCGCGGGATATACAGTCTCATTACCGATGACCGTGGGTGATGCATTCGATTTGCAGTCAGCAGCGTCCGGACCCTCCTATCCAAGGCGTCTAGTTCGGTTTGAGTCCATTTGAGTACCTATGCCGAAAGAGTACATCAAAACCGGCATGACCCAACTTTTGAAGGCACACACCTTGTTTCCGCCTGATAGAAGACTGTTAAGGACATTTTTCAGGCGTCCAAAGAAGTGCTCCTTCAACGATTGCTTCATATCAGTAACATTATGCCTAACGCTTCCGACATACCCAAATACTTATAGGTTTCGGATGCGGAGAGGGCTCTAAGGTTTGTGGAATCCGAGAGTTGGGTTCCCACGGATTCCACAATCTCCCCTCGCTTTACATGCATGACCGCACATTTGTCCACACCAAATTCCATCCTGATGGCGCTACTGAAAGTTTCAGTTAATTTCAGTAGATCCATCAGTTGCAAATTGTTTGGAGCAAAGAGTTTCAGGTCATCCATGTAGAGGAGGTGCGATATAACCTGACCAAGTGACCACCTCTCCTCAGCCGATAGCCTAGAACTGAATCCTCCAGCAGTGTGCGTAGAGGATTCAAAACTAAGCAAAACCAAAGCGGACTCAAACTATCGCCCTGAAATATGCCTCGCTCGATCCTTATCGGTTCGCTGTTCCTCTGAATATTTCGACATCCTGGATAGCGAAGGACCGTCCTCCATTGCCCCATACACGACATCAGGAAGGTACGCAGAGTTGCATCTACTTTATACAACTCCAGCACCCTCATGAGCCATGTATGTGGCACCGCGTCATAGGCCTTCTTATAATCTATCCAACATGTCGACAGATCCTTTCGGGAACGACGAACCTGTTGGCTAATGGCCATATCAATGAGAAGTAGCTCCTTAGTACCGCTGGACCCATTCTTAGTCTTACATCCGTTTTGAGAGGCAGAAATAATGGAGTTGGTGTCTATATGTTTGTTAATTTTAGCTCTCAAAATGGATGTAAGAACTTTATTATAGACCGTCGGTAAACATGTGATCGGCCTATAATTTGTTGGGTTCCGCGGTACTACCTGATTTATGGAGCAGGTGGGTAACTCCTGTCGTTAGGAATTGGGGTAGCAAACCAGCCTCCAAAGCAGTCTGGAATTGAGATGCCAAGCGACCGTGCGACCTTGAAAACCATTTAATCCAAAAGTTGTGCAGCCCGTCCGGCCCTGGAGACTTAAAGTTAGGTAGCGGACGAACTGCACGAGCTACATTTTCGGGGCAGATGGTAATAGCCTCCATTTCTGGTATTGGATCACAGGCTCGCTCGACTTCCCGAGCCCAATCACCTTCGGTGTGACTGACAGGCGCCGACCAGATACTACACCAAAAGGAACACATGGTATCATGATCCGGCAGGCACGTGTCAGCCACACCTTGGTCCGGTCGCTCCCAACTCCTATAAACCCACCTTTCATCGCTCTGGAAGGTGCGATTCTGAGTGTATCGCTCTACTCGCCGCTTATACCGACGAATACGGTTCGCCCATGCATACACTTTCTGCTTCAGGCAGTGCGCTCTGTGACACAAGACATATAGTCTTGAAGACTGGTATCAGTCCCTGAGAACGCCCGTCTCACAAAGCGCATCACTCTAGGGCGAGTATTGCCCTCCCTGAAGCAGATTAGTTTGCCGATGAGCGCCCTGGCCCCACCAATACGGCGTTCAATCCTGTATTGCCAAGCTGGTACGGTTGTTTTCGGTGTAGCTCTAGTCATTGGCAAATTTGACGTAAGCTTCACGACATACCGCTACAGCCGCACAATACAGCGGGTCTACTCCAAAGTAGTATCGGCCGAATGTTCGGGCGTTTCCTGCGAAACTACGAAGTTATTATTTGGTTCGGTCGGTCCCGATCCTACACTCCTACACTCTTTCGAATATTCAATATGGTCCCGACCCAACTGAGCCGATCCGAACTGTTTTCGCATTTTTCAATAATATTCGGATCGGTCATGTGTCGGTCCGATCTGAACATTCGCACTTTGCACTTCGGAGTAGATCCCCAGGATCGAATGAGTATCGATGAGGTCTTCGCAGGTATCATCATCAAAATAGTTTGACAACTGCGAATCCAGGACCGCCACCAGCGCCCTATTTTTGTTATGCATGGGCAAACGAGGTAAACGTGGCCTAAGTTCAGGCGACATGAACCGATATTCCTGAATACCTTATTATAAATAAAATAACCTTCCAAAGCACTCCTGATACTCCTGAATTCCTCATTGCACTGGGTACTTACGTTTGTAGCCCTGTAATTACTCCCCTCGTCAGCATGACTTGTGTTGGACTGCGGTAGCACTACAGCAGTCTGCGACTGGGGGGCGATGACATAGCTACTCTGCATTTCATTTCGCAGGCGATCAAGTACAGTGTCATCTAGTATTTGATTACGCTGAATAACCCGCACCTGATCCGACAATCGTTGTGCCGTAACGTTGACAGCTGGCTCAAGCACCTGAAAAAGAGAGCATCCGAACACGGTACGTGGTCAGATTGTTTCCCCCCTCTGTAGCCCCATGAGCGCATGACATTTTCATTGATGGATCGTGTCCATCTTATGCGCTGCACACTTCCGCCGGGAGTTGCATGGAAACCTTATCAGAGGCCGGTGGGCCTCGAGGTCCTAAGCCGTCCGGCGGCCGGCGTCCTCCCCGTCGACGGGACGACGGGATGAGACTGCGGCGGTGGTCGGAACGCTAGGAACATGTGCTTTCGCCACGCGTGGGCAAGCCAATATGAACCGATGTGTAGACGCCAGTGTACATGTACGGGGATGGTCGAGCTGTAGAACAGTATACTTACGTACCTACGTGTCTTTTTAAGTAAATAAACACCGGGCAGCTTGCATACTCGTATGTGTACAGTTAGGCGTGGTGTGATGCGTATGTCTGTGTTCCTTTACCTTTAGAATTAAGTACATAATAGTGTTAAGAAAAAAGAGCTGTGTCCACGAGAACACTGCCGACAAACTGTCCTGCAGTTTGGCAGAAGATCTGTGTACTCCTTTGTTGAAATAAATAAATTAAAAAAAACATCCAGACGTCGGCAGCTGCCTCCCTGTCCAGGCGGGTACCAGCCCACCGCGGGAACGGTGATCGCCCCGAGAGGGGCTGCATCTCTCCGACCGGAGCCACTGGTGGAGATGTCGAACCACATGTAACGGTGGTCCGACATAGTCTCCACCAGGTCCACCCACCAGTTCAACACGCGCGCGGCGAACGCAGGGGTGGCGAAAGTGACGTTCACTATTCAGACACTCTGACGCCGCACGCATGTCTGGACGCTTCCTCTGTTCAAGAGGGAGAGTCCAGAGGAGGCTGCCCACATCTCCACCACCCGCTCGCGAGCTTCGGTGGCCGCGTTGCCCCAGGTCACCGACTTAGCATTCAGGTCTCCCAGTACGAAGACCTGACGCCCTGTCGATCACGGCGGCCAAGACTCCGAGATAGTTCTCAAAGTCCTGAAGAAGGACGGAAGGAAGAAGGTTTGGGTAGAAATATACGCCCACAAGGGCTAAGTCTCCCCACGCGGCGGCCACGTATCCCGGTCCCCTCTCTAATAGCGGGGAGTCTGTGGAAGACCGCGCCGCTAGACCCTCAGGCCCGCATTGGTGACACGTGTCTCCCCAGTTGAATTAGGAGGGACACGTGGCTTTGGTGTGGCCGAACGCGAAGCACTAGCAGCAAGGCTGGTCTTCAAGTGGCCGGACCACAGCCGAGCCGAGTCCCACAAGCAGCCGTCTCTTGGTCGCAGCAAGGACGGCCCCAGCCGCGGCGACTGGGCACTCGACGTGGATGATGCCCATGCCGCGGCGGCCGAGCCTAATGGCTCCACCTTTTACCGCGCCATCGTCGCAGCCTCCAGCCGCCGCGACGGCCGCCACCACATCCTCCTTGGTGACCGAATCATCCAGATCGGCCACCCCCCAAGGCTGCGGTCTTAACAGGCCTGACGACCGTTGCCGTATCCGCGATGACTTCTTGCAACTTTGTTGCGAAGAGATCCGCATTTGTGACGCGCTGTTCCCCCGAGAACTCGAAAATTGGAGCCCCGGTTAGGGTTCGGCGACACGTGATGTTACTGCTCCCCAGCTGGGAGGGTTCAGCATTGCTACGAGCCCGTCTTAGGACGGACTCGTAAGTCTACGTAGTGATGGTCACCACGACGGCCGCGATTTTGGGAGGAACTAGCTTCCTCCCGCCGGCTGGAGCCCTTTTGACTAGTTGGACGGGGTCGTGGAGGGAAGAAGGGCGTCTTCCTCCTGCGAGTTCTGGGGGGCTGCTGGAGTGGCAGACGACCCAGACGCTTCCTCCGCGCTTGTGGTGGGGGTTTGAGGAGCCACCTTGGTCCTCATGCCCTTGTCTTTGCCCTTGGAGAGCTTCGGGGCCCGGGGCTGCTCACCCGATGCCGGTCCTGCTAGAGGCGCAGGTTCCGGCTCCCTCGGTGGTGGACTCTTATCCGCCGCTAGCGGCGGGCGGAGCCGCCTTTCCGGCAAGAGCCTGTCCTCCCTGCCTGCGAAGCAGGCTCTGGTGAAGGCCCTCACCTCCATGACAACCGTTCGGATTATAACGTCAAGGTTGGAAGGGGAGGAGAAGGAGCCTCCTACCACCGGACCTGGGGCACGTTAGGCAGGCCGTGCCGTGGCTTCAGCCAGTTTCTGGTGTAGCTGGCTGACCTCCGCCTGTAGGCGATCCACCATCCTGTGCCATGCGCTGCAGTTCCGCCAGGGAGTGGTCAGCAACTCAGCATACAGTACGCTGGATGCACCATAGCCAGCCGAGAGCGCGATTTGAAATAAAACGCCCAGAGGCTTCACGCATCGATTTGTTCGTCATATTCGCAGACGACCGCATTGATGTCACAGCGCACTTTAGCCTCCGGTATGTCACTGTTACGTGGTCAGACACGGCGTTGCCCGGGGAAACTACAAGGAAGTATGCACTGTGGGGGAACCCCCTAATGTTACTACCCTATCGCAACGAAATTGTGAGGCCCCGTTAAGGTTTTTTTTACCAATGCGTCTAGCATGCAAAACTCAGCAGTTTTAACTGACCATAAAAGCCCCAGGTGTATAACTTCATGCAGCGTCGTGACAAACTTCCACCAACACAACCCAACCAATTAACTTCTATCAGCCGATTCACCACCAACATACGATATTGTTGCGCGCCACGATTAATACCTGATACATGGCAACATTAGTTACCACTAGCACCATCTATTATCAAGCAGCAGAACTAATTTACCACTAGCGCCATCTCGTATCGAGTAGTAGAACAAGTAGATCCTTCTAGAAATTTCGATACTAGAACTATCGACAGAGGTAAGTCGGGGCCGGTATATACCCGAACATTCTAGATGTTTCTACAGTAGAAGGTACTAGAACAATCTGCTGCACTATATAAGGCCGGGAATAACCGCGATTCGACACAGTGTGTTGGAAGCGATACATGCGAATACATCTAAAGCGATCTTCAAGTGCGACCTAAGTGTAATAATTGTGTTTTATAATTAGTGTGTTTGTGTTGATTAATTAAAGTGTCATTTTTGGTAATTTATATCGGCAGTTTTATTGTCACGAACCCGAAGCTCGTAACAATCGGTGTCAGAAGCAGGGATTAATCATGCCGATTTTACCTAAAGACGACGACACGGAGGGTATCCGTACCCGGAGTCAACGCCAACAGGAGACGGACCAGAGACGTTTTGGTGGAACTATACCGCAGAGGTTGGAGGGCCAGCTACCAACCAAGGAGGCCGACCCGTCCGCAGCCGCTTCAGCATCAGCAGCACCAAAATCAAAATCAAAATCAAAAGTCATTTATTCAAATTAGGCTGAGAATCAGCACTTTTTGAACGTCAAAATTACAAAAGACAGTCCCCCAAAAACGCCCGCCCTTCACCACTTCCTAGTGCTATCGCTGGGAAGAAGAAGTGGCGCAACAAACTCCCCAGCAGCACAGCTGTCTGTTCAATTTAAAAAAATACTTGATTGTATACAAAGGTGCTTATGTTCGGTAATTAACATTACAAAGCCAGAACATAAAATTTAATTATTTGCCATAATATGTCAGCTAGCCACGCCAATATACCAACAAATATAATAAAAACTATACGTACTCAAGCTAAAAAATAATTACTTAAAATGTAAATAAAAAAACTTACTAGCCAAATAAAAGCCTCCAGGCATAAAGGGCGTGACAGCTTACACATTTATGCATTGCTGGGTTCTAAGACCTGGCAGTAAGCTAATTCTGGAGAAGGAACATAAACATTGTCTTGCGTTAAACTAGGGTGACCAACTATTCTTATCGTCTAAGTAGTCGTTGATGGAATAATATGCCTTTGAACAAAGGTTGGATTTTAGTTGAGCTTTAAACGCATTAAAAGGCAAGTCTAGAAAAGAAGAGGGTATCTTGTTATAAAAGGTTATACCAAGCCCAACAAATGAGTTATGAACCTTATGAAGCCGGTGAAAGGGGGCACGTAGTTTGTCCTTATTTCTAGTGTTAACACTGTGAATATCACTATTTTTAGTGTACAAGTGTAAATTTTGCCTAATATATAAAATGTTGGCAAGGATGAATTGTGATGCAACCGTGAGAATACCAATATCTTTAAAGAAATCTCTTAGAGAAACTCTGGCACCTAACTGGTAAATTGCTCGAACAGCTCGCTTTTGAAGGACAAATATATTTTGTATATCAGCGGCTTTGCCCCACAGCAGAATACCATAGGACATAACGCTGTGAAAATAACTAAAATAGACTAAACGAGCTGTATCAACGTCAGTGTATTGTCTTACTTTCCTGACGGCGTAGGCAGCCGAACTGAGCCTTCCTGCTAGACTTGATATATGAGGTCCCCACTGAAGTTTGGCATCTACTGTTAGTCCTAGAAAAATTGCCGAGCCTACAGTTTCAAGCACCTCTTTATCTAAGACGATGTTGGGTCCTAGGTTTCTAACATTCGGTAAGGCGAACTTTACACATTTGGTTTTCTTGGCATTGAGAACTAAGTTATTTGACGTAAACCAATCTGTAACTATTGAGAGTGCACTGTTTACGTCGTCAAAATCTTGTCTATTCCTGTCTACTTTAAAAATAAGAGAGGTATCATCTGCAAACAGTACAACATCACAGATGCCCGTCAAATGGAATGGTAAATCATTAATGTAAACTAAGAACAAGAATGGACCCAGTATTGAGCCTTGCGGAACACCTAACTGAACTGGTAGCCCGGATGATTTCACACCATTAACATCTACACATTGGACCCTATTTTGTAAATACGAAATAATTACGTTGAGAGCTTCGTTTTGGACACCGTAATGACGTAATTTACGCAAAAGCGTGTCATGGTGCACGCAATCAAAGGCTTTGGAGAGATCACAGAAAACTCCAATAGCATTCTGTGATTTCTCCCATGCATCAAATATGTGTCTCAACAGAGCAACACCCGCATCTGTAGTTGAACGACCTTTTGTAAAGCCATATTGCTCATTATGGAGGAGGCTATTTAAATTAAAATGTCTTAGCAGCTGCTTGAGTATTAACATTTCAAATATTTTGCTAAATGCAGGTAAGATAGAAATAGGCCTGAAATTGCCAACGTCATTCTTATTACCTGATTTAAATAATGGTATGACTTTACTACTCTTCATGAGGTCAGGAAAAGTTCCTAAATCAACACATTTATTAAAAGTAACAGCTAGATAGGGGGCTACGATGTCTATTATATTACTTATAAGTTTAGTGGAGATGCCCCAATAATCACCGGTGTTTTTAGACTTAAGTGTATTAAAAACATTAACTACATCACGCGGGGTTACATGTTCGAAACTAAATAAGGGACTACATTTAGGTACACTACTGTGCAAAAGGTTTTCAGCTTTAGACGAGGACGAATTTAAGGAGCGAGTCGTAGTTATCGGTATGTTGGCAAAAAACTCATTAAATGCCTCAGCTACGTCAGCTGCTTTATTAACTAATTTGTTGTCGACCATAATCTCAAGTAGTTTTTCTTGTTTAACCGATTTTCCCGTTTCATTATTAATAATTTTCCAAGTGGTTTTTACTTTATTAGTAGAATTTTTTATTGTATCGCCTAAAAATTTTGATTTAGCAAAAGCACTAATCTTTTTGAATAATTTTGAGTAAGTTTTGACATACTCTAGGAAGGGAGTATCAAACCTGTATTTTTTCAAACCATATAACTCGTATAGTCTCGCTCTACTTTTATAAATACCGGGAGTAGCCCATTGGTTAAAGCCAACAGAGGATCCATTAATGTTAATAGTTTTGGTCTTGAAAGTGGATTGGTACTCTTTTTGCACAACATCAAAAAGGGCACCATAAATTTCATTAGGATTCTCGTATTCTACTATCGATGGTGTAATTCTATGAGCTATATTATTTTTAAACATTTTGCAACGACTAGCTGTATAAGGCCTGCATTCAAATTTATGTGGCTTTTTATGTAATGGCATGGGGAAGCTAGCTAATAAACCACAGTGGTCGGACGTTAAGTCAGTTAACACTAATTTATTTTTGGCATCACAATCACTAAATAAATTATCAAGACAAGTTGACGAAGAAGCTGTGATCCTAGTAGGTTCAAAAAACAAGTTAATTAAATTATAAGACCTCAAAAGATTGAGAAGTCTAATACTTAATGGAGTAACATCTAAAATATTAATATTGAAATCTCCACATAAGATAATACTTTTGTTATTTGATTTTAACCTATTGAGAGTATCTTCCATTACCGATTCGAAACTAATAAAATCCCCAGAGGGGGGTCGATAAACGCAAATTATAACATATCGCTCAAGTTCAACACAAGACAACTCTATAGTGCGCTCGATTGAAAGATTAACTAAATCTAAACGTTGTTTACATTTCAACTTGTTTGAAACAAGAACTAAAGAGCCACCGCGAATAGCACTTTTTCTCACAAATGCACTCTGTACGGTAAAGTTTTCATCATTTATAAACACTACTTCATGTTCCTTCAACCGGTGTTCAGTCAAACATAACACCTGAACATCGTAGTTCTCCATAAATAAACTTAATTCTAGCTCTTTGCCGGACAGACCCTGCATATTTTGATGTACAACATTCAACATATGTGGCTGACCCGTTGTCGCACCTAATAGTTTAAACTACAAGGCGTATCAAAAGTAGTATTAGTATCAGTACTAACAGTAATCGATGGTACACTACAAGTACCAGTGTCACTGTGTATATTGTATGCTAAAAGATTAGCAATTTGTCTCCTACAACTAGGTGGCAAATACATAGTATAATTTGTCAGTTTGTAATCAGTAATGAATTGATTACAATCAAAATATAAAATGGCATCACTGTGACGACAAGTCCTATTATAAATGAACATATTTAAATTATAAATATGCTTATTTTGCTCATCAGTTAAATAATGGGAATAAGGCAAGGCACAAAAAATAAATTTACAATTGTTAGTATCATTAAGATGCAACATCAAATGGACACATTCAATTAAGTCCTTTTTCCTTACATTTAAGCTATCCCCATATAATAATATAACAGTTGAACTGGGGTTTATTTTTGTCAATTTGATATTATTAATTAATTGGCTAATACTGGCACCAGGTAAACAATGATCAATTACATATTGTTGCGAACACTGATTTAACAAGCTACCAAAACCTTGACCAAATTTATCAGAAAAAATATAAGTAGTATTAATCAAATTATTCGTACTATTGCTATCATCACTAATACAGCTACCTACTGGTTGAGCTACTGAGGGTGTGGGTGTAATAAGTTGGGGTCCCCGGGAACAGGTACAGCTAAAAGAGAGGTTATTTGTCAAAGACTCATACCTCTCCGCATTATACTTGACCAGGTCTGCCAACTCATTAGCCTCCTGCATGCGCTTAGGTACTCAGGTCTTGTTGAGAAGCCTCATATTTACTAAAGATATCCTTTAGAGCGTATTCCCTAACAAACAGTTCATCCTGAAGGTGCTGAGTGTCTGTGTCATACATAGCATTACACAATTCTAATTCACTGTTACAGTTTTTTAATTCTTGTATTAAATTTACTTTTTTTTGCCTAAGTTTTGTATTTAATTTGTTTACTTTTTGGCATTTCAAAGATTTTTGAGTTTTTCTAATTAATCTATTAATTTTAATATATTTTTTTAGCTTATTGTGACTGGTAAACAATTTATTTTTAATGATAGTATCATCAGTTAAATCTATTGTTACCACTGGCTCAACACATATGGGACCCGACCCGCTACCAACCAACTCATCATAAAGACTGCAGGTGATCGCAGACTCTTCACGGGCTTTGAGAGTTTCCAAGGCGGTTATTGTGTTGTGGGCCTTGCTTAATTCCTGTTCTAGTTCAGATATGCGTCTCAAAGCCAGTTCGTGGGTGTCACTACATTCCTGGAAGTTTGACACTAGTTGACGGAGGTGTTGATGCTGGTCAAGTATGTCCATATGCCGTACATGTAGTTCAGTCAGCTGGTTCTTAAGCTCAGTGTTCTTGTCAATAACAAGCTTTATTTCCACCTCACTGTCTTCCCTTTCACAGAGCAGCTGTTTGCATGTAGCTTCAGAAGCCTCTAGCTTTGTCAAGGTAGATCTCAGTTTTGCTTCCATCTCCTTGATTGTGGCACTGCGGGTCATCATTTGCTTCAAAATGTCAGTCACCTGAAATGTGTGAAGTTAGGCAGCTAAATAACAGTGTGAAAAAGATGTTCCAATATTTAGATTAGTAGGAGGTAGAAGGGAAAAATAAAATTAAAGTAAGTTAAAAATAAGTAAGTAGTGAAATGTTAACAAATGGATTATAAAATTAGTTGAAGTTATTATGGAATGAGAGATGGAGATGATAAATAGAAGTGAAGTTACAATGAATAGGCACTGCTTTTATTGTAAAACACAAAGAACTTAGTTGACAATAACAAGTTTATGACCCTTAAAAGGTTTTATAGTATAAGCTCTTTATAGCATAAGCTCTAATGAGCCTATTTTTGTGCAGTAATTATGTAGTGTTTATTGTCTGGGCGAATGTTTTCGTCATCGATTTTGCTTCCACTAGTTGTCAAGCAAAAGGAGACATAAACCGTGCCAGTGTGTGATGGACGTAGCTCAGAGACCTGAGCAGTACTTTGTGATGTTATGTGTATGTAATACAAGCAAATAAATAAAACAAAATACTCCCCAGGATTGACCAGACTTTGCTGCCCTGATGATGATGCTGCAGGAGCAGTCCCGCCGTCAGGAGGAACAGGCTCGCCGACAGGAGGAACAGGCTCGCCGACAGGAGGAACAGGCTCGTCGGTTGGAAGAACAGCTCCAGCGGGACAAGGAGGAACAGGCTCGCCGACAGGAGGAACAGGCTCACCGACAGGAGGAACAGGCTCGCCGACAGGAGGAACAGGCTCGTCGGTTGGAAGAACAGCTCCAGCGGGACAAAGAGGAACAGGCCCGTCGGTTGGAAGAGCAGCTGCTGCGTGACAGGGAGGAACAGGCCCGCCGACAGGAGGAACAGGCTCGCCGACAGGAGGAACAGGCTAGCCGACTGGAGGAACAGGCTCGTCGGTTGGAAGAACAGCTCCAACGTGATAAAGAGGAGCAAGCGCGCCGCCAGGAAGAGCAGATGCTCCTTATGAAGGACCTTCACGCTACCTTCGGGAAAGACATGAAGGAGGTGAAGGATAGGGTTGCTCAACACGACAACCGCCTGTCGGAAGCTGAAATCCGGATCGACCAAGTGAATAATCGGGTTGACAACGTGATGGCTGACGTGAAGACAACCGTGATGGCTGACGTAAAGAAAACGCTGGATTACCTTAAACTTGGGGATGGAATCGCAGCTCCCGTAGCTACGACACCTTCGCTACGTGGATTCAAAGTGCCACCGTTCGACGGAACTTCTTCCTGGTCGGCCTACAAAATCCAGTTTGAGGCTGTCATGAAGGCGAACGGTTGGAACAAAAGTCAGGCCATGACTGCCCTCACCCTAGGCCTACGTGACCAGGCCTTAACTGTTCTGGAAGCTCTCGGTAAGGAAGTGACTTACGAGCAGCTTCTTGAGGCATTGGAGGCTCGGTATGGCGACGCTCACCTGGAACACGTGTTTCGTGCGCAGCTCAAGGATCGCGTGCAACGCAGTAACGAAAACCTGCAGCAGTGGGCCCTTGAAGTGGAGAAGCTGGTGCATAAAGCTTACCAGTCCGTACCTGCGCTTATTGATGGGAACCTGGTGCAGGCATTCATCGATGGCATCCGTGACCTCGAAGTTAGAGCTGCTGTGAGGCTCGGGCACCACGGGACACTTAAGGATGCCTTGGCCCATGCACTGGAGGTGGAAGCCGTGCGGCAGGATCATCGCTCCCATCGCGTCAGGGAGGTTGCAGCGGCTACAGTTCGCGACCGCAATAAAGGATACAGCCCTAGGTGCTACGGCTGTGGCGAAAGGGGCCACCTTCGATCCAGTTGCCCCAAGCGAACTGCAGAAAGAGAAGACGGCCGATCTCCAGAGGGCAGTGCAGCTAACAGCACCGCCCAGCACCAGCAGCAGGGAAACGAGTAATAGCCAGGACTGCGGGGCGGGTGCTGGCTGATGTACAAAGAGCCCCAAGGGTTTTGATCACACAAACCCAAGACGGGAACAGCCTAATCATCAAGGGCGAGGTCAACGGAACGCCGTGTAAGCTGACCATAGACACTGGAGCCTCTCGCACGGTTGTCAGTTCCCAGCTCATAAGACGGTCCCTTGGGGACTCCGCATACAACCGAGAACACATTAACTTGGTAACAGCCACCGGTCAGCGCATACCCGTCCATGGAGAGAAGAAGATGGGGTTGAAGCTAGGCAACAGAATCTACCTGCATAATGTCATCGTGGCTGATATAATGGACGATTGCATCCTGGGCCTCGACTTTATGAGGAAGAATTGTTGTAAAATTGACGTCAAGCAAGGTGTTTTGAGATGTGGACAGGAGGAACTTTTCGTGGAAGGGGCGTTACCAGGGAACGTGTACAGCCTTAAGAAGATTGTTCTTCCGCCGAGATCGGAAACGATGGTGCCGGTTATTCTTCCTCGGAATCCTGGGCAAACTCATCGTTGTGTACTCGTGGAAAGGGTAGACAATGACCTTCCATGGAAAGTGGCACGAACTTTGGTCAGAGCCACCGACATCTCTGGGGTACGTGTGCTGAACCTTTGTGATCAGGAACAGATTATAGAAAAAGGCACACTAGTTGGTACTTGCGAGGAAGTGGATTGGTTGCGTCGATGCCAACATCTAACGACTGGGACCCTCAGCAAGGATGCACAAACGAGAGTGACCACACTTTTAGAAGACTGCCGCAGCGCTCTGTCCCAAAATGAAATGGTCAAGGCAAAGAAAATGTTACTCAAGTATGCCGATGTTTTCTCGTCAAACGATGCTGACATCGGGAGGACTGGCGTAGTTCAACACAAAATAAATACAGGAGAAGAATTGCCTATCCGTCAGCGGCCAAGGAGATTGCCGGTAACACGTGAAAAGGAAGTGGAAACCATGATTGAGGGAATGGTGAAGGATGGTGTTATTGAACCTTCATCTAGTCCATGGTGTTCACCTGTAGTGCTGGTAAGAAAGAAGGACGGCAGCATGAGGTTTTGTGTTGACTATCGTCGGCTGAACGACGTTACGAAGAAGGACAGCTATCCTTTGCCCAGTATTGATGACACGCTGGACATGCTTACTGGAGTAAAGTGGTTTAGCACGCTGGACCTGAAAAGTGGCTACTGGCAAGTTGAGATTGATCCTAAGGACAAGGAGAAAACTGCATTCTCGACAGGAAAGGGTCTGTGGCAATTTAAGGTCATGCCGTTTGGATTGTGCAATGCTCCGGCAACGTTTGAAAGGTTGATGGAACATGTACTTACCGGGCTAGTTGGCGATGCCTGCCTGGTCTACTTGGATGACATCATCATCGTAGGCCGTACGTTTGAAGAACATCTTCAAAACTTGGAACGCGTGCTCATGAAGATCCAGAGTGCCAACCTCAAGTCCGAAGAAGTGTTCACTATTCAAACGACAAGTTAGCTTTCTGGGATATGTAGTGTCTGAAGAAGGTATCCGCAAGGATCCAGAGAAAATCGCCGCTGTCAAGGATTGGCCAATTCCAAAAGACAAGACACAGGTTAGAGCATTTCTGGGCTTGTGCTCCTATTATCGGCGATTTGTCAAGAACTTTGCAGATATAGCCAAACCCCTGCATAAGCTAACCGAAGAGAAGCGACATTTCTGCTGGGATGACAGTTGCGACATCGCATTCCAGGAGCTAAAAGACCGTCTGTGCAAAACACCTATTTTGGGGTACCCTGATGCAGGCAAGGAATTTATAGTTGACACAGACGCAAGCGACATAGGACTTGGCGGTGTGTTGTCTCAGCGGAATGGCGATCAAGAGGTTGTGATAGCGTACTTCAGCAAGTCATTGTCGAAACCTGAAAGGAACTATTGTGTTACGAGACGGGAACTGCTTGCTGTGGTAAAGTCATTGCAGCACTTCAGCAAATATCTTCTGGGGCGGAAATTCCACTTACGAACCGACCATGCTGCACTGAAATGGCTATTGCAGTTCAAAAATCCAGAAGGACAAGTTGCGAGATGGATTGAACTACTGCAGGAATACGACTTCGTGGTCGAACATCGCAGCGGAAAATCTCATGGCAACGCAGATGCATTGTCAAGAAGACCTTGTCCTGAAGACTGCAAGCATTGTACTCGGCAAGAAAGTAAAGAAGTCGTACCTGTAAGGATGCTCAAGACAGACCTCAGCATCGAGTGGAAGGAAAGCCTACAACGTGCACAGCAGGAAGATTCGGACATCAAGCCGATTCTGTAGTGGATGAAGGCCAGAGCTCCTAAGCCCAGGTGGAGTGACGTCTCGGCGATGAGTTCGATAACAAAAAGCTATTGGGCCCAATGGGACAGCTTGGTGATTCAGGATGGAGTCCTGTGCCGTAAATGGGAAAATGCTCGGGGAGACAGCTGTCATTTGCAAATGGTTGTCCCTAAAGCTCAAGTACCGAATGTTCTACAGCTGTACCATAATGGTTGTTCAGGAGGTCATCTGGGAGTAAAACGGACTCTACTGAAGATACGGGAACGGTTTTACTGGGTCCACTGTCGGGACGATGTCAAGGACTGGTGTCGCAAATGTACAAGTTGTGCAGCTGTAAAGGGACCTCAGACTCGTAATAGAGGTGCATTGAAATTGTACAGTGTTGGTGCACCATGGGAGATGAAAACCCGTTATGACCGCAAAATGAATGATAAAGGGTTCGACGAAGGTTCACTAGTGTGGTTGCACAATCCAGTCTGCAGCAAAGCGAAATCTCCTAAGCTTCAAGCTAAATGGGATGGACCGTACCGGATTGTGACAAAGATCAATGATGTAACATACCGGATACAGAAAGGTGCAAGAGGCACTCCTAAGATCGTCCATGTGGATCGACTGGCGCGTTATAATGGAGCCGATAATGCTCGGGACGAGCATGTCTTAGGAGGGGGCAGTGTTGCGCGCCACGATTAATACCTGATACATGGCAACATTAGTTACCACTAGCACCATCTATCATCAAGCAGCAGAACTAATTTACCACTAGCGCCATCTCGTATCCAGTAGTAGAACAAGTAGATCCTTCTAGAAATTTCGATACTAGAACTATCGACAGAGGTCAGTCGGGGCCGGTATATACCCTAACATTCTAGATGTTTCTACAGTAGAAGGTACTAGAACAATCTGCTGCACTATATAAGGCCGGGAATAACCGCGATTCGACACAGTGTGTTGGAAGCGATACATGCGAATACATCTAAAGCGATCTTCAAGTGCGACCTAAGTGTAATAATTGTGTTTTATAATTAGTGTGTTTGTGTTGATTAATTAAAGTGTCATTTTTGGTAATTTATATCGGCAGTTTTATTGTCACGAACCCGAAGCTCGTAACAATATATTAAGGGCGTCGACAACGCAGTGGCAGATGCTATGCCGCGGGTTGAATCCATTTCATTGCAGGAGTACCTAGCTCTGGCATGGTCGCAAGAGAGAGACGATGAACTCAAAGACGCGGATTCATGTACTTCTTTGAAATTGAGAACAATCGTTGTTCCAAGAACTGACACTTCTGTACTCTACGACCTTACCTTTCCGAAGAGCAGCTTTATACGTATGGCCGCATATTAACCCTGACTGCCTACAATGGGCGAAGTCATGCTTACAGGGCCAACGCAGTAAGGTGACCAGCACCCTAATTGCGTAACACACAATCAATCTCAATGAATCATTTTGAAGGATATTGCTAATCCTTTGCTTCATATGTTCAAAAAATGTGTCATGTGTCTCCTCAACAACGTAAATAACGCAATGAATGTTGTTGAACTGTCAAAATGAAACCGATTCCGATTAATCGTGTGTTACGCAATTAGGATGCTGGCAGAAATTGTAATTGTTGAACAAGAAACCTCTGGAACATAATATTTGTTTTTTGCCCCATGAAGTTCCATGATTTCGTCTCCATGACGAACCTACTTCGTCTTGGAATGGGCAACTAGCTGAACTCAAACTTAACGACTCCTAGCTAAATGATAATTCAAATTCAAATGCATAATAATAATATACAGGGTTATTGGTAAGACACTTACAACCTTGCAGGACTGCATTACTAACATCATAAACAACAACTTTTGTTCTATGACTTTTTACAAAACATATTTACCAAAAACAAACTTAAGATTTCGTTGTCCTATCTACCCCCGCTCCCTTCTGCTGAATTTTGTGACTTGTGACTTTTTGACTAGACACGGCAGATCGTTTACTTTTCAATTCGTTGAATTGAAATATTATTATTTTTGTATGAAAATCTGATTAATTAAAAAAGATCATAGAACAAAAGTTGTTGTTTATGATGTTAGTATTATAGTCCTGAGAGGTTGTTTGTTTTATCAATAACTATATAAATTATTACTATATTTAAGTTCTGATATCTTTTGTAAAAAAACAAAGAATTTCGATATTTCCCTTCAGTCATGCTGTTAATATTTTTTCAATTTCAATATTTAAGTAATGCTGATCTTAGTCAAGATTACTGCCACACACTACTCAGTTGGCAAAGGTTTTTTGTCCCGGTACCTAAAGCCGCGGGCAAAAGCGATTAAAACTCAATTATCACTAATACTTTTTATTTAATAGTAATTTTTATAACATTAAAATTTTGATCAGTCTCATGACTGCTTCAGCCTAAACATGTACACATATTTTTTTTAATTTCACGGCTATAATTTTATAATTTTTACTTCTACCAATTTTAAATAAGTACCTATATTATAATAGGCAACTAATAAAACAGAAATGCACTGCAAAATCGGCAAAATATTTTACATCATACATACAGAGTGATATTTAAAAGAAAGCCTCACATTTTGGTAAGTACATTCAGCAAAGTGTAAAAGTTTAACAGTAAAAAATAAAAATAAGAACTTAACAATAAATAATTATAAGTAATCATTTTTATGTAATTTATGTTCTTTTGTTGATTTAGTTATTAGTAGATATATTATTGTATGTTACCCAACTAACATACCTACTCCATGTATTAAACATTTGCATTCCATCATTACATGGCGGAATGCATCTTTGCACTGACATTTTATATATTATCTTTGTACCTACCACATTATATGCAAATAAACGATTCTGTTTTTTTCTTCTAATTAAAACGAGTTACATAGTAGTAGTATGACAACTTTGGTATAAATTATAAAGGCTAACAAGTTCAGTGCAGTTGCAAGCTATTTCGGTGTCGTAACAATTTTTTTTTTTTTAAATCCAACGGAACTTATATCTGAGGGCCAATTCTCGTAATTTTAGGAACGTTCACAGTCTGATTTTTGACATTGATTGTCGCTGAGATGAGATAGCGACTAGATTTTGAACGTTTTTAATTACAGGAATTGGCCTTCTGATTACAATTAGTTTTTCAAAAACTATTGTGGAAAGTATAAGTTTAACTGCCCTAAAGGTTTTTACAGAAATCACGCTGTATGTCTAATAAAAAATACGATACTAAACTTATACCTACCTACATTTATTTTGATTTAGCGTCGGCACTAATTCATGTACCTACGCCGCGCCGCTGCCTTATTGCAACTGGTGTAGCATAAACAATATAATACAAAGTATATAATATAATTATAATTATGTACAAAACAATTTCAGTTTTTTTTAAACTTACTAAAAAATACAACAAAATTATTAAAATGCAAAATGTAACTTACCTATCCTACATAATTCAGTCAGTGAGCGAGTGTTTCAGTCTTCACTCAGATATAAATCTTGTGCATAAATACGTATTTGTGTGCCTCAAGATTCAATCCCACCCATGTGAACGTACCTACCCTGTTCTCACTTAAAGTCGCGAACTGTATCTACCTACACAAACTCGGACTGAATAAAATTATGTATTTTAAAAATAAAAAGAATGTAAGTAATATTACGCAATAATATTATGAACGGGTTAAGTTTAAATATTTTTGATTTGATTCCGCATAATTTCCGGTATTAGTTTACCGGCTTTCATATCCTCGGTCCACGGCACTGATAAATTAATTAGAAAAATCTTAGCTCCCTCACTGATTAGTTCTGATGTGCCTGGAGACTCACTTGCTCGAATACATTTAATAGTTTTAGTTAGTATAGGATATTATATAAAGATATTAATAAAGGTTGCTGGGTCAATAATCGCTTTTTTGTTTTGTTAATTCGTATAATTTTTAATTTCAACTATGTATTTTAAACGAACCGATAAATAAAATAAATATGTAGGTACTTTTTTCCAAATTTATATTTTTTTATTATTTTTGTGATTTTTAAACTTTGAATGAATTAATGATATTGAATCATATAATATCACTCGCAGTAGTTTTATTTAGCTTTAATTACTCAAAGCTTTGGTTTAAAAAAATCGATTTATATAATTAATATCACATCCTTTTTTAATACTGCGTAAATGTTACGAACGGATTTCAAGGGACTGTTTGCAGTTTCCAAAACAGAAAAAAATAAATATAACAAATGGCAAAATAACCACCAGAAGCTACACATTTACGTAGAATTATGTTGAATATATGACATACATTTATTCTCTTATTATATAAGCCGAAACATAATTATACCAAATCATCAATTCTCATAGCGTCGTGTGACTAAAAGTAAGTCTAGTTTAAAAGGGTGCGACTACTTTTTTTTTAATGACATTTCTATGAATTGTAAGTATTTATGACATTCTATGAATCTTAAGTATTTTAACATTTTAGTGAATTTTAAGTATTTATATGATTTTTTTTTTTTTTTCAATTCAGTGAATTGAAACCAATCGAAACAAAAAAACAAACAAGCCGGGGTACCGTGTTTCTTCTGTCCGTGTGTCTGCGTCAGTTGTTTTGTTTACTTGTCAGCATCCCACTCCAACAACCCTTCCTGCAAGTTCATCTATTGTTAGGAAACATCGAAACATTTTTATTGTTTATATGAATACAAAACGAGGTGGCGATACGACCTAGATGCGTAGGTATCGCAAGGGTTGGATAAGGTAGCTTTGGAAAAGGTTGCACGACAGGCTCTCGTACCGAAAATGACACATTTCGAGAACTTGATTTGCTTTGCCCCCGACAACAAACAGTTGTCGGAAGAAAAACTGACGACTATTTGACATAAAGCTAATTTTTCCATCGCCAGATAACTTTTATTTATTGACATAGAAAAGTATGGACTGGAAATACCTACAAAAAAAGGGTGCATACCTACAACTCATACCGTCTTATTACAAAACGAAACCTAAATTTAGTTCTAGCCTAAACTATTGAGCCAGTACTTGTATTTCGAACTTTGTTTCGATTTAGGCAAAGTTCTTAATACTAAAATGACAACTTAGCACCGAACTAAGCTGTCATTTTTGTATAAAGAACTGCATTTCTCTATCAGTTGGGTTCTTAATTCAATAACTGGGTCAGTGGTTTAAACCTGATCGAAAGAAAAACCTTGTTTTGTAATAAGGGGGATATTGTCTCATAAAATGGCTGCCATTGCTAGGGTTGTGTCAATCAAGGAACATAATCAAAATCAAAAGTCATTTATTCAAATTAGGCTGAGGATCAGCACTTTTTGAACGTCAAAATTACAAAAGACAGTCCCCCAAAAACGCCCGCCCTTCACTACTTCCTAGTGCTATCGCTGTTACTATAACGAGTATCGATACTAAATACGAGTTTTACTAGTTATCACGTTTGGATCACGATGGATTCTGGTGCTGTGAAGTGTGAACCACCGGCCGGACCGAGCTAGGTCACTCGAACCGAATAAGACGCAGGATTATTTATGTTAACATCGCAGAATCGATGGATATCGTTTCAGCGGAGGAACTAGTTTAGGAAACTATTACGGCAAATCGGCAACGGTACAACACTATTCCATTATGACATATTTTTGTAAACAAACGAATGAATTAACAAATATAATAAAAAAGGCCTGTTATATGGAAATGAACCCAAATATCAATACTTTAGCCATAAATTCATAATCGCGTAAATCGCGTTACAATTGTATCATCGAATGTGTATTATTGTATGTATTAATGCATGAAAACCGGCTACTATCCTGTGCAAAGACAATTGAGGTTGATTTTCATTCTTTCTTGCACCACACTTCACAATACATCACACAGGCATGTTGAATTTCTGTTTTCCAACATTTACATGTTTTAAAAGGTAAAATCCTCGTAATTTTCTCGCAAATCTCAATAATACAAAAAACAAACAAACACCAAAACTGCCACGAAACTCGGCGCCTAAGATGGCTGATACGGCACTTACCTACAACTGTCCCTACGTCACAATAAAATGTTGCCATAATTAGCAACAACTTAAAATATAGTTGTCTCTTTTTTCAAATAAGATTATCTCACTAGAAAGAATGAGACATAATGATATTTCAAATTCTGAATCATTCACTCATTGTTCAATGTTTCAAAATGTTCAATTATTCACTCATATTTGTATAAGCAAATGTATGTATAGAATAACGCGGCGTCTCCATGTTTTTTCCTATCTCAATGTTTTTATTCGAGGAATAAAATTGACGTTTGACTGTTATAGTATGAAATAACTGTCAAAACTTCAAAATCATTCCTCGAATAAAGTTATCAGATGATTGAAAAATCAGCCCTTAAACTGACAAAATTTTTGGGCTTTGGGACTTGTGAACAGCGTCAGGCCTCCGTCACTCCATGTAATTGCGCGCTATAATTACCTACCGCCCGGCCGAGCGGTCTCGGGCCGTTTGCGGACCAAATTCTGTGCTGATCGCGCGGTGCGAAGCAATCACAATTCACAACTGTACGTTTGAGCATTTAGGCACATTTTAGCATGCAGCGGTTGCTAACGCGACGGAGTAGGCTATTATAGCAGTAGGTATTGGAAGTTTTCTACTGAGTGAAGTATCTGTTACGTAGTAACTATTTAGTAATCTGTGACAGCGTTTAGAGGCCTCCTACAATAATTGATTGATGTTTGTTACGGTACCGAAGCGCATCTAGTGGTTGTGAATATCTGGAAGGATTTGGAGGAGGCCTTTGCCCAGCAGTGGGACAGTGTAGACTAACTCAAAAAAATCTGAATTATAATCATTTAAAATAAAAACTTATTACTTATGTCTATGTCAGTATAACGAAATGTGATGAAATGAGTCGGTATGTTGAATGTTGGGGTCGTTAGTTAGCTTGGGAGATGAGAGCTGCATGTATGAGAATTAAGTTTGAGTTAGTGCGTAATTTTTTCATGACTTCCCACATCAATAATAATAATAATAATCTTTATTTGCATAGACACAACCTGTTAGCCAGGATAATCCATCAGCAACTTGCTCTGAAATACAGCCTTGTAGAATCTGAGGTGCCGTACTACAGGTATGTGCCCGACCCAGTTCTCGAAAATGGAAATATCACATTGTACTGGGATCGATCCATCGTCACTGACAGGACTATTGTTGCCAATAAGCCTGATATAGTGGTTGTGGTTCGATCAGAGCGGCGCGCAATGGTTGTTGACATAACCGTCCCCCATGATGAGAACCTCTTGAAAGCCGAAAAAGATAAACAAATCAAGTATCTTGACTTGGCTCGCGAGGTTGTCGGCTTAATAACCAAGAGCCTCGACCAACACCTGAGGAGGCTCTCGTTGGGCAGCTGGATCAAGAGCTTGATTCAGAAAGCGGTACTTCTGGACACGGCTCGCATTGTCAGGAGGTTCCTCTCTCTGGAGCCCTGACCACCGGTAGCTTGGACCCTGTTCCCGATACCGGTGGGCTACTATTTTTTATATTTTTAAATGTATTTATACTTTATTATATTCTAATATTAAAAAAATATAATTTATATGTTTACTTTCAAATAAAGGAGATAATAATCTTTATTTCAAACAACTTTGAGTAGGTACAGGTAACATAAATACTACATCATGAGCGACAGATAGGAATATTATAGTAGATAGTGGAGCAAACCCAGTTCCGTCCTAGGAATTAACCTGTGTTGCAGACACTAGGGCCCTTCCATAATAAGTGAGGTCTCCTCACAAGATGAATGGTCCAGACTGTGGTCCCACAGGTTTGCACTCTAAAAATCCCACTCTTGTGTTCAAAAGAGCTTTTTGAAGTTTTGCAGAGGCAGAGCGGAATGAAAAGCGTGGATTTTTCGATCAAAGCACCTTTAGAAAGAAGGCTCATTTTCATTGGTCGATAGGGCTTGTATGCTGGGTGCGGGTGATATCTGTAACGTATGCCACAGGGTCCGTATTAGGGAAACCATTAGTCGATATGGAACGATTGCGGTATAGGGAGAAACTGCACCGCACGTTTGGCAGTTGCTTTTTATTGGTAATTTTCATTGGGTGTGAGTCTCCGCAGGCGTTTTACTGACCGATGAATTTCATTCGTCGCTACGCCCCCTACGGAATTTCTCGCAGACGATGTACCGACCGCGTTATGGACTTATGACTTTCAATAGTCACTACCCCGCCTGCGCTGTATCGACCGAGTTATCGACTAATAACAATGAGCCATAAGTTGCGAGTTCGCTTACCCTTGTAACCTTGTACCTTGTGTTCGCTGCCTACCTATGAATACCTGCCTGCCTATGAATTCTATTCTGACAGCAAAGTGAATAGTAGGTAAGGAAGTCTGGTCCAAATCTTCTTTCCCAAAAAAAAACATGAGCACCTATCCTGAACCGTTATTATATTAATGTCTTAATGTAATGTCGAAGAAATAATACGAAAATCAACTGAAAATATTAATAAGTATAATAAATAAGTCAACATTATTCATTGCGTTATTAACGTTGTGAGGCAGACACAGTTTTCAAACCTATGAAGCAATGGATTAGCAATATCCTTCAAAATGGTTCAGATTGATATTGATAGTATTTATTATTATTAAATTCGTAAAATAGATACATAAATGTTAACGATTTTACTGAATGTGTTAGTTTCGGCAATGCCTGAATAGGTTAGGTTAGAACACGAATGGAGCTCTCTTTTAAGCGCCCATCTATTATAGAGAGATGGACGTTAATTGTGAGATAAATAAACACGAGAATAATACTGTAAACATTGCTTACCTCCTCGCTCTCAGGGTTGTCATCACCTCCCCGACGGTTGAGTTCCAATTCGCGCTTGCGTTCTAATTCCAATTTGCGTTGTAATTGTAGTTCGCGTTCGCGGCGCTGGCGTTGGAACTCGCCGCGATGTTCACGAATGAAGTCGCGTTCTGCTGGAGCCTGACGGCTTCGATTGAATCTTCCGACTAACATCTTTAGCCAGGTAAAAGATACGATGTAGAGAATTGTCAAGCTGAGGCCCATCAGGATCATGAATACAATTGCCTGTAGGAAATCGTCAGTGTTAATGATCAAAAGTTTCTTATAGCAAACAACGGTGACGTAATCACGCTATCGAGTTATTGGGTACAGCCCGATTCAAACTTTATGGCGGCTCGGAACATGAGGCAACTCGTTCCGCAGTAACAAATTCACAACTCAAATTCTATTCATGAATTTTTACTCTCTGCGCAGTAGAGATACTGTAGCGCACTTCAGAGCTGCCATCAAATTTTAATTGGGTTGTAGTAGGCTATAAAAATGCCAAGCCGAAATCTACGCATTCTGGACCTCTAGCTACATGTGGCAGAAATAAGTGATGGGAGAATAGAACTAAATATGTGCTTCAGACTTGGTGATGGGTCGTTTAACACCCATAAGCAAACAGGTACACATTATGAAGTCCAGACCATACATTTAACTATTTTTTTTAAGACGCAAAGGAAATAGTTACGTTGATCAAGATAAGAGCTTTAACAAATCGAAAAAATAAGCTAAAATCGCTTTGCGTCAAAGTAGATTACGTATGCAATAAAATCCCTCTTATTAGACCGATTTTAACTTCATAGCAAGTAGGTACCAACTACCAATAGATCTGTCTTCTCATGCGCCTACTATTGGATAAAAATGTGAAGCAAGGTTTGATAAAAAAAAACGTGTTTTTGTTTGTGAATAGTTGACACTAATCTAAAAATATTTTAATACGCAGGAGACAGCTTGTGTATGAAAACAAAATGTTTATGTGTAAGGTTTTTTGTATAATGATTCAAATGAGCCAAAAAAAACACGCGCAGGAGACACGGCTTAACATAGTACAGAACTTGTAAGCCCCAAAAACATTTTTTTTTTTATCAGTTTAGCATACAACGTGTAACAGAATAAATGCAAGATCTGGAAGTAATTTCTCCACAATTCACTTGTCAATTAAATGAATATTCATTTAATCAATTTTAGACTTCATAACAGAACTATCTACAGTAAGAATAACAGTCGAATTATTAATTAAATTTTCTGTTATTGACACTTTGTGGGTCGACACGCCAGGTCTAACACACTAGGTTTGACACACTAGGTCGACCTACGTGGCATTAAAAAAAGCAGAGATTGGCATTAGCAAAAGCAGAGAAAATCTATAAAATAATTATAGGCAGTTCGCCTTACTTATTCTATAAGTACATTTTCTCAGCTTTTGCTAGAATATTAAAGAGTTTATTTTAAAAACAGAGCCTTTAATTAAAAGTGGGTTATCCTTTAGTGTGCAGTTCGATCAGTGACAAATTAATTCAACCAATAAAAAAACATTCGTTTCATAAACATAAATATGGTGCTCATTTATATCTAAATATTATATTGGACTGTCTGAGTTCTTGAACTTATTCTGTCTCACGTTGTACTAAAAATACTGATCAAGCGAAGCTCACCTTAGTTCGTGGGAAAGGTATCACACTCACTAACTTCTTTAAAAACCTAAACAGCCAGTTTACAAACCCTGTAAAGCAGTGCGGTAAAGGTATCGTTCTGTAAAAATCCTGCTGTCATTCGGTAAGCATTGCAAATAGAAGTAATAGAACACATTATTAAGTAGGTACATAGGTAATGTCAAATACTGGTGACAAATGACAGAGTTGCATGGCGCCCGTTATAATATGACGGAACCGCTTTCTTAGGAAACCGAAGGTTTACAAACACTGACAACAGAGTCACACTGAGATTACTAATCCGTGTACCTATTGCTATTATTCTGTCATTTTTATAAGCCGGTCTGCAAGTACATAGTAAAGGTGACCTTTATAAAACACCATTATATTTTGGCATCTGGTTGACGCCATATTGAATTTTGATTACTGCCATGTCTTTAATGCCACTCACAAGATTAAGACAAATCGATTGAAGATATTCATCAAAATCCAGGCCCACGCGTTTGGTCTCTAGAACGCCACAAATAAACAAACATTCATACATATATAGGATGACAAACACATTATTCTCAATTGGGTCGCGCAGGCTGGCGGGTAAAAATAGAGAAAACAAACGCTTATGCCAAAACAGAGGGTAAATCATAGAGCTCAGCTTCAGCGCAGCTCAGCGGGCTACAGGTAAGTACTAAAAATGTCACTTACCATGATGAGGGTGGTGTTTCGAGTTTGGTAGACGCACTCGCACCTGGGGCAAAATATATGTAGCTTTCCCTCAAGCTCCTTTCTCAGCAGAGGAAAAACGACGCCCTCGCAGTTGCTGGGGACAACAATAACGCTTTACTATCATTTTTACAGAACCTACGCCGTATTAATGCGGAACGTCGAGTTTTAAAACGCCGTATTAATATGGAACGTCGAGTTTTCGAAATGCCGTATTAATACGGAACGTCAAGTTTTCATAACGCCGTATTAATACGGATCGTCGAGTTTTCAAAACGCCGTATTAATACGGAAAGTAGTTTTCAAAACGCCTTATTAATATGGAACGTCGAGTTTTCGAAATGCCGTATTAATACGGAACGTCGAGTTTTCAAAACGCAGTATTAATACGGCACGTCGAGTTTTCAAAACGCCGTATTAATACGGAAAGTAGAGTTTTCAAAACGCCATATTATTATGGAACGTCGAGTTTTCAAAAAGCCGTATTAATACGGAACGCCGAGTTTTCAAAACGCCGCGCCGTATTAATACGGAACGTTGAGTTTGCAAAATGTTTGGCTTTCTCGAGCTCCGACTCTTTCATCCATGCCTTGAAACTTCTTTTGAACTCTTTTGAACACTGATTTAAAGCAGCAGTTGTTTATTGTAGTTTTGCTAAATTAAAAATTACAAAATGCATGTTTATTTACAAGTTCGGCAGTACAACCCGCAAGAGTTAACTTGAGACCCAAACGGCCCTCCCCGACCCTCGCGCTGTTACCACTCTCGCCATCGAAGCCTCAGTACCCCGCGCTAACGTCAATACCTACGTCATCCGAGCGAAGTCTCTTTCGGGTTAACTCTCACCGGTTATAAACTACACAACAAATATATTAATGGGTAATTTAATAAATAATTGAGCAGTAAGATGACTGCTCAATGATGATGATGGCAGTTACGTGAGGGCAATAAAAAAATCGGAATAAGTCAGTAAGAAATCTAACTTTCATTTATTACACCACTTGGGTATTTTTTGTACTGACATTGTAGGATGAAATAACCGACCAATTTTCTTTTTATTACTGCTCATGTTTACTGTCACATTAATTTACTAAACGCTGAAAAATTAAATTACTGCCCGTTATTTTTTATCAACTGATCATAATAACCTCCCATAATATTTAAATAACAGTTGTAAGAATAATTAACTCTTTCTAAAGCTCGACGTTTCATAATATCGCACGGCTACCTTATTATTACCTATAGTAAGTTTAAAAATTGCGTAACACTCTTTCAATCATAATTTGAATCATTTTGAAGGATATTGCTAATCCATTGCTTCATAGGTTCGAAAAATATGTCTTCTCAACCACGTAAATAACGCATTGAATGTTGTTGAACTGTCAAGATAAAAGCCATTGCTATTACCTACTGATAGTGTGTAACGCAATTACCCCGCAGAATGCAATAAGGCTAGGATAAAGGTCGTAATCACTTAGCGACATGCTACATGATATTACTAGAATAAGTACTAGTTTTTATTGTATTGGTTTAGCTGTTATGTTTATATAAGTACACATGGCTACACATCAAGGTATGCAAAACCAGTATTGGCTGACCGTTCATTGTGAGAAAATATCATACAAAGTGAGGCCAAGACCAACTGGTTTTGTATAGCTTGACGTGTAGCCGTGTGTACCTACATAGGTATAATATATATATATATATTTATTAGACCAAAATTAATAAACAAGTTACACAATTTGTCTTAGCTACTTAAAATTATGCTTAAGAGTAAATATCTATACTTAATAATCTGTAAGGTAATACATGTTTTTGTTTGTTAATTAATGATTTAACTAGATAGCTATAACAAGATTAAAATTTAAATAAATCTTGAAAAAAATGTGTAGGTACATATTTAGTAAAATATTGTTATCGAGTTATAAATAATTGCTTTACTTAAAAAAAAAGTAGTGTTTTAGTTTAGGTTGGTATGTCATTTTAGAAAGTACAAAAGTAAAAATATTATAGTCGTGGTAGCAATGGTATCTGGGCATCAAATCTCTTAATTTAGGCCAGATTTTTTCAAAGCCTGATAATTTTTATTCGCGGAATAACATTGACTTATTCCGCGAATAAAAATTATCTGTCGATTGAAAAATCAGCCCTAAATCTACCATAAATTGTACTCCGGGCACTCTATGCTATGGCTGCACTATGGAAATAAACAAGTCTTTTGAATAAGGTGGAAACCGTACTAATATAATCGTTTTTTAAAGCTAGGCAGGCGGGTTGCAATCCCTACGTGAGGATATTAATCAGCATTACCTTCTGTAAAATGTACAAGATGCTCAATATTGTAGATGCTATGCTTTAAGACTTTAGACATACCTCGTTATTCATAAACGTTGCTAAAAGTTATGCAGTGATTAGCGGTTGTTTAACCATTCATTTTGACGTTAGAACGTTACTTAACTTTAATCATCGTTTATAAATAAACCCCAAAATCTAAACAGCTAAATTTTAACAATAAAGTAAGTAAACGCACTAGGCAAGAGGTAGGTACAGAATTCGGCACGAAAGAAGGCTGTTGTAGACTGCCGAAAATCTACAGCAGGCCGACTTCCCGGTAGACTACAACCGAAAATGATTTTTGCTGAATCCGAAAACGAATTCGGCCGTAAACCGAAAACGAAGCAATTTTTATTTTTTTTATAGGTTATTTTTTGGTAAAAGTAAATGAAATGCAGTGTATTTATTTATTTATACTATCTTAGTGTAAGAGTTTAGTCCTGTCAAATGAAGATACTCCATTGTCAAATTAGACTTGATTAAAAACATGGCTACTAAAAATACGTCAATTTACGCCAGGTGCTGACTAATTTGACAGAACTAAACTAATATTTATCTGTCTTTTTCTTAATGAAATAGAAAGAAAAAGATGCACTGAACTTAAAATTAGTTTAGTTTGTGAACAAGGGAATCGGCGCCATTCTCTGCATATAAGAATTTAAAGTATTGATTTGCCGGCAAATAATATGTTTCACACACCGCCGATATATTTTTTGAGGCCGAAGATATTGCCGAAAACTGAAAACGAATTTCCGTCGGACTCTGCTTCCTAGTGCGTTAAACTGTTAATGTAGGTATTCATTAATTGATGTATATGTCACCGTATGATTGTGAACACCGTTAGTTTATAATCTATCTCGCGAGATAGTAAGCTGTCGATAAATTGTGTACTGTATCATACTGCTTACAATGTAACGTATTAATTTTCGATTTATTATAATAAATCCATTTCAAACAGTCAAATTGTGAACGAACCTGCACTTACCGACAGGTTTCACAATCTGTCCTATTTTATCACCTGTAAAATTGTGAACCGTCCCTGATTTGTCGGTCTTGGCGGCAGCCGAATTGGTCACAGTAAGCCAGGGTTTCTAGACCAAATGGGTTTGGTTAGAACTGTGACCAACCAATCGCGAGCCGAGCGAGTGAAGCGACCAGTGCCGCAGCAGGCTAGGCTACTTCCAAGTTTGTGTTACTACTGTAGTTTTACTTGGCTATTTAGTATTAGCGCAAGGTGCCATCCGTCGCATGCAAGTTTGATACCAGTTTATAATTGGTCGGCTCATGCCATGGACAGATTATACATAAACTATCGAAAAATAATGCGTTAAATTGTAAATGGTTTGCTGCAGTTCACTATTTGACGATAGTTTATAATCTCGAAAGATAGATTATAAAAATCTAACGGTGTTCACGGTTACATCTACTTACATACCTGTAGGCAATATGGTCTATCTATATGCAGTAATAATATATGCGTGCATTGTCAACTAGGCTAGAAACTAGAATCAGACACTTCATAGCTAGACTTCAATCCACATACCATGTGTGTAGCTTACGTCCCCCACGATCCTGTCTTCGACCAAAACCAGTAAGAAAAAGAAGTGTTGTTAGAATACTAAGGGCCGTATTACAGAACCTCACTCAAATGTCTAGGATTACTTAAAACTAGTTTCAACCAATCAAATGGCTCTAAACTAGTTCTAAGTAATCCTAGACATTTGAGTGAGGTTCTGTAATACAAGGCCTAAGAATCTTAGATCATTCGCAGTCAGGCCGACAGGTAGAAGGATGCTCAAGCATGAAGCTTGGCTGGATATAATTGGGATCAAGACTACTCTCTGTTCAGGAAAGGATTGGTTGAAAGACCACATGGCAAATTTTATTTTAGAGGAGACAAGAAATTTATTTTCGCTGTTGGTACTTACATACTTAAGCCATTATTTTCTAAAATATGATCACCTTTTCTTAGAATTTGATTTAAGTACAAAAGTGCACTTAATTCTTAGATAAGTTATTTTCCAGTTAACCATCATAAAATGAACAGAGTAAAAAAATAAGGGGTTATTTTTTAGCGCTCCTTAAACGAGAACCTATTCTTTATATAAACTAGCTTAATTCTGCCCGCAATTTCGTCCGCGTGAAATTTCTTGTTCCTCCGACCACCCCGTCGCATCGCATCGCCCTTCCGCGCTTTTACTTCGTTTTCGCTTAGCTTTCTTTTTGACTTTCGTTATGTTTACTCGGCACCTAAAGGTTCTAGCGTGATGTTAATAGCCTATAACGTTCCTCAGGAAGTACCTACTTTGCGTTGTCTAAGTTGGTTGGTAAAAAAGCCGACGACGACCGGAATCGTCGGTGTCCGATACTAGGAGGAGGAGGAGATACACCACAAGGAAATGCCGATGCGTTGCGTTGCTGATTAGAGAAACATGTAAGACTCTGTTTGAACCTGGTTGAAACTTCAGGTCCTGGATTTACTTGAATATTAGCTACCCTACTCAACCTTTTCTAAATGCAACTCCATCAAAATCTGTATAATAAATATTTAAACAACAAAATAATGTTTGTTCTCGTGCGTTTTTTGCTTTTGAATCGCGCGTTCTCGTGCGTCCCGAACCGTCACCGCAGCTGTCAAAGATTTTATAAAGAAAACATATACCCAATAATGTACATACCACTGATTCGGTGGAACGTTGCCGGTGAAGATCTGCCTGGTGTTGCTGGTGTTTAGCACTACAGCAGGGCTGGGACAGACGCACCTGCAGCGCCGATCCTCAAAGAACTGACCCTACGAAAACAACACTAGTTATTTAACGCCAATTATCCGGACTATTGATTTTCCGTTTAAAAATAAACAGGAAAGAAGAGAGAGAGAGAGACGCGCGACGCCCACTCTTAAATTTCCGCGGGATGTAATCTTTCAACTAGTCCATGATTTTTAAATAATTCTGGCAATCGTTAGAATTTAATGCACTGGCAATATAAAAAACGAATCAAAACTTTATTGGAGCGCGATAGTTTAGCGAACAAAAGTTGCACGCGCATCCTTGCTGCGCTGCACGCACAGACCACTGTTAAGTATGCGTTATTGATTGCCGCGCCCGTGCGAAAAATTAAATCCAAAACGGCACTAATTTAATTCCCGTTTTTTTACGAAACTACTGCGCGGATACCATAGTTTACCAGGATATATGCCGGGATGAACCCGGCCGTTCGGATGCACGGCATGATCTCTACTGAAGGGAAGGGACAAGGGACAAGATCACAAGAGAAAGAGACACCCGGGAAAACTTCAAACTACTTCCCCCGTTCCCCGCAACTACCCCAGCCGCGTCCTCCCCGCTCCCTTCGCACCTTTGGCGTCTGTCGGCGTCGCGCCCTCCCCGCACTCTTCCCCACCTACCCCTGCCAAGCTTCGCACCCCGCTTCCCTGGCAACCGCCCCCTTAGATGTATGTATGTGCCGAAATCCGAAGGGGGGCGCTGCGCTTCATTTATGTAATATATAATGCACCCTAGCCCCTTCGCCACCCACGCGCGTGATTTATCCACTTATGCAGGCTCAGTTTTATTTCAAATGACTTTCAGTTCAAGTTGTTATAACTTGGTTTCTTATGATTTGTATTGGTAGTTTTATTAACATGGGCTTAGATTTATTAATTACTCTCGCGCATTGAAGTAGGTACCTACTTATACAATGTGGCTTCGGAATTTATTTTTTTTGCTCTTTCTTTGACTGTCTTGTAATATCTTTCAAACCGTCGTCGTGTGTCTTGAGAAACCAACTTATAACCCTTTCCCAGCGTGATTAACATAGGGTTCATCTATATCATCGTATGGATCGTTTAGCTTAGCGTTGACAACCTTTACTATGTGATATAATGGGGGGTCTGGAGTTCTAAAATACGGGCCTAGGCTTAGTTTAGACTCCAGATCTCCCACAAATATATACAAATCCATCTCCCATAATATACAAAATTTTGTCGAAATACCTGTCAACTTAATATGTATAAGAATGTAATTTGTGGAGATAAATAAACATTATTTTTTTATTAGCTTTTGTGTCTTTTTGGTAGACAATTATTAAGGTATTAAGATATTTTGCCGTTTAACAAAGGGCTAATAAGGCCAGAGTGACCGGTGTCATTATACAACCGGCAGATGTAGATTGACCAGTAACTTCCCCTCGGTCCAGTATCGTATTGTATGGACCCCTTGGCCTTGTGAACAAGTCAAGTAAAAGGTAAGTCTGAGTGACTCGCTACTTAAAACGATCTTACTTAAGAGTACTTATTAGAAGTATATATGAAAAAAAAAACGCATCAAGTTTCGGTTAAGTATAGGTACCAAAAAAAATACCAGTTGCAGAACGGTGGGGGAAGTATCTTATAACGGTAAATTATAAGAAACCGTGCTATTTAATAACTAAAATAATTTGATGGTGTCAAATGATACGATTTTTGCCAAATTTTACTGACAATCTAGGGCACAAAGGATTCTCGACAAGGATTTCAGTTGCATGAAGTTTTAGAGCCTCTCCTGAAAAGTATTAAATAGGCAAAATGAAGTTTTTGGATTTTGAATTGGGTGCTAACCCATCCAACATTACACCGCCTACGTTTGATAGATACCTAACTATACTCGAGTAGGTATAGATTGGTACCTAAGCTAACAGCCAAAGAACTTGCTTAAAAAAATCAAATAAATGTATTAAATCAAAGCCTGTCACCAACCGAGCCTTTGTTTAGTTATTAAACTTTGCAAAGACGGCTTAAATTTTCAGTAAATTTACCTAATAATGAAACTTCTCAATATATCGCAATATAAAAACAAAAATATTTTAACGCTTCTTAAACCCGACTGGCTATCATAAGATAGAAGCACACATTTTTCAAAACAATAGTTGAATCCACAAAATAGGTGCAAATGGTGATAAAAACTGACACTTGCTCACTTCAGATGTCGCTACTACCTAGCGTCTAAGAATTTGACAGCTAGCTGTCACTACCCATACATTTTTTTGTAAACAAGCGACTTGTTTTACGCATAATTAATTAATATGCCCCGTTGCGCCGCTGTTGACTGCAAAAATACTGAGACCGATGTATTTGCCAAAGATGTCAATAGACGAAAACTGTGGGAGAAAGCTCTTCGAAAAAATATTAGGAACCCGATATTTTTTAAACCTGAAGACTTTTATGGGACCTACAATAATAATAAGCAATATTTGGAATAGCAATAGAATAGCTATAGGTATGTGGAACCATGTACCTATATTTAACACATTTAAAAAAAAATAAAGTTCATGAGAGAGGTTATGTATCTCAACCACAAACCACAATATTCAAAAGTACTTCACTGAACAAGTCTTTGTGCTACGAGTATCTTTGCTGAGCTCTAATATAAGTACAGTCAACAAAAGCAAGTGACCCGGTCGACTTATGGCTTTAAACTTGTTCACCGTTTAGTAGTTTTATAAAGTCAAGATTGTGAATACCTACTTATAAACCATTCACTAATCAATCACTTCACTGAAAAAAATTACGAACTTATTTATTTTTGAGTAAATATAAAATATAAAAATCGTAAATTTAATATGTACCTTTTATCAATTTTCGATTTTCCTGTCTTTGCAGGCTGCTTATCTTTTAGAATTGTATATTCAATAAATAGAATATATCGAAATGTAATTGTTTATTCAGTAAATAGGATAGGAAATCACTTTTATACGTCATAGAAAAAAATAAGCTAGATGTAGACTGGAGACCTGGAGTCGACATTTCCTAGCGTGAATCTAACTAAGCTTTAGACTTAGCGCTTCCTTTTGATTCAAGATTGGCAAACCGTAGCGGCAACTTCGCCCAATCGCAATGCTTTTTAATATTATTTTACGTTTATTAATTCAGGTAATGAAGGGTTAAAACCGAAACAGAGGAATCAAGATGGCGGCGCGGCAGCGGCGCACAAAGGGCGCAGTCTCGAACAAAGGAAAATGAAATGTAGCTACAGTAACCTACCTATGGACTTTTCTATTAGCCATTAGGGATGATTAAAACAGTACCTAATAATGACACTTATACGATTTAGAAATACCAAATGATACATACCTACCCTCCCAAAATGGGAACCAACTTAAGGAGAAAATTAATTGAGATCCCTAAATTGCGTAGACAAATAAGTTTGATTTAATTACCTAATTAAAGAAAACCGCGCGCGTCTGTATCTTTTACACGTGGGATTGCCTACTCTACCGAAATTTAAATGAGTAGGTACTTATGTAGCGGTGACAATATTTAAAAGACCAAATCACCCTATATTTTCGGTCTAGAAAAACATACTAAAAACCATAGACAGGGTGTATCGATAAATAGCATTGAGATTATACCGAAACTATTAAGAAATTCTGAAATCTAAAAATAGCTTTCTAAATCGCGAAAAGCGATATTTCTCGGAATTTTTACGACAGAAGTCTTTGAAACACTTATTCAATGAATTATTTGGACAATTAACACTGAAATAAGGAAAAAGGGTGCAGAATAATGAAAATATAAAAATCTTACCGCTCTCGCAGACGCTCGTAAACGCAATGGGCGATGGGCGGGCTAGGGCGGGCCTTGCAGCGGGATTGTAGGCGATCAATAACATTGAACGACATTCACGCAACTTTTATTACAGGACCTTCGATTTGAATATTTACCTTCTCTTAAATAAATAAATAACAATTAATAACAATTAATAAATAACTCACCTTAACACATCCTAGAGATAACAGCGTTACAACGATTATGAGACCCATTGTTTTCACTCCACCGGATACCGGAAGTAAATGAATATTGCAACTGCAGGGTGTGTCTGTCAATATAGTTCTGAAAGGAAGCAGAAATCACTGAGGTGAGTTATGAGATTTGGCGAAAAACGATAACCACCTTTATTACTTACTACTAGAGTTCATATTTTACAACTTATGAAACTGTGTGAGCGAGGGAGCAAGCAAATAACTGGGACCTGGCTCAATAACTTGCCAGAGCAAAATGGTACCTATTTTTTTAATATAGTGCGGCCCGTATAATTTACCTGTATCCGAACGTGGATATTAGAGATGTGTTAGTAAAAAATAAGGTATTTTCCTTATCCATCGTATCGTTCATTTCCTTTTGAATTATCGATGCAGATTATCGATAATCCTATCTAGAACTTCGTAAAACAACAAAAAACTGTTAGTGATTTATAATCTATTGTGCCTAAGAGATATATATTTATAAGACTGGTGTTTATAAGACTGGTGACAAGAACAATGTAGAGAATTATCGCCCCATCTCTATCCTCTCTACTTTGTCTAAGGTTTTTGAGAGTCTTGTGCATGGCGCCGTGTACCCCCACATTCATCAGCTTATTTTACCCGAGCAACATGGTTTCGTCAAACGTCGTTCAACCGCAACTAATCTGTTAGTATTTACCAACTACTTATTTGAAAAAATGGATCAAAACATTCAAGTGGACGCTGTGTACACGGACTTTCAGAAGGCTTTTGACAGGGTGGATCACACACTGCTTTTGGAAAAAATAGCTTTCAACGGAATACGTGGTAATTTGCTTAGATGGTTTGTTTCATATATTTACAACAGGACCCAAAAAATTGTTGTCAATGGTTACGAGTCAGACCCTATGGTTGTTACATCTGGTGTACCACAGGGATCCATTTTAGGCCCTCTTCTTTTCATTATATTTATTAATGACATTAAACAATGTTTTATCAACTCTAAGTTTATAATGTACGCGGATGATATCAAAATTTACAGATGCTGCAAGAATATACAAGACTGTCTACTTCTTCAAATGGACCTGGATAGATTATATACCTACTGTAACAACAATAGGCTCTTTCTCAGTCTACCCAAATGTCATGCCATCTCATTTACCAAAAAGAGAAATAAAATAAATTTTAACTATTCGATTAATAACGCCGTCTTAAATGTAGTAAGTTTTGTTCGTGACCTAGGTGTCACACTGGATGCCAGTTTACACTTCGACAAACACGTTGACAATATAGTAAACAAGGCGTATCAGATGTATGGTTTCGTCATGAGATCGTCACGTGACTTTGTGCGGCCCTCTACGTTCTTACTGCTTTATAAGACTTTGGTACGATCCCAGTTAGAATACGCCGTCCCGATCTGGAACCCTTTCTACGACAAATACGGCACTAGAATTGAAAGGGTGCAGAAGAAGTTCTTACGGTCTATGAACTATAAGTGCTTCCAATCAAAGGTTCCTTACGTGCAGCTATTGAGACGGTATGGAGTACTAGATTTGGGATCTAGGCGGTTGTTACTTGATGTCATGACACTGCACGGCATATGCAATAGCAGGTTTGATTGTATTGAACTAACAAACAAATTGTGTTACAAGGTACCCAGAAATGTTATTCGAAGGGGGGTGCGCGTCCCTCAACTATTCCATACAGACATATGCAGGACTAACGCTGGGGAACGTGCACCTCTTCGTCGCCTTGTTGATTCTTACAACACGCACTTTATTCAACTGGATATATTTTGTCTATCCAAGCCATCATTTAAGAGAATTGCTCTGGATAGTTTGGTTAGCGAGTATTTTAAGCTGAATTCAGCTTCAGCTAAGCTAAGTAACACAGCATAATTGTGGCAGCGACTAGTGTTTTATATTTCTTTTTCTTTTTTATCACTTGTCTATAATACTTCTCTCAACCTTTTATTAAAACGTGGACAATGGTGTGGGTTACGTGTTTGTTAAATCTTAGTTTAAGTATTTCTCTGTATTTTGTAGCATGTAACTGTTTTTTGTCCCTAATAAATAAATAAATAAATATATAACTCGATATTTAGGTGACAGAAAATAGGTATGCAATATTAGCGATGCTCAGTCGATCCGAACTACGGGGGAATTGCGTAACACACTTTCAGTAGCAATGACTTTAATTTTGACAGTTCAACACCATTCATGTACGTTGTTGAGCAGACATTTTTTAGAACATATGAAGCAAAGGATTAGCAATATCCTTCAAAATTATTCAGATTGCGATTGATCGTGTGTTACGCAAATAGGGTACAGACTGCGAATCGGCAATCGTAGGGTAGTCCTATGCACGGTAGGACGCCCTGGGGCTAGGTTTGCGATTCTTGCCGAGTGACTGGCAGTTGAATGACATTAGCCAAAGAACATGTAACATGGCGTGCGGTTGGAGAGGGTGCAGACCAGGGGGCTAAGTCTACTAAACAAATGTTGCAATGGTCTCTCCATTATAAGTTTTTGACATTTGCCATACAAAAACAATGAAGAGACAACAGCATAGTTTTCCCCAACAGTGGTGCTACAAGTATGTATGATGGATGAGTGGCAAACGACAGTAAGTATATAAATACATAATTATATAAAATAAACAATGGATGAAAATACTGCGTGTGGTATTCATTTCATTTCAGTAGACGGCATGAGCTTTGAAGGAGTGCAAAGGCTTGCGTGGTTGCGAGCCTGTTTCATTTTGGCAGTTCAACAACATTAATTGCGATAACTTCGTTGTTGAATAGACGAATTTTTCAAACCAATGAAGCAATGGATTAGCAATTTCCTTCAAAATTATTCGATTGTGATTGAAAGTGTGTTAAGCTTACGCAATTAGGGTGCTGATAACCCTTGACGCGAATTTGATTACGGGTCAGAGGGGCCAATGGGGCAAATGCCAATCGCCTCATTATATTTGATGTGTCCCTTCTTGATTGACCGTCCTAGCCGCTCGATCAATGGAATTTTGCCTGAGGTGGACTTTGGTAGGGACTAGATTTCGCGTATGCAATTTTTGTTTGGAATCTAGCTATTCAAGAGATTTTGAATGGAATCTGAACTTGAGATTATCTAAGAGTAGTGGAACTTTTTCGTCGAGGAAAACATGTTGGGATGGGACTGCACACATAAGTAGGTAGAGGTACCTTTTATAATATAGTCAAGACCATGAACAAGTTAGCGTCGTGAATGAGTACCGCTGAAATGGTCGAATCGGTGGGTGCCTTATAGACCTTGCAAATCAACTCAATTGGGTAAAGCTCATCGGGATAGGTAAAGACAACCGCCCATCAGTGGCAGAAATCTGACATTGACAGCGTATTCGTGTCGTAGCAGCAAGGGCGATATTCGTATTGCATGTGTTACCCCTGATGTGTGGTCTGTACTTACATGTGCTTACAACAATGTTTGAAAAAGAACCAAGGGAGAACGGCTCATTTAAAATAATTGCCTTTCAAACAGAAGTGATTTCGTTTCATTTATCATTTTTTCTACGGATTTTTAGGGCTACGCTAAGTCACGATTGCATTGGATATCCGAATAATCGAATAGTGTTTGTGTAATAGATGTCACGTCCCGGTCCAACAGGTGAAAATGGCGCCATTTTTGATCTCCGGTATCGCGTTCTTGAAATAATCACGGGATTTTTAATTCGTAAATGTAATAAAGTAATTTTGATTAGATTATTCTAAAATAAATTAAAGCGTCTGCGTTACCTCGGCAAAATGTTGTGCATTTAAGAAGTGAGACCATAACAAATAATTAGTGTATCATGAGTAGCAATTTGTTTTTAATAGCAAAATTTGTGTGAATTGTAGTTTTAAAGATATTGGAGAAAAACACATTTTGCTGGAGTAGGTAACGTTTGAAACGTTATCCCGGCGGTATCCCGTTCAGCCCGGAACCAAAATGAATAGATACCCAGCTTTTGTTGCGTAGGTATAGCAAAATTTGTGTGTGATATGATATGGTTCTTGAGTTAAATAAGATTTTGCTGCGGTAACGTTTTGGGATTTCCCAGATCTCGAAAACAGCTCAACACAGAAGATTGAAAAAATACCTATAAGAGACCTTAATTTGTTTACAATTTTGTAGTTCTTTAAATTCTACAAAATATTGAATGCCTTACAGAGGCTCGAGATGAGATATTGTGATGCTTTAAGCTGTAGCAAGGGGAGCAGTGGTGACCAAGTGATAACAGCCATTATTTACCAGTTCCAGGTCTTAGGTTTAAACCCAGACAGACGCTTTATGTTGTTTATTATTTTCATCACTACTGCTCCAAAAATGGTAAAGGAAAACATTTGAAGACATGTGACATCCACCATCCTACACTGAGCCAGAGTGGTGGATTATGGCCCTCTCCCTGTCACCGAGAAGAGGCCATGTGTGACCCGTGGTCCCTCCGAGAAATACAATGCTACCAAATTAAAATGGTAGTTTAAGCCGTAGTCCCTGGACCACGGGGATTTTCTTTACCTGTGGTCCCTCCGAGAAATATAATGCTGCCGAATAAAAGTTGTAACAAGGTCAAGTCATAAACACAGTTGTGGAGATTCCTTACTCCCCTATTCTGAGGCCCTATGGGCTGATAATGGTCGGGTAACTCATTCCTCACTTTGTCATTCTCTACACATTTTGCCTCAGACACCTACTTTGTTGTTTGTTTCTTGGTTTGCTTTCTACTAACAGTAGTTATAAGATATTTTACTAACAAAATGGACTTTATTGTTGTCTGATTCTGATATATAAAAAAATAATACAGTCCAAGGATTTATTCATAATAGAGAGGCGGGCGTTCCTGCTTCGTTGGTGTCCACGTTATCTATGTGGTATGATAAGTAGAGAAACTTTGTAAAATAGTCAAATGTGCTGTCTGACCCTTACAAGCTGGAGTGTGGGGGGTCTTACATCCCCAAGACTTTTTAACATTTATGTCAATAGATTACTGGTTGAGCTCAGCAACACACATGTTGGATGCCACATAGATGGAGTTAGTTTAAATACTTTAAATAACTTGAACTACGCAGATGATATATTATGGTGTTGCTGAGCCCACCTATCTTATAGATTATACACTATATATAGGAATCTATCTGTGGAATGAGAAAGTTGCTTGGAGTGAACGTCAAGATGACGTAGATTAGGCTTTTAGGATTAAAATAGTGCCTAATATGCACTAATCATTATAAAGTCATAAGTGGCCAGATATAATATTTGTCAAAGAGTTGTTGATTGAGAAGGATTTTTTTTGTATTTGTCAGAGGGACCACAGGTAAAGAAAATCCCGGTGGTCCCTTCCAGGGACTACGGCAGAAACTACAATTTTAATTCGGCAGCATTGTATTTCTCAGAGGGCCCACGGGTAAAGAAAATCCCCGTGGTCCCTTCCAGGGACTACGGGAGGGACCACGGTTCACACGGAAGAGGCCTGTGTCCCTGCAGTGGGAATGTTATAAATGATAAATGATTTGGTTTAGAGTACAAATGGAGATAAAATTACTGGCTGTATATAACTTGTTCATTTACTATTTTTTTATTTCATTTTTATTCTAATTCAAATTTATGGGAGGTAGAATCAAATCAAGATTTATGCTTAAATACAAATAGTAAATATGTTATGTTTTGTGAGTAAACCAATCCATCAGTATGTATTAAACATAAGGTCCACGGTCTGGTAATATTATTGAGTTTTATTGTGTGAAAGCATTGTCGGGATGAGCTGGGCTTCTTCTGAAAGGATTGGCGCACAATCGCAGTAGACTGGAAAAGCGGAAAGAGGGAAGGGAGGCCTTTGCCCTGCAATGGGACAACATAGGCTTGTAATAATAATAATTATGTGAAAGGACAGCAATTGGCTCACCCTAGTGCGTGGATCTGAATGCAGTCTTCAACAGAATGTGAGTGAACCTACAATAATACACTTTTTCTTACACCTTTGACCCATGCCTCAATCAATTTCATGAACTAAGTAACTAAAATTTTAATAAAAGTTATATAAACCTATCTTGTCTTTGATTACTTACTATTCTTCTAATATCTTTCCTATCCTTCGAGACAGATTAGTCTGTTAATACGGTTTTATAGTTGGCTAAAGAACTTTTAACTAGGACGATTGATGAAATAGAATCAAAAAACAACCATAATCAACAATCATCTGTTTACTATTTCCACACCCACGTCTACATATTCCCTTTATGTATCTATCCAGTCATGTTTAACCATACGTTCAGGAAGACAGTGTCACGGCCTGTTTATTGGATCATGCTAAACGTGATTATCATTGTATTTAATACCTATAAACTAATATTCGCTAGCAAGGGTCACATCATCACACGAACAGCCTACATATTTGACAGCTTTTTGATTAGATTATGACAGCCCAGCCCCAGCCCGCAGGCCCGCAGCCGTGACAAGTTGACAACGACAGTTGACACATTTGTCTTTTCAATTTTTTGTCTTACTTCAAGGTATGTGTCATAGACAATTTAACAAAGCAAGAATTCTGCCTCCTCATCATTAGATTTGCATTTACAATTATTTATTTTCGTTCTGGGGCCAATGTCCAATTCACATTTACACGTACCCACATGTACCAACCATAAAAACTGAAATAAAATTAAATGGTTATAATTGCCACGTCCTGCAACTATAAAGCGTGCTGACATTTTAAAGCATATTACTCTGTGTGAACGAGTTTTCAACGCTAAGCTTAGCTTTACTAGTTATCAAAAAACTCACAAAAAAAAAGAAAATTAGCCTGGGTCAACGTCGCCTGTGAGTCCTTTTTAAGCAAGGTTGCTCATCATTTGGTCACCAAAATAGTCTGCACTATCTTAATTCTTAATGCAACGTGTCATCACCTCCTCTTGTGTGGAAAGACGAGAGAGTATTTGTTATTAATAAGTAGAAAACTCTTAGATAAATTGAAGAATAATACATGTAATACAATACTTAGTTGTTTTGTTTTTTTTTAATGAAGCATGCGAACGCGAGAACTAGTGTGTAAAACACTTAAAATTTTGAGCGTGTAGACTACCTTTAAGGAGCTGTCACACAATTTTTCCACTTCATAAATAAATTGCAAAATTCTATCTAGTCTATGTTTCACGGCTGCTGACCGATCATGTTTTGAAGTGGGTAGAAGATAAATGTGTTACTTTTGTGATGACTGTACGAGTTATTTGTAAGGTAATTACAAAAAAAGATTGTTTTCACAACATCGTTGTACCCTCATTTGATATCCACAAATAATAAACTGAGAATCATGGCGTGTTCAGACCACCAGACGACTGCCTAGGTGGCAATTTTCAGATGTCATAATTTTTGTAGAGTGTCTACTTTTTACGTACTAAGCCTATTATTGGGGTTTATTTTAAAAAATGATGTTACAATAATGTTGTAGATTAGATGGAGTATATTAAAGGTAGCTTTAGCTAGACGCTTAAAATATCAATTCAGAGGAAATCGTCATGATCCTCAAATGTTTAATTTTTCAATATCATGGTGAATATTTTACCATATTCGTGGTGATAATGGCTTTGAAAATGTAATCTAAGACCTCTCGTCTTGCTTGTGATATCGTTTAACATTCATTAAGTATAAATAATTATAGTAACCATGCAGAGGTGGCTCAGACCAGAGTACTTTTCATAAAAAAAACATGCATTATTCAGTGCAATAGAAGCAATGTATGTAGTTTCACTTGAATATGTCATTCTTCTTAATTTCTTTAATCTTTTGGTTAATATTTTTGTGTTATTTTATGTAAGTAATTGTTTTAAGTCAAAATGAAAATCTGAGGTAATTTATCCTATTACTCATAGGTTTGTGTTGGTATTAACACTCATACAAAGAATAGTCATTTTGGTACATTTTGGTTTCTAAAAATCTATACAATACATATTGCTCAATTTATAAAATAAGTTGTTATTTTGGTCAACAAATATGGTCACTTCAAGTAACATAAGATTTCACAGCAGATTTGCTTATCAGTGACAAGGTCAGTCATTCCGAAATTGGGTGTTATGTTACTGGAACGCTGGAATAATTTTTTCAATGAATAATTAGATGAAACAAAGCACCACCTCAATGTTGTATATTACTGGTACATAAAGGTAAATTCCCTCAAATTTTTGGTTATCAACAAGCTTCTTTATGTCTACCAAAACCGTTTTGGAAATACTTCATCAAGTGGATTTACAAGTTAAGTAGCAAATCAGTGTTATGAGCAGTTAGTAAGAGCTTGTGAGCTCAACTGTCACTAATGAGACATAATTACTATTTCTATTGTTACCAAACTTAATAAGCTTGCGTAACATTATTATTTGATTATGAGCCTGTGCTGTTCCACTGCAGGGCATAGGTCACCCTTGCCTCCTTCCATGTTTCCCGGTCTACTGCCATTGTGGGCCAATAATACAAAGGGATATATATTCTGCAACTACATTATGATTAAAATATTATACCTACGTATTGAAAACATAACTGGCTTAAAACCAATCACACATTAACACAACCTTAAGATGTGATCTTCATTGGAGACTGAAGATCTTCAGTGAATGTGTGGTTAATGTGAAGCCAATAAAATCACTTGACAACAGTTTCAATTGACTGATAATATAAGCTTTCAGAAACCAGATAATGTGGCTTCAGAATTTAAAACCTAAAATAAACTTCAATCTAAAATAGGTGGGTTGTAGTGTTGCTTGGGGGCTATGTCCAGTAGTGAATGTCTTGTTTGGTAATATAATTTTTAACTTAGAAAATCCTTAGCAATTATGAAACATTGACAAAGCACAAAACTCAATAAAGAGTGATTTAAACTGAGCCCTAAAAGTAGCAAGATGTCTTCATAATATCAATTCTGATTATACATGACCTAATTTAAAATATTCATATTTATCATTATGCATTTGCGAATTTTTTTACTCTACTAATATTGTTATTATTATGCTCATGATATTATGACTAATCTATTGCCTTATCACCTAATGCCTGAATGCTAATTTTCTTTATTTAATTTCTTTGAAATAAACCTGTTATGTAATGCGGAGGATTGAGGAAAATGTTGTGAGGAAAGTTTTGAGTATCAATGTGGGCTATAAGAGTAGGGGAAGACCCTGAGTAACAAAGGATTGACTGCATGTAAGATGATATGGTTGGAAAGGGAAGTATGGAACTGAAACTAATAGCGAAGTATGGAAGAAAAAGACATGTCACCTCAACCTCAAATAAATTGGGATAGGGGCAAGAGAATGATGAATGTCAGATACAGTTGCTGTCAACTCAACTTGTCACTGCACACAGTTATTCTAAAAACCTGACATAATGTCAGATAGTACAATTATTACTGCCAAACTGTTTACCAGCATCTGTCAACAACGCATTATTTAACACAAGATCATCTGCCTATCCGTTTTACCCAACCACGACGCAAAATCACATAAATACAGACAAAATAGTATAGTTAAGAAACTTTATGGTTTTCTTTCGTGTTGCTAGTGTGACATACCTTTTATCACTGTGATCGGACCAAGATATCATGTCAACAATGCTTTGCTTTTGCTTATCACTTTAGTATAACGTTACACATTCAGACATGCATTCCATATTCTAGGAATTGTTTTATACAGTACTGACTTTTTCTATTTTTGTCCGTCTTATAGTCCGTAAAACTCAATATTAAAAGTATCTAAGAGACCTCAACATTTAACTCTACTGTATTAATATTTATTTATAAATTGCTTTCATGCACTTCACACGTTTTACAATAAATTACTGTTGGTTTTTACATGATAATATAATGATTTTTCATAACATAATTTTTCACTGATTGCACTGATTTCAATAGAGGAAAAAACCTGTAAACCGTTCTATTTCTTTAAACTCTATCGTCTGGTAAAAGGATAAGGAAAGAAAAGGATAATATAATGCTAAACAATATGACATGACAATACTTGTTACAAATTGAACTCGATTTGTAGGTAGAAGTGACCTGCAGTGCAATTCAGTAACCATCTCACTGTGAAAACTTGGGTGAAGTGAGCTGTCATTCCAACTAATGCTGGCACTATTGACAGCTCACTTCACCTAACTTTACACAGTGAGATTTTTACAGAATCGATCGGCTGTAGTGCTATTTTGTTAAATTATTACTTATTAATTCATTTATTTCAGACAATGTCCATAGTCCTAAACTATTACAAATTAAAATCAAAATAAAACATTAAAATTAAAAATAAATCAAGAGAAAAATTAGACAGACATTACAATCACATAATTAAAAATTAAAAATAATCAAAATATAAATAAAAATAATACACTTTAAAGATAATCAATTACAAGATTAGACATTAAAAAACATACACACAATGTCAAATAATACGAGGAGAAGCGCTAACATGAAGGTGCATCCACCTCTGTATCAGGGACAGGTCCCACCGCTCGGACAACACCCTCAGGAGACTGTTCGAGTTGCTTTGTAGGCGACACAATAGTGAAGCGCTCCGTTTCCTTATGATCGCGAAAAAATCATCCGTCCGCGCTTCAGCAAACATAGTCGAGGCACTACAAAACCGCGGAAGCCCTAACAGTATCCTGAAAGCATTGTTGTACTGCACGCGCAGTGCGCTGTACGCCCGCTGCGTAAAGTTGGTCCACAGATTGCACGTGTAAAACGACTGACAATATGCCTTAAATAATGTCACCTTTACAGGTCTAGTACATCGCGCAAACCTGCGAGCCAACATATTACACCGGACAGACAGGGCCCTGCGCTCCCTCTCATTGTCCAAATTGTCACACAAGTCGTCAGAGACCCAGTGGCCCAAGTACTTGAATTGATGCACTCTTTTTAAAGGAATGCCGCAAAGAGTGACAGGAGGTACAGATGAGTAACATTTGTTACCAGCTTTGAAGATCATGAATTCACTCTTTTTAGCATTGTAACTGAGCCCATGGGCCTCCGCATATGACTCACAAATACGCAATAGCTTACGCAAGGCCCCGATCGATGGGCTCAGCAGCACCATGTCATCCGCGTAACTTATATTGTTAAAATCTTACAGTGTAAACTTAGATGAAGTGAGTGGTCATTCCCTAGATTCCCTAGCAGCAGGTACGGTGACAGTTCACTAAAAGCTCGCATCACCTACATTTTCACAGTGAGAGTTTTACACAATAGATTGGCTGAACTGAGCAAATAGCTGCTAAGAATTGATTCAAACAGATATTTTGTACTATTTTCTAATTACCAGTCTAGACCTTACCTCATTGTCTAGCAATCGGAATAATTTTTATTCATGAAGCCCGACAAAGTGAAATGTGGGGAATTGGGTCCAGCTGTCGACTATTTCTTTGTACTCGTGATTATAGATCTATTGTTTTTTTTTAGTTTTATTTATTATTCGAGTTAAATATATTTTTGTATACACGTGTTTCTGTGACCAATAAACCTACTTTTCTTTCTTTCTATACTTAAGTATATTACTTATTGGGCTTCTAAAAGAATGAGAACTTTCTGAAAAGAAATCAGTTTCGCTTCGTTTCTGTTCGTAATACCCAGCTGGTCGTGCCCTTAGCAGTTTGATCTGAATTTCACTTTGATCAATTGCATATTATTTGTTACGTCCGGGACGTTGGAGCGCGACTGTATATTTAACTGTCAACCGCCATTGCATTTATTCAGAAAGTTACGAATCTACTGCTAAAACTAAAGTATTAAACTATACTAACACAGAGAATTTGAAATTAAGAACTTTTCAAACACTACTTTTGCATTACTTAAGGTGACCTTAAATTTTGCGCGCTACATTGACGGAATCAGCTTAAAAGGGCTGATTTTACCAAAGTGTGATATAACCGAGTATGGAAAAACTGTCAAAGATTCCGTTATAGTTCTCAGGATAAGACTTATTCCAGGTAAGTACAAAAGTTTGGTGAAATTCTCCCGAAATGATGATCGAAAGAAGTAATAAGCAGATGATCGTTTATTTCTAATTTCTATGTAATTTTGACGATGTTGTGTAAACGTTTGAATGAAACAAAAATGAACATTCATTTGAGTGAACCATTCATTCGATTGAAGATTGACCTGATTATATTTCGGCATTTGGAATCTTTCACTCGTGCTCCAGATGATCGAAAAAGGTGCGAAAAATGAACAGATGAATTTTCATTTCTATGTAATTGTTTACGTCGTTTGTGCCTGAAGATGGACGGCACCGCCGAGGTCGGCCCAGAAAGATATGGCGAAACGATCTGGGGAACACGCACCACGAGGGTTAGTTTGGAAGGACTTTGCCTTAGGAGCAAAATGTGGATGGTGCGAATAATGTAAATTCTTGGAACGCTGGACGGAATACTTGGAAAGTTTATTCAGTTGTCATTTGTCAGGATAGTTTGCCAGCTGTGGGTCACTGGGCGTGGACAGAAGCCAGTTTGAAGACCAAAAGCTAAAAAATGAAATAGAATTAGATAAGATTGTAAGAGCGCTGAAAGGAATGAATGTTGGGAAAGCTGCGGGGTATGACAGTGTCTGCTGAAACGCTGAAGGGTGGTGACGGGGTGGTAGCAAGCCTTTTGTGCCGGATCTTTTATATGTGTCTAGTTGTGTGATGCGAGGCTTTAATCGAACACTATACAGGGTTTAATAAAAAATATTAGAGTATTTTTTTAGGGGTCAGCGACAGCTAATGCTACCTGCTTGAAGTATGAGTTCAGAAAATATGTTTTATCATGTTTAGGTATCCGTCACCAATCACGTCTGTGCAGGCTGATTTACACATTTTCCAAGTATAGGCTGTAAAATTAATAGAGTAATTAACAGTGACAAATGAGAAAATATGGGATGTGCAGGCACGATTTAGATAGAGAATGGGCTGTGAGAAATAATCGATTTTACATAAATATTTACTATGAATTTATGGGCCTTATACTAGATAAACATACAAACAATGCCATGTCAATATAATGTTAAAAGTTTAAAGATTACGTAATTATTTATTTATAATGCGAATTGTAAAAATAAATTATCTATCTCCATGTGTTCCACTGGTAAAGTTAAATATTGGTAAGAGAGTGTTACATAAATTAAAAAGGATTTATAATCTGCATTCGCGATTTATTTGCCAAAAATGTTAAAAGATTGTTTATGGAAAAATAGCTTTATTATGTAGGAAATACATAATAAAGTTCAGTTTAGTCAGTAGCCCGAAAGTCTGTTAACCAGCTTAATCAAGGGGTATCGTATTACTCAGTAACTGGGATGTGGACGTCAGATAGGCAGTCGCGCCACGTAAAATACTGGTATTCAGCTGCATCCGGTTAGACTGGAAGCCGACCCCAACATTGTTGGGAAAAGGCTCGGCAGATGATGATGTTTGAGATATGCAACTCCATCACTTGAACAAGATGGATTCAGGATGAAATCTGAAACTATGAGGAGTAGAACCAGTTGTCAACGTTGTCATTATAGTCGGTCAATGATAATTGTTATATTCCTGAAGGTTAATTCTCGTAATTTAAAACGTTCAAAATCTAGTCGCAGTCTCATCTCGGCGACAAACAAATGTCAAAAACTTGTCAAAATGTAGGGAAACTAGACGTATTTTTGACAGATTTGAGACTGAGATCAGACTGTGAACGTTCTTAAAATTACGAGAATTGCCCCTCTGGTTAAAGTTCTAATTACACGGTTTCTGAAATAAGAATTTAAAAGTTGAGAACTTGTCAAACTAGTATACTTAAGGTTCACACTTAAGCACACATCAACTCGGAAAGGGATCGTCACCGTATCGCCTTCCGCCTCGACGCCAAACAGGCGTCAACCTAACGTAAGCACGTAACCAAAGCGGATCAGCAGCTTCAAAACGTCAATTCGGCTACAAACTCCAAGTTGACCACGCGCCGCACCGCGGTATGGCTCGAGTCGATACGCTGACGATCCCTTTCCGAGTTGATATGTGTATCACTTTTAAGGTGATTCCTTCAAAGTATCCCGAGAAATTCAAAATTTCTTACATTTTTACAAATAATATTGGAATTTCGCGAGCTTTCACCTAAGTAATGCTAGAGCTTGAACAGAGGGGCAATTCTCGTAATTTTAAGAACGTTCACAGTCTGATCTCAGTCTCAATCTGTCAAATAATACTTCTAATTTCCCTACATTTTAACAAGTTTTTGACATTTGTTTGTCGCCGAGATGAGACTGCGACCATTACCCCTAAGGTCTCAACCACAAATTCTTAAGTCGGAAACCGGGTAGGTACCTATTAATGCCGATCTCTTGAGTGACAAAAAATATAGCATTATGTCTGTATTCTGATGCAGTGGTGGCCCACTGGTATCCACCTCGACATACAAGTTGCAGGTCGTAAGGGTTTGTGTGTTTGAGTTCGAACTCGATTTATTTCGTCACCACTGCTCTCAAAACGGTATAAGAAAACATCTTGAGAAAACTAAAATTGTCCTTGAACCAAAATTTCGAAGACATGTGACGTCTACCAACCAACACGCACGGTGGTGGATAAGGGCACGGCCCACTTCCTCTCACATAGCAGAGGCCTGAGTCCCAGCAGTGGGAACCTTATAGGCTGATTATGCATCTGTAATCTTTTATTATATTATTATCACGCGAAGATACGAGTATGCAAACCCATAGTTTACCAGCTATTGTCATGAGGGATTACATAAAATAGTTTCTGTGTCGAACAAAGAAGACGTTACAATCATCATCATTATTTTCATGCTTATCCCAATTTATTTGGGGTCGGCGCAACATGTATTTTTCTTCCCTACTTACCTACTAGTCGTCATCTCGGTAATCACCCCCTTTCTAACCATACCATCATTCACACAGTCCATCTATCGGTACAGACGCCAGCAGGTCAAGCTACCCGAAACTGTCAAATTTTTCCAATCAACCTTGAACCTTAATGCTTTAGCGATAAAGTTGAAAATCTATTAAAGAAATCTGACAGATTGTAGTAGCTTGATGTGCTGGCGTCTGTACAATATTTTTTTTTTTTAAGTAAAATTAATTTAAGGTTTTTCATCCAGTTTAGACAGCAATTGTGAATAGATAAAAAATTGAGATTATTTTTAAATCAACTCAAAGCTAGGTTTTGAAATTCATACGAGTCGAGTACAACGAATTTTATCGGTAGCAGTAAAGAGAAATAAAATATTTCAAGGCTCTGTGTTGGGCCATGAAATATTTCTGCTGGTGTTTTATGCTCCGGGTGCGGACATACTTCCGAAGTGTTGCGCTTTCTTTGAGGAAGGATGTCCTTCCTTCAGTTGGTATTGCGTAATACACATACAATGACAATCGATAGCAATGCCTTTCATTTTGACACGTTCAGCGTTCATTTCGTTATTTACGTTGTTGAGCATACGAATTTTTCAATACTATAAAGAAATGGATTAGGATTTTCCTTCAATATCCTCGGGTTGTGTCCGACGTCTGTAACGTTTTATTATGTCTGTTGAGCTTTTCACTATTAGCCATATTTTCAGTATTAACTTTATTTCGAGCCATATTATGTTTCACACATTAAGTGGATCTTTGACAGTCTTTATAGGAGTCGTCCTCAAGAATTGGGCTATAAACCCAAAATCCTTTAAGTACTTTAATTTTACTATGCTGAGGGGTAGCCGGCGGGTATATAGATAGCAACATAGATAGATACTAGATAAACTACTGGGATCATGTGGGGTAGGAGGTCAAGTGGAACTTATTGGGATTTTCTCAATAGCAGCGCAAAAATGGGTTTGTGTTAGCCTGCTCTGATAATAATATTTTATCAAAATTTAAAGGCGACATTATGAAGGTGTCAGGCAAAGCGAAAGACGACGATTCATGCAGTGGAGACCGCGTATCGGCAAGCGTAGTGTGCGCCGCCCAGCTAGGTGGACGGACGACCTTAAGAAGATGCTGGGACGGACTGGATGCGGAAGGCGGAGGACAGAGTGTTGTGGCGCGGCCTGGGGGAGGCCTATGTGCAGCAGTGGACTGCGATAGGCTGAGTTGATTGATTGATTGACGCAAAGCGAATGCCCTTTAACAAAATGTCAATAATAACACTACCTATCGCGACAGATTTAAATGTATTTGTTTGTACGTCAATTTTTAATTAGGAAACGATGTTTTAGTATATATCATCATCATTGGCAGCCTGCAGTGCGATTCTGTAACCATCTCACAGTGAAAACTTAGGTGAAGTGAGCGTGGAGTGAGCTGTCATTCCAACTAATGCTAAAGGGCTTATTACACTATCCAATTTTAAGCAATGCTAACTAGGAAATCGGCAGATGTAATCGCAGTAAGAACAGTTCTAACTGAACTGTTCTGTTAGAGTGTTCCTAGTTAGCATTGCTTAAATTGCATAGTGTAATAAGCGCTTTTGGGATTGCCACTATTGACAGCTCACTCTAAGCTCACTTCACCTAACTTTTCACGGTGAGATTTTTACAGAAACGATCGGCTGATCGGCAATTCCCGTATTTCGAAGAACGTTCGCAATATAACCTCAGTCTCAATCTGTCAAAAATACCTCGTAACTTTCATACATTTTTGACAAGTTTTTTTTGCTGGTGACCTGTAACACAGGCTTTTCAAAAACCCACTTCAGGCACCAGTCTCTTCCAATAGTGGAATATTACATTAATCAAAAACATTGTTAATTATTATGGAAACCAATATTGTGAAGAGAATAAAATAAATAAATAAAAATTGACCTGTGTATTAGAGTGCAGCAGGGTAATTGCGTAACCCACCACCAGTAGGTAGCAATGGGTTTAATTTTTGACAGTTTAACAACATTCATTGCATTATTTACGTTGTTAAGCAGACTCATTTTTCGAACATCATACGAAGCAATGGATTAGCAATATTCTTCAAAATGATTCAGATTGAGATTGATAGTGTGGTACGCAATTAGGGTGCAGGGTAACCTACCCCTATTGTTGTGTCTTTTCGTGGTTCTATTATACATATTAATTGTTTAACCATTTGTTTCAGAATGCCAATACAGGCGCCTCAATGGACGGATTATTTGAACTGTCCAGTGTGCTGCCGCGAATTCGGCGCGCCGCCGCGCAGCCCCATTAGCCTCGGATGCGGCCATACACTATGTAGACACTGCCTCAAACACTTACACAGAAAACAATGTCCGTTCGACCAGGTATGTTTCTTACTTAACTTAAGTACGAAAGCCTCGTATTCATGGTAAAGAAAAACTAAAAAACAGTAAATAACTTTTGTCATCTTCGCCTTTCAAAGCCTTAAGATTCTAAGCTCAGGTTGAAAATCCAACAGTGTGTTTTATGATGCACTGGGAGTCGCTCTGTTGTATTCTCAATGCTCGGCTCAACACCGAGAGTTGAGAATCCAGTGCAACTTTCAGTTAGCATGAATACGAGGCTTTGCAGTTAAAAGTTAGTCTTAAAAGTTTAAAGTTAGTCTTATCCAGAAGTTAACTGGGAATTTGTAAACTCTATACCATATATAAAATGCGTGCTTGCCGAGGTCGGCCCGTGGATGGGTGACCATCCATTACATATGGGTACCCCTCCGTGCCTTGGAAAGCACGTTAAACCGTTGGTCACGGCTGGTATTTGTAGATCTTTGTCAGTCGTTGGGTAGTCAGAAGCCCAAAATTCTGACAACTAGTCTCACCAAGGGATTTCGTGTTACTGGATGGTATGGTCAGGTCCATTCGCTCCATGTAAAATCCTGGTATTCAGCTGCATCCGCTTAGACTGAAAGCTGACCCTAACATTGCTGGGCAAAAGGCTAATCAGACGATGAGTAAAAATCTGTACTATTGAATACACGACCGTACGTAAAATCATGGTCGTGTGTGCAAACTTTTATGTTAATTAATGTAATTGGTGTTACCGTTTTAATTAACAATAAACAATAAACCAAAACTGCGTTCGCGATTTAGTTGCCAAACATGTAAACAAATACGAGTTTTTGGAAAAAATACTTTAAATCCTACACTATAAAGTTCAGTTACGCTACAACTTCAAACATTTTTATAACTTTCAATAGTGCTAGTCACACTAAAATTGACTTAATTACTACTGAAATAAAGTTGATATTGGTTTAACTTGAAATAACATTACTTGCACACATAAATTTGAATAGACCTTACCTATTAATGTAAAATATATTTTTAGAAACATCTTTCCGCCAACCTTTACTTGGTAACTTTTTTTAAATCAGTTCGGCGAAAGGCCAACAGACAGATTTTGACTCCATTATCAACTCATCATGAGTTTATTGGCCTTGAGCTGTGTGTTTCTTCATTTATTCGTCACTTCAGCATTTTTTTTAAATAAATGTTGCATATCTTTTCTAAACAATGATAAGGATGCATTTAAATGTGCTCTAGTTCTACGCACGGCGACACATCAAGCTATACATTTCCAGTATAAACTGACTTCTCATTGCATGAAACATCTATACAATGCGAGTTCAGCTAAAACTGAAAATTTACAGCTTGACGTGTCGCCGTGTGTACAAAATCAAAATCAAAAGTCATTTATTCAAATTAGGCTGAGAATCAGCACTTTTTGAACGTCAAAATTACAAAAGACAGTCCCCCAAAAACGCCCGCCCTTCACAATGATTATATTCTGAAGACTATAGGGCACATCTGGACATACCTACGAGTATAGTAGTATTCAAACTAATGTTTCAAATTGATGTTATTTCAAGTTAAACCAATATCAACTTTATTTTAATGGAAATTGAGTTGATTTCAGAGTTGAAGTTGTAGCGTTAACGGAACTTTATTGTGTAGGAATTAAAGTTACATTTCCATTAACTACTATTAAAGAAAAGATAAGATTTTGGAGAATGGAAAGCTGGCTTTCCATTCTCCAAATCTTATCTTGGCGACACTACTGGATAAGTTTCATCAAGTTTGGATGCCCCGAGGGTGACCTCGAACAGACAACTGTTGCTAGTTTCATTGTACACTTTAAGATAGGATAAAAAGCTCAAAATACACCACACACTAAATACAGTCGGAATAAGATAGAGATAGTAATCTGCAAAAGCAATGCTAACTAGTCTTCAAAAGCAATGTTTAAAAGAACTATTTGTTATAGCCGGAAAAGTATTCGATTGTCGCCTTCTGTTTTATAAACTGGAGATTGGCGATTAAAGATCGAGAAAAGCTCGGGTACCTGTTTCTACAGGTACACGTGCTTTTGTGGGCTGAGCGGGCTTAGCGGGGTTGCCGTGGGTGATACAGCAAGCTCCGCCCACATCCACAATGGAGAACAAACGGTTGCTAAGTCCGGCTCGGGAACAGCCTACTAAGTAGGTTGCTTTCCTTATAAAAAATCAGTATTTTTTTAAATGTCATATCTGTAACAAGCAGTTGTGAAGTTACAGTTAACGGACTTTGTAATTTTTCAATCGTCTTTTTTAATCCGGGTCTGACGATTATAAAGTGGAATCGGTGTACCTACGTATAGTAACTGAAACGCAAGGCCTGCACCCTAATTGCGTAACACACGATTAATCGGAATCGGTTTCATTTTGACAGTTCAACAACATTCATTGCATTATTTACGTGTTGAGCAGACAAATTTTTCGAACTTATGAAGCAATGGATTAGCAATTTGCTTCAAAATGATTCAGATTCCGGTTGATTCTGTGTTACGCAATTGGGGGGCAGTTTAAAAAGAAATCGATTTTAAAGTCGTCCTTTGTCACGCACTGCTTAGCGATGGAAAAAAACTATGATCCACTGTCAAATGAACTTCTGTTTATTTGGGCCTATATTGAAACTTGGTCCCTAAGTTTCCACAGGCATATTACGAACGAAATAATACATGTAAGTATGCACAGTCACGAGCACCAATATGTCAACACTTGGCAACTTTCAATTGTGAGTTTTTTGTGAAATAACGAATGCAACGCTGAAATACGACACATTACATAAATCTGTGGGTTCTAAAATGCTATGTTCATAAGAACATACAATTTCATTAAAAAATAAAGAAGTAAATCGCTTTTGAATAAAGTCGAGTGTATACCTACATACTTTTGCTCGTGACGTACCTAATGCTAACTAAACGAACTTAAAACTTTTCTGTAAATAGAAAAATTACAGAAGCAGCTGTTTTATGTTTTATGTTGTGAGTAATTTTAGACGTCTGAAGGAAACCTTTGATACGATACGAGTACAAAGCCGACCTTATTCCTTTCCATTTAATCCACATCTTCAATATAAAGCCGCGCGTTTTTATTCATCTTAGATACCAGATCGGGAATTCCCGAAAATAAAACCGATTTTGCCTAAAAAACGACAACTTACTTGACTCATTAAATACCCTGTTGTATTTAGACGCGGATAGAACTTTTCAAGTACTTACTAGACTATTAAATAACTTGTTAACTTAAACCACCCTAAAATTTACGGTATAATTTTATAGTGAATCTAATTTTAGCCTCAAGTTATAATGTATTTTGCCTAAAATCACCTTCGGTGTGAGGCACATTACGTAGTATCTACGTATAGAATATATAGTAACTAAGGAGCCACCAACGGCTTCCCACGCGTCTATTACCTACGCTAAAACCTAAAATTTCCCCGGAACAGTGCTGTATGACCTCGCAACAGACCAAATCCAATAACTATTTGTAGGGTAGGATTATTCCGATGACAGGCTGTCATAGAACAACATCAAATATTTACGTCGTCGTATTCATTCAGCGTTGAAAACTTCCAGCAGCTTTAAATCAAATTCTATTTCTATCAGCTGCCACGGCTTTCGAGGCTGATTAAATTAAATTCCCTTGAAAATATTTTCTATGAAGAGTGGCAGCAAAAACCTGATTATAGAAAAATCCTGCGATAAGAAATTCTAAGTTCTTCCATTTTTATATAACGATGTTCCATAATTGGCATCGGAGCGGAGGATGTATTGAGACCAGCGAGGAATTGGGTCAGCGCAGCGGCTCTACACTCAGTAACGCGTCCGTCAGCGTTTTGTGCAGTTTAGTCGTTTAACACGTTCGTTGCTGGCGACAAATTTTGAAAAGTTTATCCTTGTGGCCGCTGTCTGAAGGTGGCTCCCTGCGCTCTTTCTCCGAAGCCTTTGATCTCTCACGTGATCTCATACGAGTCGGCGAGCGTGCTCGCATATGTTCTGCTAGCTCATTGCTGGCTTGTCTATGGTGCTAAGCGTGAAGAGAGCACGCCGGCGTGACTGCGTCTGGCGCAGAGACATGCTAGGCGTGCTTCTCTGTTTTGAAGTACGTACTTACTAGTATAATAATCTTGTTTATGTATTCGGATCGAGCCGGTATACTTTATGTGGGTGGCATGCTGTACCTTTTTTTTCATCCCTTAACTCTTCATATGTCGGAACGTAGATCCACGCGAGACGCAATGGCTTTTTAATTGTGTCTGTAATTACGACAATCAACGGGTTAAAAATATCTATTTAGACCACTTTCAAAACACTACCGAACGATGCCTCCACCCACAACCTGAATGTAGTGTGTAAACCTTCAGCGCGCGAACTTTGTGTCAATTAATAGCTTACTAAGCGATTGTTTTTCGCCAAACACGTGTTGCTATGCGGAGCGAAAGCCTACAAGCGATCCGAACAGTACCTACCTACGTGCGTCATGTCCACGGATGTCAAGTAGTTTTTGTCTGAGCCGTGTCATAGTTGTCCAATATTAGGGTAACCTCGTTGTATGTGAAATGAGTGAAAACGTGTCGTTAAGTTTGTGCTTAGATCTAGTCCTCTAGACTTATTAAGGAAAGCAATTTCATTGATGGCTATTAACGAGATTTAAAATCAAACAGTCTGTACTGTTTCAGCTGCACGCTTCTACAGCTTATTAATAAAACATACATACAATTCAAAAAAGCACTGTATCTCCATTGATACGTACGAGTATGTATCCTTCAAAAGTAAAAACAAACCAAAATAGAATGTCTTCGACTTTTCAAATCTTACTTCGATTATTTTCCAATCCGTTCCCGACTTCCTGTAAATTTCCGGTACTTAATTCCCAGGAATTAACAGTCGCAATATTTCGGGAAATTGGCAATAAAAAGGTAATGACAAATTTATTATATTTTTGGTTATTTGCTTGTCTAACAAATTCTATAAAATGGCTGACAGATGGAACTCAGTCGACGGTTGAAATTCAGTTACCGGTATGACCATTTTATCCTATTTTCTTTCGCAAAGGAAACGCATTATGTTGCGCATATGTTGTTGTTGTTATTGGGGTTACGAGTGTTTTTTTAAAGGATAGAAATATTATACATATATTAGATATAGATAATTTATTAGATAAAGATCATACATATTAGATAATAATAATGCTGACGAATTTGTTGTCTTTTTTGTTTGATCGTTTGTTTGAACGCGCGTATCTCTGGAAGTACCAGTCGGATTAGAAAAAATATTTGCATTTGATAGCTCAATTCTTGTGGAAGGCTTTTTAATATCACGCTAGGGCCTTCAGGATCGGATGTGACGCGGTGTGTGGGGGCCGAAATTTCACGGAGAAGTAGTCGAGAGCATCTCTCATAGTGGACTTCGTTATGTAGCAGCGTTTGTAGAACAAAATAAAAAAAAATATCGTTTCGGTTACTAAACTCGTTTATGAAGACAGCGATATAGCTCAGACAGGTACATATTTAAATTAATCTCTTGAAATCAGAAGAGTATAAGAAGTCTGCTTACCTCCAATGTTATAGGTGTCCACCAATTATTAATTAAAGTATTTTCTCTATCAACCGGGTTGATTCAAACTTCAATCAATTTTTACGAAACTTAAAAGTTACGGAATTCTGAAATGCTTCAGATATTATGTTTACTTGGAAGTGTAGGTACTACTGATATTCTTTAAAAACTGTAACACAAGATGTGTATATATACAGGGTCAAATTAAATTGGCTAGCGAAACTCCGCACATGTGATAGGTATCTTTAGTTACTTCTACCTCTACGATTAAATAAAATAAAAAATATTTTTTGTGGGGGGGTCAATGACCGCTGTTGGTGTTGTTACTTGAATGAAACATGTAAAAACAATAAACAAATTAAATTTGTTTCCTATTGTTTTATCGTGTATAAGGAGTGAACAAAGGAATGGTTAGAAAGGGTTTGACTACCAAGATGACGTCTAATGGAGAAGTATGGAAGAAAAAGACATGTTGTGCCGACCCCACATAAATTGGGATAAGGGCAGGAGAATGATGATTACCTAGATAGATAGATAAAACGTTTATTCAGTGCAACAAAAACCACAATACAAGTAATAAAAAAAACATCAAAAAAAGGTGAAACTAAAAAAAATATGGGTGCTTGTACTTATGTACGCGCGTCAGAAGTTATACTTCTTTGGCATCATTAAAAAAAATAATTAATTACATGCAAATAATTAATTACAAAAAAGGTTACAATAAAGTTCGTTGTTTAGGCTGAATAATGTTGGTATAGTAACCGGCATGAGTCGTGAGCACAAACTGACACCTGCGCAGTAGTTCATTTTTCGGTCTCTTTGGCGGAATGAAGAAGGCGGGGGGCACCGAGGCTGCACGCGATTGGTTCGTCTGTCGATGCTCGTCGTCTATTGGACTCTCACGTGTCATTCGGCTACTGTACACTTTCGTGCAATTTTAGTGACTCGCGTTTTTAATTTTGAAATAGTTTATTTTTGTTAATTCGTATTTGTTATGTCAAAGTAACGGTTAAATTTGTTTCTTCACTATTTTAGCAGTTACTTGAACGAAGAAAACATTTGCCGTAGTATCAGTAAAGGTCAAGTATAAGTTAATACTTTGACTGATTGTGTTGATGAAGAAACTGGCCGTAAGTCACAAAGGCCTACAACATTACTGTATCAAATAAAATTTCAAGTACCACTAATATTTTAATTATAGTTTGCGTAAGTAGCTATCAATAATTTGAGCAAAAGCGGTATTAAATAAATTTGTCCGAAAGTGTACCTGCGCGAGCTTGCCCCCACTACTGCCCATCTGTGCTCACGACTCGTGCCGGGCATTATAACAAGTCACGGGCCTTTTAAAGAAATTAAAAGCATATTAAAAAACCAGAATTTTATGACACCCAATTTTTCATAGTGAAATGTCCATTTTTTTTAATCGATAAGAACAAACAGGTTGCTATAAAAATGCTCAAAATAGGTACAGGCCGGTTTATGCTGAAAAAAGTGACGTATAGCTTTAAAAATAATGAGCGGTTTTGCGGACAGCTTCAACCTGTGAATTTGGAGTGACGGTATGCGCGCGCATCTTAAAATTTCACTCTCATCATTTTTTTCATAACGCGCCTAAAAAAAAAACTTAAAAAAAAACCATAATTAAAAAGATAAATTGACCCATAGACACCTCGTATAAGTAAATCTATAACGGTCGATCACTACTGGGCGGTGTGTGTCTCATGGTTGCACTAAATGGGAGTCATCATCCTCACTGTCATCACTGTCAACAGTTTTGACAGTGATGCAAATCAATCTGAGAAAATGGTGTTACGGATTTTATATTTCGCCTAAATATTCATTAATCGTATAATATATGCTTTCTGCATTAGGAACCTATGGAGTGTTTTTTTTAAAGTGTATACCTAAGTCTTTTGAAGCTTTTGAAGTCTCTGCAGCATATCACTTTAGGTACACATATTTCTAGCAGCCGCCAAATCAGTATTCACCCCTTTCTAGGCGCGCCATCAATCACTTAACACCGATCTGTCAACGTAGACACAATAGTGTATGTATGTATGTATGTATAGGCACTGGGCAGTCAATTCATCTATTGTTTGGACTTCTACTAACAGCCTAGCCATCCAGCGCTGCGACATTTATTTTTAAACTAAATTCTGACCACGATTTCGTCCGCGTGAAATTTCTTGTACCCGCGACCCACCCCGTCGCATCGCATCGCCTGCCTGCCACTTCGTTTCCGCTCTATTCGTTCTTTCTTATTTTTTTTCGCTCACTTTTTGCTCGGCTTCTAAGAGTCCTAGCGTGGCCTTCCCCAAGAATTAGGCAATAAAATAAGTTTTTTTTCAAATCCGACTGGTAGTTCTAGAAATTCGCTCGTTCAAACAAAAGATTCAGCTTTATTATTAGTATGGATAACGCAGCATCATGCTGAGATAGAGGCAGCCTTTTAGCCTTGTACAGACATATTATCTGTTCTTTATTTTGTATACTTTAGTTTTGTATATTTTGTTTTTATGTATGGATTGTGCTATGATATGTATTATATTTAGTTTGTGATCTTCCTGTACGAATCCCAATTAATACTTTTTCTTTCTTCATACTCTAAACTTCTTCACGCCATGTTCCTCATTCCTTTGAACTTACCACTGGTCCAAAGTGACACTAATCCGTTTATTTGAAATTTCATCAAAGAAAACGCCTTTGAAGCAATTCTTGTCTAACCGAGTTGTAATAGCATGGAATAGGCTCCCGTAAAATGTTGTGAAGACTCCCACACTGAACTGCTTCAAGAATAGACTATCTCCAAGCTAAAACATAAACACGCATCAGCTAGTTAGCTGCTAGTGTGTCATCATCATCTGCCGAGCCTTTTCCCAACTATGTTGGGGTCGGCTTCCAGTCTAACCGGGCGCAGCTGAATACCAGTATTTTACATGGAGCGACTGCCTATCTGACCTCCACAACCCAGTTACGATACCCCTTTTTAAGACTGTTTGTCAGACTTTCGGGCTACTGACGACCTGTAACGACTGTCAAAGATCCACGAATGACAGCCGGGACAAACGGCTTAACGTGCTTTCCGAGGCACGGAGGGGTCTTGGTATGTGAAGATGGTCACAAGCCCTTCAATTAGCTGCTAAGCGTCTCTAAACAAATAATAATAATAAAATTTAAGGCTGTTAACAACATGGCCACTTATCGATTATATCATCGATTCGAAAAGAAGTGGAACCAGCGGTATCAACACGAGTCGTGATTGTATAGCATGAGTTCATGCGCGGTAATGTCTTGGGTTCCGTCCAACCATCACAATCGAGTCACACTTTGTTACATCACCACCTCCTGCCGTATTGGTAATCTGTCTAAATCATCGACCGATGTAAATGAACTGCATTTACATTGGTCGATGATTTGGTTGAAATGCAAACGATAACGACTTATATGCATAACGTTCATCCATGCGTTCGGTAAAGGGGATAATACGTATACGCCTCCGGGCGAATTTCATCAAAAGTTTTAGAATAAGTCTTTATGTGAAGGGCGGGCGTTTTGGGGGACTTTCTTTTGTAATTTTGACGTTCGAAAAGTGCTGATTCTTAGCCTAGTTTGAATAAATGGCTTGATTTTGATGTTATACTGAGCATATATTTTTAATTTTTGACAGTTTTTCCATACTAGACCTGTCAGACGTAAATTTTATTCCATGGATAAAAGATATCTGAGTTTGGGAAAATCAGTTCTTAGTCTTTTTAAAAGTTCTTTAACGATTAATTTCGAATTTAATTTGTATTTCTTTGATGAGGTAGACATGAATGATTACTTATTTAATTGTTCTATGCTACTGTAACAAAAGCAGACATTACTTTTTGTAGGCTTGTTTGTGGTTATTGTGAACTGGAGATATATCTGTTGTCATATCTATTGCATGTATCGCTTATTCGCTTTAGGGCTGATTTTTCCAACGCCAGATAATTTTATCCGAGGAATAATTTTGAATTTTTGACAGTTTTAGTTAGTGTATAAGTGGTGGCTAAGCGGCCGGACTTACGAGCTCGTAGGTTATTTTATCATCACCGCTCTCAAGGGAAACATCGCGCGGCAACCGGCATGTCGAAGAACCAAAAAAATTCGAAGACGTGACTTCTACCAACCCGCACTGCCCCATATGGCCGGTCCATTGCCACTTCAGCTTGCTTATTCTGTGAGCGATTCCTCAGAGAGACTCCATCTCCAATCAGTACCTAGCTATTTGTCAATAGGTTGTTGGGTTCGGTCGTTAATGGAGAACCAAAACGGAAAGGGTTGTTTGTGGTTATTGTGCTATTGAAGTTGAAGTTGATACTCCAACTGAATGAAACGAAATTTAAATCTTGTATTAAACGCACACTATGTAGCCAAGCATATTATAAGTTAGGGGATTACATCGCTGACAAAAATGCTTGGCTCAATGCTGGTCCAGCTCCACAGGGGCGCTTAAACTAATTAGCATTCGGAAACATTGCTGGAGCTGCGGAACATTGGAAGAAAACTATATTTGCATTGTATAAACTCAATTGTTTAGTATTGTATAATTACATAGCACACGTGTGGGCACTATGTACTTTCTATAAAGCTACCATTTACTGGGTACGTCTTTCATTGACTTAAATGTGCCCTGGCGGCTGAGAGTATGTCATGCTCACTCTAATGTCTCGCTGGTGGTGGCGTGTGTGTTGGATCATTAAGTTCCCTTCAAAATGGTTGAGCTGAATGGTGCTGATCCATACGTCATGTTCGTGAACGGGCGCCGTCAGTAGGGACTGGTCATCTCTTAGCTGCCACGGCTTATTGTAATTTTTAATTTCTGAATTGTTTTTATGTTTTCTATAACGGACGCTTTTAACGTGCACGTCTTTTCTACATCGTTCTCACATGGTTAATTTCAACACGAATGATGTAATCAAATATTTTGTAAGAATTTTATGATTTAAAAGAGTGTCCATGGAGTTTCTTGCCCGTTCTTCTCCATAGGTACCTACGCTTTGGAATGGGCAACTAGCTTCATCTTTCTGACTGACTGACCCTTTGACAATTCAAAAGTGCCTGTAATTGGTTTAGTTGAATTAAATGATTTGAGTTTGAGTTTGAGTTTGAGTCGATAACCATTGATGATTTCAGCTGATGTAATTTTGTTCACTGATTTCGTACGTGTTTGTCCTTCATCTTGCCTGTCGGTATTCAGGGTCAAATTAAATTAGCTAGCGAAACTCCGCAGATGTAATGGGTATCGATATCTTAACATGATAAAACAATCAATACATTAATTTGATGCTTTTGTTTGTGAGGTCATTGATCGCGGTTGTTAGTATTTAGTCACTCGGAATATCAGCTTAGAAAATCTGTTTTTTTTTTTTTTTTTAACTTCTTTTTTGTTAAAAGTCATGATCCTAGCACATTCATATGTGCTTCTGTTCTTGTGTACTTATGTGCTGTTGTCTAACTAACTAAACTAAAAATTTGAAAACAAAAACAGAAACAAAAAAATGAATGGTAAAATTTTAATTCGAAAAGGATTTTTTTTTAAAGCTCTTTTCGGCCATTTCTTAAAAGAAGCTCCTCGACTATGAAGTTTTTATATACAAAATTAAACTCTTTTTCGAGTCCTTTTTATTTCGAAAGTATATCTTGTGTACCTACGTAACAAGTTATTCAAAAATTAAAAGTGTGATACTTAGTTTTGCAGGCCAGTGTATATCCGACGACCCTAGTTACTTATCTCCTTTGGTAACTGTACCAACCAGCTTGCAATTTCATCGGGGTTCATTATTTCGAGGGGTGTAATTGAGATGTATCCAACAAGTTTATTTGTATAAGTACTAGCTTTTGCTCGCGGATCGACGCGTGGACGTCGGGAAATATCCCACGGGAACGTAAGTAGGTACTACCAGGATCAAAAGTACCCTAGAGTAGGGCTGTCAAAACCAGATACGATCCCGGGCCAGTATAATTTTCTAAATATATATTATATTGGAGGGCCGCCGAATAATATTGCATTCGTTTATTTGGAATACCATAAAAACAAAATAGAGGGGCTTGTAACTAAGTAATAATAGCCGCACGGGTCAATCGATCAGGTTAATCTACGCTTGCCGCGGTTGGTCCGTGGATGGGTGACCGTCTTCATATATCAAGACCCCTCCTCGTGCCTCGGAAAGCACGTTAAGCCGTTGGTCCCGGCTGTAATTCGTGGATCTTTGACAGTCGTTACGTCGTCGGACCGTCAGTCTCACCATGGGGTATCGTATTACCCAGTAACAGGGTTGTGGAGGTCAGATAGGCAGTCGCTCCATGTAAAATACTGGTATTCAGCTGTATCCGGTTAAACTAGAAGCCGACCCCAACATAGTTGGGAAAAGGCTCGGCAGATGATGACCATAAAAACACAATAACCACATAAATTCTACCAAATAAACTTTGTTACTTCGTATTAATTTGCGGTAGATAAAAAGTATTAGGTTATACCTATGAAGTCGCTGATTTTAATTGAAAGTTCGAAAAACTTTTTTGAACGAAAAGTTTTGTTAATCAATGGTTTGGTTATGTTGCATTTTAATGGAAGTGTTGAGTCGTGGGCCGCACAAAATCAAAATCAATCAGGCCGTACTTTGGACAGCCCTGCCCTAGACATAGTGTTTTCACTAAAATTGGTATACGCGGTACACGCCAGTAATGATTTTTTCCGACATCTGCAACACTTATTATCATATTTTGACCAATTTACACAAAACCTTAATTAATTATACACCTAAACGTTCCTCATGAATCACTGCGTCCATTGATAAAAACCGTTCGGTAACTAGGCAGACAGATGCGGCGGGGGACTTTGTATTATAGTCGTAAGTGATGTATTGGACACTAAGGGGAAAGTTTTTAAGGGTTCGGACACACACACACACACACACACTGGATGTTGTTAATCCCAAGCCCATGAATTCATTATTCGTATTTCATCACGACGATGTTTAATTTGTGTTTTTTAAAAGATTAAAAGGGTTCAACAAAAGTTTTTTTGTGTACTTCTTGTATGGTAACAACATCGTTTTCACAGACGAACAGGATTATAAACAAGCTTAACTCAAAAACTACTCGAACCGAGTTACTAAAATTAATATGGGCAAGCCAAAGGAGGGTATGATTTAAATAGGCTATGTATGTATGTATTAACCTGAATGAGGCTGGCACAGGAGCGTGGCACAAGGAAACAGCGGCCTGTGGCCAGCAGTGAGTGAAGTCGGGTTGTGGATGATGATGATGTATGTATGGCACGGTTTCTTTACGGTAAGGCATATAAACTGCGCCGTAGAAAAGACGTGTCCGTCAACAAGCTTCAGCTTCAGCAAATCAACCGTAGTTTTTCACGGCAAGAAAAATGTGTGTGTACAAAGCCTAATGGTGAAGTGGAGTAAGATATTATTAAATTCAATGAGACAAATATGTTTTAATCTTTGTTCAGTATCTTGTACATATTGAATCAATCAAAATCAAAAGTCATTTATTCAAATTAGGCGCAGAATCAGCACTTTTCGAACGTCAAAATTACATAAGACTGTCCCCCAAAACGCCCGCTCTTCACCACTTCCTAGTGCTTTCGCTGGGGAGAAGTGGCACAACAAACTCCCCAGCAGCACAGCTGACTGTTCAGTTAGATAATACTTGATTCTGACTAATGACAAACTTTTCCACACATTTTATTATAAAATTCAATGAGACTAATAATAGGCAGGTGAAATTCAAAACATTTTTTAATATACTCGTAGTTTATTTACATTTAACTAAAGTATGTAGGTACCATTTTGTTCGATAACTTTTTGCCATCTTGTAGGTAGGGACATGATCCCATTGCTATAGAAATTTTGGGACTTCTGATCAAAATACCGCGACAAGTGGTTTTGGCAGTCCTCTCGTGATGTTAACCTGACACTGCCTAAAGAATTCTGAAGAGACCGAAACAGGTGGAAATCTGAAGGTGCAAGGTCAGGACTATACGGCGGATGCATTAACACCTCCCAGCCAAGCTCTCTTAATTTTTGCTGAGTGGCTAAAGATCTTTCTTTCTTTCTTTCTTCTTCTGCTTTGTGGTCAATTCCCAATTCTTCAGCTACGTCGTAACTACTGATATGCCGATCTTGCTCCACTTTTTCAAAAATGGCATCCATTTTATCCGTAATAGGGCGACCAGAGCGACGTGCATCGTTGACATCAAAATTTCCGGATTGAAAACGCTTAAACCAAATTTGTGCTACTCTCACAGACACTACACTAGGTCCATAAACATCGCAAATTTTTTTCGCGGCTTGCGTTGCTATTTTACCTTTTTTGTAGTAAAATTTTAAAATGTATCGAATTTCTTCATTAAATTCACTCATCTTGACAGTACGAAAAACAAATGAAAATCACAAATTTTCCTAATTTGAATTTGGAATTATGTTCTTTAAAATTTAAACTTTCAATGATTCCAAAACCAGCCCGATACAAATAGTATAGCCAAAGAGATTTTATTACAACTTCATACTCGTATATACTATAATGCGAAAAGACTTTTTCCCCCACCTGTTTATTAATCTTCGTTCATTAGTATCATGTATTAGATTTAAGATTGAATGACCAAGTGTCCCCCTCATCTATGTTGCCGTGTTTGTGAATTGAGCCATATGCAGTGGGGGCATAGATTATTATCAAGCAGAGACCGTGAACATTAATCCTGTGTCGAGGGAGAAGCAACAATGTATGCTTACAACTAAATACACTGTCTCTCTCTCTTCGGCTCTTATTAATAAACTGTTGTGAATGTTATCTTGTCGAGCGCACCCAATTATTTGTGCCCCTATCATTCATAACAACTATGTGTTCTGTCATCCGAAACTGCTTTTTGGGCCTTTATTAATAAGCCCATAGGTACTGTTATATCCATGTATGGTTTTATTGAAATTTTCACAAAGAAATGACATCCATTTGAAATACAATCTTCCTATGAAGTGAAAGTTCTTTTTGTAGTAGAATGAAACATACTACGAGTATATATTTTTTAGGTTTAGTGTTCCGTAAGTAAAAACGGAACCCTTATAAGATCACTTCGTTGTCCGTCTGCCTGTCAATACGCTTTTTCTCAGGAACGCGTGGAGGTATCTCTGATAATGGTTGGGATAAATTTATCCCAACCATGGAACCCTTCATTATGCCTGGTCCGACACGCCAGTTTTTGTTGTGTAAGAAGGAACCCATCGTAGAACAGCAATTCATTTAATTGTACACTCAGCTCTGTTGAACGAAGGTAACTGTAATGTAGGAAAAGGACTTAAACGTGGGAAAATCTCACGTGTGTTCTGTGCTGGGAGCTAGGTTGCCTCTATGAGCTTTTAAGTTAATAGCGCCTACTTTGTTTATTTTCAACTTTCTCTGACGATCGCTACGAGTACGTACACGAGCAGAAACTTTTACAACATCCGGCTAGACTGGAAGTCGCCCCAACAGAATTGAGGCAGATAGATTTTGATGTTGACAAGATGAAACGTCCCCTGCAAAATATGATACCAAAACCCCGTCATCTTGTCAACATAGCCTTGTTGGACAATGAATGATGATGAATGAGATGACGGGACTACGTTGGGATCGGCTTCTATACCGGATGCAACTTAATACCAGTATTTTACATCGAGCGACTACCTATCTGACCTCCACAACCCAGTTACTGGGTAACACGATACCACGTAGTAAGACTGGTTGTCAGACTTTTGGGCTTCTGACTAGCCGTAACGACTGTCAAAGATCTACGTATGACAGCCGGAAGCAACTGCTTAACATGCTTTCCAAGATAGGGAGGGGTCTCGATATGAAATGGATGGTTACCCATCCATTGACCTACCTCGGCAAGCATTGCTTTGACTTGAAGATCGACATCATTTAACCACGAGCTTCATCTTGTCAACATCTTATTAATAAATGTATTCTCCCGCTCCTGCAGGCAGTCATCCAAATGGACCCCGAGGAGCTGGTGGTGAACACTGCGCTCCTCCAGCTCGCAGGGTACACACCACCGACGCAGCCCTACCATCCACCTTCCATCCAGGCGCTCCCAGATCATGACAAACAGGCGTACGACTGCATCGTCAAGTGCATGGAACATCTCGCAGCCTACCTCAAGTATTGTGGCAATAGTGAGTACAAAATCCTTTTATAAAGTCAAATGGTTGAGCTGACTGGCGCTGATCCATGCGTCATGTTCGTGAACGGACGCCGTCAGTTGGGATTGGTCATCATGGACTAGCTTTATTTGTAATTGTTTTTTTTTTGTTCACTTTTTGGTCAGGGCGCTTTTAACGAGCACGTCTTTCTACATTGTTCTCACAATACTCGTATGTAGTGCCTATAATTTCAACATGGATGATGTGACAAATATATTGGATATTTTCAAATGAGTGTCCATGGAGTTTCACGTTCTTCTCCATAGGAACCAACACTACGCCTTGGAATTGGCAACTAACTTCATCTTTCTTTCTGACCGACTCCTCGGCAATCCAAAAGTGCATGTATATGGTACTATATGTATATGGTCGCGGCAGATCCCGTAGACGATAGCGGGACCTGGATCTGCAGTTACGAAAGTCTAGCATTTTCCTCTTCACTGTTTGTATACGGCGGCACGTCTGGCTATTCTCACAAAACACAGTAAATTTCAGAGTTTCAAGGGCTTCATGGGGTCCTAAGAAAAAACTTTAAGAGTTCCTTTTGTTATTTCTTTAACACTTATGATGGGGAAATGTTCCCAACCATTGAACAATGTTCTTTCTAGAATTTTTCAGAAGAAACGTTTTCAACAGTAAAAATACTTTTCGTAACCAAACATTGGAAAAACCTTCGAGTTTCCTTTGTTCCTTTCTACTTATGGTGGGGCACAGTTTCTGGTGTCGGAGAAACATTTTCAACAATAAAAAATATAAAAATACTTTTCGAAGCCAAACAAGGTACTTTTGTTTGAGCTAGGGCTACATTTTTGGAATGACTGCGTCACTAACACCTGCAAAAAAATAATCCAAACTCATGGCTGCTAGCCCCTGTCAGCCCCCGTTGACCACGTAATCAGCCTACAATGTTCCCAAAGCTGGTTCACAGGCCTCTCTGTGTGAGGGAGTGGGCTGTAATCTACCACACGAGCCCAGTGCGGGTTGGTAGATGTCACATGTATTCGATTTTTTTCGGCTCTAGGACATCATTTATTTATCCTAGTACAGGCATTATACTTTGTAGTACCAATATTATTTCTAGGATTTATACTGTATTTTAACAATGTTTTATTTTTGAATAAATATTTATTATTTACTAGCAGTTGTCCGCGACTTCGTCCGCGATCCAGGATGAAAAGTAGCCTATGTCCTTCTCCAGATCATGGTCTACTCATGTTTCAAATTTCATCTAAATCCGTTCTATTTTAGCGTAAAAGCGAAATTCTTAAATTTTCTAATTTTCTGCGCAACTTTCTTAATTTTTTTTCTGTAAGAACCTTCTACAAAGTATTAGAAAACTTAAAAAAAAAGATGAATGAAATCGGCAGAGTCGTTCTCAAGTTATGGCGTGACCAATAGATTTAAACTTTTTGCACACAAAAAAGGTACAAAGGCGAATTTAACGCCATAGGCATTCTCTACCAGTCAACCAAGGGTGGCGAAGAGATTACATGACAGGTGCTTTGGTTGAGAGGAACTATGATAAAAAAAAACTATTAAAACTGATGAATTATAAATAAAATAGGTACACAAACACATAAAAAGGTTATAAACCTATAATACACATGCCTACATAGTATTTACTATTAATATAATTATATATATACAAATTCAATAGAGAGAGGTTTTGAGATGATTCTACGCTATTTGGTTTGGAGATAACTCTACGATTGGTGGCCACCCTGATATCAAGAGGAAGCGCATTCCAAAGAAGAATGGACTGAATATGAAAGGATGAATGAACAAAGGCAGAAGTATGAGAAGGAAAGAGAAGGAGAAGATTGTTAGAAGAACGCAGATTCTTAGCGTGAGAAGAACATAGATATTGGAAGTGAGACACGAGATAAGGAGGTGTGGGAGAGTTGAGAAGGGAGAAAAGCGTGGTCAAAGCGCGCAAACTTCTTCTTTGGCGAATGGACATCCATTCCATCCATTAATTCTTTCATCCATTTAATTTCCTCACGATGTTTTCCTTCACCGTTGTGAGAGCAGTGGTGATGAAATTATTTACACAAAGCGTTTAAAGCGCTTGTCTGGGTTCGAACCCACGACCTATACTCGGTGAGTCGGAGCCGTTACTACTGGGTAATCACTGCTATAAACTACGCAATAAGCTGTAGTTCTTTATATACTTGAAATTATATGATTAGAAAATCTTCATTTGATGTCGATTCTCTCGTATCGTGTTACCCAGTTACTGGGTTGTGGAGGTCAGATAGGCATTCGCTCCATGTGAAATATTGCTACTCAACTGCATCCGGTTAGACTGGAAGCCGACCCCAACATATTTGGGAAAAGGCTAGGCAGATAATGTCATCGATTCTCATCACTGACGTTTCAGTCAGCTAATTAAATGTAACCTTGTTTACGGCTAGATTGGTACTGTAGCTTTTAGGTATTTACACTTAATACCTAGAATGAGTTAAAACTGTCTTTTTCCCTATGAAATAACTCAGGGTTTCCTGCATGTATTGCACTCCGATGTGTCATAAATAATATTTCGGTATTTCATGTTACGTCATGTTGGTTCACAATCGACAATCTTTTCATGTTTTCCTACATCATTGTCTATGCGAATGATTCGTATTTGTTTATCTGTTCATAGTATGTATAAAACAAAGTCACTTCTCGTGTCTGTCTGTCTGTGTAACCGCTTAAATCTTCTAAACCATGCGATGGATTTTGATTCGGTTTTCACCATCATTCAGAGATTTTATTCCGGAAGGCTAATGTGTAAAATACGTTAATAATAAACTTAGAAATGGCACGAAAATCTCCTTGTTTTTAACACTTGTTATTGTCGCCACATCTGTAGATCGCACCTGTGTAAAGTAGGGGTGGTTCGCTGGTAGTTTAAAACCGGCCATGTGCGAATCGGCTCGCGGCGAAACGCGTTTTTTGACTTGTGATACGGAACCCTTTCTGTGCAAGTCCGACTCGCGTTTCTTGTATGGAGATTATTTGTTGTTATAGTGGCAATTGAAATACTCTAAAAATGTCAACTGTCTATTGTAGTTAGACGGACGGACGGACAGCAGAGGTTATGTATTAATAGGATTCCGTTGGCACTCTTTGGGCATAGAACCCAAATAAAAAAGACTATGGTCACGATAGATTACCGTGCTATGGTCGAGTTCGAAATTAGTCTTATTATTTCTACTTACTGAACCGAAATTCCTCATACGCTGACGTCGATCACTCATACGTTTACATTTATGTACAAACATCTGATGACGCATCACGACACGAGCCGCGGATTTGATGTGTTTTTTCCGAAGAGCATTGATCTCATTCAAAATATTTTATTTCACATAAACATGGGCACTTATACAACGTCAGAAGCTAGATGCACGGTTCTAATTAAATAAATAAATCCCTGGACATTTCACACAGCACCATTTGTCCCAAGCTAAGCAACCTAATGCTTGTGTTATGGTAACAAGATGGCTGATAAACTACTTATATACATTTTTTTTTGTAAATACATACATATTATAGATAGAAAAACACCCAGACTCGGAACAAATACATGTAGGTTATACAAATATTTGTTCCGTGCGGGAATCGAACCCGCGACACGCAGCGCAGCAGTCAATCGCTTAACCACTGCGCCAACCGTGCCGTCAAATTGTCGTTTCCTATTGAGAAGAGCCCTTAAAATACTCCACGGTAATTCTTTTAAAATATATGTCTTTTACAATGTTTTCAGATTACTGTGTTTATGAGTATGGGAGGATTGTGTAGGCCTATCTACGTATAGACGCCAGCCAGGTCAAGCTACCCGAAACTGTCAAATATTCCCAATCAACCTTGAACCTAATGCTTTAGCAATAAAGTTGAAAATCTATTAAATAAATTTGACTGATTTTAGTAGCTTGCTGGCGCCTGTACGACGTCAAAGCTTAAGACATTTGAGTTTTTATTTATTTGTTCCAGTCAACAACAGTATGGCCGGTAGCCGGCTGTCGCGGCCCATGCAGAGAAAGCTGGTGATGCTGCTGCAGTGTGCGATCACTGACGAGGAGGGCCGGGGGAGGGCGGCACGCGCGGCGCGCTCCCTCGGCGAGCGGACCGTCACCGAGCTTATACTGCAGCATCAGGTAATCCATCGCTTCTGACTTAACTCATACTTAAAGTCTAACCAAGTCCTTGTTTCCAATTGATGGTATTTCCATTTAAACCAATATGAACTTAATGTTGGTGCAAATTATGTTGATTTTAGAATGTGTAGAGAACTACAATTTATAAGATTATAAATATGTTAGAATTTGTAGCGCAAACTGAACTTTATGTGTAAGTGTTAAAGTTTTTTTTCCAAAAACACATATTATTTGAAAATGATAATGCTAGAAAGGGGTGACTATTGGGATGACGGTTCATAGAGATGGATGAAAGGAGAAAATGTCACCGTCCCAAGTAAATTGGAGTGACGGCAGGTAGATGATCACTTAAGTAGGTAACTGAGCACCCCTGAAATGATTCGTTACAGATAAACACATGTGTATAGTAATCACTCGGGTCATAATCTTCTTGGGTTCGCATTTAATAAAGTTTACAGTGCATCGTTTGGCATCACATAATCAGCCTTTATTGTTCCCACTGCTGGGAAACAAGCCTCAAACCTCAAACAGCTGTAATCCACCAGGCGGGCCCAGTGCGGGTTAGTAGAGGTCACATGTCTTCGAATTTTTAGTCTGGACATGCCGGTTCCTCACGATGACTTCCTTCACCGTTTTGAGAGCAGCGGTGATGAAATAATTTACACGAAGTAAGGCGCCTGTCTGGGTTTAGAACACTGAGCCACCACTACTTATGCGTAGAGTAATCACTCGAGTCATAATCCTCTTGCTGTATGGATTCGCATTTAATCAAGCTTAGAGTGCATCGGTTGGTACTAGATAGGTTCTATTCTTTTGTTCAGGCACGCGAAGACACGAGCATTCAGAAGCCCGCTAACTTTAATACGGCTATTTTGAATATGCCTTTGAAATGATTATAATAATATCCTGCATATGAAAGTAGGTGGCTTAGCTACGACCCCTACTTTAACCCCTTGTATGTCAGTTGTCAAATTATGCACGCCAAAATAACCAGTCAGTTATGAGGGGTGCGTTTTAACAAGGTACTTCCGGAAAGCTACAAAAGCCTAAAAAAGATCGTGTGTGGTGAGTGCCGCCACTAAATTATACAGTTCAATTAACTATTTGCAATATCAGACCGGAAGTACTTGCGATAATTATAGATCCTTCGGAACCGGAACTTCAGAATGTTTTAATATATCGCGGTTCGTATGCTCTTCGTGTTCGGTGTACAAAATAAGTAATTATACATAATTAACCTATAATGTTCCTACTGCTGGCACATACACGTCTCGTGTGAGAGTGAGGGGAGGTAATTATGTACGCAGCTAACTACCCCCTTTTAAACCATGTCGTGAATGTGTGTACCTTCCAATGTATTTAGTTAAAAAACGAACAACTGATGCACGGTTGTTTAATAAACACATTAGCTTACTCAATTCAAGATAACGACGTCGGAAGTTGCGCATATCACATGTATTATCTAAATTTTAATTCGCCAAAAATGAAAACAAACATGAGTTTATGGAAAAATAGCTTTAATTCCTACACAATAAAGTTCAGTTTACGCTACAACTTCAAACATTTTTATAACTTTTTTAATAGTGCTAGTCACTCTGAAATCAACTTAATTTTCATTAAAATAAAGTTGATATTTGTTTAACTTGAAATAACGTCAATTTGAAACATAAGTAACATTTGAATACACAAGCACCATATGCGTACAAAGCGGTGTGGTTTAGGCTGGCCTGCGTTGTAGACTAGAAGAATGGGGTCAAGAATGCGCTTCCCTGGGTTATAATTGCGTCAAAATTAACATATTTTTATATATGCATTGTTGATGAAACTGAAGAGGGAACCGTGGCTAAATAATATCAGCCGCACAGGTCGGTTGATCAGGTTAAGCTACGCTTGCCGCGTTAGTTCTGTGGATGGATCTTTACATACCGAGACCTCTCCGTGTCTCGGAAAGCAAGTTAAACATTTGGTCCCGTTGGGTTGTCATTCGTAGGTCTTTGGCAGTCGTTACGGGTAGTCAGAAGCCAGTAAGTGTAACAAACAGTCTTACCAAGGGGTATCGTATTACCCAGTAACTGTGTTGTGGAGGCAGTCGCTCCACGTAAAATTTAAATTCAGCTGCATCCGGTTAGACTGGAAGCCAACCCCAACATAGTTGGGAAAAGGCTAGGCAGATGATGATATTTGAAGAAACTACAAGCCAATTGAAAAAATTGTTTCGATTTAGCCTCTGGCTAGCACGAGTGAATGTTGCCGTGCCAATAATATGCTTTGGCCAACTTTTTTAAGGTTCTGTATCATGAAGTTAGTATACTTCCTACTGAACAGTAATATGAACTATGTATGTTATGATTTATTTTGAGCCTATGTGGGCCAGGCCTCTTTGCCCAGGAGTGGGACCCTGGGCAAAGAGGCCTTTGCCCAGGAGTGGGGCCACATACTTTCCTTTCTCCATTCCACTTCTCTCTGTCTTGAGCTTGTGTGGACCAAACCTGTCTGTAGGCGTCAAGCTCGTCCAGTCTTCTCCTGGGTCTGTCTCGATATTGTTCAGTAAAATTATCATTTTAAACTACTTTTTTAAATGATAATTTTATTCGCGTGGTCTGACATGACTTTGCCGGACCTTTAAGACAGATAATAATGATGCCGGACTTATCGTAGGTAGGCAAAATAATTACTTTTGTATTTGATCACATCAAACTTACGATATTATTGATGTAGCTTCTCCGTAAATCACGTAATTTACAAATGACGGTGGTCTTGACGTTAGTATTTGTTTGTGGTTGACACGTCATTTTTTACGTCACCATTGATCTGTTTTGGTCTTAGTCACTCTTTGTCACTTATCCTATGATGTCACACTGCTTGGCAAAGGCCTCCCCCAAATATTTCCAGGTACTCTTTTCTTGTCACGTTAATGTGATTAAATTCGTTCCTTGAGTTGTCAATTGATACAATACGTCATTCTTTGACGTAGCCGTTTGCATAGAATAATATGAACTCACCTCATCTTGCACCGCATGCCCTGTCCACGTGAGGATTTAATGGCTGCGTCAGCGAGCGGTATCCGCGTTCAAGAATATTGGACCAAAAGAATTGATAACACGATTTATATTTTTTTTATTGCTTTTTCCTATTTAATGGTTGTGGTTAATAAATTTTCGTTTCTTGTTTGTAGAACCCGCAGCAGCTCAGCGCGAACTTGTGGGCGGCGGTGCGCGCGCGCGGCTGTCAGTTCCTGGGCCCGGCGATGCAGGAGGAGGTCCTCAAACTGGTGCTGCTCGCGCTAGAGGATGGCTCCGCACTCTCTAGAAAGGTGATACCCACACATTTCATAATAATACCAGCCAACATCTACTTAATAAAAATCTAAAACTTGTTCACTGACAGACATACACATGGAATTTTGCACAGCTGGGCAAAATTCCATGCTTTTGCACAAGAGTTCCTCATGAACGAAGAATCATCCCCTATCATCCTATAGGGGTTAAGAAAACCAAAGTGCATGCTTATTCTTATTTTCGTGTCGAGCTACGGTACTTTATTTGCTTATTATTTTATTGTTTGAGCCTAGTAGACGGACAAGTTTAGTAAAAAATTAGCGCTGTGCTGTGGGTCCCCCATAGCATAGCATCATGCTGAGTGGAAGCCTCCTTGTCACAGTCATGACGTGCAGTTGCCTACTATTTCTATTTTGATTATAAATGTAGTTCTCATTTGTTTATGTTTACCTACTCGAGTTAATTATCTTTTTGTATGCACGTGTTTCTGTGACAAATAAACCTATTTTGTTACTTTCTTAGTGCATGCTAAGTAACTTCATTAACGTTCATTATTCTCGAGCTGCGTTATGTTCGTAAATTTACTAACGATGTTTGTATTGGTTTCTGTTGCAGGTGTTAGTGATGTTTGTAGTCCAAAGACTGGAGCCTCATTTTCCACAGGCTTCGAAAACTAGCATAGGCCATGTCGTCCAGCTCCTATACAGAGCTTCTTGTTTTAAGGTAAGACGATAATCATATACAGGGTCAAATTGAACTAGATTTTTAAAGTTCGCATACGTCGGACATGGGTATCGCGATATCTAATTTCAAGTTACAGTATTTTATCTCACGAAGCGACGCGCGCTTTACTTGTTGTAACCAAGTATACAAACACGCCTTGAATGTGTGCGTGAAGACGAGTAGCGTCAGCACATAACACACACACGCACAGACAGACTTTCCACTTCGTTCTTATTATTTCGGACAGTATCTAGTGGTCCTGCGTACCCACACAGTAAGTTTGTACACTTGGTAAAGCGCACGTCGCTTGTCTAATCTAAGTCGGCCGTTTACTGTGGAATTTACTACTTGGTTACTGATCAGATTTCATTAGCTTTACTTAATACGGTTACCTACTTGGTTACTGATTAGAGATTTCATTAGTTTTTCACTATACGAGGTTTATGCCATAACTCACTTATTAAAATAACACATTTTTACCAAATAAAACTATTTTTTCTCTTTCTAGGTATCAAAACGCGAATGCGACTCATCTCTAATGCAACTAAAGGAAGAGTTTCGAACGTACGAGTCACTGCGGCGAGAGCACGACGCGCAGATAGTTCAGATAGCCACGGAGGCCGGCCTTAGGATAGCGCCCGACCAATGGAGCGCCTTGCTGTACGGAGACACCGCCCACAAGAGTCACATGCAGAGCATTATAGGTGAGCAGTGAAGTTTGGCATGCGCGGGAGTTGGCGAAGCTAGTCTCAAATTGGCTGTGAGCCAGAGTGATTTGTGATGTAAGAGACATCACAAATCACTCTGACTATCAAATCTCGCGTAAACAATCGAGATTAAGATCTCTGATCTCAGAGTGGCATCCATCTTTGCTAACAATGGGTTGGCGACAGCGCAAGTACCGACAGACGAAGGGTGGATAAGTTGGACGACCTTCACGCGTAGGAGTATCTCCACTCAACGAAGAATAGTCACATTTTATCTCATTTTGTACAAAGTGACATATCTTTTCTTAAATCTGTCACTTAGTCTTCCATTTCTTTTGTTTCTACAGTATTCATGCGACGCGAGCAGGGGGTCAAACCTACTTATTTAAAAACGCTGCAATGGGCTCACCTGTTGTGAGTTATGACAGATTTCGTATGGCATGGCATGGGTCTTAGGACTTAGGCCCCTGGTGGAGGTTGCGGAAAGCATAATGTCCTGTATTTGTGGGACGATGCTCGGGAAAGGCCTATGTCCATCAGTGGGCAATAATCTGCTGAAATGATGACGAAGTCAACTAGTTAATTTCTTTCCAGATAAATTGCAGACACCTCAATCGTTCGCGCAGTCAGTCCAGGAGTTGTTTATCGCGCTACAAAGGACCGGGGACCCGGCGCAACTGATCGTCATGAGCCTGCATCTGGACAGACTGGCTAACATCGATGCCAGTCCTGGTACGTCTGTGTTATGTGCTGTGATGAGTCGACCTCGTAATTGATGTATCACTTTTACTAATAACTGCTGCTAACCGCAAGGTCTGTAATGAATCTGTAAAATATATGTAATTAATGGTCACTCATCCACGAACTGACCGAGGCAAGCGTATCATAACCTTCGATCGACCCGTACGGCTGTAATTATTACCATTATAAAATAAAAATTACAGAAAATACGTTTATTTGCGGTATACATGGCGCAAAGAAAGAACATAAACACAAAAAAAAAACAAGTTGGGGGAAAATATGCGTCCACGAAAAACGGTCATCGCTCAGCATAACGCTGCGACCGTATGCGAGACAGAGCCCCTGGTGCTGGTTTTCAGCGACTGCCGGCGACATGACATGACATGTGAGATGCTATGCCAGAAATAAATGTATCTCGATATTGCTCAACCTTATCGTTCTGCTATTGTATATCAAGCAATGGAACACGTGACCGATGTCGCTGTAACACTGGCCAGCAGTATAAAAGTAATCTAATAATACAAACTTTTCAATTCCGGCCGAGTACAGTCCTTAAATAGTAGTCCTATAAGTCAGAAATCGCCAGCCCGTCTTGAGCAATCAGTGATGATCAATGCTCGTGCCTTCACTGTATGAGAAGAGACTTGCCCTGCAGTGGAACAGTAATAGCAGGGTATTATTATTATTTAATTGTCTTGTTGGTGTGGTGGTCTAAAACGCGGCTGCGGAGCTTTGGTGAGTCCTGGATTCGATCCTCAGGTCGGATATAATGTTATTAAGATTTCGCTTTAAGCGTTCCTCAAGCAGAGGCTGGAGCAATATCAATAGGCTCGCCCCATCGTGGGACAACATACAACAAATGCGGGCACGATCATCATCTCCCCGCTCTAGTCCCATGTTACTAGCGGCAGGCCTACCGCCCGGCCGAGCGGTCTCGGGCCGTTTGCGGACCAAATTCAGTGCTGTGGGATCGCGCGGTGCGAAGCAATCACAACTGTGCGTTTGAGCATTTAGGCACATTTTAGCATGCAGCGGTTGCTGACGCGACGGAGTAGGCTATTATAGCAGTAGGTATTGGAAATTTTCTACTGAGTGAAGTATCTGTTACGTAGTAACTATTTAGTAATCTGTGCTAGCGGTCGGAGCAACACGTTTTTTTTTCTTCCATTCTCCAGTCAAGCGTCTCGGTATCATTGATTCCCTTTTCTTTCTTAACATTCCTCACCCAATCCATCTCATCTTTTCTTTGAAAGAAATAAAGAAAAACCAGTTTTTGACATTACAGCAAAAAAAACACCTTAAAACTGTTTAAAAAAAAACCGAAACAATGATTATAATGCTAAAAGGGCCTCAGCTCAGCATAATGTCAGATGACAACATAAGACCTGCCTTTCCATCTCCATCCATCATCATTTATATTCATCACTCTTTTAGTCACCTCCTCATTCCATGCCGATACCAAGGCATACGATTTCCTTTCAAATTGTCTGTCAATGAGAATACTTTTAAACTTCTTCCTATATACTCATAATTCACGACACTACACAACCATCTATTTATGATAAATTAACCGAAAATTTCAGATGCCAAGAATCCATCTTGGCAGCAGCTAGCTGAAGTGATGACGTCACTCAAGGAGGTGGTGGCGGGCCTGATACACTACCTACAACAACAGGCGACGGGCAGGGACTCGAACCACAACCAGATGCATACCATGCCCGACCGGTGTATGGATAACAATACAAGTGAGTGTTTATCGCTTGTTGCATGTTTTCTAACCCCGCCTTTACATAAAGGTATAAAACCTGTTTTCTACGTCTCTTTGATCGTTTACACCTAAGACAAGTTGTAAAGAATAGTTGTATAAAAAACTTGTAGAATACTTTAAAAAAGGTCTAATAGGTGAACAGAATACTTAAAAAAGACGACATGTTTAAAACAACGTTAAAATATGTATGATGCTTGTTTTGTACAGGGTCGCAGGGACATCGACAAGCAAACTGTTACCATAAATCTAGCACATGATTCTAGACCTTCAATCACAGACATTTATCGTCGGTTATAAAAAAAAAGTTTGCTGTTACATAGAAAAGTGTCTACGCGGTCAAAATGTATGGAACAGCTAATTTCTTTTTTAATAACTCGAAGAATTTCTACGTTCAGAATCATTGAGTTCTGAATCCATGGTAACAAGTTGTGTGTCGATGTGTGTGCCCTACCACACTGTATGAGAAGACGATGTATTTCGTCACTTGTCTAAACTGTGCACTTTGCCCACAGGCCAGGGATCACCGCAGACGGCAGCATCGACGCCCACCCACACCAAGTACAAAGTGTCGATGTGCAGAGACGCGGCCACTCGCTCCTTCTGTCCGAGAGGCAACTCCTGTACCTTCGCGCATTCTGAGGAGGAACTCGAAAGGTATGCACTTTTGTTGCAGATTAATTTCCGGACACAGAGGGCCTTGTACCATTATTTATACTTATTCAAAACTCAAATCATTCATTTCAGTACCGCTGTTTCAATTTACTGAAAGATTTGTCACAAATCTTTCAGTAAATTGAAACATCCTTAATGTGCACATACAGGTGGTAAGTATAAATCAAAAGAATCAATTATGAACTCTGTCGGATACAGCACAATTTTAAATAAATAGGAGACAAGAGTAGAGCGTTTTTATGATTTTCCTTATTATTAAATATTAACAACTCCATAAAGGTATAAATATTATACCGTAATAACCAATCTGACAGTCTAAAAAATTTAACTGTCGTTTTGGTCTTAAACAAAAAATAGACCCATAGACCCTTAGCCTAGTAAAGTAATTACGCGGTTGAATATAAAAAGCACCTGCTTAAAAGGTGCATTTACGCTTAGTCTTGTCTCGAGTCGGTGCGCAATATTGCGACGACAATAATTGCCACGCTTCGCACGTTTTCTTTTTCTGTCGATGGCACGACAGTGAACACAATTTTGCTGGCCCAAAACTTTGTAACTTCCACGGCATCGTCGGTAGCGCAGAGGTCACCATGGTTGTATATATTTATCAAACATTTCCACGTCAGGTTCTGTTTAATAAAACACAAAAACGAGGAAAAATTTCTCGTAAAATTTACCGATTGTCGCCTTTCGGTTTTATTAAATAGGTCGAGATTGTGTCAGGATTCAAAGAAAACACGTGACGCCCGGCAGATGTGAAACATCTAAAAGAGCGGCAGCAGAGTCTATAGGTTTCTCTTCTTTTATTATTGAAAGCAAAAATTAAGAGTGCAGCGAGATATCTCTGCGGCCAGGAGGAAGAATGGAACAATTTTTCCCATGGCCACGGTCAACTATACAGACATTATCACAACAAGCGGTGCAGCAAGCGATGTCTACAATAACATAAACGATTGCATAGAAATATCAGTCTGCATAACAAAGCGGTCTCACTATAATAGCCTGGAACTACGCCGTAGTCACGATACAAAGGCACAATCACAGGCATCCCTGGATGCAGCTTGCCGTACCTCGATTGGCAATTTTGCAATCCTAGAAATTGAGATGGAAATTATTTGTTATACTAGCGACCCGTCCCTGCTTCGCACGGGTGCATTCTACTCATGTGTGACATGACAAAACATCGGGATTAAGATTAATGGTTAAGTAAAACATTAATGTAATTATTATTCACATAAACCTTCCGTAAAATTATACGCCTGTTAACCTGTTACCATGAAATTCAGTACATGTTTTTGGAACCTTACGCGTTAAAGTTTTCGTGGGTTATAAAAAATAAGAATCGTGTGGGGTCGGGGGACCCCCGGCAGGAACGAAGTTCAAAATGAAAATCTAAGATGAGAAAATTTGAAAATGTCGAAATTTTTTAAAATATTTGCAGCCGCCCTCTTGGATTTACATTTTGACTTCACTATCGGCTTCAGCACCCTCGAAAACCATAAAAACAACACATATAATTCAAAATTAGAAAAAAAAAAATCATTCGCTACCTTGGATATTCATTTTGACTTCACTATCGGCTTCAGCACCCTCGAAAACCGACAAAATGATACCCATGATGAAAAATTTACCTCACTATCGCCTTCAGCACCCTCGAAAACCATGAAAACTGTCTCTGTCTGACTCTTTCTATTATTAAAAAGTCTCATGGAGGAGGAGGAATAACGCTTTTTCGTTACGTGACGATTTCTCCCAGTTTACTCCTACCGCAAGCTCCGTTAAAGAACTTAGTACCAAGAAATTGTTCCATACATTTTGACCGTGTAGATATTGCACTCCTATTAGGTATTGCACTTTTTTATGTATATTTTTTTATAACCGGCGTATAATTTCTACGCTAGCATCGTGTGCTGAATTCATGATTTGTTTGCGGGTCGGTTCCTGCAACTCTGTATAAGTAATTGAAGGTGAAAACTACATTAAAATCCATTGTGTAGTTTAGAAGAACCTAGGGCACACAGACGCGAAGGGCGATTAGTTTACAATAGATATAGAATTAGTTAGGCCTTGTTGTCCAACTGCAGGGAAAAGATATTTTCCTTAAATTAAATCGTCATTGGTATAGAACAAAAGAAAACCAAAAGAGAAAGGAGAATGACCAAAAGTCCACATTATGGTACCGTGTCAACTCTATTTATTTATTAAAAAAAAACAAACCCGTGAAAAATTCGAAGACATGACTGTGACATCTACCAACCCGCACTAGGCCCGCGTGGTGGATTACAGCCCACTCCCTCTCGAAGCAGTCTGAACATTACAGGTTGATTATGCTGTGTCGTACTTTTACTTTCATGTTTGGGTATTTATTTTCTGATTAACATTTCTGTCACCTTACCATTGTAGAACGTATAAATATTTAATTTGAAATTAAGTTTAAACCTAACCTGAATGTTGCCAGATGACAGACAATTCCAGTCAAATAATTGTTATCGATTGGAAATGTCGATTCTACTATTAATCCTACTGTATGTTTCAAATACTATTTAAAACAACTGAAGTATTATATTACTGATTGCACTAAAAAACTTAAAAGCTTTCAATGCATCACCTAATCGGTTCATAAATCGATTAACAAAATAATTAAATCGGGTTACACTGACAAACTGACCAAAAGATGTATGTCAAATCAATGGCGATTTGGACATATTCCTCCATATTTACATTACGATACCATTTAATGTTGTTGATTTAAATTGAAGATATTGGACGAACCAATGCCTATCCTTCTACGACCCTGGATATCGTCTACATTGGTAAGTTTATATGTTCTTTAAAATATTTTTATAAACAGCCGTCCACTGATCACTATTTTGAGTGGTTCATATATCTGATTTTAAAAACAGTCTATTGGGAGGCCTATGTTCGGTCAGGGGTCCCTCCTTCTCCCTTCAACAACGACATCAAGTCTACGGGTTTGTATGTAAGTGCGCGCATGTAGCGACGCGGCAAAAACAACCCTTTCATACTTTTAATGTGACTTATTAGTTACAGAGACATAAGTTGCTCATGGGCGCCTTCTTAGGGAATACTACAAAGATCAATTCACCGGTATTTGTTACCTTTTCAGGTATCCTCTAATGACATCCTGTAAATCTGGGGTCCCGGTAATGGCCCCGCTAAGTCGAGCAAAAACAAAGACACCAGCCGTACCATCCTTTTCTCAAAGCCATTCAGGACATTTTCGACCCCTCCCTGTAACTTCGTTATGGATAAAGCTAGCCTGAATTTTCAGTGACCAAGAGGGCATCATACACTAGGTATATTTTTAAATAACATTCAATTTGAACCCAATTGCAAGGACAAGTTCCTTAATTTTGTCACTGACGCACTCATCAAATCATCAAAACGCGGTCATCAAAATTCTAAGGTACTTCTAGCAGACACACTAACTTCCAATGAACTCAACTAGTATTTACTCATAGAGAAAGGAAAAACTAAAACATACTGCAATTACAGTCCCGTTTTTCTAGATATACGAACTGCAAAATGTTAAGAAGTCTGACAAATGGAAGAATAACATACAATGTCAGTAATAGAAAAATAAGAAATATCACTAAAGTCTATAATGTGAACGTAAGAACTAGACTTTAGAAATGGAAATGTTCCGGGCATCATGCAGGACGGGTGGCTAAATTTGGTCAAGGGAACAGACAAGGCAGAGAGAAGAAATAAAGGCGAGCGAGACATATTGTATGAAAAAGTAAAAAATAAATTTATTTAATGCCATAAAAACAGGTTACAGTAAAGTGTGAGACCCTGTCTCCAGCTAGGCTAGAGTACCTGTATTTTAGGAGTAAGTTGGATGCTTGCAGTACGGACCAGAAAACTTGGAGAGACTTGGGCGAGGCCTACGCCAAAGAGGCGACTTCTACCAGTGATATAACAGAATTAACATGAAAAATTGCATGTAATTTGGGTAGTAGGTTTTATTATGTCAACTAAAAGACGCAGAACTCATCACGTTTGTGTTTTTGACTCGGCAGAGCTACTAAGAGTGATATACAACCATATGCAACAAGGTTTTCGTTCTTATTGGAGGGCCCACCCTGGAGTCATACAGTGAAGAAATAAGTATGAATGAATAAATTAGTAAAAGATTTGCCCTTAATATTAGGTCAAAACAATAATCTACTTAAAGCCAGAGTTGAATCACGATGTGTGAGCATGTGACATGTCACACAGTAGGTACCAGGCGGGCGTCGCGGCGTCACACCGAGGCATTCTAGCAAATAAATATTGTTGATTTGATTTGAGAAGCTAAAATACAAAAAAAAAAAATTGGAAAATTTGTCCCGGCACGGCAGTGGGAAAACATCGAGGTATTTTAATCTTTAATAATCGAAGCGCCACAGTTCAATTTATAGGCTATGAATAAAAAGTTTTGATTAGGATCGGAATCACAATGAATTACAACATTAATTCAAAAATCATTCTTGCCCTTTATTTGCCTTCCTTTTTATATACTTGTACATATTATTATTATTATTTTAAGGGCTGATTTTCCAATCAAGTGATAACTTTATTCGAAGAATAATTTTGAAATTTTGACAGTTATTTCATACAAAAACTGTCAAACGTCAATTTTATTCCTCGAATAAAAGTTGTCTGGCGATGGAATAAAAAAACCTAAGACTAATTATATAAATAAATAGTTATACTATTCTTATAACCTCAATTTCACCTTTTGGAGAGAAAAAAATATCCAAAAATATAAAATCCAATATTCATTATTTATTTTGAATAAATGGAAAAACTATGTTGTTCCCCACAAAATAATATTAAAACCAATACTCTTAATAAAATGTACAATTTCCTTTACTTTGTAAAAGAATTCCCTGAACTTTCATTTCAAGCCATTTTAGTAATTTTGCCATTTTCAGCACAATCACCGTTCCATTACTATATCTTCTTTTTTATTATGTATTTACTCTAATTTCTATACTGAATATATGTTTAATTTGTACATACAATTAAGAATAAAACTAATATTCAATATTATATCATGATTAGAAAATGGTTATGAAACTTGTTTTATTTTATTATACTTTTGCCAATTTTCATAGAAATACTTTGCAATTGTTTGCGATTCTGTCCGGAATGAGGACATACTGCTTATTATAATCATAGTAAAGAAGCTAATTGGCATTTGCGAACTTCCCAAGCACAGCGAAATGTTATTTCTCGCAATATTTATTTATTCTGAATTGTGGGTTCTGGTTTGTTCAATGCGATTTATCGTCCGTACTTCTCTATTAGTCGTCAACTTGCCAAAAATAAACAAAACGAAATAACAAGAACGTTAGCCAACTAGCAACAATAACAACTACAAATTCTGGAAAGTTCTAACGAACAATTTATTCATCTACATATTTCTTTGTACCCTCAATTTACATTACTTTATTCCTACACTCGTACGAAGTATCGATCTATAGTTGTATTCGAAGTAATTTGTAAAGGTAAATGCACACTTCATGACGCGTAAATATGAAAAATATTTTTAATTTCATCTGTTTTTTGTCTCATGCTCTATTTTGTTTGACTGCTTTTGACATTAATTTAATCCTAATATATAAATATGATAATTTTATTATCCCCTCGTGTGTTAGGCAAGCTTATTAAGTTCGATAACAATAGAAAAAGTAATTGTGTGTCATTAGTGATAGTTGAGCTTTTATATTACCATTTAGATAGTCTGTAAGTTTTGTTAAAACCCTTTGTAAAAAAAAAACCAAGACTTACCATATTCTCCTTAAAAACAGTATTGCATTTGCGTTTTTACTAACATTCCTTTTTCACTGTTACTTCTATTATTTTCTTCTATTGGTTAACTTTAACGTTAACGTTAACTTAAACAAACAAAAATGAATGAGACGAATATTGTACCTGCTTATTATTTTCCCTACGATACTGCCGAGCCCATGCTGAAGTATGTCATTATACCATTAATAATCGAGACATTAACGTTATGCACGCGAGGGTAACCGAGCATAGCTGCCCCTACAGCGGCACTAAACACTTAGCGGGTGACAGGTGACATTATTGATACCTCGTTAGCAACATAGTCATTCGCTTAAATGGCTATTACTGCAGCAATTTTCTGCCGTATGCTCAATAAGGAATGAGGAGGGCGCCTTGTATCGAAAAGGCGACATGAAATGAAACCGCTTATTCTTTAAGGGCTGTTTTTACCAAAGTCTGATATCTTTTATCCGTAGAATAATGATAGCGGAAACACTTCACGTCGTATAAAAAAAAACTAGATGTAGTCGACATTTCCTATCTGACTTTTGGATGGATCAACTCTAAAGACATGTCACGTCAATTACACATTTTTATAAACATTGTTTGTCAAGATTTGAACTTGTTTTATGTATACATATTTAAAACATACCTAACGATTACAATCTATGAAATTAATTGTTAAGGAATTTGTTGTAAATGTGTCCCTTATATAAATAAACGATTTATTTGATTTTATTATATTTTTTTATTTATTTGTGTTTCACAAAAAAAAAAACTTATGAAATTGATCTACAACTATCAACAATAAAAATACCAAGGGAACGAAAAATATAATAGGTCTCGTAAGAAATAAAAACTGATGCAGTGTACGATCACCTTTATTGTTTATTCCAATGCAATACGCTAGCAATTTAACACTTAAAAAATATTAGCGGCATACACCAGTTCGTTTAGCAACGAGCTACTGAACGCTCGTGTCGCAAGCTTGCTGGAACTTCGGTAGACCGGTAAGTGTTCTGATAACATATTGTGATAGGGTTATTTTTTATATTCTAATTATACATTTTGCAACAATTATAAAACATATCAATCTTATATGTTTTTTTATAGTTGCAAATTATTGATAGTGGAGTGGTACATGAGTGGGATATGTGTTGCGATTTGCGGATAAGCTGAAAGCTTCCGTGCAGCTAGCGATTTTTTTTTATGGATATTTTACTTTTTAAATCCTTCGCTGTGCGGTGTTGTGTAGGTACTGCGAGTTTCGTTAGGTTTTACCGTCATTATTAATTACGTAGATATATTTTTTTTAATGATTTTGAATTGTATTTCTTTAAATATTGTAGTGGTTCATGGCGTGAAGTGAATGATTTAGATATTTACTTAAAAATTAAATATCAACATTTCTACGACATTTTTTCTTTATCGCTTGGCAACTATTTTATAAATTGTTGTTTACACGTAGTTGCTACGGTAGACTGGAATATATATTATTAGGTATATTATACTTAGTTTTTTTCGTTTACCATTAGTAAGGAAACTTATGTGCTCACGTATCTTAAGACGAATTACGTCGTTATAAGCTGATTATGCTGCTCAAACGCACCGCTGTTTTAATTAACATGCTTTGTGTCTTCACACTTCTCGCTCTCTGTCATACAACGAGACGTCGACCAAAGTGCAAGAGAGCGCGCGAAGTGTAGTTCGCGTTATCGCGACAATGTACCCGTAGCATTTAAGTGTCTTTTGAGTATTTTACATTTTGCATGATATTGTTTTTCATCAAATTAATGTTTGCCTTGCAATTTATTACGATAACCGTAGAAAGAACATAATTCACAAATACATGGTGTTTATGTACTTTGTACTACGATTGCGATTGTTTCAATGATGAATCATAATATCATAAGTTATTATAAATGTAATGTAAATATAAATAGTGGCTGGTGAATATCGCTAATCGTTAAAATATATCATCATCTGCCTAGCCTTTTCAACTATGTTGGGGTCGGCTTCCAGTCTAACCGGATGTAGCTGAATACCAGTATTTTACATAGAGCGACTGCCTATCTGACCTCCACAACCCAGTTACTGGGTAATAATTTTGATACCCCTTGGTAAGACTGGTTGTGACTTTCGGTCTTCTGATAACCAGTAACGACTGTCAAAGATCCACGAATGACAGCCGGGACCATCGGCTTAACGTGCTTTTCGAGGCGCGGAGGGGTCTTAGTATGTAAAGATGGTCACCCATCCACGGAGCAACCGCGGCAAGCGAAGCTTACCCTTCTCGATCGACCCGAACGGCTGTTATTTCTTAACCAGAAGCCCGAGAAATTCAAATTTTCTCAGTATCTAAATATGATTCGCGGCCGTAACAAATATTTATTTGTAGAATTGTGTAATCTTAACATCAATACGACTATCTGAGTTCATATTACAAGGAGTTTTGTTGATTCTAATGATTATAATTTGGTAAAGTCATATTTGTTATGGACGCGAAACTGACCTGCAAATTGCCAAAAACGTAAGTGAATTTTAATGTCGCAGGGTACCTTATCGCATCCCCCGTAAAGATAAAGATGTACCTAAGTTCGATTCCCTAAGCAAAAAATGTTAAAATTTAAAACACAATAAGAAAAATATTATCTCATTTTTATAATGGAGCGAACATAACATACCAGCAATTAGTGCTTGCGCTTGCGCTAAACGTTTTCAATAAGTGTCAATCATGGCAATGAAATGATTGCATCCTATTGAAAATCTCTTGAAGAAAAATCTTCACTTCCAATATTATTTCATACATCGGAAAGAGGCTGCTAAATAACCCTTTAACCGGTTGAATGCCGTAATTACAGACATTGAAAAGCCATTATGTTCAGCTTGGATCCACGTTCCGGTATACGAAGGGTATCATGTTATGCGCGATGTTGTTATGGCGTAGGGTGCACTTACTTGCGCTAAATATGCTGAACAAACAGCTATGTTGCTGGGGAGTTTGTTGCGCCACTTCTTCTTCCCAGCGAAAGCACTAGGAAGTGATGATGGGCGGGCGTTTTGGGGGACTGTGTTTTGTAATTTTGAAGTTCGAAAAGTTCTGATTCTCAACCTAATTTGAATAAATGACTTTCGATTTTGATTGATTTTTTTAACTCGAGGTTCTATCCAAACTTGTCTTAAGTCAGCGTAACGCATGCGCCAACTGTGGTCTAGATTAAAATGTCAACAAATTACTTTATCAATCTTTAGCGTGTAGATATATTGCCATAACTACCGCGCGTTTTTTATTAGATAAACTTACAAAAACCAACTTTAAATTAGAAATAAACATAGTTTTATAACCTGTATTTTTACTTTATACAAGTGTAATATATAGATAAGTTGTCGTCATCCATAAAAAAGGGGGGAACATTGTTTAGTTTACGGAAAATAGGTGACAAAGGTTTTTTTTTAAAAGGGCTTTCATTACTTGAGAAATGATTTGCCCCCCGCCTTCACCAAAAACCTAGATCAGCGCCTGCGCCCATAGGTAAAGCGAGAGCCTTTACTCTAATGTCTCACACACATCATTAACGCAAACCCCATTGTTTCAGGTTTAGAATGAACGGGTCGTACCATTACGGACACGTTGTGAATCCGAACCAGCCGATTCCGCAACCTGCTCCAGGCGCGCCGTTCCCAGCCCCTGGCGTTCCTGGCGTACCTGGAGTACCTGGAGTTCCTGGAGTACCTGGCGTTCCTGGTGTTCCATATCCAGCATATCCGCCAATGCCGCAACAGCAACATAACATCGACGGTCTTAATTACAACGTACCGCGTAAGATATTCATTTAACTTTTTATACACTAATGCCTGTTTTAACACTAAGCGCGACCTAAATTAATACCTAACACACTGTAGGAACGTCAACGCTCGGCTTAGTGACGAAAGTTAAAAACCAACCGCGCAATTACTTAGGTGTCGCTTATGCGGTATAACATGGGACTTATTACAAAATCTATACTCTATACTTACTACGGTCATATTCACACAAATAAATACAATTAAAGTTTTATAACAATTTTTGTTTTTCTATCACTTTATCTGTTTGTTCCGGCTAATCTCCGAAACGGCTGGACCAATTTTGACGGGGCTGGCAGATAGCTGATGTAAGAAGGATAAACTTAGGCTACGTTTATTTTAGAAAAAATTAACCCCAAGAAATCCAATATATCTACTATAATACCTTTTCACGCCTAAACCACTGAACGGAATTCGGTGAAATTTGGTAAAGAGGTAGATAGCATCCTGGGGAAGGAGAAATGCTGCTTTTTTGTCCCGTTAGCACGTTCCCGTGGTATAATTTCCGACATACCCGTGGGCGAAACCCCGGGCAGAGAAGGTGCAGTGTAGTGTAAAACTGTCTTTTTTACCGATGTTTTATTGTATACAACATACGTCCACAATAGGTATGTTATGCAAGTGCACGAGGTTGCCACATGAATTAAATAATAACTGCACAATAGTGCATCAGTTGAAGTCTGGACAGCTGCGTCTATTATAACCTAGTTGAGTCTCGTTTGACATTGGCCTTCAATTCTCAGCGAATACCTCGGTGGTAATAGGCTGCCAGGGTTGGTAGTGTGTGGTCAAAGGCCGCTGGTTATGTGAACAGGGATGGCAGCAGCTAGACTCTAGTTTCTAGAGCTACACACAAGTATTTTTTACAAGGGAGTCGCCAAAAAGTTACAACATGTAAAAGAAATCGCACTAAAAGATTGGGAACCCCTGGGCTAATTGAAAGTTTTTGAGAAACCAATTAGAAAGGTCCCTTGTGTTTTATTTACCTTATTCAAATATAACTAATTTTTCATTTTTATAATGCAATTTAATTTTGATAGTCAAGACACACTTGACATTCTGTCATGGCGGCTCGAGTGACTTCAATACTTTAATTTCGTTTTTTAACAGTGTTGTTCGCACACATACTTAATCAGTTACTTCTGTCGGAATATTATAATATTTGCCGACATTTATAATTATTTGTGTTAATGTTTACCTACTATGACAGCCAGTGCCCATAAAAATCCTGGACTTCCTCGGGTATCGCAGACTCTAAGTCACGATTGTGTCATCCGCAGTTCTTAGTTTTGTCAAATGGGACCGCCTTAATTTCTGAGCGAACAGTCTCGACCCTCGTGATCCCTACCTTGATCAGGAATAGCGGGAACACCGGGAACTGGGGGCCGTTGTTTTGACACTTTATTCATGAGAGGTTTATGCCCACAGTCACCACGCTGGAGAAGCGGGTTGGTGACCGCAGAGCCAGGCCTTTCGCCACGATGACGCTGCTAGAATTTAGGTTGGCTTATTGGATGGTTATACCGCCATCGGTCGGTCGCCAGGTTAAGTTGACATTTTGGGAGTCCGGTTGTTGTGTGCTCCCCTTACACCCCTCTCAAATATACTTCTGAATTCAAGTCTACAAAATATCAGCTCAACTATTGTTGGTTTGCAGCCATGGCTCCGATGAACGTCCCCGAGAGAGGAGAGCACGTGAATAACGGGCACCATTCGATGTAAGTTAATTCGTATGTAACTATTATTTATGTATTATATACATAGAAAAAATATAACGACAGTTATTATCTAATATTGTTGAAATTACTGCATTTTGCAGTTATTTTTCTATACATGGTAAATATATTACACTGCTTTGAATACAAAGCAGTGTAATCTATATCAAAATATATTTCGATATTATTATCGTTATTTCGATACTTTAATATCAAAATAACGAAATGGATTATAACCGTTGTTTGTCTAATGTTATAATAAATGAAGTATAAGGGAATGTGGATTTAGCTCCAGTTAACAGGACAAGAGTATTCTTTCCTTGATATTTATGTAATTTTAGTCCAACAAAATGATGTTCTATCTCTGTTTACGCAAAAAGATTTTGGTGCAGTGGGGATATATGAATGTGGATAGCCGTATGTCGTATATAACAAAAAGTAAAAGTAACGTTTTAGCAACAATACTGAGTGCCTCACGGCTGCGCCAAAAAGGTTCATTTCAGCAATAATGCCAGATAGATGCTGTCTGACGCTGGTTTTCTAATGAACCTTTAGGGACAAGTAACGGGGAGTTTGAATGTTTGAGATTTTGTGAGATGATGAACGGAAGATTTCGTTTTGTTGGCCAATATTATTTACATGTCATTTTCACGTTACTCCTTATTGTAAATGTGTTTTTTTAATAAAAGTTTAACTTGGATTTACGTCTGTAATGTTGTGATGCATACAGTACGGCCGACGATACGACGCCTTTTTGACACCTGTCAGTTTTATACAAACGAATGCGTGTCATGCGAATTTGTTATTTATTAGCTGCTAGAATTGTCGCACTGACTGGTGTCAGTAATGCAATCTCTTGACGACCGGACTGAAGTCGTATCAACCCATTTAACACAATCCATTTATTCGTTGCAGTAGCTACCCTCCCCATCCTATCATCATAAACCAGGAGATCTTTATCTCAAGTTCTGGCAACCGGTATTACACGCGCTACAACGCTCGCCTGCCGGAGGAGAACCACGGCCCGGTGCAGTACCGCACTTTCGTGCCGCAGAGCAACGTGCCGATCTACGGCCAGGAGGCGCCCGCACCGAGGGAAGATCTCTTCACTCGTAAGTATTAGCTAGCCAACGCAGACTAACCACACGTTCGAGCCTTGGGGTGAACAGGCATCACCAGGCCGGTTCACCCCGCGTGGTTATTTTATGGCATACGCGAAGAATTTTTACTCACCATCTTAAATGAATAAAATCTTTGGTGAAAATAATAAAATACGTGTTTTACCTTTTAGTATCACTCAATACTAAATAATTGAAATACGACATCATTACTTTGATTAAAAACAGTCTACTCTTGTGGATACTCTTTGGCTCATAAGTTAATTATGAAAACGCGCGCCAAATTTTAAATAAACGATGGTTCGCGCGATTTCAAAGGCACAGTGGACTTTTTAAAGACTTATTATAAGCTACCATATCAGACTCGTTTTCTTCTCTGTCATTGTCCTTCCTACTCTATAGATAATGAGCCTAACGTTGGGTTTAGTCTGAACCAACATACTAAAGCATCAGTTTGTTGATATTCTTGACATTTTAGTATGGATAGGCGAAAAGATGCTCTATCCCAGTTCACCCAAAAAGTGTTTGAGTGGGGATAGACGGCGCTCGATACGTTAAAATCAACCTTAACAATAATGCAGTAAGAACTAAAACATGTGTGATATTGTAGCGCTGCCATCGGAGATCCACCCGGACTACCGCGTCAACGCCAACACTTACGGTCCGCGCCCCGATGCCGTTTGGGCGCCTAACCCCGGCGAGGTAAGTCCTAAAACTTTATTTATTTAACCATACAGGGTGGCAGGGACGTCGACGTGGACATTGAGACCTTGTATTCGGCACATGATTTTAGACCCCTAGGGCAGAAATTTGTCGTAGGTTATCACAAAAAAAACCGGCGTTTTCATAGAAAAGTGCATTACCTACGCGATTAAAATGTATGGCAGAGCTGATTTTTGTTTTTTCAAAATTGATATCGGTTACTGCCGACATGCGATCGAATATATCGGAAATAAAAGTTGTATTTCTAACTAAAGCATTATATTGGAATTTCGTAGGATAAATTAACAATGCCCAGTTAGTTTGATAAAATTATCTAATAACATATTACTATGGGAGGAAACCTTTGCCTTTTTGCCCTTCAATGTCTTGTTATGTACGTTAATTATTATCGTCTTCTCTTAATATTTGTGCGGTTCCGTACGCTCATGAATGTCATCATTATTATAATTAAACTTAGTTAAAATATTTCTCATTAAGTGAAATTTGTAGTAAATTTCTTTTGAGTAAATAAAGATTCTTTAACCACAAGTCGTAGATTTTCGTAGTGGGCGGTGGCACATCTCGACTGGCAATACTGGCGCCGATTCCCTTGTTCACATACGAAACTAAATTTAAATTCAGTGCATCTTTTTCTTTCCATTTCATTAAGAAAAGGACAGAAGATAAATTTTAGTTAAGTCCTGTCAAATTAAGATACTCCATAGACAGTTTAGACGTGATTAAAAATATGGCTACTAAAAATACGTCAATTTACGTCAGGCGCTGACTAATTTGACAGGACTAAACTAATATTTATCTTCTGTCCTTTTCATAATGAAATAGAAAGAAAAAGATGCACTAAACTTAAATTTAGTTTAGTTTGTGAACAAGGGAATCGGCACCATTGGTTGTCTTTTATTCCGATAATATATCGTAAATTCAGCTCGCATTTCTGAATGCTATCATAATATTGGAAAGCAGCCCGCCTTATTTCAATGCGGCTATTCCTCTTTAGTCATGGCTCTTTAAATAATATTTTATTTGATTTTGATTAAATACTAGCTGATCCAGACAACACTGACGACCGTGCCTACACACGGCGGACAAACCGTAGTTGTTCATGGCAGTAAAAATGTGTGTGTACGTTTCACAGCGCCAGGGCTGAGCAAGATTGCTGCCATCCTAAGGTTAAACGGTAAATTGTATTGTCCTCAGATCTTTACTTTCGGAGACATGCTCAGCACACTGCCTCCTCCTCCGCCTCCGCCATTGGCTGCTGAGGTAAATATAACATTATAATATAGAAATAATTTATTGGCATAAACAAGTATACAATGCTCATGAATCACCAGTGCCTGCGGTAGGTAGTGAAAACCTGTACTGCAGGTCACCAGTCACATCGTCATTGACTTCCCTATGAAATTGTACATGTATACAGGGCAAAAATGACATACAAAAAAATAATCTATCCACGGGCTTCCCGAAATGCCCCATGTATTTTCAGCGAATAATTATAGTTTAGGAGCTAGACATATATTTATAATTTTTGGGAAATTATCACCTGACATCAGAGGGGCAATTCTCGTAATTTTAAGAACGTTCAGTCTGATCTCAGTTTCAATCTGTCAAAAAATACTTCTAATTTCCCTACATTTCGACAAGTTTTTGACATTTGTTTGTCGCCGAGATGAGACTGCGACTAGATTTTGAACGTTTTAAATTACGAGAATTGGCCTTCTGATGATAATAATAAAAAGTCCGGTGCGAAGATTACTTCATGGACAATTGGATTCCAACAATCGGATAATGAAACCATCATTAATGACCAATATTTTATTAGAAGATACTACATCTTCATTTAAAATATTAATCAAAGACAAAAATTTAAAAGAATATGTATAGATGGTTTGATCATCTTGAGAGGATGCGTGAACGGAGACTAAGAAAAGGTGTTACAAAGCAGCCGATCGATTCTGTAAAAATCTCAAGTGTCAATCCCTAGCATAAGTTGGCATGACAGCTCACTCCACGCTCACTTCACCTAAGTTTTCACGGTGAGATGGTTACAGAATCGCACTGCTGATGTGAATGGAAACGCCATAGGACATACAGACCTTATTGGTGATGTTCTTCAGAGAGGTCAGGTGCGTACCACTCTCGACCGGTGGGCGTGCATGATAAGCCGGGCTATTCTGTAAAAATCTCACCATGTTAACTTATGTGAAGTGAGCTTCAAGTAAGCTGTCATTCCACCTGATGCTAGGGATAGACACAATTGACAGCTCACTTCACCTGAGTTTTCACGGTGAGATTTTTATAGAACAGATCGACAGATGTATGAACGTAAACGAGACAAGAGGAGTAGGTATGTAAGGACCGTAGCAAGTGGTGTTCTGTAGTTACTGCCTACCCCATGGAATGAAGGCGTGAGACGTATGTATGTAATGATCAACAGTCGACTGCTTTTGAAGGTTCTTTCTTATTTTTTCAGTGTAACCGATTGAGTTTGCTTAGTGTACTTTACATTTGATTTTAATATCATAGCAATATAATCCCAATACTATATTAACTATAATTTTCCTGTGCGAGTTCGAAATTAAATCATTTTCTTTCTTATGTAATGAAAATATTTATGTTAGCATCCGTCTAGCATCATTCTGACATCCATCACGAAAACCAATTGTAAAGAAAGGTTTAGAACCAAGCAAATATCTCAGTCTGTCAATAACAAAAAAGTGCGAAACTTTCTGGTTTGTAAAAGAAAAAACATATATTGTGCTCCGCATCAATGATTAGCCCTGTAATTAGTTTGTAAGCCGCGCGGCTGCTGAACGTCATCTACTAACGAAAGTTTAACTCCCACATCTGAGCTAGCAGTTAGTTTAAAGTTGTAAATGTAACTGAGTCTGTAGCTTGACCCACATCTTCACCCCTAACAAAATTTCCTCCAAATTATGGCGACGTAATTCATTCATTTTGCAAGGCTCTTTTTCGTTGAGAAAAATATCTACATCAAAAGGGAACTCCATCTCCCGATGACATAACGGAACCTTTGCACTTCTTCTATTCTTCTTCATAATATTTCGATCTCATCGTGGCCTCTCTCTGCCACGTTTATCTGGAACGGGTCATAGCTAGCATATTCTGACGCTCCACTTTTCGACAGGTATTCCCACCTGCAGGCCGCCCGGTGATGATCCCCTTAATCCGCTGCGACCGTTCCTCTCCCATGGAGAGCGTGGGGGCCCGTGCGGTGGGCGGACCCGTGTCGGGCCCCGGGGCCCCTGAGATCCCCACGGTGAGCGCCAACGGCCCGCCTACTGTGGCCTTTCCAAGCAGACTGGCAGTGGGTGCTGACCGGCTGGCCAGAGAGAGGCCGTCGGTCACAGAGCGGCTCGCAGCCGCCGCGAATGCGTATGAAGCAGCCGGTTTCGATGATGTGAGTACACTTCTTGCTTCAAAAGATGAGTTGCAACGAAAGTCATGATCGTCGGCGACCGGCCGCCCTGGAAATTCCATAATTGCTTCTAATCATATTGAATAGGTTCATTGAGGCAAGCGAGCATGAGTGTCTAATGGAGGAAATAAAGTGGTAATGGAGGATTCTCGCAACAGGTTGAAATCAAGTAACAAAAGTATTATTTTATGTGGAGATTTCAATATTAATATTTTAGATGTTACTCCACTAAGTATTAGACTACTCAATATTTTTAGGTCTTATAATTTAATTAACTTTCTTTTTTGAACCTACTAGGATCACAGCATCTTCGTCAACTTGTCTTGATAGTATATTTAGTGATTGTGACGCCAAAAATAAATTAGTGTTAACTGACTTAACGTCCGTTCACTGTGATTTATTAGCTAGCTTCCCCATGCGATTACATAAAAAGACGCATTAACTTGAATGCATGCGTTATACAGCTAGTCTTTGCAAAATGTTTAAAAATAATATAGCTCATAGAATTACACCATTTATATACGAGAATCGTAATGAAATTTATGGTGCCCTTTTTGATGTTGTGCAAAAAGAGTACCAATCTACTTTCAAGACCAAAACTATTAACATTAATGGATCCTCTGTTGACTTTAGCCAACGGGCTACTCCCGTTATTTATAAAAGTAGAGCGAGACTATACGAGTTATATGGTTTGAAAAAATACAGGTTGGATACTCCTTTCCTAGAGTATGTCAACAATTATTCAAAACATAGGTGCTTTTGCTAAATCAAAATTTTTAGGCGATACAATTAAAAATCCTAATAATAAAGTAAAAACCACTTGGAACATTATTAACAATGAAACAGGTAAATTGGTCAAACAAGAAAAACAACTTGAGATTACGGTCGACAGCAAATTAGTAAATAAAGCAACTGACGTAGCTGAGGCATTTAATGAGTTTTTTTGCTTCATGCACTACCGTCGTCGAACATAGGCACTTTGTTCAACGACTTTTGCAGTCGAACTTTGGCAGTCGTTACGGGTCGTCAGAAGCCCGAAAGTCTGACAACCAGTCTTACCAAGGCGTATCAAAATTATTACCCAGTAACTGGGTTGTGAAGTCAGATAGGCGGTCGCTCCATGTAAAGTACTGGTACTCAGCTGCATCCGGTTAGACTGGAAGCCAACCCCAACATAGTTGAGAAGAGGCTAGGCAGATGATGACATGAATAACTAAAGTATCCCTAGATGATGTTGATGTGTGTATTTTGTTCTATTTATATCTTTATCCACCTTCATATTGTTTGTCTTTGTTGTTACAGCAAGAACTTGAAGAGGGCCTGCAAGCGCTTGAACGTCGTATCGACACTGAATTTAAGAACGCTGACTAAGTATTCATTATATTATACTTACTTCATTTACTTTGCCGGTTTATCGTGACGTGAACATCAGTCAAAAGTATTCTCGGATAATTGTTTCTGTAACGAAATATTTGATAGAGTTCAAACGCGTTATCATAAGCTTGTTACTATCACCGTGAATGTTAACTTAAACGGATGCCTGTGTGTCAACATCGTTCCTACAAGGTGAGCTTTTGTATAGACGTTTGAAGCTGGCACTACATTTGGTATTTGATGAAAATATTTTTGTTCATACAAAATGAACATTATTTTAACAGAAAAAAGGGAAATATTTTCATTGTTGATATCCCCAAGAAGAGTGCCAGCAAGATATTTAATAATGGTTGTTAGAAATCCATTTCATCCATCATCATCTGTTCTTCAAACGAAATACCAACTAAATTTAGGATTTGATATACTAACAGTTTCTTTTTTATTCCTAACTGACCGCGAAAATCATTTGTTGCTCTAAATTATGTACTAAATGTAGTTTTAATTCGTTTGAAAAACTAGGTCGATTCACATCATTGAACATTAACCCATCTGTACCTAAGGGTTAGCGAGCTACAAAAGCAGTCCCTATTAAAAACTCACCGTGTACGCTGTTAGGTCAAGACGGCTATTGACGTCACATCAAGTCCATTGACACACCTCTAATTAATATAAAAATTGTATAGTGTTGTATATATATATATTATGTTCGCGTTATTAGTAGTCCAGTCATAAAAACCTAGGAGTCAAATGAGTCTGAATGTATTTGAGTAAAAAATATTGGATCATGTTTTCTAGATGTTTGTTTAAAAGACATGATATATTCGAATATAATAGATGGAATATGTGTCAATTTCACCAATGAAACAACGCGATTAGCAAATCTAAACTGCGTTCAAGAGCTGTCAGTGTCAATATTCCACCGCAATGATGACACTGACAGCGTCTTGAACGCGGTTTAGAAGTGCTGATCATTTCACTGGTGAAATCAGCACTAATTGTATTCCAAGGCTTTTTTGCACTGGACTTTGGCCACTTTGCTTGTCAGGGCCAGGCGGCTGTACAGTTTCTAAGGGCGAATTTCACCAATAAAACTGAACGCGGTTTTGATGTGCTGTTCGCGCACGGTTTCATCGGTGAAATTCGCCCTAATTCAGTTTAGCGACAATAACCGCCGTTCAAGATAGAAACACCACTGCTATATACTAGGTGGCGCCTATTCTATGAACCATTGATAGTTTACTGTACAGGCGCCAGCAAATCAAGCTACAACAACCTGTCAAATTTCTTTAATAGATTTTCAATTTTATCGCTAAAGCGTTAAGGTTCAAGGTTGATTGGGAACATTTGACAGTTTCGGGTAGCTTGACCTGTCTGCTGTCGTCTGTACCTACCACTATATAGCAAAATGACATTACGACGACGTTTTAATTCGACCTGTTTTTTTTTTAAATCTATGGTCATAGAATACCGCCACCTACTATAAAGTCAGTTTCACCACTAAGAATGAGTTGAAGTTATAATGTTAATTAATGTGCCTATATATGACTATTATACGTTTACTGCCTATGAAAGCAAGCATGAGGTGTTATATATTGTGATTGGTTAATGAATAGATTTATACTGTTATCATCAACGTTTCTGGTTAGTGGTGAGACGGGCTGAGATTTGTACGTCTGTTGTTTGACTATTGAGCCACTGAAATTACCTATTTATTTTACGTTGTAGGGTTTTGTATTTTCATACGGTCTGCTTTATTTTCCTTTGCCTCAGTCAAGTACAGATTTGTTTTGTTTACAAGTACATAAGTTATGTACTATATTATTTTCTACTTTTTACATCATTGTTTCTATTTTCTTCTTTACATTTCGGTGTTTTTCTGGGGAGATTTAAATCTCTGTTGCGTCCGTTTCTTTCGTAAATGAAAGGCTACATTAAGTTGATTATGGATTAAATTAATCTTTGATAATCTCCACCATCCCTGCGCATGCGCATAGACCTTTGTTTAGCGTCCGATCCATCCTGTTCTGTTAGTCGTGGCAACTTGTATTGACAACACGTCTGTTGTCGAAAACCATCGTGCTGCTGGATGGCTTTCATTTCTATCACCTGACAAGATCTTGTCCCATCTATCTTCCTCTCTTCTATCACTGTGTCCTGATAGTCATCCGTCTCTTACCTGTTCCTCTATTAAATGTATAAACCAACAACTGACTGACTGACAATATAAAGTTAAATGATTTTATACGGAAACCATTTTCGTAGATTTCATTAAAACCGCTAGCGACTCCGATAGTATTTTTGCATATTTTACTAAATTACAATTCTACGGTACCATCGCCTTATGAAAACGTTGATCACATAAGAACTTTCTCAGTGACATATTATTTGTTAATAAGTTATTTGACTAATTTTGAGAAATTATTTTGCACGTTAAAAGGAAAAATATTCATTAAAAACAGACAATAGTATTTTGGATAAAAATCAATCCTATTTGAGTGAAATTAAACTCGCCAAAATGCAACTTGTAAAGTTTGAATCTCTTTTGAATATCCGTATTTGTTTGCGTCTATGTGACGTCACACGCAATGAAATGTGTCTAGCGAAACGCTTTGCAATTGTTCGGAACTTCGCTACATACAACAGTAATAATGAAATGCCTACATATTTTTTTTATAGGATTGACAAAATTCTGAGTTAGGTCATGGTTTCCATAGGCCGAATGTACCAAAACACAGTGTATAGACCTTGAAAAAGTGGTTCTTTTTTAATTGCATATTTGATGAATGACGCTCCAGATTCATTCATAATGAATCACCTCAAATTCTCTGGTGTCAATTTTATATCATGTGGTTTTTTGCGATGTATTTTGAACCATTTGACAAAAAAAAATCCATTGAAATATCCTATAGGAATATATTGAATATATACAAATCGCAGCATCGCAACATTTTCAATATGCAATAAAAAATGCCGATTCTTTATGAGCGAAAAAACACTGAAAACGTATCCTTATGATGGAAAAGCTAATTAAATATATTAATATAAGGATTAGTTGAGGGGAAAATTAGAAGTATAATAATTAAGATAATCTGATGTTGATATATCCTGCATGTTGATTCGTTAGAACTCGTGTGAGAACGCTGAGCGAGACAGAACGACATTTCGGCCCTTGCTTAAAATTCCGGCAACGCGCGAGTACAACTGATAATTTATAAATCCTCAGAGAATACTGCCCTATATAGTTATTATCATTCGTTATTATGTGTATATGATAATATAGCGCGTCGTAGAGACGCGGCCTAACGTTGATAGCTTTGAATATCGCATGGAAATCTCGAATCTGTTTTTGTAAGCTCTGATTCTTTTTTTGAATTTCGGCGATCACCGACAGGATGCGCATTGAGCCTTTATTGAGGTGGTGACGTCTTTTGACGTCGTGACGTTAAAATGACGCAGTCACACGTTGATGCTGTGCTGTCATTCTGACGCAACTAGTTGTGACTTCAAGGAGTCAATTGGATGGAAACCATTATTATGACGTGGACACATAGCCCATAAGCTGGCGGTAATTTGGAGACGATAACCGCTTTGACGAAAATAGGTCCTCTTTATTGATGAAATTATGACTGTAATGCGATTTTCTATGAAAATTTACAGTAGATAGTCCTCGAAAAGATCAGCCAGATTTTTTTTTAAATACCAAACGCTGCAGTGAATGCTGTTTCCATAACGCGTAAAATATGCCAAGGAACCGAATTCGCATTGACATGTAACTCAGTCCCGCCTACTCGTCCAACATGCCGCCAGCTATCCGGCTGATACGTTACATAGACAGTCTGACAATGAAACTCGTACAAATTGTTTCCATTATAATATTATTCGACTATAAAGTAGATACGCGTAGGTCGCTAACGTGCCGATTAGTACCTATTACAATATGTTTAGGACTTTCTTCCCAACCGTCTTCCCAACTTCTTCCTCTAGTATACTATAGTTAATTGCGTGTCCACGTCCCAAACCTCAATATTTTCTTAAATAAATATATAGCGTGGTTATTAGTTTAGATGCGTTAGCGTTATAAATGTTATTTTTTTTCTACGATTATTTTTATCCGCTTTGCTAGTCCGTTACGATCCGCAAACTTTGTCGATTCGTTTTATGAGAAATTAAATCGTAATAAGTTAATGCCGTCGATTGTTAAGTGATACAGAAACACCAATCAATTTAAACATAGATAATAATCATTAAAATAGTCCAGAAGAACACAACACCGGTTATTATGTCGCGTACTGTGACAGCTTGAAATTTTAAGGGCAATCATTAAATATATCCCATAATTATAATCAGAAAACGTGATATGTATTAGCTATAAATAAAACAAATTAGGATATAAATAATATTGTTGCCAGTTCCCTATATCTTTCTGCCTACTCAGATAGAACACAGACGTGGAGATGAGTCTGATTGACTCGTGAGGCCTGAATGAGATCGTAGACCGTCGGTCCGTCATGGAAGGTCAGCTATGTGTAATATAGTATCCTCCTTTAGTTGTAGACAGTCCACGACGTTATCGCATTAGCCTAGCCCTGCCGCCACACGGCACACGTCATGTCCGAACACGACTCGTATGCTGGCAAGCGCAGCGCCTTCCTTGCGCAACTCCTGATCATCGCAATCACTCCTGAGCACACAACACTATACATTGCTCCGCATGTTGACTACACGTACCTTGTAGATAGATACATCTAAGCGTTGGATATTGCTAACATTTATTGACAAGGCAGGCTTCCATGATGACGAGGGTTATTCAATCAGGGTGCTGCGCTTGCCATCAAATTGTAACCAACTAGCAAAGCTCGCTTCATATAACTAATTATTCTAGTTTTAAATAAACAATACCTTTTGATATCTAAGGCTGGTGATACATCTATTTATACTTTAGAAGAAAAAAGTTAAAACAAAATATGTAAGGCTGTAAAATAGATATAGCTGAGAGAAACAACTCAACGCCCTATCATAGTGTTTTTTTGTTTATTTTTTCTTTTGTAATTTATAAAACATTGACAGTTTTAGTTGTAGATGGAAAACTATGGACTCGCCTGAGATTATTCATAGCTTTCCTGTATACAACTGTTTCTGAATATTAAGACTATTATGTCCTAGTGATTCCTTTGTGGTTCGCTAATTAGTTACAATTAAACTTAGTGCAATTATGAAATTGCGTGCAATAAGTATTTGTGGTGCGGATCGACTAGGCTCCCTCGATGTTTTCAGTACATCTCTGAAGCATAGTCGCCCATGCAATAATTTAAATAATACAACATTATATTAAAAATAAAGTACTGGTTGGTAATTTGATATCGGTAAGGGTTGGTTGGGACTACCAGAAAACATTCTTATGAGACAATTCCTAATTTATTTATTTTAATGATATTTCATAAATGTATTTATTTTCAGTCTCAGTCTCAGGGAAGACAAAATTTCGCAATATAAAATGTTATTGATACATTAATATGTAGTCGATATTTAAAATTAATTTGTATTTTCTCAATTTGTTATTTAGTTAATAATGCAATGTCATGTCAAAATGCCCTGACGGCCGCACCTCAGATCGCCATCCTAGTTATACCAATCCAGATGGTGCGAAGACGTAGAGTAGGTAGTCGAGCCGCAACACAAATGCTGCAAAGGAGATCTATCGATAACAATTACACGATCTCTTTGCATTTACTTTATATGATTTATGAACATTAAAAAGTACGGTTCGCTTGTAACTAATGTTTGTATAAAGGTGAATACCATATTTTGGTGTATTTTTTTTCCTAGGAAAAGTCATTATTTATAAATAAAATGGTCTGTTTAAAGACTTGTAATAGGACTTGCGCACACAGTGCGATTAGCGAATATATTTTTTTGTATAAAAAAGATCACCTTTTTGCCTAGTTAAATAAATAAATACTAACCTTTTCGTTGAGTTTTTTTTTTATTTCTTTTTTTTACACGACACCCCTCATGTGCCAATCACACCACACTACAGACATCCCACGACACTTCTCCTGTCACAACCGACAATAAGAGCGCTTCTACACTGCTGATCTGCACCAGGGTTGGGTCGCTTCTGAACTACACACGGACACTGGTAGACCCAACCCAACTTTTATTGAGGCCTGACATACCTATATAATAAAAAGAGGTGACGGAGCATCGCAGAAATCGGCTACGTCACTCGCGGAGTTTTATAAGGAAATGTCCGAAGTTTTCCGATGCGACGCCGCATTTTTATTTGTGTCAGCCTTATGATGAATGTTTTTAGTGAACCCTCTCTGTGCAGTATCAGCGTGTGCAAGCGCCACAATCCGTCCGCTAGTACAATGAAGAACAATCTGAATAGTCGTAAATACATATCACACATTGCAGAGCTTTGTCGTCATGCTAGTTCTAATTGAACATCTCTGCACTGTAGACAGATAATAGTATTTTTTTATAAGCAAGTTAGTACAGACAGTCAATTTGCAATAGATTTAGATAATGCTTTAGATAATGCTTGATAAAGTACAATTTCCACAACGATTTTTTAATATAATTTAATGTTGCAACGTCGGAACTGTAAAATGCAATAGCAGCATTATGAATGATTCATTCACATATTTTGTGAGAGATTGTTAGTTTCTATGTTGCCGCAATCAGAGAATGCATGCGTACTTATTTATATTGATGCAAAGTCAAAGATTTATTCTTTTTCACATTTCTGAATACATGCTTTGACTGTCAGGCCATCACATCAGCACAATACACATACTTACATATTATTATTTTGTTTTTGAAGATTTGACATTAGGCGCGGCCATCATATCTCAGCTTTGATATTACTTTGGTCGCCGCGACCAAAAGATTTGATTTGAGGTAGGGATGTTGGCCGCTGCGAACATAGGGTCGCGTCTAAATCCTGGATCAGCGCGGGGTTGAGTCTTTCAGTCGTAATTTTATAGGATAGTGAGGGAATTTTATGTTCAACACCCATGGTTTGTTCACATAATCTACAGATGTGTGTACCAATTTGTCAAATAATAGTATTAGATTGCTTTGTTAATTTTTAGGTGTGTACAATAAACCAATTCTATACAGGGTCAAATAAAATTAGTTAGCGAAACTCCGCAGACGTAATGGCTATGACAAACAAAAAAAAAATGATGATTTGGGTCAACTACCGCAAGATAATTACTTGAATTAATCTCAGTAAAAAAGAAACAGTTTTTTTTACGTTTTTCAAGTAAATATACTATCCAGCGTTCGTTGATCCTTTAATTAAAAAATGATCATCAATTTATTTTTTGCTTTCTCGTGGTAATATTTCAACACTCATTACGTCTGCGGAGCTTCGCTAGCTAATTTAATTTGACCATGTATATATATTGTAGGACGCATTTCGGTGCTACAATAATTAAATATAATATAATATTTACTTATTAAGTTCATTAGAGGCGGTTAAAACTAAAATTCCCTCTCTGTATTATCGAGGCCCTATGCCCCGATAATAGATGCATGGCTGCATTTGTTTAAGAATGCATAAATATTCATTTTCATATAAATATCTTAAAAACTCGTTGACAAACGATAGTTTGTAACTTATCTATAAAATAAGATATAATGCCTAAACTTAATAGGTATGTAATGTCTTCATTTTGCACGAATATTTACAAGTCATATACAGAAGCAATAAGATTTCTAACTTAATATAGTATAGTATTTTTATAGATCATAATTTGAAGTCCGTTCAATGTGTGGGTGTCTTTACAAAACAGCTCTGCCGCCATCCGTGGGAATCATCGCTTATGAAGTGTTTGTTTCCAGTACCTAGTCGTGTCGACATCGTGCATCGTGAAGACAGCTCGTGGAGTTGACTAAACTCGATAGTTCCCTAAATTGGAGAAATGTACAAAATACGATAATTTAGTATCGATACCGCTACTTCAGTTGTGTCGTTACATCATTGGTGTATCTTTGCATGTATGATATCTGTGATAACCAACTATTTGTTCACTTAACTCTGCACTAATCGAATTAGATTCGGTAATCGGTTCTCCTGTTTAGTGCGAACGAGTGGTTTAGCCAACTAATCGACTACAGCTTGGGGGTGTAATAGTATTTAGTAAATTTGTGACGAGATTTTAATGAAATCAGTAAAGTAATTGAATTTTTTCAAAAAATTATGTAATCCTTTGTCTTAATCGTTGGGATGTTTTGTACATTGTATTTGGACTGTGTTTGTATGTCACATTTTTATACATGGTAACAAACATAGCTATTTTGAGATGCCTACGCGTTTTTCTCAAATGGATTTATTATAAGTTTTTATTACTCCGTGTATTAAACTTGGTGCACATAGGATAACGTATATACCTTCCTCTTCAATATAAATTATACAGTATACCTACTTCAACCGTTGTTGTCATCATATTGGTCTTCCAAAGAAGCAGTCAAGGAAAGGGCCCGGGAGCCAATACCGAGTAGTATTTTGTGCTAGCTCCATTATCCAAACTCCGTAGTGCAGTACTCAAAGGGCTTGCCCATAAACTCAGAGGTTGCAATAGGTAATATATTGGATATAAAAATCGCAGAATAGGCGGCAGTCAAACAATTCTGATTAATACGTTTAAACACGAACTTGATAATTTCTATATCATAGCTTATATTGAATTAATTTTATTATCTCAATACTACGATAGTAATAAGAATAGCTTCCAACAATGTCTTTATAATCCCGATCAATTCAAGCCATCGTCCTTAAACTAAGGATATATTAGAAAACAGTTAAAGTCTGAGAAGACTGATTATATTATATATTATTATACAGAAATCGTACATAACGTGTGTAGAACATGTGACATACATTCATACATACAGAGAGGTCCTTGTAAATATGTGGGTATTTAGAAGATCGACGACTATTGGTGTTTCTAGGAGAGTAAATTATATTTTTATTGCACTTTCCAACGAATCAAATGGGTATGCTATTTTTTTTTCTTTTTGCAATTTCGCCGATGTCGTCTATTCTGCCAGTGTCATGTTTAGACGGCAGTTGTTTCTTGACATCATCTACCCAAGCATAGTAAGAATGTGGTAGTTTCTTGAACCACATGCGACAGCATTCTTGATATTACATTAACTACAACGGTACAAGGATCTTTTGACGCGTGGGCGAAATCGGAACTAACTCCGCCATTATGCTTTTGCAATACATTTCACAAAACAATTTCACAAATGTTTTCCAACAGCGCCACCTGTCAATGTCATTCAAACGTCAAAAGTTCCTTATAGCACTGTTTTTAATTTTGCAGGCTTTATTGGTTTATTTTGCATTAACTACAGCGAAGTATGTACATGGCGTTGCCTTGTGGTGATCCACCGTTGGTTTAACATAGATCGTCAAACAAAACGAGTTCTAACTTTAGACCTAGCCTCAACCTTCGAACAAATTACTGCATTTTGAACTTTATTCCCACAGACGTAAAAGTTATTGCAAAAATGATAACACAGACTCGGGTTTAACTTCAGTTTAAACGATAAACCTTGTAATAAGGTCGAGAGGTTTTTTAAAGGGGTTTTAAGTTCATTGATAGATGAGATAATGATTCATAATGAATATCATGTATTTTAGCTCTTTAACTTCATGGTCTTTCTTAATCATTCATTTGATTCACTTTGGAAAGTTTAATAAAATCGTCTGTCAATAACAACTGACATCTATTAGTTTCCTAGTGACTCCAGTCAAGTCGGGCTTATAGTTCATTTGTAGGTATAGGCAATAAATTGCCTGTAATTTTATATCCTAGGCATTGCAATTTGGTTGCCTTGTAAAAGCTTAGTAGAGTTCCGTAGATAAGAACCGTAATGTAAGAAGGCGACGGAACTCAGCGTGGAAGACACGCATGTCAGAATTATTTAAATCATATAATTTGTGAAATAAACAGTTTTGTGGTAACATTTGTATTTTATTTTATACCCTTCCCTTACCTTTTATTGGCTCTTTCTTATCTACTTCGACAAATGATACGCAAAAAACTTTTGCGCGCTTTGGTATCTGCAATCGACATTGGCGCCGATTCCCTTTTTTTTGTGGATGGAATCATCAAATCCCGCTCTGGGTGGAGCAGAATGGAGTGTCAGACTCTTACTGACTAAAACCCACCCGTGTTCCTTCCTTATCACTTTCTGTTCCAGGGCAGCGGTAACCCTTTCGGACGTTTACCACCACTCCACCTATTCATACAACAGGAAGCGACAATGGCGGCAGTACGTCTAAATACACTTAATCTCTGGGGTAAGAGAGAAACACCACACACCACGTTGCTCGAGGGGCTCCACAAGGAGTTCCCCATTACGAAAGCAATAAACGATAGGGTGCCCAAACAATTTATCTTTGATAAAAAATACAAGATCCAACTTCATGAGGATCGCCGATACGACGAGGGGTTGTGCCCTGCAGAACTGCGTATCTTCACGGATGGATCCAAAACAGGTAGTGGTACGGGTGCTGGAATCTTCTCGGAGGACTTCAACATACACATAGCCACACCATTGGGGGTCCACAACACAGTGTTCCAGGCCGATTTCCCTGGCTGCTTCAGCCATTATGGCCAGGGAAGTAAAGGAACACTCCATCCGCATACTCTCAGACAGCATGGCTGTTCTACAAGCGCTGAACAGCTATACAGCAGATTCTGGGCTAATATACGAGTGCCACCAGCGCCTCAACCAGGTGGGTAACCTCAATAACATAACCATTCAATGGATCAAAGGACACAGCGGTTCGCTAGGTAACGATGCAGCCGATGAACTTGCCAGAAGGGGGTCGAGCATGGCACCAGTGGGACCTGCCCAAGTAGCACAGAACTGCATTATAAATTTTCACGTAAGGCCCACAGCGTTAATCTAAGCATTTATACCGACTTATTTGAGTTCACCCAGGCAGCAACAGCTGTTTAGAAAAAGGCGAGGCTCACTATAACGCTTTCTTCTGCACTGTAAATCTATTAAGCATCACAAACACGCCACAGATGTCACTGTTATTCAGCGTTTAGTAGTGCAGTACCCTATCAGCTGCATGAGCGCATGGTTGTGAACACAAATAATGCAGTTTTCTGAATAAAAACCCAACCGTGTACTATAAAACCGTTGCATTTTAAGAGAGAACATATCAACTTCTATAACGTAAGCAGTTACTTTGTAAAGTTATTTAACAAAGATTTAATGCTTTATGCTGCATACAGATAAACTTTTACCCCATGAGCCAGGTTTCGAATAACAGCATTTATTTAGGCCAAGACAGAACTTAAAGTGGACTTTTAAGCAGTTACATAGCAGCAAACCTGTCAGCCATTCTGTCTTGGGCTGAATAATTTAACTTTCGTAGGCATTTAATTTGCTGATTGAATTATATGTAACCATGAAATGAATATTTCTACACCAGGCCATTTTGACAGTTTCTTGACGTAATATCGGAAAGGAATATTGGACAAGACGGGTTCCGAATGTAATACTTATCCATTCATAAGAAGTTTCCAGTTGAACAGCAAAGAAGAAGTGTTTGCCTATCCAATAAAATCATCCCGATTTGGAATATATAGATAGAATAAAACATTGCGATACCTACTAGTGTGGTTGTGTTAAATCATAAAGATATAAAATGTAAATTTGTGTGTATTCCTCATCAAGAATACCACTATTTCATACCGCTAGGACATACTGTTTGAAAATAATATACACCATTACATACTAATTGTTTTAACTTTTATTTTCTTTCCTCATTAAAAAAATATTTTGCACATTGCACATTGTGTTTAATCATTCCTGACACATAAAAATATATGATACATTTAGAAAGTCTTCCGCAAATACTGAAAATACCTGGCATAGATAAATTCGTGTAAGTAACGCCTCAGTAGAGCTTGCAAAATAGTACGGGCTATTCGCTGTTAGCATCTTCATAGGTCCGAATGTTTTTTTTCTTTTTAAAGTAGGTGCATTTTAGGGTATCCCACCCTGGTCCAGGTCTTGAATTCTCATCTTTTAATCATTTCATGGGGTATTTAGTACTTCTCGGTGGCCACCGTAGAAGTCCCTTAGTTTCCCACTGTGCAGGAACGACTGACAGAGTGGCACACCTCCCTCTAATCTCTATAGTCTGAACGATTTGGTAAGGCATGTTCTGTAAAAAAACAACAAAATCATACTTAGGTATTAAATAGTTCATGTATTTTCTATTTAATTAAATTATATTAATAGGTAGCTATTTAAATTACAATTTTAATTAAGTACTTGTCGTCGAGTAATTACTAAAAAGGGAATAAAATGGTTTTAGCAGAACCACAGCGGGACCCTAAAAGCTTGGATCCATAAAGGTTATCTGGATAACTGGCGCAAAATGTGAACCACTACTACTCGTCATATCGATCCATGGCTGATTTGTTTCTCACAAGTGCTTAACTATTTTACTATTTACTGAATTATAGGCCACATGAGAACACCCGTACAGACCTTAGCATTAAATTAAGATTAGAACTTTTCACCTGCCATCCGCCATTTTTCACTGCGTGACTGTGAATTATTGTAAAATTGTATCTTCTTATGTTGCTTTTATTTTAGAAGATATAGATTGGAATTGATTTGGTTTACCAATTATTTACATGTAACCAGCTTTTTATCAATTTCTTTGTAAAAAACCATAATATTTACTTCGTTTACTGTCCATTTAAGTTAAGTTTTTTTTTGTATTTAGTGGTATTAAGAGAGCGCGTGAAAATTTTGAACTAAAAATGTATGGTATTTCACAGTAAAGTTAACTCCCCAATAAGATTTCAAACATAATAGAAAGAAATCGAAGTTTTGCTTACCTTATATTATATTCACACAAAGAGATATAAGATGGGTACAATAGAGAGGCTATGCAAAGAAATGTCATAGAAAAACTGTGATCCCATGTCTCAGTGACGCCATCTAGCATAATATAGCAAAATTAGAGCGGCAATTGGGAATATCAAATCATTTAAATTTATTAAAATATGTTCAGCTATCGCTCGGTAGGTGGCCAGTGTTGCCAGACACGAGTTTCAACCCGTGGATTAAGCCTGAAAAACCTAATAAAGTTCAAATCGGGAAAATAAATATTGAAAACTAAACAAATTAATCAAAACTTGTCTCAGACAGTAAAACTATTTTAGAATTTTATTCGCTACTATTCACTGTCCGTGTCCCCGTCTATGGCTAGGTATCAGGTTCAAGTGTGCGTTTTTATGTACGTTTTAAAATAAAATAATTTTAAATGTACTTTGCCTCCGAATTATTATAGCACTCAGAATATTACGCATTTTGTGTAAAGTAGACCTATTATGTCATACTCATAAAATGCATTTTTTTTTTGCAATTGTTGGTTGCTATTCGTTTTTAGCAAATTTTTTTTTACACTTTTGCAAATTTTTGTCTTATTATATCGATATACGTTTACCCAAGGTGAGGTCCAAATGTCCCTGATCTATGGATAAATTCATGGGTCTGGCAATGCGGGGACGCTAAGTAGAAACTATAAAACCCGTGGTAGGGATTTTATCATTTAGATATAAAGGTATC